>JAVTVJ010000011.1:1202500-2405000 GCA_034509425.1 Eopsaltria australis | reverse complement strand
TTCAAACTGAAAGAGGCTAGGTTTAGATTAGATATTAGGAAAATTCTTTTCTCTGAGGGTGGTGAGGTACTGAAACGTTGTTCAGAGCAGTTTGTGAATGCCTCATGCCTTAAAGTGTTCAGGGCAAGGTTGGATGGGGTTCTGAGAAGCCTGGTCTAGTGAAAAGCACACCTGCCCTTGCCCAGGAGGCTTGGAAGTGGATGATCTTCATGGTCCTTTCCAAACCAAGTCATTCTATGATTCTATGAAATTCATTACCCTCCTTATTCAGAAAAAGGAACTAAAGATATTTATCAGGTTCCAAGTCTCCATGTCTTCCATTTCTAAGCTATTATTTAGACAGAGTTTTTGATCTTTGCTAGGCTTTGCTCCTGGAACAAAATGATAGCACCAGGCTTCCTTAACTGAACATCAGGAGGGACTTTCTGAAAGTCTGAACTGATTATATTAACTGTTCTCTTTTTCACAGTATTCTTACTGACAAGCAGAAGATTTCAATGTGGAGGTTGTCAGATGCTTCTGATTGAATATGCTATTTGGGAGCCAAAACACTTCAAAACCACATATTGCCTTTTTTTTTCTTTTCCCAATCCTTTCCCCTTCTTTTCCTACTCCTATTCCCTTGCAAAACAGTTTGGTTTTTGGTTGGTTTTTTTTTTTTTTTTTTCAAAACGGACCCTTTCAAAATATATTTATAAACATGGATTTTTCTTTTTTTTTTTGTAAAATGGAAATTTTTTCTCCCCATGTATCTAGTAGATTACAGAGGTACTGTTTTTTGGGGGTTTTCTAAAATTTTCTTTGCTGAAAAGCCATGTTTTTCCAATCATCCTTTACATTTTCCACAGTACAGTTGGTGGTATTCTTTGATTTTTTCCATTTATGAAGACATTATTCCAAGGCTGTGAATAAGCAGAGCAGAAGACACTGTTGCCACACCCAGTAGTCTTTCCCAGTAGTAATTCTTGCATATCTAAGACTAAAACTTTCTTCAGCCTTAGTAATGCTTCAACCTATTCAGTATTTTTTTATCAAACTTAAAGATACTTCTCTATGGAATTTTAAATTCTATTCTGATTATGAAAGGAAACTATTTTTTTCTTTGTACACTGTCTTTACCTGTCTTATGACAGATCATAATACTGAGCAAAAAAACTCTGTCTTTAAAAATTACTTCTGTTAACTTTGTAGATTAGAAATCTGTCTTTTCTCCTGTGAGTTTAGAAAAAATGTGGGCTGAGGAATGAGCCAGCAATATTAATACTCAAACATGAATGGGTGGAGAAGCAGCCTATCAAGTACTACTAAATTTGGCTCCTGAAAAACTTGACAGCCCACAGTGCAGAGCTTGTTTTACTAGTTTATACTAACCTTACATTACCTACTCACTCATTATGAAATACATAAAAATGTTTAAACTCTCTGCAGTCACCAAGCTGGAGAATATAATACGCTTTAATTTTATTTAATTTTATCCTCAGTATGAGAACAGTAGGTTACCTTCAGATTCATTCTGTATATTCTTTTTGAACTATTTTCAGAAATCTTTTGGCTTGCTCAATCTTAACAAGTAAATTGAAAACTTTTTAATATTTAAAATAGTACAGAAGCATGTATTTTTCAAATCATTCAAGTGGAATAAATTTACTTAATTTAGACAGGTAGGAACAGACTTACATATTTTACCCTGCAATGTGTGATCAATTGCTAGGAAGATACAGAAACTCTGACTTAATTCTCATGGTCTGTTTTTTTTTAATATAGAAGTGATCTCAATGATTTTAATAAAGTCATATCTAGTCATATTTAATTTTAACTCATACAGTGAGAAAAAAACTCCAGGCTTTTTCATTGTCATCTTATTTTATCTTAAAAGCTTTTAAATAACATTGAGATATTCACACTGTCCTTTTGACTTAAGAAACAACTGCTTAAGGAAACAGAGATTCACATATAGTGTTTTTCAGAGAACCACTGACAAAAAACAAGTAAAATTAGCACTGTCACTGATAAAGATTCTTTCTTATTATATGAATTTTTTTTTTTTAAAAAGGGGAAAAATACAGGGAAAATAATCAAACTTCAAGTCCTAATTTCAGTATTATAAAGAAACACAATTCCATTTTCCATCCCATGATTTAAAAAAATACATTTAATGCTTATCTCCATTAAGTCTGTTGAGCTAGTCTATGGTCCATTATTTTTTCATGCTTTCCTTACTGCTTTCTTTGGTTTCTCCATTTCGTCAAGCAGACATTTTTGGTACCACTTGTTTACTTTCAAAGTTCTCCAGTGCATCTCAGTGGATTCTTTTTTTAAAGAACTACTGTTAAACTAATAAAAAAGTACTATAAATAATATAAATGAGGTTTATAAATTACCGCTGCAGATGTTCAAACTATTTATAGTAGAAAAAATATGCAAATGTTCATGGAAAACTTGATTGGATAGATCAGTATCACCACTGAGGATACTGATTTTGTAAGGAAATCAAATAAACATGCATTGAATTATATTTTTATCCAAAGATTTTTGCATAGCTAAAATAACATTGATATTGATTCACTTCACCATGGTCAGAGAATATCTTATTTTTTCTTATCTGATGTCAAAGGTTAAGGAGATGATTTATCTGATTGAGTTGCACCTCTGGAGGGCACTGGCTTCAGAGTATGGGATACTTATTTAGGAACAGCGTTATAGAATGACCAACAAAAACATTATATTGATTTTATGCTTTTATTTTATTTGTCAGATGTTAAACACTCAGACATCTGAGACTGTTCTGACATTTGTATGGCAGTCATGAAGACTTCCCCTTCACTCCTTTGAGTTTTACCTGATGATACTAAAGAACTTGCTCAGCATAAAAGAAAGCTGTTAGGCAATGGATTGAGAAATCAATCATTTTTCAGCCCTGCAGAAACCTATCCATGTATGGAAGAAACAGCACAAACAGACAAACCTATGTCCTGCTGTTTCCATAGGCTACATTGTGTATTTGCTGTTTGTGTTTTCTTAACTGTTGAAAGTTTTTCACAGCTGCAAGCAGCCAATACCACAGATACTTTCTACTTTGTTGCTGCCAAAACCAAACCAAAACATGAAATAGAGATCCTTTTCAATAAAAATCTGTCAAATCCAAAATCTCACTTTACTCAGTCAGAAGATATTATTATTGTAACTAAAATGTAGCTTAGATTTCAGCAGTTACAAAACTGGATTTGTCACTGCTAAAAAGAAAAGGGTAAGTACAGGCAATCAGTTTATTACAGCTTCCAGGAACTGGTGAGTAAAATTACATAGTTGAAGTGCTGGATTTTTTCTTAACTCAATGGCACATATTAGCAATTAATTTAAAACAGAAGGCTTAGTTAGAGTCAAATTTCAACCCAACAATGAAACTACACAGCAACTGAAACATGGAAGAAAATTTTGAAAATCATTAACATAAATATAGTAGTTAAAAGAGGAGTGCAAATTATGGGAAGAAAAAGAAAAATGCTAAATGTCGATGAGAATATTTCACTCTTCCTTGAGTTACATAAACTCTGGTTGTTTCAGTGGCAGTATTTATTTCCTAATGATGTGCACCTGCAACAGCTAGCTGCAGATCAATGAGTTGGTATGCCAGGTTCAGTTCATGTCTGTGTCAGGTTTAAGTTAAAGATAAATTGATAAGAAATGTTCGGTCAAGCTCAATGCCAAAGGCAGAAGCTTTTAAATGTAATAGAAGGCTTATAAAGGTTGTCAAGGGTAGCTTTTATAACTTTACTTGCCTTGTCAGAATCAAGATAAAAGAAAATCTGGATGTATGATTTGAACTTCGTGAGGTTCTGTGGTGGCCTTTGAGGCTGCCACTGAGGCCCAGGAAGATCTAGAAGGTACCAAGGGATCTAAGGGGCCATGGTGGAGGGTTGCTCAGGTTTGAAAATCTTCCCATCCCTCTGGAAGAAGATAATTTCTTCCATGTGATTGATGGGTTCTTCCTATGTTATTTGTACCCCCTGATTGGACTGTTTGTTTTCCATCCCTTATGCATATGTATCTGTATATAGGAGGTTCTGTGCTACTCGGTACTCCATTCCTTGTGGTTCTCTCTCTCCTCCCCTTCCCTCTCCTCATTGGACTGTATAAGCTTATCCTGCCTTCCCCCACCCCCCCCGCCTCTGGACCCTCAGCTGATTGGTTTTGTTGCTGTATAAAAGTCTGTGCTCTCTTTTGTTCTGAGTCTTCTGTCCTTGGACCCACTTGAGCGAGGAACTGTTAATAAACTCCTTAGATACCCACACAGAAGATCCCTCCCTTATTCTTTACCCCTGGACCTGCTAGGACTTGTCTCTGTGCCCACCAGCCAGGTAGCAGAGTCTGCAGCAGGAGCTTAAGCAGCCCCACCAGAGCAGCTCCACGAGGGACGCTTCTGGAACACGCTGCCGGACTCTGTCCACTGAGACAGTCCCCACGCAGGCCATAAGGTTCCTTCCTTGAACCTACTAAAAATTTTCAAGGATACATCAGTAAATCCAGGCTGAGCACATAACTGTGATCCTCAAAATAATTTATCTTTTCTGCCTAGCCATTCAAAAATAACAATGAATGAAAATATTAGCATAGGGCTTTAAAAAGAGGCAAATGAAACCCACTGGAATTAATAATTTATTCCCATGTAATTTAAACATCACATACTCCTAAGCTGGGACTGCTTCAATTTCAGTATTAATAAAACTGCTGAGAGAATTGGCAGAGAACTTTATGTAAAGATCTTTCAACTTTTTCTGATCCCCCATGCAGACCAAGTTGATTGACACAAAAATGGTGAGGCCTATTTCTTGATGACAGCTTTGTTTGAAGACCAATACCCATACTTACCTGAAATGAATCTTTATTTTTGTTGGGGATCAAAATGATATTTTCTAGAGAAAACCTCACTGAATTAATGTTTAACATAGTATTTTTAGCACAGAAACATACAGGGGGCCGGAGACATAGAATATTTAGCATTCATGAAAGTTTCAGAAAATAAGTTTTCTCCTGTTCAACCTAGAATAGGAGGGTAGAGTTGAACCGGATAGAGTTGAACCATACCTAAACTGCAACCAACCCCATGGCAAATCAGAGGATCGGTCCATGTTGAAGTGATCTTTAATACTCCAAATAGCCAACAATCAGCATTGTGTAAACCATGAAACTACCTCAGGCTTTAATGGGGACTTGGTCATTACAAAGCCATTGAGGAAGTTTGATAGATACAGCTACACCCTGTGGTATACTCTGTAATGATAAGTGATTCCTTTTACCAGTTGTGCTCTCTTGGATACTAATCAATTTTTCAGTGTTTCTCTGAAATCCTAGGAATTTTTTTGCTGGAAGTGGGTATATTTTTATATGAATATTATTTCATGGATATTTTGTAAGTTGAGTAGAGAATAAGTGCAACTGAAAGTGGTAGGAATCAAAAGCTCTCCTATCTATAATAACAGCAATAGAAACAGCTTTTGTAAGTTACCATGGTTAAGAAATAAGCAATATAATGAAATGATGCTTCAGCTAAAAAATAGTTAATTAAATATATATTAGTGAAGACTAAAATCAGTTGCTACTTATTCAATTAAGCCTCTGAAAAGTGTTTTGTTCTGTAATTACCTTCTTTCGATATCTAATTTGTGACCTTTAACAAAGTTTTAGACAGTAGACATATTACAAGTAAATGAAAGCTAGTAATTGATTGGTATTTTAGTATATTATCCAATTGCAGGGCTGATTCTCATAAGCCAGTAACAGGAAATCAAATACTGAAAGGGTCACAAAAATAGCTATCAAAAATAACTCACTTTCACATTGGCTGCTGGGTGAGGAAGAGAGCAATAGAAAACATTGGGAAAAGTTCCAGAGGATTTTAAGATATTATTGAAGTAATAGCCTGAGCAAACATAATTTGATTAGAGCCATTCACCACAGGTTTAAGAGGGGAAACCCATGCTCAAGCAAATTAAAAGGTCTTCAAAGATGTTATTGTCATGAAGTTCTGAGTGACTTCGAGTGGTGGTAATGGGATATGGGCCTGTTCACCTCTGGGTCATTATTTCAAATTGAGCCAAGGTCAACAGCAACCAAAACTTGTCAGTACTTTATGGCTTAGTGACCTGTGTGAAATAAGCTGAGGGTCTCTTTTGTTTTCTTACTGGACACTGGCCTGGATCAAAAAGGCACAGGCACAACTGATGCTGCTGTTGTCAACCTTAACAGTGATGAAGGGGCTCTGAACAGAGGAGGTCAGCTTTCTAGGTCAGGACTGACACATGCTGGGAGATACTTCTAGCAACAGTACCTTCGTTCTACCTTTACAGGTATGTGAACAATCCAGATCAAGCACTATATGCCAACAAGAAATTAACAAAAAACAAAACAAAAAAAAAAAAAAAAAAAAAAGAGAGACACGCAGCTAAAATCTTGTACTTTCTTTAGTTTGAGTATATGAATAATTTCCAAAAAGAATTTTGCAGAGGATGTAGTCTTAGGGGCATTTGTCATCAAGGCATAATTTATTTCATTCAATACATGTAGACAGTTGAAGTGTCAATGAAATGTAACCTGTACATGTGTGGTAGATGCAAAATAGATTTTAAACTTATTGGAAAATATAAATTGCACAGGTATGTATTAGCAGAAAATTATTAATGAGTGAGTTCATTTATTTCTAGTTTTGAAGATACTGATCAGTGATAGCAATCTGAGATGCCAGAAACACAAACCAATGCTGAGAATATATTTTGCCTAAAGGCTAATGCCTTATATGGCCACTCCGGGTACTGCATACTTGTTTTTTTCTTCTTTAATTACTCACCCACCAGTTCAGCTTAGGATTCTGTCTGCACAGCTTTGTTATATTATTCTGAAGTTCAGATATAAGAATTCTTCTTAAAAAAGTAAAGTCCTCCCTCCAGACTTAATGCCACACTTCTGGTCTATGACAGATTCAGCTATGACTAAGGAAGGTCTCCTCACTATTTCTAACTATCCCCAAAAGAAGTGTCCTGAATCCCAAATGACTGTAAGTGCCTTCTGAGCCAGACATCAACTTACACACACCATGTGCTGTTCAGTATTATGCTGAATATTATCTGGCAATATCTAGCCAACATGTGGTACTGCAGCACTGAATTTAATCATCCATACATGAACATTGCAGAAGTAGAAATGTTTTATACATACAAGAGCAGATTTCATAAAAAGGATAGTTAAGACAACTTGTATATCTTAGAAATTACCTAATAATGACTGTATGTCAAATGAGATGAATAAAAAATCCAGTTAATATAAACTTTAGAAAGCACTGGAAAATCAAGCCATAGGAAAAAAAAAACAAACCCTTTTGCTCTAGCTCTTCTTTTAAGTGTGTGAATAATTTAGTCGTAGATTGCAGGTCTAAAAAACTCATATGATATAGTGTTTAAATTAGCTTTCTAAGTCCAAAACATGTACTCTAATGATTTTTTTTTAATTATTTACTTATTTTGGTTGAATAAATGCATACATGTGTAACAAATTCAAATATCAAAACTGATTTCTACCTTTTAATTTTCTTCACTGTTGTTAGTATAAGACTCTGTTTTGGACTTGTGCTGAACACAGGGTTGATAATATAGAGATATTTTTGTTATTGATGAGCAGGGCTTACACAGAGCCAAGGCCTTTGCTTTCCATATTGCCATGCTGGCAACGAGGCTGAAGGAGCATGGGAGGTTGGGAGGAGACACAGGCAGACAGGTGACCCAAGCTGACCTAAGGGATATTTCAGACCATATGGCATCATGCTCAGTGTGTAAAGTGCGAGGGAAGAAGGAGGAAGAGGAGATGTTTGAAGTGATGATTCTTCCCAAGTCGTTGTTGCGTGTCATGAGGCCCTGCCCTTCTGTAGATGCATGAACATCTTCCTGCACATGGGAAGCAGTGAATTAAGTCCTTGTTTTCATTGCTTGTGTGTATGGCTTTTGCTCTTCCTATTAAACTATTTTTATCTCAGCCTGAGTTTTCTAGCTTTACTCTTTCAGTTCTCTTCCCAACCCTGTTGGTGGGGGAATGAGCAAACAGCTTTGTGAGGCTTGGTTACTGACTGGGTAAAACCATGGACAATGGGCTGTTTTATATAAAAGTAAATCATCCATTATTTTAATGGTTTTACCTGAAACTCTATAATGCTGAATATTCTGTTATCTGTTCTCCCATAAATTCAGTATTGCATGTTATAATAAATGTAATAGTTCAATTTTTAATAATGCACCTTATCCCTGAATCCTATTTGTTTATGTATGTTATACATGTGTACCTACAAGAAGTAGAGATAAAATTAAAAACCTCAAAAGTTAGTAATTACTGTATTTTGCAATGATACAGAAGCCTTGGAAAGGCAATGATTCATCCAGTGCTGACCATGGCATATAAAGGCAAATGTTAAATATCCTTTTGTCATTAAAATTGACACGGTGGTAAGTGAAAGACTTTTCTTTTTTGCTATTTATTTATATTTGGCTACATGGTCAATGGAATGTCTGCTTAAAAACAAAGAACCTTTCACTAATGCTTACTTTTTTGCCTCATTTATCTTATATACTATCAACAAGAATCAGCTTTCCCTCTGCAAAGAAAGCCTAAATGCTTATCACCCAGATGATATGCAAGAAAAAGCTCTGAATTTGTGGGCAAACTCTTATCTGTGGCATGCAGAAACACATGAAATATCAGAAAAGAAATGCATCAACATTAATGTCAGTGAGAAGGGAAGCAGGACCTGTCACTTTGATTAACAGATCATCTGACAGAACTCCTTCCTGTGCATGGAGAACAAATATATAACTGGCAACCAGTCAGAATTGCTGTTTTCTCAAGTCACAGTTATTAATTGCATTGTAATCTTTGTTGCACCTCACTTTGGTTATCCTATAGCACATAAGACTGAAGGCCAGACTTCTTTGTTTATATTTGCTCTGTATCAAGTATATTAGACCTGTTTCTTCTTAGATGAGAGATTAGCTTTCTAAAACTGTTTATACCACTCCTTTAATGACCCTTTTTGCTAGTATATTCTATGAGTGGTTTTACATAATGGACTTTCCAGAACTATCAAGATCATTTTTTATGTCTGTCTTGTTTTGTGAAATAACCTGGTGTATGCAAATGATAGATTTCTCCTGTCAGGGTGCCTGCAAGTCAGGAACTGTATAAGTACCTAAAAAAACATAAAATATCACTATATTTAAGATGTTATTCTAGTAATTCATATATATTACACTTTCCCAGCCATTCCACTTTGAATGTAGCTCAACAACACCACAAATGGGTAAGGGACAGTAAAATGGCACCATCAGAAGCTCATAGTCTCATCCAGTGTCACAGGGACTTAAATGAAGCACAGTCCAAGTGTGTCTTCCTATCCTGCTGTTACACACCACTGAATATTCTATCCATCCTGACATTTAGTTTAGTTCAACATAGTCCTTGCTTTCAATAAAAGTTCCCAGGAAACATAGCAAACTATTTAATTCTCACTGCTATTTTTCAATTTTACCTCCCCCTCCACCTCCTGCAATCATGTCAGTAAAGAACAGAAAGGATCAAAAGGTATTGATGCCCAAGAATTTCCAGGCTTATTTAAGTATATTTGGGTTTTGGTAAGGAAAGTAACAGACCATACATGATTCAACCATCTCCCACAGTGGTTATCAAGTCTAATCCTTTCGTAACGCATAGTTTTTAGAAGGGATATAGAACCAGATTTCTACTCTCCCCATTCAAAATATAAGCAGATTGCAATCAGACCCTGTGACATTTGGGTACTCCACACTGAGCACCCAAATTGTTTTTGCTACTCTGGCCTTAAAACTCTGCAGGAAGCCTGTAAAAAATGTGTCTTTAAGATCATGCAGACAATTATCAGTATTTTAACTAAAAGCATTACACTGCGATTCATAAAGGTTCATGGTAATCTAGTGTTGAAATTGTACTGTACAGAAAATCTTTGTTGAGATATAATTTCATGGAACACTTTGTTTCTCTCCTTTGGCTTTCACTGCCCCATCAGATTACCTCCTCACCCATAATTTCTGAGATGTGTTTAGTAGCATATAATGGCTTGGGGAAAATGCATGTTGCTTTTTGTGTCCTTTCAGGCTATTAATCATTAGTAACCTTGTATTCAGAGTTAGTTCATTAAATATGTATGCTTTTTGGTAATCTGATGCCTAATATATATTACAAACATTGTGCACTAACAGCAATTATATTCTCTCTAATGGGTTTTGTAATTGTAGTACCATGTTGAAGAAGCCTGTGAAGTCTGAAATTCTAAAAGTGTCAGTAAAACAGCTTCTGCTAAATGATATCTCAGTAATAAACACAGGGACAAAAGTATTACTTTGAAAAATGATAGGATAAACTGTTTAAGGAACTGAATTATTAAGATTCATCTTTATTTCAGTCTGATGAAGAACAAAGTGATGAGGAGGGAAAAAGCCAATCACAAGTACTGCAAAATATCAGGGTCCTATGTCATTGTTCATTTCACATATCCTCATTGCTCTAAACCAAGACTACTTCCAACTTTATAAGTTTTTGTTTGTTTTTTTTTGGGGGGGGCGGGTTTTGGTTGGTTTTTTAGTTTGGTTGGGTTTTTCACAGATGAAATGATCTTTTAGAGAGTTAGATAATTGAAGACTAGCAGTATCTTCTTGGTGGAGATTGCAACAGACTTTCCACTTTCTGCAAATAAAATACAGCATGAATATTTACACAAAAAATTACAGTAATAGATAAACTGACATCTCAAGGATCTTTAATATATTTGTCTCGTGCTAGTAAGCCTGCAAGAATAAGGACAATATTATATTACTAACTAAAAATAATATAAACCAAAGCACAAATATATTCCTTTATTTATGGCACTTTTCCCTATGTGTTTGAATGAACTTGCATAGGATATGATGAACTGTCAGCAAATATTAGACATGCTTTAGATCTGATTTAGAAAATTTATCTGGATTGTAGCTAGAAGTAACAACTTGTGTTGTTTAGGTGCATAACCTAATTGAAAAAAATATTTATTAACAAATAGGATTGTAAGAGTACTCTTTTTGCTGTTACAAAGATTATTCAATATATTTGCTTATAACATTCAGAAATATCACTGGCATAGAGCAAGGTTCATGACATTCAAGGTGTGCTGACTCCAAAATTTCCAAGTCATTACAAGTGGTGAGTGGCTCTGAGATTCCTAAAGATATCCTGGCATCTAATATCTTACATTTTTGTGGTGTAAGAAAATCTTTAAGGTTTTTGCTAGGCTATTTTAATAAAAATCTGGACTCAACACATAAAGGAGCACAAAGGAACAAGGGCAGGTAGGGATCAAACCAGTAGCCTTCCCTGGCTATTCCATGCTCACCACAGGGGAGCCATTAATGACTTCTCCGTTCACACAGGAAACCACCAGCTTATCAAAAGCTCCTCCAGACACATAAAGCAGTACAGAGGTATGACAGCAGATAGAGGCAAGTCAATAATCCAACAGAGACACAAGAACCCAACATCTTCCCTCCCATTGGCTGAACCACCATCCTCTGCAGCAGCTCTCTGGAGCATCTTTTGAATGGAGGGGTGTTACTGCCTACATAGTATGAGACACATTATTGGATGCAAGGGAAAAATACTTTGGGATGGTGTAACACTTATTTGGGAATGTTTAGCAGATGGACAAAACATGGGGTAATAACAGTATCAAGGTGGGTTAGGAAGGCAAGTGTGGTCAAATAGAGATAAGGGGTGAAGAGGGACAGCGTGTTGAAGACCGGTGGCTGCTAAGGGCACTTGTCTGGCCATGTCCATGTTTGTGTTGTGCCTATCAGGAACACCTTCTCAGCCTCAGCCCTGGTTCAGCCCAGGGGCATGGAGCTGCTGCAGCCATGCCTCTCTGGTTGTTGAATTCCACAAGCACCTTATAGATCTGAACCCACAGACTAAGTTTAGTTTTCTTGGAAGAATATCTAATTTGTAGGAAGGCCTAGCTCTCTTCAGCTTGCAGGTGGTCATCAGCTCCTCATCCCAATAAATTGATGTCTAATTGTTTGATTGAACAAACTATGAATCCTGTGAAATGAATTTTATATTATTTGGAAATGTTAATTTTTTTACAAAATATGTAAATGTTTATATCAGCATTTATTAAGAGGTGTTCTTGTTCATCAAGAAAGACTCAGTGGAGTTAGACAAGTTACAGAGAAGGGTAACAAACATATAGGGGAACAGAACCCCTACATTTTAAGGAGAATTTGAAAAGGCTAGGACACTAATTTGAAAAGGAGAAGGCTAATTAACGAGACCAGGAAATTAGTGGATAAGTTGATACTGAACAGTTATTTGCCAAATCCCATGCTAATAAGCATAGGGGGCTGTCACTGAAGCTAGTACAAGATAAACATTTTAAAAGTACTTAAAACATGAGACAACTTAATTCTAGAATTTATTGCTACAGTAATTTGTTGGTGAAAATTATGCCATCAGGTTTTACAGTGGTTTGGACAAATTCACAGGTTACAAGTCCAAAGATAAATATTAAAGCAAATGCTTTAATAAAATAAGAATGTACCTTATAACATCCTTAATTTAATGGTTGTGGATAATAGCATTTGCAAGGGAAATAGACTGCTGTAGCCAGGTTTGTATACTAACTTTCAATGGCATATCCCACTAACTCTAATGAAAGAAGGACTAAATACATGGTCCCACATCAGGAACATTTCTTGCATTCTTATTTATATGTACTTCCATCAGTTCCAAGGGCCCATTTTCTTAAGTCTTACACACATGAATTTCTGAAATCTGTGTTTGAAGGTCCACCTGCTGCTGTTTTCCACTGAATATGTACTTTTGAAGACAGTATCTCATTTCCATTGTCACACTAATGTTGTAAAAACAATAACAGGTTTATGGCTTCAGCCTGATAAAAACTGCAGAAAGGCGTAATAGTAATTAAAGAAATATGTTCCCAAAAGAAATTATAGTGACAGCTAATCAACTTAACATTAAAAGCATGAATAAAATATCAGAACAGGAAATATTGCTTAAAACCACAATCTTAAAATACGTTAAAAGTGATTTAGGCATTTGTTCAGAAGTACCCAAGTACAGTCAATAGACATTATATTTTTAGAAGATTCCTTTGCACCAGTCAGTAGAAGTATCTGGTTAGGTCTCACTGTTTAAAGAAAGCTCTGTTTTTAGGTCAAACAGTTTAAGAGAATTCTGTTTCCTCAGAGCACAAAATAAAACACTTTACAGTTTTCCATTTCTGTAACAGAGCACTGTCCCTTCAGAAAAGCAAGAATTTATAGTAAACATAAAGGAAAAATTAGAAAGATTGCTCTTCCTTGACCTTGAACAAAATCATGACTTTTTTTTAGAGAGAAATGCCTCCATCAATTAAAAAAACTTGTTACCTGGCAAAGATGTTACTAAGAATTTATAGAATAAAAATATATTTTCCTTCATATTGGCTTTGCTTATGCCAGAATTTATTGCATTTTTAGTTGAAAAGAGGGCTGAGTAAAACGTTCAGATAGCTAGTAATTGGTATACTGTTTTCAGTTGAGGTATTAAGAAAAATAATAAATCTACCTGCTATCCACCCATGAAAATAATACCAGAAAGACAAGTTGGATTATTTTACACCTGGTGCATCAATACCTGTAACTTTTTTATCTGAAGGTCACCCCCATGTCGCCCATTTCTCTACACAGATATTATTTAAAGCAAATGACAACCAATGAGATAATTTAAAAATAAATACATTATTAAAACCTCTAAACATTAAAAATTTAGAAACTAGTTGTATGCTGTGAGACATTGGTGTGCAAGGCAAAATTGTCTTAGCTCTCTCTGGGCAACTTTTTAACAAACTGCAGTACACTGTTTCTGATACTACTGCTGGAATATTTAAAGCAAAAGCTGTGGAAGTGTCTCCTGATATGGAATGTATTCTCTTGAGCGTAAGACAAGATTTAAAACTGCTAGGGATACTTTTCATCAGGGTTGATTGCCAATTGTTCCCAATATTCAGGGACTCTAAAATTAAATACATAGATCATTTCTGTTGAATGTTCCCGAAATTCTCTCCTAACCTGCGTGCAGTCTGTAAAACTTGGGCATTACTGCCTGCTGTGTGTGCAGAATCTAAATTAAATATTTAAATCCCTTGTCTGAATCTGCAGGTGCAAAATGGCGTGTAAAATCAGTAACTGTCCCAAAAATCTCTCAGAAAAATAGATGCCCGGTTTAAATAATCAGAACTAAAACACTGTTACATCTGTAACTTCTGTGATTTCATGATTGCTGTAAAGATGTTTTGAATGCATCTATTTCTATGCAAATTCAGTGTGAATATGTCTGTTTATATGCAAATAAAACAGAATATAAGGAAAGGGATTTTTTTAAAGACGATTCACTTCTTAAATGTAACCACTAAAATACACTATAATATCTTTGTTCTTTTGGTGTAATTGCTATAATTTCTTTGAAAATTTCCGTCCATCTCCAGTCGGTGCTGGGCATATTTTAGATAATAGAATCTGTTAACATAAAATTAAAGATAGCATCAGAAGCTTGTAAGCAAAGTTCCTTGCAAAACCATCAAAAATTGTGAAAAATATAGGGTAGAGCTTCAGAGTTTGAGGCAAAATTAACATTTCAAAGCAAGAAAAAGTAAAGTTAAGAGTCTCAAATTGACTTAACCCTCTCTCCTTAGACATCCCACTCATCTTTCTTCTGTTCTACATGATGTGATTGTTGAGCCTAGTTTTCCTGAAGGAACCTTTAAAAGGTTAAACTCATAAACTGAATGTTTACTTTTAGGGATTAATGATAAGCATATATCCCAGAAACTGTAGTTTTGGGATGGTTTTTATGCCTAAAAATTATGTCTGTAGTCTGTGAATTGGGACAGTATTTTACACTACTGATAGCACATTATTCTTAAACAGGTCTGGAATATCAAGCACTTTTTGGAACTAGATAGTGAAGTCCAATTTTTCTTCAGTCGAATGCCCCTTTAAAGGAAATTCAGCAATGTGATTGTGTTATCTCCATGCTTAAGTACTTGGTTAGACTGGAGACTAATTCATGTGTACAAGAATATTTTGTCCTCCAGAACAAATCCTGTGAGGGTAATATGACTATGAAAAACAGAATGAGGCTAAAAGGATGTGATTCTTTTCACTTCAGACATTTAGAAGACCTCTAAGCCTAGAACTTTCTATACCAAATAATTCACCTCCAGAGATTAAGCCATCTTAAAAGAGTGATTGAACTAGTTTTTAAAAGAGCTGTGTCTGATGGACTGAATTAGTGAATTTCTGCTCAAAGAGGCTCCAGCTCAGATGAGTCAAATTCTGCATACAACCAAGGGTGGAATGTTTGGGAATACTCACAGTGAATGCCTGTATGGTGTCTGTTTAGTTTCTTTGTGTCCATTGCCTTTCCTCCAAGCAGAATGTACCTTCAGCAGAGCCTGGCTCCATCTTCATCCTTCCCTTAGGTAGTTGAAGAGAGAAGAAAGGTGTCCTTTTACCCTACTATAGGTGAACAGAGTCTTAGAGAAAAAATGTATTTGAATAGATTTATTTGTTTCTGTATATTTAAAGCCGTTATGGTAACCTTCTTTTAAGGGGCTGACCCCTGAAGAGCATTCATGGCCTCTTTTATGTCCAATCTATTATATGTGTGAACCAGTACCTTGTTTTTTGAGGTAAGATCTCTCACAAAACATATTTACATGCTTTAGAGGTATGTTAATTTTCTCTGATATCTTCAGGCAGAAAAAGAACATGCCTGCATGAAAATCTTGGATTGTACTGGCTTCACATTACTAGCACTAGTACTGATGGATCTCTTTCCTGGAAACTGATTCATCTACAGGTTAAACTTGAAATAGAAACTTAACTGTTTTGATTATAAAATCATAATGTACCAAAATTCTGATGAAAATAGGTTTACCTTTTGGATGAAGGAGAAAAAACAAGAAAAGCAGTCTAACATAGATCCCTTTTAAACACAAAATCATGACTGAGAATTTCAACTTCATATGGATTCCTTATTGGATAAGAATTATTACTTCTCCAATAACTCATTTGCAAACTACCTATCTAATAATTTATCATCAGGAACTAATGAACTCCCCTACACTGTACCATTTCATTTAGACTAGAAAAAATGTGCATTAAATTGGAAGTCATCCATACAGTATATATTCAAAACATGAGTGAAAACCTAAGCTTGGAGCAGCTCTGCCACACAAACTCAGTAAATTACTTATTTTAAATACTGTACTGATTATCATAAAGCAGACTGAGAAACACTGAAATTGCCCCTTTCTTCCAATATTCCATTTACTTTAATGCATTGTCTCTGTGTTATATTGATATAAAGATGTTTGAAAATGGTGCCTGTAATCCACATTTTTGATCTGTTTAAAGAGCTGCTGGCTTCAGCAGAACATTAATGCAAATCTAATGTACCTGCTGGTATGATTAGCTGAATCAAATGATGGCATTTAAGTAACACCTAAATAATCTTAATTAGGATCTTCAGCTCATCTTAGCACTTGGAACTCTACAGATGGATAGTCTTAATTATCAGCCTTTTGATTAGGATAACAGCTCTAATCAAGATGATGTGGTTCTGATAGACAGCATATCAGTAAATTAATGACTGTTGTTAAAAGGAAAACATAAGTGAAAAACAAGAGCTGTCTGCTATCTGGAACCTGGTAAAAGAATAAAGTCTACAGTATGTGAAGAAATTAATGTTTTATGGGAAGAACATAAGTATTCACATTTGGTATGTGTGGAATTGAGCCAATAATAACGCCTACCCCCAGTTTTTCCCTTTCTATCCCCCTAGACTAAATATGGATGTGTTCCCTCTTGCACAGGCACAAATCATAAGTAATGCAAATTAGTTTATAAACATTCCTTTCTGACATCTTGTGATTTTATGAATGTCCAATGGACGCAGGGCATATTAGCCAAACATCAGTGAAAAGGTTACAATATGTAGGTAAAAATAACAAATGGCTTTTGGGTGTTGTTAGTGGATGCTGTTCATTTGAAATGAAGGCTATAAATTTAAAAGTATTGCTACATCACTAGAAACACAACACATGAAAATGCAACACTTTCTTGCAGCCAACTTACATGGTGTAACATCTGCTTCTGAGATGTTTCATCATTCACTGCTGGAAAATTAATATAAGTGTTAGACTAATTAGAATACCATGGTAGAATATGATAAAGTGTTTGTTAATATTATCCAGATATTGAAATTATTAGTTAAGTGTTTAAAACACCCTCCATTTCATTCTAATGATCGTGATGGTACATTTTATTTATATATCAGTAGATGTTTGTAGAAGTTATTTTGTATAAGCAAATGAAGAACATTGAAACATCAGCTGTATCTGCCTAGTCCAGATATTTATACTGAATAATTTCTTTCTTCCTGATAAGAGTGAGATCTATAGGAAAAAAATGTTTTCAACTTTAAATGAATATCTTTGCACTTACTTTCAGATGCACTCCAATCTCCTTACTGAAATAAACGAACTTCACTACTATAGGAAAGAGAAAACGAAAAACAACTCAACCCAACGCAAACCAAACCAAACCAAACCAAACCAAAAGAAGAAACATCCCAAACCACACAAAAACAACTGAAGAGAAGTAACTTAATGAATGTAGAAGGTAGTATCTAGACATGAAAAACAGGTATATTTTGGAAGAAGAAATAAGCAGGATGAGAAAAGTATCTGACGCAGAAAATAACGAACAATACAAGACTAGCTTATGTACACCATCTTGTCAATATGCTCTTTGAATATTCAAAGAATTTTGTGACAGAAGGCCTAAGGGTTTTCACTTTTACCCTTTATTTCCAGGGAACTCTGGCAAACCCATATTGCTCCTATAAACACTTAATGTGGAAACCAGATGTTATATAGAGAATAATTGATCTTCTATGATCAAACTAACCCTGCATGCCATTACAGTTAATGGGTTTATCTGATTAGGACTGTCTATAAGATCAAATGACCTGAGAAATGCTGGTTTTGAACACATGAAGAGGGAAGTTTTCAGGGGTAAGCAGCAGTCATAAATGCTTTTGAGAGGTAGGAAGAAAGGAATTTTAGAATAGGTGGCACTCTTCACAAAATCATCCTCGGAGGAAATATTAATGAAGACTCAGCATTTTCCTGATTATATAACCTGACAATCAGTCAGGTCACACGCTGAAAGACCTCCCTTTGAAAGTGGAAGAGAGCAATGAGACTAAGAATGCCCAGAGAGTGTTAACATTACTGATGTGGGATTTCCATTTTAAGTTTGCAGTCACTTGATTGATTTATATAAAATACCAGGTCAAGGAGTCCAATACAAACAATATTCATGATATGAACTATATTTGGTTGAGATAAAACTCCTCCAAAATTATTATGGTTTGTGTCATTTCATGCAGCTCTTGATACTCTTCAAAACCTCTTCCCATCTAATTTACAGTTATTAAAGATAAATGATCTAAAGGAAAATTTTGGGCTTAAATTCTTCAATTATGCTGTCAAGTGGGATATAATCAAAGGTATATCTGGAAATTCTAATACGTTTAAACACAAGACAGTTTGTAACAGATTCAGAGGAATGTGAATGTTAAAAAAAACAAAGCCAGATCTGCAAATAAAGCCAGATTTTGAGCCTCAATACACATATGATTTTAGTACAAGCAAAGTATGCTTACTTTGCCTGTCTTCCATTTTAAGTGTATTACTAACTTTGGCCCACTGCATATTTTTTACAATTTTCTTACAAATTTTAACCTTAAGCATTCACAAAAAGAGAATAAGAGAAGAGACAAAAATATTTATAATAAAATATTTCTTCACTTCTCATATGCATACTTTTAAATATATCAGTCTGTTATATATGTATCAGTTGGGTCTAAAAAGTATGTTACCTTTTCTACATGTCCCCAAATCTCTTGTGAATTATGTGTTTCAAAAGAACAAGGTCCAGAATCAAACAATACATGAAGGGTGATACCTTGATAATCCTTTATCCATCCTCACCAGCCTAGTAAAACATTTACAAAGGTAAAATATGTTGAATAGAATAAGCACAAATATGCAGCTTATTAAATCAGCCACTTAATGTAATGAAAGTGTATCTCTTTTTTACAACCTATGATCTATCGGTTTAAATTAATTGATATTTAACAAACAATTGCACAGTACTTGGTGTAACATCAGTTAAATGCTGATTTGTAAGTAAATAAATATTACCAATTTAATTTTATAAAACATGGACACTCTGGAAAACACAGAAAATCTCTCAAAAGCCTGAAGGAAACAAAAAAGCTATCTAGTATGTTTTTGTTTGAGAGGTTTTGTCTGTTCTTTCTTGAGACTCTCCACAAACTCCATTACCTGTCATGTGGCATTCAACACCTTGTGAACAAAAGCTGAAATACTGCAGCTCTTTGCCTTCTGACATCTCTGTGTGCCCACAGGTACACAGCAAGTGTGGCTCTAGTCCCAGATGTCACATTCTGGGTATTGTGTGTGTTTACACCCACAATTTAGTGTATTCACAACCTGCCTTGTAGGCCTTTGCTGACTCTTTAGAAGGCTGCTTTCTCTTCATCTTTGGTATTATTTCATTTACTTAAAGGAATTAAGTTATAGTGTGTTGAAAATTGTTTAGAAATCTTTTAAATAATGCAATTTATGCACCGAAAGACTGAAATGGGGATGAGCTTGAGAGTATAGGGAAGAAGAAAAAAAGAAAGGGCACGACATAACAAGACCCTGAATGACATTTGATATTGAAATTGTTCATCATTTACCATGGTACTAATTGGTCTCTATCTACATTTTTTCCATTTAAAATAATATGCTTCCCTAAAGTAGCTTATAGCTATCAATTAATCACAACAATGACATTTCCAGCTAAGATCTGGATCAGTGTCATCACTGACTGAAGTCTTAAAATACACACCCCTCAAAAAAGCCTAAAATCATTCAGCATTTTAAGAGATAAATTTTCTAGGTTTTTTTTCACTTTTATCACTTACTTACACATCTGCTTGTTGCTGATACAAATTATCTGATTCAAAATATTTCTGTTAGAAAGTTAAACCCATGAAATGTTAATGCCACATGATGTTAACAGGGATGTGGGAATTAACCACTGTTAAAAGTTGTGGAAATAATATCTTGCTTGTCTTTACTCTAGAAGACTACAGTATGTTCATTTATTTTCCATTCAGGTTTTTACCACAGAATTGGATAATTAAGTACCAATTTAAGATATATCAAGTAGGGGAAATTAAACTGAGTTTAGCATGCAAGATGTGAAAATATTTCTAAAATATATTTGGAACATAGTAAAGGTGGTTGATTTCTTGGATTAGATATTTTATATGGACAATACTTGCTGACATGCATAAACATTAGGCAGATGATTTTATATTTATCTTAATAATTTTCTATTTTATTGGAGTATTTGATAATATCTCTGTATGTAGAGTAAATATACTGCAGCTGAAATGTTTCAGAAGTTTACCTATACACTCAGTTTATTCAGTAGCTACTGCTAGATACCGTCAAATAGGTTACACTTTAAATACACTTCACTGAATTTTAAAAATATTTTGATCACAGTACTCTAAACTCAAAAATTATATCTCAAGATATAGAAAAATCTCATGATGGCTAAATTTCATACAGCTGCTTTTTATCCACTTCTTATCTGACTCTTACATATCCTTTTTTTTTTCTGGAAGAAAGGAGCAAAAGCTTGAAGTGTGGCAATATTTAACATGTTCGAGAGTGCAAGTACACACCAGGCCTTTTTATCAATGTAGTTCTGGTGCATCAGTGAGAAAGGCTTGGAATGGTACCTAGTGGGAGACACCTACAATCGTTCATGGGCATCCACCTTGATCCTCAACCATTCTTTTTCCCCAGCTTGTATTTCACATCACTGAAGAAAAGAAGCTATCTCTCGTATTACCTTTAGAAATTCTTCACAGTCCCACTGTTGATTAAGATTGACTGGGGCCAGACTTGAGCTATTACTATGCAATCATGAACAACTCTTCAAACTGAAAAGATATGCCATTGCTATAACTACATAATGTGCCATATTAATCTCATCTGTTAATCTCATAATAATAGCAACAATAGCAATAATAATGTTAAAATAATAGTCATGGATATTACAGTAAGTAACAGCTTTAGGCATGATACTTTATTGGCTGATCTATCTTTAGACAACAATTAAAATGTGCATCTGGCCAAAAGCAAAATTGCATTTCAAGGGAAGAGGGTGGTGTGGGGGGGGAATGGGGTGTGTAATCATGCATTTTATTTTCTTTGTATTGCAACCAAGTCCTAAATTTTATTTTGTACGCATATACATTGTTAGCACACACACACACACACACACACACACACACACACACACACATATATGTATATACAAATACATATCATTCCACTTGCCGATCTAACTATTTAATTAGACTCTCTACTCCAGATTCCAAATAGCGAACAGTCGCAAATGCTTAAACGCATCCTTATCTTGTAATATGCGTTAACTTTCTTTTTGTATCTGCTGCATTAGTTTTCTTTTCTTATCAGGCATAACAGAAAATAATATTCAGATGCCTGTTTTGTGCATGATAGAAAAAAAGTTGAATTTTTCTTCAACTAGGCTGTTCTAAACTCTCTTTGAATGAATGAAACAGCTCAAAAAACTTTCTAATGACAGTTTCACTAAACCCCAAATTTACTCTTCTTTTCCGTGAAGCTGAATTTTTTGACTTCAATGTATTAATATTTTCAATTAAAAATCAAGCAAATAACAAATAAAGAACCAACCCTGTGTTCTTAAAAATCATAATTGTTGCAATATAGAGATTTTTTACCTTTAAGAACTGAACAGTCATTGGTAGTGCCTAATAAAGAGTCAAACTGCTCATCTGAAACGAATTTAAAAATACCTGTTTCAATGTAGTTAGAATAATGAGGATGGACATAACTGATATTGACTTCCATAATTTTATTTCCATTTGTGAAGTGATGACCATATTTCTATCTTTTAAGTTCAAAATTTTTGAAAAAATTTTCTCAAAAATAAGTTGGTCTCTATAGAGCATTGAATTACTTTTTCAAATTTTTAGCTCATACAGACTAAGATATTTCTAAATGCATACTTAAATCAGAAAAATATTCAAAGCCCACAAATATTATTTACTTGCCTGAGGTTTTAGCTTCAAAGCTGTATACTTAGTTAAAGTACTCTAAGTGTTCTTATTAATTTCAGGAAAAACTGATTCTGAACTTCAGATATTGGAAAATTAATCTTGGGCAAGCAAGGCTTGACACTAATTGGTTACAATGCTTATGATAACAAACTGTTAACCGAGGAGACTTAGAGTGTCAATCGTCAACCATTCAGTTGTATCAACAACTAAATGCTTATTTAATCAAATTGTAGAAGGTAATCTTAGCAGGGTTCAAGTTTATTTTGTTTCGTTAGGTTTTTGGGGGCAGTGGAGGGAAGAAAGAAAGGAGGAGAGAGGCATATAGAACAGAACATATTTGACGTATAAAACCAGATTTTAATAAAATTACGAACTTAATAAATTTAATAAACTTTTAATAAAATTAAAAATTTAACTGACACAGACTGAAAGTGTGCGTTCATCAGAAATGAATATACATGCTCAGTGTATGTAACTTCTGAATTTTGACAGAATCATACTGTTACTACAATATGGATGAAACATTTCCCACTTCAGTTTTACTGTATTGTAGCTATTGCTGAAAAACCCATCTGAAATAAATATTGTTTAGTAAATCAATAGTATTTCAGTCTGGTTTTAAATTCTTCAAAGCTGATTTTACCTCACACGAGTTATAGCCAGAGAATATTTGTGTTCATTCCATTGAGACAATACAGATATAAGCCAAAATTATAATTAGTGTTTGGTTGCTTGCTTTGGTTTGGGGGCTTTTCAGACTAAAGGTAGTCTAAAATGCCCAAGCCCATTATTTTGTGACTTATTTTAAAGGCAAAAAATGAAAGTAGAAGAGGTCAAATAAACAAAATATGTGAACAAACCATCAGATGAAAGAATCCATCTTAAATATAAGGTAACAGGCAAACTTTACTGTATACAGAAAAAAAAATTTCTTCTGATCTAAGAAAATTCCTTTTCTGATAGTTAAAGAGGTACCATGATAGCAAGGCCCTTTTGAACATCAGTGCTCTGTCACAATCTGATGTTTTCAGTAGAAGTTTTTAGTTTGATATCATGTTTTAGGATAGGCAACAGATTTATTAATGTCTTCTGTGTAGCCATGATCAAGATTGTAAACAGCTAAATGCTTTGAAAGTCTATGAATACAAATATAGAAAAAAATATCAGAGATGGGAAAATAGATGTTTATAAATTGATCCTTATTTAACATATCTGCTGTTCTCTGTCCCAAAAAGAGTCACATCATTAAAGTAGCTCTTTAATCACAGAGACCTTGTATTTATTTATAGAATTAGATAGCACTTCAGTTTTCATCCTTACTGAAGAGCTATATTGGGCTGCTATTAAATTTATGAACCTAATTTGAAATCAGTTCTTTTCATACTAATGGTTTCATTCAGTAAAAAGTTAAGTAAATTGATGCAATTTATTTTGCCAAAATTATTAATGACACTTGACTGAAAACTGAAACCCACTGTGCAAGTTACTGATATTTTCTTATGTCTATACTTGGTTTAAATACTCATCCCTTGTTCATTCTGACCATATCAACAGCCATCTACTAATTCAGATTACAGCTATTCTGTGCAGGCAGGGGTTTTATAAAAGAGACAGATGCATACACTTTAATACAATTTATAAGAATAATGTTTAGTATCTCCATTCTGTATTCAATTGCCTTGTCAAGTTGGCTGTTCCAAACAAAGGACATTAACTTTGAAATGGAAAGAAAATGGTCAGGGAAAGAAATTACAGTTGTCCATAGGGAAAGGAGGATCACTGTTAAAGATAACACAATTGCTTTTGAGACAAATAACTTCGGAGTTCTGTAATACTCCCTAAAATATGTCTCTAACCTTTTCCTAGTACTGTATTATCCAGTCACTCCAACTACAGTTATTACATACATGACATGGATGAAGAATGCCTGGGTCAGATATTCTTCTGAAAGCAGTATATAATCAGGAGCACTGCTGTCAATTTGTGTTGGCTTTTTCAAAGAAAATCTCACAGGCTGGTTATCTGCCTCAGTTCTGGATAGCTCCAACATCATATGTCTTTATTAGCATATTCAAATAGAACTATTATCATGTAGTAATTCCATTTCAATCCAGCCCAGAATTTCTAAAGATGTTAGCTGATATTGAGTGGTATTGTCGACTGCTCACTGGATGTCAGCATCAAGTTATATGAGTAAGATTCTCAACCAAAGAAACCATTTCCTCACATTCAACCTAAAGGAAACAAGCAAAGGAAAGCAAAAACTATAACTCCAAAGGTCCTTTGCTTTCTGGTAAGCCTGGTTAAATGTCTGCATGTCATTTAACATGGATTATACTGCAAAGGGAATGGATGAAGTGGTTAACACTGGTGTGGGAATTGTTTGAATGATATTCAGTCTGCTGAGGCAGCTCGAAAAGTTCAACTTGTGACCTGATGTAATGTGTCTGATTTTACCTAAAACAAATTACAAAGCACTCACACAATGTTTTGCCGGCAGAAAATGTGCAGGTAGTTGCAGCAGCTTCAGCTAACATGACAAGAACTTAACCAGCTTTTCTCTCTGTGACCAGTGGGATGAGTATTCACAGATATGCATAGTGGGGTCTCCTTTACTACAGGTAAAGGTTCAGGATAAGATTCTTTCTATCTCTCCTTTATTAGTAGTTTTTTTTCCTGAAGGAATTTTCCATGGCGTATACTGAAATTGAAAGATATAAGTATTAAATTTACATTCTCAACTCACTGATTTTTTATAAACAAAAATATTTTCTAAGGCATTATTCACTCTCTAGTTTCAATAGGAAATTTAAAATATTCAAGCTTCCCCCTCTTGCCCCATTGATGTTTGCCACTTTTAATAAATATACCCCACATCGTTATAGCTGAGATAAAGGGGATGTCTGTCAAAGTTTTTCTCTATAAGAACGTATGCAGACTACCACATGCATGGACATCATTGTCCAACACTTAATCATCTTAGATCCATTTTGGGATAATACCTTATTACTGATTGTATAATGCATGTTATATTACTTTGATTGTAGTTAAGGTTACCACATGGAGATATCCATGGGATATCCCAGGTAAGTAGCTGCAAAAGTTTAGCAATCACCACGAACTCAACTTGATGTACTTGTGGAAAGTACCTTAGGAATGTATCCCTTCACTCCCCTTTGCACATAGATCCATAAACCTATATTTAGCTGCCAAAACACCAGTCAGGGAGTGTTAGGCATGTTCCCATGTCTTATTCACTAGACTAAACTGTCTGTCATAGCTATAACTGACAGTTTAAAGAGGGGTGTATGGGAGATGTGGAAGCTACTGCACTGTAAACATAAATGAGAAAGAATGCTGTCAAAGACAGTAGGAACAGTGATCAGAGCACTAATGAAGTATTAAAACATACCCTGAACAAGCTTGTGTATATTGTTAACTAACTAGACATTTGTTAGAGTCCAATTTTAAGAAAGTAGTTAATTCATATATCCTTGTTTAGAAATGTTTGTGTTAGTAAATGAAGGTAACTTTTTCCTTTTTATATGTTTTGTCAAAAATTATTAGAAGGTGGGACATTTGCAATCCATGAGCCCAATTGTTAAAAATTTATGTGTAAAATTCAACTCTAGTAGGAAATAAAAAAAGTGTCTGTCTTTAAATGCACAATAATTATTACCTACAATGTTATTTTCCAAGGTGAAAATTACTTGGTAATCTATTTATTACAGCAAAACCCCTCAGTATCTGGATAATTTTGCTATTTATATCCTTAACAGTGTTTTTCAGGTACTGTGCAGATATTAACTGTTGCTCATGAAATACAAATTTTTGGCTTAACCTATCAGCAGAGGAAAGTAGGAAAGAGAATCTAATGTAAACCACCACAGTATTTTACTATATTTATGAAGTAGGAAGTTCAGAAGAACACTTCTCCTTGTTGGCTCCTCTATCGCTTGTGAAACCTCCCAGATGTTTATGCCGTGATGTGTTGTCCCTCCTGCTATGGGATGGCTGCAGTCTCCCACAAGGAGCCAGGCCTGTAAATGTGAGGTTTCTGAAGTTGTCTGAAGAAGGTGTCATTTAATTCTTCGTGATCAGAAATGTATGGCAGTGACACATGTAGTGTTTAACCTACTAATCCTGATCTTAGCCAGCTAGAAGCTCATCCCATGGCATAGCTTTAAGCATTACTGCTGCAACTTCCATTTCTCAGCTTTCTGTGTCTCCCCAGTTGCTTTAAATTCTGTTTAAATTTGATTAAATTAATTGAATTTAGTGGTTACACTTTTCCAGCTGATCTCTAAAACACAATGATTAAACATTTCTCCCCAGGAAAAGAAATCTTTTCCTCTAATCTACATAATGTAAGCACCCTATATATAAAAATTCAATTTGAGAATACCATATTTCCTACAGATCATGAGAAAATTATTTAATTGAAGATAATTATTAAATTAATTACATCAATTAAAATATAACTGTAATACAAATATCTGTATGAATTTTGAAATAATATAATGTAGTTCCTAATTTTTGTCGAAAGATGGTATTGTAGTTAAAATGCATGGCTATAAAAGCCAAAACCAAACAAATATATCATTACTAAATAAAAGTCTTCCAATCCTTTTTGCCTTTCATCTATCCAATTGCTTCTTATGAACTTAATATGTGCTTCCATTGATTGCTTGGTTTGTGTTTGGTTTCATTTTGTTTTTTTGGTTTTGGTTTGGTTTTTTTTCCCCTCCAAGTACTTTTATAGTAATCCAGGTGGAACTGTAGCATTTTATCCTTCTTTATGCAGTGTACTCTGTGATTTGTCTTCATTTGGGTTTGTTTTCCATGTACAGTGTTTTTCTAAGGGCAAGGAGTTCTTACTATTCTTCCTCTCGTGTAAAAAAAATATTTTGCACCTCATCTAGTCATTTAAAACAATAAATGAAATGTCTCATATTCAAGCCCTGGCAACAACAATGCATTTGAAGTAAGATAGCCTTTCCTACGATACAGCATCATTTTGGGGAAAAGCAGAGCCAAGATACATCTATTGACATCATCTATATCTTCCAAGTCTGAAGAAGTTTCTGAATAATCATGCAACCACTTCAGACTCTTTCTCTTTGGCATTTTTTATTGTTCTAAAAAGATCATAAGACATAATGATATTGAATATAAATTATAGGCGTTACTCTAAAGATATCTTATCATTTCCACTCAAGTGCCAAATGAAGCTCTTAAACTGCTAAGAAATCATCTAGTACACAGAGCACAAGGTAATAGCAGCTTCAATGAGTAATATTGTCTTCTGGGAAGCCTTATAAACTAGGTAGCATTCATAGTTAAAAGTGCCTTGAATGCATCCAGAAACATTATACTTGAACAATGAAAAGTGAAAAAACCCCTCTTAGCAGACTTCTTTCACCTGGATATTCTAATGAATACTCAATGTACTCAAGTACTCAATGATCTTGTGAATTTTGCCCTTTTTAGTAATACAGAAATATAAAATTAAAAAGTTTCTTATCTGAGATAATATAGTGTTGATTTTTTTCCTGAGCTATAGAAGCTTGTAGCTCGATATCTTTACCAGGTTTAAATTTCTTACATAAGAAACTTTCTTTTAGAATATTTTTGACCATACTATTGACACCAGTAGCAATGTGCAGAAACACTAGTTAAACCAAGAACTTGTAAGACTTTCTGGAAAAAAATAAAACACAAACACAGAAAAATTCAGTGCAAGTTAGCTTACTCTGCTTTTCACAGCACTTTTTTGGGGAGGAACAGGGGACCTGACTAAGCTGAATCAGTGTGTCTTTTACTGCTTGCTGTATGCAGTATCAAAATATTTAGTCTCTGCTATAAGAACCTTATAAGGAGATCAGAAATGCAAAGGATCAGGGGAAAACCACAGGAGATCTATGACTTGTTAAAAAACATGCAGGAGGCCGTTGTCAAGACCACAACAGAACTGAAGTTTCCTGTCCTCCAGTCCACTGTCCCATTCATTAAATGACAATGTTTTCCATTAGAGGTTGAGTCCATTTCTCAGCAAACAAAATTATGTACTTAGTAACTCTCTACAATGTCTTTTAGGATACTATAATATCTTTTAGGATGAAACTTTCTCTGCAGGTATAAGATCACACTATTGTGCTGTTGGAAGTTAATGTGTTTTCCACAATAATTGCTCACAATCTGAACTACTCATCCATTGGCCTGTTTCAGACTACCCTGGTGTTTTCAAAGTTATTCTTTCTCACTTTTTAAGCCCTTTATTTTTAGGATAGAAAAGTCTGTTGAAGTGTAAAAAGTAAACTACATATTTTATTACTTTTATTGAATTTACTGTGAGTAATGATACACATTTTGAATAAGTAATGCTGCCTTATGTCCTACAAACTACTTTTGGAAACTGAAATAATAAATCTCATAAATTGTGTATTAAAATAGTAAACTGCACATTTGTAAGACATCCTCATTTATTTCTATAAAAACATATCTAAAACAAGGAGCTGTTTGCCAAGGAGTCAATCAGGTAAGTCCATATGTTATTGATTTCTCTATTGCTCTGCATCATTTAAAAATAGGATCAAAACTGAAAAGCATAAAGCCTTACACCTTAATATGCTTTAAATTAATTTCTTTAATCTTGCACTGTCTGTGGCAAACAGGCATGTAAAGTCTGCCTGGCTCATTGAATTTTTAAGGTCAGTGTTAGGTCCTGGTATGGGATTCTGATGTTATTATTTGGCCAAAACTCAGTCCTCTTTTTTGGTTATAAGTAGTTTGTATGTGACTTTCTACTTGCTATACAGTTAAATAGAAAACAATTTAAAAGAGAACTTAAAAACAGTTTGTCACACTTAATATTAGGCAGAGACTAAGAGAACATTGACCCTACAAGTGACATATACAACTTCTGAAATTCATGCGTGTTGTACAAAAACAAAACAATAGTTCACATTAGTGGAGAAATCTGTGCTTAACACAAGTTCTTCAGAGCTGTCAATGACAGGCCCTTGTGCTTGCTGTCTCATACTCTGGGTTTTACCAGCCATTGCATTTAAGAGACATGGCCAATATTGAGTAGAAAAGATGCCTTCAGGTCCTTTTCTAGAAATGTATAATTTGAATTGAAATTTCTGAAGAGTTTGGAATACTTAGAAAGCTATATGTGACCTACACCACAGCAACATGGACTAGTTTCCTGCTAACCAGATAACTTAATTCTTAACCCAGACTCAAAAAGACTTTACAGATCAAGTAAGAATCTGCTTTTACTGTGAAAAGCAGTATAATGTTTTCTGCTTCAGTTTAACAGTTTTGCCTTTAAATAAGACTTTAACAGCTCAAATGAGCTCAAGTTTTCAGCTGTGGCATTCTTTGCCTTTCTTCACAGCACCTTTTAACTGCAAATGACATGCAGCGCTAAGAATTCTGAATTCCCGAGACCACTGAAAATCAAGAAAACTCGATGCTCTATATTACAGGAAATGAGTGTTGTTTTGCTTTTCACTTTATCATCTGGCAGAAATTTTATTAGTTGCATTTTTTTTTAACTTGTTACTTTGTTTTTGAGATCAAATGCAGGCTATTATGAGTTTTTGATTATGAAAGGATCTACTACTAGCTCTTTCAAAAACTGAAAAATTGTTTGTGTCTCTATATAATTTAAAAATGTTGACTGTCTCAGAGCAACTATGACAATACTACCAACAAATAATTATGCTTACAGGGAAAAAATATAAAATCTAGCAGATCAAAGCATTAAATTATTTTTTGAATTTTTTTTTTCAAAGGTAAGAGTTAATTGTCATGGGAATTGTAAGACTCAAAGAGAAGCCTCTTGTTTCTGGCCATGGGTGAGCAACAAATTTGTTTCTGAAACATTACTGTTAAAGCTCAATCTCGAAATTTCAGTAAATAAGTGTAGCAGACCTTTATATGGTAGTCACTTAATGAAGTTATTGCCAGTCATAAATAGCAACATATTTGATTAAGCTTAAGAGATGCACTTAGATGAAAACATAAGCAGAGGTAGCTCTGAAGGCAAACCATTGACAGATAAGCCTTGAAATATTTTCAATTTCCAGCCCTTTTCATGCACTATAATAGTAATGGACTTTTTTTTCCTTTTTCTGGTCATAGGCAACAGTTTTAAAGGATCATATTTGACTATATTGGGATCTGAGTTACTAAACTGCTAGAACTGTACTTGGTCATACCAATGGTCCCTCTACCTAACAGTTATGCTTGTAAGAGTGGTCAGCAACAGTTTCTTAGCAATGCGACAGGGTAAATATACAAGGTTCATTTCCTTGAAAAGTTCTTTCAGCTTGCAGAGAGTAGATAGAGAGTTAGAGCTAAATAAGTATATTTTACCCTAAGTTTTGAATTAATTTCATTTTGTTTCTTGAAAGAAAATGTCTGAAGGTTCACATATCAGCATAAATGTTTAAAAGGTGTATTTCAAAGCTTGTATTTGACTATACATGATGATAATTATACTACTGTGTTGTTTCACTAACTGGCTATTTATGCAATAAGGTGATATAAGCAAATCTGTTTGACTTTTTTTGACCAGTCACAAATAGTATAAGCAACATACCATTTGGATAATTAAATCCAATCTCTTAAGAATGTAAATTAATATTAGCTGAATTAATTTGCATAATGAATACATTTAAGAAAGTTGTGATAACTAGGCTGTAGAAAAAAAACCAGCCAAATTCATTGAATAAATTATTCATTGTTGGTTTTGTCTTTTAATTATTCATTCATCTCTGAATGTAACAAGTAACAATCCTCATGTTCAGCAGCTTTATTTGTGGCAGAAAAACCAATGAAACTCATGTTTCACTTCACTTCCATGCAGTGTTGTTCCCACAATTCATTGTTGAGCTCTTAATTTCTGCTCTGGTAACTTATTTATTTTATGAATAGTTTTTCCTTTGGTAGAAAGGAATTAATGCATTTTATTCAAAACTTCTTGATATTTCTAGCTGAATTTTAGTCTTGTTTCTGCTCGGAAAACAATGCACACTAAGGATGCACTTGGCTTTTTCCTGTGGAAATCTAGCTAGTCTTTGTGAGAAACATGTTAAGCTTGTTCTTTTGGATGTAACTGATTGACTTCCTCTATTTATATTATTAAGAAAAACTCTTGCAGTTTTATGAGACTTTTAACTTTAGGGGTTTTGTTCATGTTTTGTTATGTGTCTATGACATTGTCTGTACTTTTTTCACATTTACTGCAAAACATTGTGATTAGGCAGAAAATAGAAGAAAAATTCCTTAGCCATTATGTGGCATCCAGATTCCATATCCACTGCTTATTATTCCCTGTTAACACTTCCCTTTCTTCAAAAATTTTCTCAGGTGTTTTCTTTTATTAATAAGTGGTTATAAGATTATTGCAAAAGATGGCCATTAAAACAGTTACAGAAATACCTCTCTGAATCATGTGCAGTTTTGTGTGCCACAATATAAGAAGGATCTAATGCTATTAAAGAGTTGGATTGGTGGGCTGAGACCAATGGTATGAGGTTTAAAAAGACCAAGCTCCAGGTACTGCGCTTTGGCCACATTAACCCCATAAAGCACTGTAGACTGGGGACAGAGTGGCTGGAAAGCTGCTCAGCAGAGAAGGACCTGGCAGTGCTGGTTGACAGCCACTGAACAAGAGCCAGTGTGTGTGACCAGGTGGCCCAGGTGGCCAAGAACACTAATGGCATCCTGGCCTGTATCAGCAATGGTGTAGCCAGCAGGACCAGGGCAGTGATTGTCCTCTGCTCAGCACTGGTGAGACCACAGTTTTGAGCCTTGTGTCCAGTTCTGGGCCTGTCAATCCAGGAAGGACATTAAGGTGCGGGAGGGAATCCAGAGAAGGGCAACAGAGCTGGTGAAGGATCTGGAGCACAAGTCCTATGACGAGCAGCCGAGGGAGCTGGAATTGTTTAGTCTTGTGAAAAGGAGGTTCAGGGGTGACCTTATTACTCTCCACAACTGCCTGAAAGTAGGTTTTAGCTAGGTGGGGGTTGGCCTCTTCTCCAAGGCAGCAAGAATAGGTTGAGATGACAGTCTTAAGCTGTGACAGGGCAGGTTTAGGCTGGACATTAAGAAGAATTTCTTCACAGCAAGAGTGATTAGGTATTGCAATGGGCTGCTCAGGGTGGTGGTGTAGCCACCTTCCCTGGAAGTACTTAAGGACAGATTGGACATGGCACTTAGTGCCATGATCTAGTTGACAAGGTCATGTTGTGTCATTGGATTCAATGATCAAAGAAGTCTCTTCCAACATCATTATATCCATGATTCTTTGATCCTTATAGGTCTCTTCCAATTCAGGATAATCTGTGATTCTATATTTTTTGCTACAGTACATACTAGAATGTCTTAACTCATTTAAGCTTAGAACAAAGAATATCTGATTTTATACATAGCTCCTGTCTTTTGGGATATTCTGCTTGTTAATTACACTATGACAATTTTTAGAAGGTGAGAGTTCAAGTTTCACAGGACACATCCACATATGATGATAGAATAGTTCTTATCTGCAGAAATCTACAATATAATTCATGTTACTCTGTACTGTGAATTGTAAAGTCCTTTCATAACTCAGTTTTTGACAGTTGCAAGGACTGTATCAAGTTTAGGAGAATCAGTAATAAACACTAGCTTGGGCTCTTATCAAGACACCTGAGAAAATCTAAAACAGCAGCATGTGCTCTGTGAGCTTTCTATTCTTGCTCTCAAAAGATTAATGAAGAGACTTAGCAAAACATGTATTTCTTGTTGAGACAAAGTAGACAGAAAACACAAATGAAAACAAGATTACGGAGAAGGGCAGTTTGTTCTTTTTCATTAAAATGTTATCACTTGAATGTTCCACTTCTAACTTCTTGGTAAGAAAACTACTTGTCTATTTCTCTCTAGTGACACCTTATCTCATGTTTTAAGCAGTAAACCTAAGGGATTTGTTAACCCTCTCACTGAGTACAAAAGCTTCACTGAAGCCCAGGCTGGCGTTTAAATGTGCAATGTTCACCATGCATTGAAGATAACCTTTTCCTTCTATTACCTATTCCCCTTGTTTTACAATTTCTGCTTGCTAGTGAACTTACACATAGTGTATGGAGCTTGGGGGCCAAAACACTTTTTAACTCTCACTCTCACCCTTGCCACCCATTTGATTTACTGCCTTTGACTGAATAAATGTTCACCAGCAACAAGGCTGATTTATGCAGTCATTAGAAGTTTTGTAAATGTTATAATTCTCTTTAAATATTTTTCTCTCAAACATTATAACAGAAGTGACCATGGCATAATAAAATATAAATGAAGATTTAATGAATTGCAAAAATCCATCTTATTTTATGTCTTCCAGATATCTATTTTCTTTTAGAACATCAAGCCCTTGGGAAGTGGGCAGATGGAACTTCCTGGGGAAAATTAGTTTAACAAAACAGATACTGGAAGGTGTCTCAGGAATCCAATATGAGGTCCTGAATCTCTGAGCAAAGAGAAGGACTAGTGTAAGTGTTTTTGAGGTTTTCTATTCTTATATTTTCTTTAGGCTTCTATTAGACCTGGAGGACCCCTGTGTCTGACTTTCACTTCCCTGCCTGTACTACTTCTCTGCCTCTACCTTCCCCATAGGTCAATTTTCTTTTTAACCAGAAGTGGTTAATACAAGAGTGACAACATACATTCTGAAGTCAGTATTTCAAAATGAAACTATGAAGCAAAAAATAGAAGCTTAGTGATTTCATAGAATTATTTAGGATGGCGGGAATCATAAATGGGAATTACAGAGTTAGTAAAATCATCTCTAGGTATCAGTCATTCTGAATCTGGAAATATTTGGAAAATCTGCATAGCTTTACTTAAGTCAAAGCAAACACTGACGATTAATTCTTCACAGCAAGCTGGACATACATTTCAAAAATAGAGCCACTTGCTTACCTGAACACAAAATCAAGCAGAGATTCAAAATAGTAGTAACGTAAAAAATCTTAGATGAAATATTCAAGTTACCAGTACACCTTCTTCTGGAATCTCTGTCACCCAAGGTGCCTTTTCTGATTCACATTACAAAAATTCCTTAGAGAAATTTCCTGTTCTGCATAAATTCTGCTCATGGACTTTCAGGAAGCTTGTTTTTGGCTTGGCAAGAGCAGGCACCTTTGGGTCAGTGATAATAAAACAGAGTCACTACAATTTTTGTCTCAGCCTTCCCCATGGGAGAGATTAACGTCTTTCTGAGACACTAGACACAAGCTCCCCATCAGAAAAATTAATTTGAACATGTGACTATACACGCTGACTACAATTTCACTTTTTATTAATCATCATCAGTAAAGTCCAGGAAACAAAAACATGCTCAAATATCCCAAAAGATCTGCAAATTGAACAGATATTCCAGAGTGGAATGTATATAAGAAACTCATCTGAATAGTAGTAAAGATAAGTTTAGCCATATTCATTCTCTAATTCCTCTCAATGCAAGCAGTGTAAACACAGTTCAGTGCCCACTTCCTCCCTGCCAAGCTCAACTCCACAATTAGACATCCCAAAGGTAGGGTAACCACTTAGGAATTTGAAAGCTAATAAAATGAAGTGACGAAGGACAATGAACAGCTCTCTGAAAGACATGATGATTACCAATATTAGATCTCCTTTCCTTAGGTAAATGGAAGCAGACTATTATCAACATTGGACCTCCTTTGCTTAGGAAAATGGAAGCAGACTATCTCTGTCAAGAACTGAGTCTTATCATTTCTGAAGAGAAGTCAAATGCCATTTCTCTTTACTTGTCAAAAGGAAGAAATTATCCTCCCCAACTACACATTATTATCCACCATCTGTGTGACAGTTTCTCATAATTACTTACATACGGTGTCTTTGATAAGCCTTATTCCCAATAAACAGAAAATAAAATTAACTCTCATATTAGATCACTCACTGAGAAGTCATGGAATAAATGTAGAGTTTTAATTTTTCTCTTTCAGAAACCTGACAAGACAGCTGCTGAAACACACACTTAGAAATCTTTGTTTAGAAAAAAAATTCTAAATGGAACTGCAGCTTTTGAAGCCTAAATATGCTGCCTGGTCAATTGGAAGGAAATAGTCAGTTGTTTGTTTCAAGAAATGATTCAACAGCTAAGCAAATATAAGATATTGCAGATTTATGTGATAGCCAGTATTGTTTTCTTTCTTTATTTGTCATTGTATTTTAAAATCTACACCTGGGTTTGGCACTAGTAACACATTCAGATGGTTTATTTAAAAAGTTTTGTTTTTACTGATCCTACACATCTGTTTCACCATCAGCTTAAGAAGGTTAAGCCTTCTGATGACAGATCAGTTATTATACTATTAATAATTTGCTGATGTTATAGTCATGACTTAAAAAAAACCTGATCAACCATTCACTCCTGAATGGAATAATTTTGAATAAAAAAAAAGAAAATGGTATGTTACTTGAAGCATTTCAGAGACAGCTTTGTAGCTCCAGTGATTGGCTCATTGTGCAAATGTATCATTCACTGTGAGAAGAGCTGAATGGTGTTCTACCAAAAGAGGTGGAAGTTACGATGATATTTCATAGATTCAACAGCCATTCAACATTCAACTGAGGATTAGTCAATTTGTCTAATCATTTATATAGTCTTCAGTTTTGGACCTGAGATTTTTTTAAGTACAACACCTTCATCATTCATTTTAAACCAACATTATTATAACACTGACATTTATTTTTCTCTGGTGTCTGTCATTGTTGCACTGAATCTTTACTATTTAATTCAAGTATCAGTCATCTGACAGTATTATCTAAGGAACTTGAAGTAAAACTGATTTAAACCAGATATTAATATTAAACCGGAATTAAATCCGTAAAAAATCAGGTAGAAAATAAAATTACAGGTGAGCAGTTGTTGTAGTAATACACAACCTTTTAAAGGAAGAAAATTTTATCTCACCATTAGGCTGAAAATAGTCTTCAAGTAAAATATAGAAGATCTAAACACTTTTTTTTTGGCTTCATGGCAAAACTACCTGTTTTGTGGCTTAGAACTATTAATTTTTCTGAGCCACAGGGAAAATATTTAGAACCTTGGCAGAGTAGTTCAAGAATGAAATATTTTTGAATTTCAATATTAATTATGAAAAAAGTGATTGCTTTTTAAATTGATATCCATTTGTTCTTACTCTCCAGGAAAAGCATAATGAACCAATTAATTTACATAAATACAAAGAAAATAAAATGCATTAAATTTTAGCCTAATACTAGAGAGCACTTTTAGAAAGTGAATATAAAATTATCAAGTATGAATAGCTACTCTGGAATTCAGAAGTTATGTTAATCAAAAAAGAGATTGAAAGTCCAATGCATCATACAAATATGTGAATATCATCTTTACCATTGTAGTGCAACTTATATTTGTTGCTTATGTTACTTTTCTTTTCCTGAAGACTAATAAAATGGGATAAGACCAAGCATACTAATTTTGGCTCGGGTAAAGTTAGTTTTCTTCATTGTACGTGGTAGGGAGACATGTTTTGGATTCATGATGAAAACAGTGTTGTTAAAGCTATTTTAGTTTGTGTTGAGCAGCACTTGCACAGAGTCAGGGCTTTTTCTTCCTCTCATCCCACCAGTTATCAGAGTGGGAGTGCACAAAGAGTTGGGAGGGGACAGAGCTGGGACAGCTGACCCCAACTGACCACAGGGATATTTCATACCAGAAAGCACCAAGCTCAGCATATAAGAAGGGAAGAAGGAGGAAGGGGGGACTTCTGAGGCTATGACTTTTGTCTTCCTATGTGACCAAGAACAAGAGTTATGAAGAGTGGCTGAAGGAGCTGTAGTCATTTAGCCAGGAGAAAAGGAGGTAAAGGGGAATCTTTTTGGTCTCTACAATTACCTTAAAGGAGAATGCAGCCACCTGGGGGTCAGTCTCTTCTCTCAAGTCACAAGGGAAATGACAAGACCAAACAACCTCAAGTAGTACTAGAGGAAGTTTTGTTTAGATATTAGGAAAAATTTATTTACCAAATGGATTCTCAAGTACTGACAACACTGAACAGACTACCCAGGAAAGAGTTGGACTCGCTGGAGGTACTTAGATGTGGAGATGTGGCACTTGGGGATATGGTTTAGTTCTGAACTTGGCAGTGTCAGGTTAATGGTTAGACTTGATTTTGGAAGTCTTTTCTAACCTAAATGATACTATGATTCTATGGTTCTAAGACAGTTACACGTGGAGGAACTCTGTGTGGTTCTTTCTGTTTATTGTTATACAATTCAAGAATTTATGTCCTTTTGACTTCTCCATTTCTTATTCTAGAAAAAGTTTAAGAAAAAGTACAACCGGAGGAGCTAAAATAAATCCTACTTATTAAATAAATAGATCTTAACTGCACTTTGATGATAAAAGTTCACTCATTAACTTTGAAACTATATGTACACATATGTATGACACAATTATTATACATTACACGGAAGTTTAAGAGGACTGTAATGCCCCAAATAAATACAATAATCAAGATCTGATGCAATGAAAAGTTAATATCCTTTTCTTTTTCCACATACCTACTAAATTTTACAAGGAGTCTCTTTAAAAAAAGGAGCATCTTAATAAAAGAAGTAATGAACTAATAAATTAATTCCACCAAATAAAACTTTTCTCTTGAATTTCACTTAATAGTTTTCTTAGATTTAACTAACTAAGAACAGCCCAGGGAACCCTTTGTTTCTCAGGAAAAAAAAAGTGTGTATGTGTGAGCCTGTACTTGATTAATCAAGCTGGTTTACTGATGTAGGAGGCTACTGAACCTCTGCTCAGGAGTTTTAAAAATCAATTATTCAAACTGAATTATTTAAATAGTATTATTCACCTTTGGTCAGACCTGTATCATAGTGTTCTGTTACTTGTCTGTGGCCTACTATCTCCTGCCTAATCTTTTTCTTTAACTCTGTCTCTGAGGGTTTTGGATTAAGAGTCATAGTCATGCCAGTTTTACCCATCTAGTGGTGTTTTGCAAACTGATAGTCTAGGTATAAGTCACTAAAGTATGATAATGGTTAAAACAGTTGGGATATCCTTTAAAAATCTTTCTTTCACTTTAATATTCAATGAAAATATTAAAAAATTGAGATTATATGTTTTCTGAAGAAATGTCTGAGAATGAAAAAATTGGAATAGATACAAGTAGACAGAGGAGAGGACATAAATATATAAGGAGAAATTTATTTTCTGCCCTCATTGTGTCTGCTATCTGAGTGCATACTATTTACTAAACCTTGAAAACAAAGCTCAACAGCATTCTTGAAACAGGATATACAATCGTCGTCATCATCATTGCCATGTATCTTGGGGAGCCACAATAAATATTAAATAATTTATTCCCCTCATCTTTTTTCTTTTTTTGGAGTTTTCCTTGCTTTAATAGGTGGACTCAGTGGAGGCTTAGAACTGAAAAGTGAAACCTAAAGAAATATAAAGTCCTATTTATACTGTCCAAGCATGGCACTTCCATATACTTTCTCATCACAATGTTACCCTGGAATATAAATTTTAATATTAAAAAAAAAAAAAAGGAGGGAAGTTAGAGGGAAGTTATTGAAGTTGGTTTTCATCTGACAATGATACTTTTGGCAACTAGCATTTAAATCTCACTTTCAGGAAAAGGAAATCTTTTCTGTAAACACTTGACCTGCACAGAAGTGACCTGATCTACTTTTGAAAAATATGTTTAGACTGGCCACCTGTACCCTATATTTGACAAAATATTTAGACTATAATAGGGCTCTATTTTGCAGTGACTTACTTTTGCTGAAACAGCACAAATTGATTAGGACATAATTTATATTTCAGAAAATAACCTCTGTAATAATGTCAAAGTAGGTAAAAAACTACAATAACGAATAACAAAAAATCCCATTCAGGTGGAAAATTTAGAAATATAAAAGTTGTTTTTCTTTCAAAGTTCTCATTCAGATAACATGTACTCTGACACACAGCCCAAAAACATTTACTCAAACTTACATGCTATCTCTGAAGAAAGGAAAGAACAAACCAAACTGAAATAGTTTAATATACTTAATATGGAGAAAAATTATGCAAAAAAAAGGCGTTTGCTTTCTGTTTTCTCTTATTTCTTTACATCCAGCATGTTTTCCTGTTGACTGTATGTTTCTTCTCTCCTCAAATGAAACAATATTTACTTGGTGCAAAATATTTGTATTATGCCATTTTGAAAGGCATTATCTACACACAAATAAATATGTGAATCATAATAACTTGGTGCTAAAATCTGTACAGAAAGGTGTCATCTATTTCAAAATTTATTTATTTTGATTTTTTATGACCCTTCTTTACAGAAGTTCAAATAAAATTGCCTTTTAACAAATCACTCTTACATTGACATAAACATGTATATGCAAGTAACTGTAGGATTTTAGAAATATCAGTTTAAATCTTCAGGTAAACAAGTACTAGTTAGTGCACAGACCAAGCTTGATTTTAACTACTGTAAGACTAAAAACTCAGTTCAACAAGACAGGAAATTACAATTCTTGGATAAAACAAATTATTTTTTTGTTATTCTTCCATATTTTAGGGCAACATTTTATTTGGAGAGGAATCTAAATATGTTAGAGTGGAAAATGTTAAACTGTTTACTTAGCAGTAGAGTTCTTGATAAATAATTTTAAAAATTGGTTTTTTGAGCAGTATACTATATTAACTGAAAAAAAAATTGGATTTCCAAAATAATTTTAACTGAAAAAAAAAGATAAAAAATACAAACCACCAGGACCACACAACTTAGGTTTTATGTACTACTGGAAACTATTTTTGCCTTGTGTTTTGAGCTTTAAGTGTATTTAGAGCTAGTCAAGTTTGACTCCCAGATGAACTTTAGGGAATTAAAACTTGCACTTTTCATAAAAGGTACCTTTGCATTCGATTATGTAATATCTCCATGCATATTACACAGAGAGCTCCTATCCCTATGTTTATGGGGACATTCTTTCTGTTTTCTAAAGGATACTAAAACAACATACTTCAAATCTGACCTGTCTGTGCACTGACCAGCAACTTAAATGTCATTAATTTGCTATTGTCTTAGTTCAGTGAGGATGGTTTTTCTTCAGAGTCCAGCATTAATAGTAAAAACCAAAGAAACAGAGCCTGTATTACTTAACGGCCTCATGGCTGAGTAAAATAATTACCTTTAAGTTGAGTTGAAATAATATGTGGCCTAAGCAATCATTAATATATAAGGAAGTGATTACTTGTTGGTTCCTTTTATTTTTTGCAAAACAAATATTGAGAGGCAAGAAAGGATTGTTGGAGGAATAGAGGAAAAAAATACAGCAACAAGATGACTTTACTCTCCATTGCAAGTGCCTGTTTCACAGGGAATGAAAAAATTATAATTTTCCACAACCTGTTTCAATTAATCAGCCAGTATCAGTATCCAGGATGGATACTGTAGTTTTTACATGTTTTCCATATAGTATCTTATGATAGTTAGGGCAGATATTTAGAATGCAGTTAGGAGCTCGTGTAAAATCTCCTACAACTGAGACCAATTGAAATTGATTCAGTGTTTCCTTTGCTTTTGCAACAGATGCCACACACAAAATATTTTTAAATTGCATTAAAAATAATAATTTTGATTTGATTAAAGGTGTTTCCTGTGTTGGTATTTTGTTCAACAGTAGATATATGTGCAGCAGTGTTACATAGCTGAAATCTGAGCAACTTGAAGTAGCTTAACTAGATGAAATGAACTTGTGTGATTCTAATTTTAGAGACACACACTGAGTCTGCCCCTGGGACAAACTTCTTATTTGATTTCTCGTAAATTTTTTCATTACCTATTAAACAGAAAGACTTAGCTACAAAGTTTACATCCTTTAGTAAAAAATGCCCTGGAAACATAAATAAAAATAATCCAGTGCCTATAGGACTCTTTTTAAATGTAGGGATCAGTCTGAGTGCCTTAAAAATGAGTGTTGCATGTTCTCTATTTCTAGTCATCTGGAGAACCTCGTTAGCAATCAAGTATGGATTTTTCCAGAATAGAAGAATGTATCCATCCATGGTTTATATGGCCAATGGTTAGGTCTGTAGCCTTACTTTTATTTGGTTTGGATTCTTTTTGAGGAAGATTGGCATATTTTTGATGTTTAGATCAGAACTCACAGAGCTTTGAAAAAGAATCAGGATTGGGATGGACTAGGAGAAGAACAGATCTGGGGAATGGGCACTGGGTACAGTGAGCCAGGCAGGAACCTTCAGCATGCCCTGGTGGGAGAAACATCTGGGGCTGCAACAGCAGGAGCATCACTAGGAGAGAAAAGAAAAATTTTAACTGCCTCATCTAGCACTCACACATGCTATGTCCAGTTGGGAACCCCCAGAACAGAAAGACATCAACATGTTGTAGTAAGTTTAGTGGAAAAACCCCAAGATAATAAGACTGCAGTAGCTGCCTCATAAGGAGAAGCTAGGAGAGTGAGATTTGTACAGCCTGGTGCAGCAATGGCTTTGGGGCACCTCACAGCCACTCCCCTGGAGGAAGAAAGTGATTTAGAGGACGATTTCACTCTTCATAGTGGTTCATTGTGACAGGATAAGGGACAACAGGCATAAATTGAAACCAAAGAGGTTCAGACTGATAGGAGAAGCTTTTTTCACAAGAACAATTAAGAAAAAGACACATTGCCTGGAGAGGTCATATTGGTTCTGTCCTTAGATATTTTTAGAACTTGTTAAAGTCCTCAAGATCTGGTCTAACCATGCTGTTAGCAGGAGGTTGGCTCCAAACTGAATTATCCTATGTTCGTAATGAAGAGAATACAAATGTGGACATTGACTATCCTGGAATATGTAGACAAAAATTAGAGTGAACAGAGTTGTCTTCATCATTTCCACAGACTTAATTGTTCTTTGTATTCACTAGTTAAAATAAACCACAGTTTAACTGATGATTTAATCTTTTGAATATCTAGTTGTAAGACTTGATACTTCAATGAAGATTGTGGAAGCTGTTCCTGCAGGTTCTCATCTGGGACCCAACATCTGCAGCTGACAAAGGGACCAGCATTAATGGTCTATAGTATTCTCTCTCTTGTTTTCTTTTTGTCATGAATTCTTCATCTTGTCTTGGAGCTAAACTATTAGAAACTGATTTTACTATAAAAAACTACAGTGTTTTGAAGTTTTTATCCTGGAGCTTGGGCATTCAAATAAAATTTCGATCAGGCCATTTTATCATTGCAAAACCTCTGAATTGTTTTTATCCAATGAAAGTTTATCTAGAAAAGCGTTTTGCTTAAAACCTACTTTCAGGAAGGTTTTTCTACACTCTCTAAGCTGGGTCTTGATCCATTTTTATTGCTTTTTTACTGACAGACGTTGCCATCTTCAAAGGTTGTAATTAGGATTAGTATCTGCAATGTAAAAAAACCCCAACAGCTAACAAGTAGATACACCTTTTACTGAAAAAGAAATCATGAAATTTTATATAAGAACATAGAATTCTTTATTACGATATTGAAAATTCTTACCCCTATACAGCTAACTTACAAGCTTCTATTTACCTTTAGAACATGCTTTCAGCAATTACCTAGTTTTTAAATTAAGTTCAGTTAAGACTAATCAAGATATCTGAAATATGGACAGACAACCCAATTTTGTTAGGAACATTTAGGAAGACTTTGCAAGGAACTTCTGAAAAGAACTTTTGTCCCACCAAAAGAATTTTTTTATAGACAGATCTGAACAATCCATTAATACATGTTTTAAAGAGAGGAACTCTCAATATAATAGCATTCATCTTTTTCATTTGTGATGGTTAAGGCACAAATGAGCAGTATGTAACAAGAGAGTTGTTAAATGTTTGAAGCAAAAACCTGCACTGTAATATTGCTTCAAAATTTAAATTGGCTGTAAGTTTTGCTTAGGGGCAGGGAGTTTAAGGAACATCTGGAGATTCTGAAATAACCTGCATTCATTTATGTTATTTAAGTTGTAAAATCATATTCAATCTTGACCCACTCAGGAAATCTAACATAAACGTCCTGCTGATTTTGACAGTCATACAGCAAAAACACCCTCTAATGAGTATTTAATAGTCACCAAAAGTTCTGCATTAAGTACAAAGCCCTTTTGATTACTTATTCCACTAATTTAAAGTAAATGCTTTTACAGATGGCATCTGTTAGGACACAGAGCGTGTGCTGCATTTATATGTAGCCATTGAAAATAAATTCCAGCTTTGGTATAAAGATTGTACAAAAAAAGATCAAACAGAAAACACTGAGTAAACATTTACTAGTGATATTTTTAAAGCTCTTCATAAAAGCTTATCCAATACCAGAATACAATACTCAAAGTATATGAAATAATTCAGAAATGCTTTGGCAAATTAGCACCTTAAGAAAAATGGCTGAGACAAAGTAATTGAGCTCTTCCACTTTGTTTATAATCTTCCCTTGGGGCAACAGTATTATATTTCACTATCCCTTCAAGCTGTATTACCTTATGAATAAAGGAAAAAAAATCTAAACTTTTATCTACTAGGGATTAATGGGAGAACAATAATGACTTAGATTTAAATGAGGGGAAAAAAATAGAAAAATAAAGTGACTACTTTTTTTGAAGATGTCTATGGGAAATATTAAATTTTTTTTGTCATACCAAGAATTTCATAAAAAATTATAATTATAAATTATAATTAATAATTATTATTATTACGCAAAATTACGTACTCAAAATTGTGTAAATTAAACATTATTTTGTCAATCTACAAACATGTCCCCAAAGACCAAATATTAATGGTTTGATGTTTATAAAGAAACATCTTCTGCACAGTTTAGAACAAAGAGATGTTGAGGGCATATTTATAAATTAAAAACCCAATGCTTTGAAAGGAAATGTCAGTTAATTTAAATGCAAAGAATGTAGCTGTATTTTATGGTTATTTTCAGTACTTGCTATTAAAAGGTTTATGATTAATTTTAAGAGCTATTAGCACTACCACAGTGTGTGTGCTGTCACAAAGAAAATTACCAAGTGAATAGTAATTTCAGTGTAAAATTGAAAAAATTTTAGGGAAAACCCCCAAACTTTATAATAGAATATCTGTTTGTCCAAGTACTCAAAACAGGTTCAATCTGACTCAACCATTACCTTGAATCAAGAGCCTCAAATTTAAAAATCATTATCACAATTGTGAAATTTCAGAACTTTACTTGTCCCTGTGTCCCAACATGCAGATCTATGGGTTTTGGCCTTGTTTAACCTCTGAGGAAAGTGACCGGTATGTTACATTGTTTCACCTGTTCATCAGGACTGAACATTACCAGAGATTTGTCCCTTAGTGTGCATGTGCACCTAAAGTTTCTTTAGTGAAAATACAAGCATTGAGAAACATGAATTTGTCTGTGTGTGTGTGTGTGTGTGTGTGTGTGTGTGTGTAGTACAATGACAAAGTTGTCAAGTTTCCTAAAAATAGACAGTCAGGATGCAAGTAAGATGCCCAATTGAACCCAGAAAACAAGAATACTTGATTTCAATAATTTGAATGAGATCTGTGTTTCCCTTCCCCACTTTCAATAAAACCACTTCTCCTAGAATGTAAAAAAAAAAAAAAAAATTATACTGTTATGTTCAGATAGCAATTACTGCTCCAGACTTCACCTGTAATTTTTATCTTGCTGTTGCTAGAATTAATTATTTGTAAAATTACCCACATTAACTACTGCAGTTAGAAGTGCAGTTACAGGCAACTCCAGAAATAATTATTCTAGTTTATTGCTATATGTTCATTGTGATAACTAAGCCAGGTGATCAGCTAGACCAAGGTTAATGCTAGAAGAACATTTTTTGCATTTTTAAGAAGGTTGCTCTTTCCCATGAAGTTTATTTATTGTGGGTTGTGGGAGGCAATATTACTGAGGGAGACACAAGGGAGGAAGAAGATCTTCTCTTTCCTTTCTCGTAAAGGTAAATAACAGCAATGAAGAAGCTGATGAACACAGAAAAGATCACCCTTATAAAGAAAATTTAACAGATAGCAACAGCCTATATTTAATTCAATTTCTAACAAGTATGCTCATAATACAATTCTGAAAAAAATACAACTTTTGTGAGAAAAGATGTAACTCACTGCCCTTCTGAAATCTGTGTTTGGTCTTTGTCATCTTGATTTTGCTAGGAGTATTTAAGAGGTAAGACAATTATGACCTTTTCATCCCTGTGGAGTATAGCCTATATTTATTTTTCACCTCTGTGGACCAATAAGAACAAGTGCATACCACAGGAACACCTTATTCCTGAGCTGGTTTTTTCCCAGTTACCTTTTCTAAGGTGACAGGTTCAATGCAATCTATTGGTAATAGAAGACCCAGGATACACAGCAGTGTAAACTAAGATTGTACAGACAGAACTTTCAGTGCTTTCCCCTTGTAATTGATGATTGCAAAAAATAGATACAAGAAACTATTAAATTAGAACTTTACATCAAATTTGCACTGCCTCAGTATTAGGAGTCCACTTCCTGAGCCTTAGTGTACAGACATAATTGAATTTAATTTTGCCCCTGATATTTTAATTAAAAATGAGAATTAAATCTAGAATTAAAACAGTTTTAAGCCAGAGTTGCAGGGGAAGCAAGCCAATTATAATAACCACTCTGTACTGGGATTGTGTGGCAGCGTTCTGATGGAGGAGGGTGACTGGGATGACTTCTGTGAGTAACTGGTAGAAGTATCCCCCATGTCCAACAAAGAGCCCAAGCCAGCTCCAAGACAGACCCACCACTGGTCAAGGCTGAAGCCCATTGGTGGTGGTGGCAGCTCTTCAGGGACAGCAGATATAAGAAGGGGGCGGGGGCTGCAGCAGGGGTTTACTGTGCAATATGCAACTGCAGCCAGAGAGAGGAGTGAGAATATGTGAGAGAAACAACCCTGCAGACACCAGGGTCGGTGAGGAAGAAGAGGGAGTGGGTGCTCCAGGTGACAGAGCAGATATTCCCCAGCATCCTGTGGTGAAGACCATGGTGAGGCAGCTGTGCCCCTACAGCCCATGGAGGTTGACTGTGCAGCCAATATCCACCTGCAGCCTGTGAAGGATCCCACAAGGGAGCAGATGGATACCTGAGGAGGCTGTGGTCCGTTGGGCAGCTCCTGACAGGAGCTATGGACCCGCGGAGAAGGGAGCCCAAAATGGAAAGAGCTCCTGGCAGAACATATGACCATATGGAAGACCCACACAGGAGCAGTCTGTCCCTGAGAGGGGATTTTGAAGAGAAGTTAATGAAGGACTGTCTCCCATGGAATGTACCCTACAGTGGAGAAGGGGAAGAGTGTGAGGAGTCCTTTCCTTGAGAAGAAAGGAGCAAAAGAGACATGTGATGAACTAACTACAGCCCCCATTGCCCAGATTCATCCCAGCACCACTGGAGGATGGAGGCAGAGAATATAGGGAGTGGAATTAAGCCTGGGAAGAAGGGAGAGGATAAGGTATTTAAAGGATTTGAGTTTTACTTCTTATTATCCTGCTCTGATTTGACTGGTAATGAATTAAACTAATTTCCCCAAGTAGAATCTGTTTTGCCTGTGACAGTAACTGCTGTGCAATCTCTCCCTGTCCTCATCTCAATTCAGCTTTAATATTTGTTATATTTAGCTATGTTTTCTTTCCCTTGTCCAGATGAAGAGGGGAGTGATAGAATGATTATGGTGGGCATCTGGCATCCAGGCAGAGTGGTATTAAGAGCAAATAATAAGCCTGTGTGAAATAGAATGCAACATTGACCAGAAAACCAAATTGAGTCTAGGCATCAGGAAGGATAGAGATAAAATTAGTTCTGCTATAAAATTAAGATGATTCAGCCACAAAGGGAAAATTAATAGAAATAAGAAAATTTCTTTGCTCTATAAATAAAAAGAGAGCAAGCACACAAGACTAATGAGGCCAAAATATAGTGGAGATTAAAAATAATCTGTGTAGTATCTAAAACTTAAAAGAATGCCTATCTCACTTTTCAGTAAGACTGAAGGCATGGCACATCAAGACAAAGGCAGGTTAACTCATGGAATGAATATGTGAAAAAAAAATATATAATTACCCCTTAGGTGAAAACAAAGTTTCAAGATCTCAGAGTAAAAGGGATCCTATGACATTTAGTGCAGAAAAATTGGAAAAACAGGTATATGAAATTAGAGATCCCGAAACAAGGTATTTTAATGAACCTGTCTTCACCAAGAAATAATAGAAAATGGAATATCAATATTTACCCAATGGAGATGTGATTGAGGAAACTGAAGGATCATTAACCTGATATGGGTTTTATTTAAGATTTTAGAGAAATTGCTGAAGTACATTATAAGGATAGCAAAGGAAATGGAGAATAGAGCATGCATTTAGCAAAGTATCTGGTACTATACTACCATCTTTACTGTCTGGTTATAAATATTTTCCTAACAAAGGAAACATGGAAAACATGGTTCATTAAAGTTTGTTGACAGCAAAAACATTAATAACAGTAACCTCAATCAGCATAATGACTATTCCATTCTTCCCCAAACAGATGAAAACTGAATAGTACCAGTGGATAGAACCATGGGGGACCAGTGCAAAAACTTTTCTAGATTTAGGAAGAGAATAGTGAAACATATAAGAAAGAAGATTAAAAGAAAAATCACAAAGCAGAGACTAGAAGGAAAGAACTGTGTGATTCTAAATAAGTTTAAATGGAGCATAGTCCATCTGATTCCTAAAACTTAGCCTCCTAAAGTCAGCATAATAAAAGTACTTGAACACACCATCCTACCACTAGTTTACTCCAGGTACTTAACTTCTATGTTTTTAAAAGCTTTCTTTTTATTTAAAATTTTCTGTCACACTTCTGAGGACTCAGTTTTGAACCTTTTACCCACCTCTCACATCACCATTTGTTAAAGCACTCAAACAGTAAAAAAAAATTAAAATAATCTAAATTAAATATAGCAAAATGTTCTTAGACTGTATTGAAGGTTGTTATTTCTTGTAAGTTTGAGAAAATATGCATATTTAAGAGCTTGTTTGATTTAACTATATCTGTTGTTTTCATTAAAATTATTGTGAGCTCAGAAGGAAATTGAGGAGATAGTAAGAACATTTCTTTGTTGACTGCTGGTGAAAATTTTCTCCAGTCCTGTGCAGCTTTTGCTTGGACTCCTCTGATTGCTGATAACCAGGGGTAAAAATTCAGTTTTCATCATATGAAGTAGAATGCACATAGTCAAATTTACATGTCTTAAACTTAGACATTGAAATTTAAAGTAATCTGTCTCTGTTCCATGATAGTCAAAGAAAAAAGAATAAAGGATCTTTAGATGACTGTTTGTCTTATCCCGAAACAAATGCATATGGCAGGTCTGTTGAAAAAATGAGATCGAGATGAGGTAAAAAAAACAGGAACCTTCATATTGTTGTAAAGAGAAAGTCATATCTTAGCATAGCTAAACCTGGAGCTGGATGTTTGTGTGTTTTATTACATCAAGGGCTGAGGTGTTGTTATTACTGTTGTCAATCTAGAAATGGTCTAGAGGAATGCAAAAAAAAATAATGGAGAAAGCAAACTGAAGTTCACTAATATAGAAAGTAGAAGACTAAGATAAGATCACACAGACTTGAAACAAAATATTTCTGAAAGGCAAAAGGAATAGTTCTTCCTTTGAATCCACAAAAGATAAGAGTTGGTGTTGAACCTAGATGGAATAAAAATCAGAAACTTCAGGCTTGAACTGTGAAACACTTTCTAGTGGTTTAAGTAGTGATGTGATAGAACAGATTGTTTGAAGCAGAGATGGTTTTGAAATTTTGAAGATGGGAAAGTGAAAATACCTAACAACAATAGCTGCTCTTTGTCAGAGGGAGCAGATGGATAAGATGCCTTCTTGAAATCATTTACAGACAATGTGACTTGAAGACAAATTATGTTGATGAGATGACAGCCCAACCGGATGATGAAACCATATGAGAGACAGATTTTGTACTGTATTTCCTCAGAGAAATAGGTAAAAAAACATTCCTTACTTAGTGCCAATTTTTGGACCCAACCTGGAACTCTATGGACGGGTCAGTTGCTTGTGTTCCAGAATGATTATGTGAGATGGGAACAAGATAAAGGAGCCCTGCTAGGATCCTGGGACAGTAAGGGAAAGTAGAGGTATATCTACTTGGAAGAACACAGATGAGAGTTCTGTGACAAACTGACAAGAAATTATGCCAAGCGCATTAAGTTCTGGACAATGAAGGGAAATAATTTACATGTGATTTGCAAAAAGGAAAAAAAAAAGATTAAAAAATTAAACTCCAATGTTTTAGAAATACAATCAGGACAATGTTCTATATTTTCATTAGCTGGAAAAACCTCTGTACAAGTTGCAGAGGTCTTTCTTTCCCTCTGAAGTGTTTAGGTGGATCACTGCTCACTTTGGTGTTTGCTTTGGATCCTCTCATTAAACACTTACTGTTCAATTTTCACTGCATGTACAGTCCAGTGAATTAAATAGTTAATCTTCAATTTTTACACTGAAAGTGATACTTTTTGCTTTCATAGAAACTGTCTTTCCAATTGGCTAAGCCTCCTCTGAGAATGGGACTTAAACTTCTTTTAGGTAAAGCTTGTTATTAGAATGTATTTACTGTATATAATTAAATGTTTCCATAAAATATTCTATCATAGGTACACTAACTTGCAGCTACTGTAGATTTCAGAACATACTGTAATGCAGAAAATAATATAAAATGTTAAGATTATATGAAATAGCAAATTGAAATATGCAAATACACAACTTAGTCAAAGATGTCATGTTCATGAAACTCAGGTTTCCCAAAAAAGGAACCCTTCAAGATTTCATTTATTAAAATAAACACTACACCCTTGTAGTAGCCTGTACGTATTCATAGAATGATAGAAATGTTTAGGTTGCAAAAGACCTTCAAGATCATTGAGTCTGATTTTTAACCTCACACTACCAAGTCCAACACTAAACTATGTCACTAAATGCCACGTCTACACATCCTTTAAATGACCGCAGGGACAGTGACTCAGTATTTTCCCTGGGCAGCCTGTTGGTTCCCTGAAAACCCTTTCAGTGAAGATAGTATCTTAAAAATCAATAAAGACTATTAAAAATAATTCCAAATCATAAAAATAACTTCTTCATTCGTTTGGAGGTTTATCATTCAGGTATATCACACAGATGGACTGACAAATTACTCCTTGATTTCTTGTATTGCCACAGGCATGAATCATTTCATAAAATATTTAAGTGGGAATTAAGTACTATATGTCAATAAAATTTGATATGAATTCTAAGAAGAAAAAACCCGTCATATTACAGCATGCATACATGTACAACTCTTTACTGAAAATGAATATAGAAATGGAACAGTATATAATATCTTTAAGCAAGACATTTTCACTGGAAAGAGTTTAAGTGCACCTGCTTCTTAGTGGCAGAGTGATTCAATGTATGTGACTGTTGCAAATCTTGCTTGTGTCTTACTTGTTTCAATATATTAATAATTCTTTCAGGCTTGTTTCAGAAATCAGATGTCCTCTTTCATTCAGAAAGACCCAGAGACACTCAATAGTTTGCAAGAAATGTGATGCAAAATTTCACCTTGAATACAAAATTTAGTGGTGATTCTTCACAAGTTTGGAAAGAAAAAAAGGTCAATGAAAAAAAATACATAGACACATACACACACACACACATATATAGAGAGAGAGAAATGGAAGAAAAATCGGAGGAATACATACTGTGGAGAGAAAAACTATTTCCAGTGAAGAAAGGGTTCTTCAAATAAATTTAAAACAAATTTGGCTGTGTAGGAATGCATAAGGAAAAGGAACCACAGGAGGGCATTTGTAATCAGGAAGTCATTTCAGTTTTAATGAGGGGAAGCAGTAGACAAGACAGGTCTTTAAGTCACCACCTGGAGGACTTTAAAGGAAGACGAAAGCTCAGAAAAGACATACCAGATTAATTTTCTAATGGATTTTTTTTTTTTTTTTGAGAAAACAGTGAGGCTGCATAATAGTCTGAGGGGCAATAAAACATGAGGCATTTACTGTGAAATCCAGGAAATTACCTATATAGGAGATGGTATGATTGAAGACAGACTGATCAGAAAAGGCTACTGAAGTCAAGAACTGTAAGGGGGATAGAGGACCAATGATCGTGATATGCATTGCTAATCTAATTAACCTTTTAACATTAACTCATTCTTATTAGAAGTGGCAATTTTAGGCAAATACCTTTTTCATGGAGAGAGATTCACCATGGGAGAAAGGGAAGGTGACAATGGCATAAAAGGTTCTTGTATGAGAGCCCTCAAAGAGCAGAAACAGTGAAAGTGTTGGAGCAAAGATGACTGTAGACAAAATCATCTTAAAATGTTCAGAAATATTAATAACAAAATTAAAAGACAAAATAAAAGGTAATAGGCAGTTTTAATATATACAAGTTTTATGAGTGGAATTTTTTCAGCTATATTTCTCAAGAATCTTAGCATGAAGCTTCTAATTCTTGTGTACAAAACATTGGTACATATTGAGAGCATTCCTTGCTCAACCAAGGTCCTAACCCTTTCTTCTGGAATGAATTTCATTCAATAGCACTAACCGGTTTTTGAATGAATTCTTTGTTTTCTATTCTACTGTGCATAATTTCTTGAGTTTTTCCCTGAATTTTTAAATTAAAATGACATCACAAATTATGCCCTGAGGAGTAACTTACTTGACTCATTTGTGAAAAAATTATTATCTTAATGTACATGATTTTATTGCTTTAAAAATTTATTTCAAACATTTTACATTTCTAAAGGATTTTTTCTTTTTTACATCCATGACCTTAAGCCACCTCGCGTCCTTTTCTTACCAATAATTTCATTGAAATTAATAGACATAAAAAGGATGAAAAAGCCTTCAGCAGTGTTGCCACTTGAATAAGTTCTTTAATCCAGAAATAAAAATAAGCATGTGCACACTCTAACTGTTATTTTTAAATGCCCTGATTTCTGTTTGTAGCAATCTGTTTATAAATTTAAACCCTAACCTCACAGAACTCTACAGTAAATTGTTCAAATAGATGTATTCTGTTCAATATTTTGTAAAGATGTTTACTAGAGAGATAAAATATTTTTGAAACTAATTTTATGTGGTATTAATATTAATAAATTCTTGGGTACTCATTATTCTGTATTTCAAAGGTATTTTCGTTTTTCCTTAAGAAGATGAGTAGTAAGTCTTATTTCTTTATAGGCATATTTCCATATTATTTTGTGAATTGCTCCACAGCTAACAATAATTCTTTTTTAAAATTCTCATTGAAACTAGAACAGCTGTGTTATATCTTTCTGGATGTGTCATCCTTCTCTTATCACCAGAATAATGAATGAGAAGGTCAAAAAACATGTACTTTTGGCAGAGGACAAATAAAAGGTAAACAATCAATATTGTTTCTAAATACAAAAAACTAATGAAAAGAATTTTAATGGGAAAAGTGACTCATAATTATAAATGCAGCAACCCATTATTTAGGACTAGTTTTTGGTGTCCTTTCTACCATTTGCTTCCTGAGCTGAGTTGTAAACCTTCATTACTGCTATCCAAATGCCATTAAGTAACTCTAAGATTATACTATTTGTGAAAGAAAATTCCAGTTTTAACCACTTTCTTAAAGGATTAAGATAAATTGATGTCATACATATACTTTGAGAGTATGGCTTTTAAACATGTCAATTTACTTTAGAGAACCTAATCTGGTCAATGAGGTTCATATTGGAAACATGGTCAATTATCTTTTTTAAGATACTAGTGACTGATCAAAAAGTAGCTCTTAGCATCTAAAGGAAATGCAATTGCAAAGCAACTTAAGTGTTCATTCAAGTGATTGCAGTATTGTAGAATTAGAAGCAACCAAATTTTTGAGAAATATCTTTGTTTAGAAAAGTCTGTCTACCTGTTAAAAGATCTAAGACATAAATAAAATTTTAAAAATCTAAGAAAAAATAATCATCCTATACAATGATGTCCTGAGAATAGAAAAGAAGATCATCAGATATGGCAATGCTGAAACATGGCTGTATGACTTATTACCTGGTGACGTGATGGCATTCTGATCTTAAAGAGCACAGCAGTTCAGAAGTGAGATGATGTTATATCTGATGAAGTATAATTTTCAGTGATAATTAGTGCATAAATATAACCATTTTACTGATAATTTATACAAGTAACCAATAATCAGTTAGAGGCCTAAATACATAATTTATTTCTTTCAGTAATTTCTTCTAGATCTAAAACACTTTATATAGGTCAAATTTACCAAACTTTTGGAAAGTGTTTTATGCTGTTCCATTTATCTCTTATGGTAAGTTAAATAGCAGAATAAATACCTATGGAATTCATCCAAGTGAAAAACAATATCCCTAAAAGAAAACTGAATTTCAATATTACTGGAGAAATTCTGAGAAATTGTATTGTTTTCCCTGACTCATCAATGGAAATATCACTCTCATTCACCCCATTTTTACACAATGTCTGCATCATGGACTCTTATCGAGGGTTACTCATGGAGGCTTCTGTGGGTTTGCTTCTGTCTAGAGAGTGCTTTTGATGTCCCTTACAGAACATGTTCATTTACATTTTCTGTTACAGTTAATTCTCAGAGATATACTAATCTATTTTTGTAGAATACTTTATACACTTGTTTTTTGCAACTAGTTATCCACCTTAACTGTCAAAACTATTAATCTGCTCTGAAAATAGAGCTGCTTTCATTTTAAAGTTACATCTTTTATAGGTAGACAGATAATGAAGGAAATACGGGGCATGAACTTAGACTTATTCAGTTGTAATGTATCAAAAGGTGTCAGAGAGAAGCCAACCAAATTTAGATCATGTCTAGCCTGCAAAAGGATGAACCTAAGATATAGTTTATAACCTGACATCTCTTCAATACAGATTAAAAGCTATGTATTATTTAGTGTAGTAGTAAAGAACGGTGTAAAAGCAACTTCATTGGGATTTATAGAGGGTTAACCCATTTAAAAAACAAATAGCTCAAATTTTAATTATATTTTAGGAACTAAGATATGAAAGTATGAATATGTTGATTAAATGGGTGTTTTCCCTTGAGAATCTGCCACTTCCAAGGTGGGCATATTTTTTCTTGTAGAATTCATTCTCCTGACAGAATGACAGCTTTCTAAAGCTTTCCTCACATTTTCTCCTGAGGTATTGATACTCAAGGAGCAGAGTGGTGCAGCAGGAGCATGCTGGGCCCATAACCCAGAGGTCAATGGATTGAAACCATCCTCTGCTAGCTCACTTTTTCATCAGTGCTGCCTCGTCCACCAGGTTTAAAACGATCCTGAGATTAGCTCAGTCAGTTAAAGCATGGTGCTATTATCACTGAGGCTGTGGGTTCAATCCCTGTGTGGGCCATTCACTTAAGAGTTGGGCTTGACTATCCTCGTGAGTACCTTCCAAATTAGGGTATTTGCATCTTCTATGCATCAATTTACAGTTTTTCCTAGTATCTCACAAATGTAACCCAGTGCTTTCCCTAAGTAGTATCCTTTCTTGGGAAGTGAAGTGACAAATGTGAGAAAATGTTACAATTTCCTTACCTCTATGTAAAGTTCTTTGTAGAAAGAGAAGCATCCAACAGACTTGGTCTCCTCCCTTTTTGGGCTCTAAGGGTCCAAGAGCCACAGAAAATAAGGGCTTCTTCAAAAAGACATGTTAGAAGAATATCTAATTTTCACTGAAATTCATTTACATAGAGAGCGCTCTGTGAACCTTGATCTGCAGCTGGTCTCAAACCTGCATCTTCAACAAGAAAAAAACCTTTTTATTTCTTTTCTTTTTTTTTTCTCATTTGAAACTAGGTTTCCCTGCTATTCTCATTTACTCATGCTGTATTTTCTGCAAACATCTTGTGAGATGTGATGACAGACAAAAAGTCTTCAGGGCATTCCATCATCTTCATTTTTCTTTCTCCTGTGTTTCTATCAATGAAAGCAAAGGTGCATATCAAGAGCACAAGTTGCTAATGTTTACTGAGCACCACTTTTTGACACAACACCATGGGGCTCTAGTAACAACTTTTTGTCTGAGGAGCTTGAAAAGAAGTAATAAAAAATAATTTTTTTCTGGAACAACAGCAAACATCATCTTTTATTCTCTCTTACAGATGAGAAATAGAAATTAACAACTTTTATTAGCTTTTCAAAGGGGGATGTCCTACACATTCTTATGTTGCTGTTTTAAAAATTACTTATTTTTTTTCCAAAAGCGAGTCCTTCTCTTCTCTGAGACCTTACTAGGTGGAATGCCTGACTGGTTCCAGACTCTGTGGCATGGATCATTTTAAAGGAAACCTTGGTCTGTTATCTTCTTGCTTTGGTCTATCCTCACTTTTTCACCTCAAGGGTCCTCTTGATCTGGGATCAGTTTGTCCCACACTTTTGGGATTGTTTGTTTCCTTCTGAAATCAAATTCAATTCTTTTTTTTCTTTTGTTTTTCTATATCAACAATATACTGTTGATAAGTTTGTTTGATGATAAATTGTAGTAATTTTTAATAGCCTCTAGGTATTTAGCTGTTGCTGTTGGTTGTATGACAATACCAATTGATATTATTATTGATTGATACCATACTATTGATTGATAATACACTATTGTATGTTGACAGCAATTGGTAACAGCTTGATATATAGTAATTCATATTCATTTTATTAATCATAGGTGTACCTGCTGCTGGTGATTTTTGTGGCATTGGAGGCAATCTGAAATAAAGTAGTGAAATTTAGAGGATAAAGCTTCTGTGTTTTTGTGTATTGTGTCATCCTATGAACTCATAGTCACAACTTCTATGTACCTGATGGTTGAGTAACCCTTTAAGTTATGGCAAATAGTCAGATCTCTTATGATTTTTTAAAAAAGGTTATAAAATATTACATAAATACATAACAAATATCCAGACTCTTTACATTGCATTGGATTCAATTTCTCTTCAGTTTTCTTTAAAGTAAAAAACATGGCAAACTTTGCTGAAAGATGGGTTGCTCTGTAGTGATGTAAGAGCACAAAACCATTAAAACATAACAGCAAAAAAATTTCTGTCTAATTTACTGTTTATAAATTGACATTTTTTAGGAGCTAAAACTATGAGAGTGAAATTTCTCTTCTAGATGGGGACAGTCTACCTCTCTTCCCTAGTGAATCTTTCAGTCTAATGTTTTTTGAATGGCCTTATATGGTCTAGGGATACAAATTTTCTTTTCTGCCCTGTTGTAGCATATACTAGTGCAGCTTTTCTCTAGTGGTATATGCTGTGCATATTAAAAAGTTGTACATTGTTCTTGTTATAGGAAAAACAATACTGAAATGCAAAAAGAATAGCTGTTATTTGCAAATAAAAAATTGATTTCTTAGAGCAAAAAAAAAGTCACTTGAAACACTGTACTTCAGTTATATTCTGATTTCTTGAACAATGCTCCAACCAGCACTAGATGGTGTACAGTTGACTTCTTTGCTGAAGTAATTTTGCATTGAATGCCAGAAATAAATCCAAATGTTTCTTCTGCTCTTTTTACTCTGATTATAGAAATGTCATCATGGCTGTAGTTGGAAGAAAAGCCTGCAAGGATATTGAGATGTTAATTAGGAGGAATATGAGAGGAAAATAATCCCTCAAGGCTCAAAGGATTTCAGAGGGACATGTGAATGCTAAAATTTCAGCAAGTGAACCACAAGTTCCTGTGAATTGAAAGGGAAATAGGAATAGAATACCATTAAATAGTTCTGAAAGAAAGTATATTAGAGGAAAAACATTAAGAAAGATAGAATGGCAAAATGAAATGGAAAGAATTCCAAGGGAGAAAAGAAAATAGTCTAATCTAGAAAGAGCTGTATTTGGAATTAAAAGTTACACTTTCTCTTGGATGTAACAAGCTCAGAAGGGCTATTCAAAATTATCTTTCAATTTTGTGTTCAAGATTAATCATAAAAAACGGTCTTTAAGGGCCTTTAAGTATATCTTTAAATACTCTAATATTTAGACAGTGACATTTCTTATTTAGTAGTGTTTCTTCTACCTGTTCTATTCTGAAAGGAAAATTAGGTGGTAGCTAGTTTGTGATTATTTTTTCATTAAGGCAATGTAGACTATATTTTAATGAAATGGAAAGTGTTTTCCATTCTGTAAAAAAAAATAATAATAATAAAAAAAAAAGATACAGAGTATTTGAAAGGTAATTAAAGTCCTACTGACATCAGTTCTTTGGTGAAACAGCTGCAAGTGTGGGAAGCCTGAAAAAGATAATACAGTCCTACGCTGTATATTTTTTGCCCAAGTTCTCTTGATGTCGCCCACCTTGTCTACTTTTCTGTTGGATTGCTCAAAATCCCCTAGCTTTCATTCCATGCATTTTGCAGCCTATGTTTTTGCTATTAATAAGACTGATTCTGCATGTAATTTGGTGAGAGTGTAATTTTTGACATGCATGCTGATATATCTAAGCACTGTAGGTTTTTTTCATTTTGAGGTCCTTCAATTACAAAAAAAAGTGCCCTAGTGAGACAATGGTGCTCTTGCATGCTGCCTTAATAAAGTAGTCACACCAATAAAGATGATTTCATGCACATCACAATAAACGGTGTCAGTGCCTCTGTGAGAATGATAATTTCTCAGCTTCTAAAACTGCTGCAACTAAATAGAAATTCATAAGCCATGACTTGCAATTAAGCAATAAATGGAAAAATGTCTGATTTTTACTGCAATAGCTGATAAGGTACAGTATCAGCTGGTGAAAAATAAGTGGACATCTATGTTTTATATATGTGAAGATTTTTGTTTCAGAAAGAGACAAAACTTGGCTTTCCTTAACTACATTTTGAAAGGAAATAAGTCACTAAAGCGTGACCATAGAGCACATACACTTGGACTAATTATTTGGGATATTGACAGACTTTGGAACATGAGGATTTAGAAAGCAAATTAATTATTTCTCTCTGTTCCCATTCTTTTATTCTTGGGGATCACTATTTTTAGGTGGACCATTCTTCATGCAAGTGAAAGAAGTTGACAGCCTCTGAATCATTAATTTTCATCTGTAATTTTTATTCAGTACTAACATCAAAAAATACATTTATATTTTTACTTTCTAGAACGTCTTATAATAAAGTTAATAAAGCATATTCTACATATTAATATATATTCCACATAGAATGTTTTTTAAAGTTAGTGTTAATCCTTCCAGCAATAAATTGATATTCATTACTCTTCCCTTCATGTTTCTTAAAACTATTTTCTATACAATATAGCCATTTCATGACAAAACAATAGACTATTTCTAGCCATCAGAAAAACAAAGAATCCACAAATAATATTCTTATTTCAAAAACATTGTAACTTCATTATTTTTATTGGTGTTTTATTTTGTTAGTTATTTTATTGGTCTGCATGCTCTTTCACTGGATCACAGAAAAACTACACATTCCCGCTCTTCCCCCATTTTTGAGCAAGATTTTGTGATTGGGATGTCATTCCTCTTAGGAAAGACTATTGCATTTGGCTTTGAGCACACTAAGTATCTTTGCAGCTCACCTACATGAGGAGACAGAGACAAACACTACTTTTGGGTAAACGTTCTCTCTCAGGAGTGTTCCAGTTACTTTCTGGGCAGGTTGAGTCACCCTAAAGCACTTTAATAGAATGGCCGTAATGGTGTCTGTGTCTGCAAGACAAAGCAAGCAAATATGGAGAACAGTTACATTTTAACTAGAATCTGTGAAAAACAAGTAGGTTGCATTTATAGCAATATTACCCTGTATTTTTAAGAAACAAAACAGTCTAACAGAGTTTAAAAATACCCAAAAAACAAAAAAATACTTAATTACTACTCCTAGTCTTTGCATTACAGCAGATGTTGGCTTAATTGAACAAATACTGTCTGTTATGATTACAGCAAAACATATTGTAACTATGGTTATAAGAGACACTGGCACAAATTACCAGCTGGCATAAATCGATATAGTTCCATTTACATCAGTATATGTAGGTTGATCTTCACAAGCAGAGGTTTTAACCCATAATTTTGTAATTATAAGAAAGGAGGAGTATATGAAAGGTATTTTCACGTTAGTATTTTTCAAACTAGAAAGGTACATATGAACATTTCAGCTGTCTCCATACATATTGTATTGAGTATCTACAATGAAACTAAGTGGATTATCACAAATTTAAAATTGAGAGTTTATATTTCCAACCACAATGACCTAAAATGACATTAAAAACATAATCAGCATCAGGATTATGTGGAAAAAGTACAGAAAATTTAATTTATTGAGACCTTTTCACATGTCTGAAGTTTCAAAAATAAATCTAATCTGAAAGATTTTTTAGAGTAAAATTTCACTACAATGTATAATGATACAAAATCAATATGTATCTAATAAATGCCATCATTATAAAATAGTGAAATTAAAATCTTAACTGCCTCACTGACAAATGCATGAAACGAAAAAATCGTTGTATACAAACAAGCGAACATTACAATATAGTGTTGACCTTCACTCTTTAATAAGGAGATTCAGCACTGAATATATGCTGTTTTGAAGGGCCCCTTGAGCTTTTATTATTTTATTGTGAACTCTGTGCCTAGAACCACTTAGCCAAGTAAAAAGATTAGCCAGGGGCCTCCCATTCCTACGAAGGTCTGGTACAAACTGCAGTTAACAGATTACGTTGAAGGACCCTTCTGTTGGGTGCTTTCATTGTTTCCTTCCTTGGAGTACTCAAGCTACAAGACACCAAGCTGATTATAGGCATTGTAAACAGTCTGTCTTGTTTTGAAATTTGTATGTAGGGTAATGAGCATTGTAAACATATGTAAAACTTCACACTAAGTTATTTTAGAGCTGCAGTTCAGTGCTTATTAAAATTCTGTCTTTCTGGCCTTTATCGAGCAATGTCATTCAGCTATAGTGATTTCACCAGGGGTGAAATATTCCTTATTCAGAAATGGAAATCCTAAATTCCAGGAACACAATGATACAAAGGGGTCAGGCTCTCCCTCTGAACTATGCATGTCACTTTTTCTTCCCCAGAAAATGAAGTAGGCATAAAAAATGCAGTTAGTTTAAATTTTAGCTGCAGTTTCTTTGTCTATCTCTGACTGAGGTGACAAAAATTGTTAGAGGAACAAGCATGCTGTTCCCAAAATGGATTATAATTATAATTCTTTATAATTAGCACCATCTTTGAATTTTTAAATATATTTATCTTTTAAAAACATTCAAATCTCTCATTCTCCACAGACCCCCACCCTTCTTTCTGTATAAAGCTAAAAGAAAATTAAATGTTGGCAGTTACAGTAGCTACATAAGTGTGGCAACCGTCCAACATTCATACAGACAGATCTGGAATCATCTTTCCATGTGCAAAAATAGTTGAAAAAGATTTTAGCACTCTAGACATTTTATCTGGGTAGGATCTTACTCAGTGGAAGGTGATTGACAGCAGCTCTTATGTTCAAAGATTTTAATGGAGAATGTGCAGAGTCTAATAAATCCTTCTCCTTGCACAGTTCAGCCATTTATTTTTTAGGAAAACCGCATGCAAAGCACTCTGGGTCAGATGCCAGGGAAATGTTTCATTGTCTTATGTAGATGAGGCTGTCCTCTTGTACAGACCAACTATATTTACAAAAGTAATTGGTAATTGTTACACAGAATAACACTTCTGCCACAGAAACTTGACCACTGGAGATTTAATGAGCTGAACCTGTGTCAGAAAGGAGCAGTTTTATTTACTGCTATGAATTCTTTTAAGTATCCATCAGTGTGTAATTTTTGCTCCAAGAGGCTAGTTTACATGAATCAGTCAAATATAACCCACCACAGTTTCAAGTATATTTGAGCTCATTAATACTTCTTCACAATTTACTAAAATCTGCCTTGACAATACAGATCCCAAGAATGGTTTTTAAAGGATGATGAATCAAAATAAAAGTATTTTAAAAGGACAATCACTGTAAGATAAGTAACTTTGGACTAATAAATTGTTGTCAAAAATTTTGAGACTACATGCTGCCCTCACTTTCAGTACTGTCAATCAGGAATAAGTCTTCTGAAGCCAATGCAATTATTTTAGGTTTATGTCTACATATCTGCAATCACACAGTGGCTCAGTCCTCTCCCTAAATTAAGCAGGGTTTGTTCATGCACATTTTTTTCAGACAAACATATATTGAGGTAAATATATGGAAGTTTTTACTTGGAGAAAGGATTATAGATCATTAAAGTACTAGATTATTATAACACAAATTACTGTATTCTGGGTGAAATCCATTCCCTCTGACGCTCCCCAATGCACATACACAAACACAAACTCTCATATGAGTGTATAAACACATGGACTGGCTCCTGCAAACAACTTAAGGACATAGGCTTTGCTCAAGGACCATTGCTGAGGCTTGAAAGCAAAATAACCATTTTCAAAACCAGAGACAGGCAAAGAAACAGTGGTGAGATTTGTGACAATGAGTTACAATAATGCACACATCCCCAAGTATTGACCAAAATCTTAGAACTCCCTGTAAGACAGATGTTTACTCTAAGTAGAATAGAAAATCTAGCAGCAGAGTGAATTTTATTAACATTTTACATTTGTTTTTAAGCCTAGTATAAAATCATCTCATAGGAAAAATAGAGGGAAACTTATATAAAATATGCATCATAAAAGCCCTTCAAACAGTGAAAACATTGAGGAAGTTCTTTCATTTATCTTTATTATTTTTAAAGTGTTATTCAAAGTTGTCATCTAATTCATCACTTTACAGGGTTTTTTTTATGAAATCTAAGCATACAGCAAGGTACTTCAAAAGCACTTCTCTGTCTGGACCAAAATTTATCTCCAGTATAACAATGAGACAAGATTAATTTTATACCTTTTTTGCCTTACTATTGTTGCATAACAATACAATTTTTTTTATTATCCAGTCTCCCCTTCTGTTTTTAAGAGTTCCCTTTGTATAGAATATTGCATGCAATAAATCATTCATGGCAGAAGTAGTAATAATATTGACCACACATAACAATTTTTCATTATGTTTATCATTGTGCTTGGTCTCTGCTTGCCCTGCATATGCTCCCCACTGTGCCTGCAACACCCAAGGAGAGAAGAAAAGCTGTGTATTACTGTCAAGAGAGGGATTTCCACAGTGGAACTGGCACAGATATAATGTCACAAATACTAATGACAAAACAGTAGTATGGCTGGAGAGACAAGACCAGGTGTCAATCTTACGGACTTCAGTAGTCTTTGGTTTAGCCCTGAAGGGAGGGTGAAAGCATAGCACCATAAAAAACAAACAAACAAACAAAACAACCCAAAACTTTAAAATGTAGTTTTGCACTAAAATGCAAACATCCCTGACCTCAGCAAGACACCGAAGGATCACACTCACCATTACATTAATAACTTCAGTTACCAATATGCACTTACTATTTTGTGTATTTTGAATTTGTAAAGGATCCATTAATTACACTTCCTGTCAGATCAGGTAGCTTTTTACTGTTAATACAGAGTGTTCTGTGCTGTTCAGCTGTTCCAGGTATTCATACAACGTTATTTCTCTGGCTTTTTTTTATAATTTCAGGGAAAACCTTTGAGTTATCCAGTGCAATGTCAGCCTGTGGCTGAAGCTTGATTTCTGTTACCAGAAGCTGTTACTACAAAGGACACAGAAAAAAATATTTTCCTTTTTAACCTTTGCAGGAAATTAATCTTTCTATTGGCTAATTAGGTGAATGATTATAAACTTGTTAAGTGATCAAAATACAGGTGTGGAAATGTCTTATGCTCTAAGCCCCAAACCGTGCTCGTTTCCTATATTAATAAGCCAGTTTCTGTGTCTTTTGAAATTATTCTCCAGTACACTAAAAACTGAAATTCAATTATCAAATAAACAACTTCAAACTTACATGTTGATGGCGTATAGAACTTATTTTCTTCTGGAAGTCCACTTTTGTTTTACTAAAGTGATTTCACAGGAGCAGCTAAAAACCCCTGTAAGTGGGAGTTTTCTTTCTCTTTTAATAAACTTAAATCACTTGGAGAACTGATGCAATGTTCTTCCTTGCCTGCATGAGAGAAAGAAAAGTGCTAATCTCTCAAACTGCTACTTTAAAAAGACAAATTTACTCATTTCACATTTTATGTGTCAAAAATAATTTTCAAAATATTCTCACTGTAGAAAGATTGATTTGGAAATTTTGAAGTAATCACATATACACATAAAGTATAAGAGTTAAACTGGTGACTCAGTTTATGAGAGCCTTCAAATGTTGTTTAAAATTACTAGTCTTCTTAACTTTTGTATTTTACAAAATCTGTTCATCCTTCTTTGAATCTGTTTTGCACCTGTCTTCCACACTGACAACATCATATATTGTGATTGATCTGCAATCTATACACTTCAATTGCTTACAACTTTTTGTCTCGCTTGCACCAGCATCTATTTTATATGCAAGTCCTAGATCTGTGACTTCATCATATCCATGTCCTGCCACCAGATACAGACACGCTTTGTTCTGCCTCTTTTCATGCTGGAGGAGTTTTTCCTAGGGGTTGCTCCTTGTTCTGAAACATGAAAATGTGTGAAGCATAAAACTCCAGCTGTGAATACTTACCTCCCTGCAGTGTTAAAAAGTTCAATATACAAAACACCTGGTTTCAAGCAAAATGTACACTAAGATATATGGCAATGAGACAGATTTAATATACCCCATAGGGCCCTCAAGCAGGTTTTAAATTAAAGACACAACATAGTTTGGTTTCTTTTCTCTTTTCTTTTTTTTTTTTTTTAATGAGTCTTTATTTCGTGAATAATGAGTTGATACCTCTTCCTACTGAAGAGAAAGTCATAAACAAAAAAGCAATTTTCAATGAGCAGAAAGGATGAGGATTCATTGTTATGCAAATAAAATCTGAAATATAAAGTTTATATTATGAACAGAATAAAAAGCCTTTGTTCCATGCAGAAGAAATATAGAGGGTCCCTGGAAATCTTGACATGGAGTACATTCTTCAGTTCACTTGAGGTTTACTTCTACATTGGCACATAGACTACTATTCGAAGGTAATAATGAAGTAGAGCCTATTCCTCCTACCTTATATTCTGCAGACAATATTTTATATTTATATTTGACTGTACATCCATACATAGCTGCTCTAAATGTCCAGCAGTATAGATGTACTTTCAAGTAATCGAGAAGAACTTCACAACAGAATATAATTAGGAAATTCAAACAAATCATCGGTCATCAAATGTTGTTATTATGGCTTCATACAACAGATAAAAAAACTGTGTTTTCACTCAGGCCCACACCTCTTTTCTTCTTGCATTGTATCTTGCCTATTTCATAGGCCTTTCCTCTTTACAATACCCATTTTCTCTTCAGATGATAACAGGTATAACAATAAGAACACAATCTTCCCCAACATATGGGCATGTGAACAAAAATGACTCCACTTCATTTAGATCATGTTCATTTGCAAACACCAGAACTGGCTCTGGTGTTTGTAAGGCATATCTATGAAGTTTAAAATGTAAATTTTCAATTTATTTTTTCAGAAGAATCTTTGGGGCTCAAGTGTTTGATTCCTGAGTACTTAATATAACTAGGTAGGATCATTTTTTGTATTATAGATGATAAACTTTGGACCCTGTGAATGAGCTTGATTTAGGAGATCAAGTGAGCTTCATCATCATCCATAGCTAAGACAAGGCCAGAAACAGATCCTTTGGAAGTCACAGAAATCTCTTCCTCTGTGGGGGAGTTCAGTCACGGCTCAACTCAACTTTTTCTGACTTATCACTATGAATTTAATATTCAAATGACTCATGAAATAGAGAAGTGCTTGTCAGGTGCCATTTCAGAACTATAACATAATGGCAGCTGGATATGAACACGGCTAGAGAATGCAGATGCGAAGTGTAGATCAAGTCCATGAATGTCATGCAGAAACCAATAACAGACTTGAGAGTAGAATTCATGGAGACATTTCATGAATATATTAAATAATTTTATGAAATGTTTATTTATCCATATTTTGCATTTTCAGTCACCAATCATTGAAAAATTGGAAGGTTTCAGTTATATGTAGTTGGTGAATTTCATATTTTGTTTCTGTTAACAGTCAAGATTTCCCAACCTGTAACTGCTAAATTTTCTCACCTTAGGTCATCACCAAGTAAAATAAATTTATTAATTTAAAGATCCTTAAAGAAGTCATTGCCTTTATATATCTCTAGAGGTATATGAAGAAAGAATTATTGGAATAGATAAGGAACGGGTGTACTACTATTAAAGAATATTTTTATAATCTACAATGACTCTGCATTAAATAAATAAATCAAATTACCACTTTATGCTTCTGAGGAGTTTAGTAGCTGTGTGCATACCTACTCCATATCAAATTCAAATTATCCTTAACTTGTCTTAAGGTACAGACTGTATAACTTCATTTTCACCATATGCTAAGGAAATAGACCCAGGCAGCTGCATTGTTCAAATTATATGCTATAGTATACCCATAGAGCTACCTCAGCACTACATTTTTTTTTTGTGCTTGCATAAAACTTTGTTTACATTTATGCTTAGATATTAAAATTAAATTTATTTTCCAACAAATATTATTTAAATCAACTTGATTATTACTAACAAGAAGAATGTGTTTTTATTATTCATGTAAATATCAAAATATTTCAGTCACCATTTGTTTAAGAATTGCAGTTCCAGGCTTCCTGAAAGGTAATAAAACAAGATGTTAAAGCCTTTTACTCCCTTCAGTTGATACAAAGTATGTATCATGAAAGCAATATGAAGTGTGTAATAAAATTTTAAAATTCTGATAATATTGGTTTTAAATTTTTTATGCTTTTTCTTTCTAATTCACAAAATTAACTGTCTTGTTTATGTCTAAAAGCCATTTAAACATATTATTTCATACTGCTATATATGAATCTACCCTAAGCACAGATGATCAGGACTTAAATAAGTACATATATATTTATCTATGTGTTAATGGAATTTCCATACTTTTTGATTATAAAATTTCAAGTGTTGTTAAGATTTTAATCAAATAAAATAGTATAATGGATTTTCCTTTTGTGTTTACTGCTTCAAAATGAGGAAATGTTCCAACAAGATAAATTTCATTCATGGTAAAATGTGGTCTACAGCTTGCCTTAGTGCTCTGCTGAACATTTCACCAGAATTCTTGGCTTTATTTCTTCATTTCAGATGTTTAAATGTTGATCAAAACAGAAGCAAAATATCAAATCTATTTTTTTTTTGCCTAATTTACAAAGATCATAAGTACCAGAAACAAAGAGAAATTATTTCTTACATAAGGAGAAAAGAAGTGAAGGCTACTATTAGGAAATATCAGGATCAAGAGTAACATTCTCCCAAGAGTAAGAGGTATACTTCTTCAAAATTGGAAAAAGTAAAACACAGCAAAATCTTGCATTAACTGGACAGTGTACTCTAGTAGAACTCTCAAATAAATAGATTGAAAAATGATTCTTTGATTAAGAGTTTACAACATTATCTCGATAAACTGAATTTTCTCTTTCAACTGCATATTGAAATATTTATCATCCTTTTCTCTGTAAATGGTTTTCACAGGCTGATTCTGATTTCAATGACTGTATTAAATTTTGTAAATTTTAAATTAAATCATTGAGAAAAAAAATTTTGTATGGAAGGCCTTTAGAAGATTCAACATTCTTATTTACTTCTCATATTTATGATTAATTGTTTAATTAAGTATCACTGATCTCTTAAGTGATGAAAAATATTTTAGGCAGAAAATTATCAATGCTTAAGAAATAACAAATCAGAAATGCTATGTTGCATAGGCATGATAATTCCACCAAATAAGAGAATACTTTTAGGATTCAAATCTGTTTCAGTCTATTCAGTGATTATCCAAATATTTGCAAACAGTGCAATCTCAAAAATAAACTCCACATATAATCTTTAATTCATAAAAATCCTTACAAAATTTTATCTTTTTTTCTTTTTTCTATTGGGGAAACTGTACTTAAGAATTTGTTATCACAAAGGTTAAAAGGCTAAATTGTTACAAAGCATAAATGTTCAAGGAGATTTCAAGGTTTCAGTGAATGGGAATGAGATGTTCTTACAATGATAGATTTTAGTAGATGCTTAAGTACAAAATAATACCAAAATTTATTAGTAAGAACAGTATCAGTTGCTTTGAAAATAATGTGATTTTGTTTTTTGTGTTTTAATAAAAGTTGATTCAGAGCCTTCAGAATCTTTTTTCTTTTTGATCACAGCTGGTTTGCAAGAGAAAACTGGTTTTCAACAGCAAGGAAAGAAAAACATTAAGTGAACACCTGTAGGAAGAGGTATCTCTCAGATGTTTCATCAATTGCTACTTTGGGACTGCAGCTGCCTTCTGAACCAATTTTCTAGGAGACATCCTAGAAACAAACCATGAAAACATCTACAATTTAAACTTCTGTCCCGCATTGAGAGGACGGAAAAGAGAAGTATGCATTTATCAGGATGATTAACCTTCACTCTGTTAGTACTAATCAGCTTGAACTATTACAAGGGATGATATAAACAAAATTGGATTGAATAGGATAATTTCATTTACATACTGGTGAAAGACAGTCATTGTGCATTGACTTCAAAAAAACAGATTTTCAGTTTTGTTTTGGAGAATTATTTGGCTATAGGAGAGGGATGCTTCACTGAAGAATTTGCCATTTTCTAAACACCTTAGGCGGTAATTTTATGATTTATATTTCATAAAAAAATATTTTAAAGAAAAAACTAACAGTTCACAAATGGCACTAAGCTGGGGGAGGCTGTTGACCTGCTATTGGGTAGGAAGGCCGTGAGAAGGGATCTGGACAGGCTGGATTGATGGGCCAAGGCCAATGGTATGAGGTTCAATAAGTCAAAGTGCCAGGTCCTGCACAACAACCCCATGTAGCACTGCAGGCTGGGGGCAGAGAGGTTGGGAACTCCCTGCAGAAAAAGACCCAGGGGTGCTGGACAGCAGCAGCTGGACATGTGCCCAGGGGGCCAAGAAGGCCAATGACACCCTGGCCTGTATCAGCAATAGTGTGGCCAGAAGGACCAGGACAGTGATTGTCGCCCTGTACTCAGCACTGGTGGGGCCACACCTCAAATCCTGTCCTCAGTTTTGGACCCTTCATTAAATAGATAGGCACTGAGGTGCAGGAGTGGGACCAGAGAAGGACAGTGGAGTTGTGGAAGGTTCTGGAAGCTAAATCATATGACTGAGGGATCTGGGGGTGTTTAACCTAGAGAAGAGGAGACTCAGGAGTGAGCCTCACTCTCTACAACTGCCTGAAAGGAGGCTGTAGTCAAGAGGGGGTCATCCTCTTTTCCCAGGTAACAAGTCACAGGACATGAGGAAATGGCCTCAAGTTGTGCCAGAGGGTGTTCAAGTCGGAGATCAGGAAAAATTTCTTCTCTGAGATGGTAGTTAGGCATTGGAATGGGCTGTTCAGGGAAGCAGTGGAGTTGCCATCCCCAGAATTGTTCAAGAAGTGACTGCATGTAGCACTCTATACTATGATTTATTTAGCATGGTGATGATATTCAGTCAAAGGTTGGACTCAATGATCTTGGAGGTCTTTTCCACCTTTATGACTCTATGCTTCTGATAGTTTGTGTTTTCCAGTAGCTACACTTAGTAAAATAATACCTTTTTTTTAAGACATACTTTTTTGCTGAAGCAGAAATTCTCATATATCTTATGTTGATAATGAACAAAATGCTGAAATATATAAAAGGTGAAATGGCTTGCAATTTCTGTGATAGGGCAAGGAATACTACTTCCAGAAGTAGTGTCCACATGGAACCTGCAGAAGATGACACTTTTATTTCTGTCTGTTGAAATATAAGTTTCACACTGCAAAAACGGAATTCTGCAACACTAAAAAGATTTTCTTTTCAAAACCCCTTCAGACTTGGTGAGATAGACATTACATGTTTCCGCTGTGAAAATAAGTTGACACCATTTCTTCACCTTTTCTGTCTAGAATAGTCATGGTTTATCCCTTTAATAATAAATTCCATGGGACATAAGTTTTTCAAAACATCTTCGAAAAAGTCTGCAAATGTCTCCTGACCTCTGTAGCTATGACTATACTGAAAAACAATTAATCAAAATTCATTTCCCATCTTTGAAACTGCCCTTTTCCTTTCAGGAAAAACACAGCTTGTCTTCGCGTTCTGCAGATGTTAGTACTGTGAAATAACATATTCAGAATCCTAAGCATTATATGAAAAGGATTTATTTATAAACAAAATAAAGTAATTATGGTAGAAAACATTTATACTATTCTGTTCTACAAAAAGAAGTTTACAGTTCTCTTCGGTTTTTGTTTCTGTTGAATTTCAGTATAGATGAATTTCAGTATTATTCCACTGAGTTATCACAAAAAATAACGATAAATTAAATAAACCCAGAAATATGTAAATTATTCTCATCAAGATGATGTCAAATACTCAAAAATAAGACTACTCTGGAAGGTTTAAAATTTTCTTGCATATACTCACAGTAACTTCCTTTTTTCACATAAAGCTTTGAAGGAAAGGATGGTTTGGGTTTTTTTTGTTCTACTTTGTTTCATTTTCCGGTAGAATAGCATAAATTTCTTTTAACTTGCCATATTCCCTAGAAAATATGATATTAGAGTCCAATATCTGATATAATATTGTAAAGAGGTAAATACCTCTGTTAATTTTTTTTTCACTTTTTCTTGTTCAACTGTCACTGAGTTGCTCTTCCCAAATATTAGGCCAGTCAAAGCAGTCCTTAAGATACAGCTTCTATCACTTTTAAGTTATGAATTTTTATCTGATGTCATAATGTAGAAAATTATCTTCTTTTTGGAAAGAATAATAAAATCTGGTTTAGTTATATTACTGGCATAAGCTTTTAATTAGTATTTGTGATCGCAATCCATTTTCTGTTCTTATATCTCCTTTTTTTTTTTTGTTTTGTTTTTGTTTTTTTTTTTTCTTTCACCAGAAGAAAAAGTCTGGTTTCAAAAAGCTTTTTTCCAGTTCACACTAATTACATCTATTTCTATTCTAACACAATCAAAAGATGTTTGAAGAGTAATTGACTTATGAGGACTCAGGCATCTTCCATAGCAGCAGAAACTTGATACATTGATACACTCTACACTTCTACTGTACCTAATAAAACATCTAGATTACTTTTCTGCTGTGTTAAAATACAGTTTGTTACAGTTAGTCGAAAGATGGTAATGGTCCTTTTGACTATATACTAATAAACTGAGGAGGTCTGGAGATAGGTTCATACAAAATATCAGACTGCTTTGTTGCTCAAGTGCCTCTTAAAACAGGCCTTTTACTAGAGGAAGAAGAATCCTCTCAAGCAAACTCAGGTATAGAGAGGGCACACATAGGTCAAGACTGTTACTAACACCCATATGAATAATGGTTAGGGGATCTGTTATGACACCTGTCTTCAGGGACAGAGTGTATGTCCTGTCTTTTTGTGTAGATGTAGACATTTACTGCATTTAAAATATTTTGATAAGCTGCCTGCAGAATGCTTTCATGGAAAATCTATATAATCTTTTCTTCAATTATTATATTTTTGTTTCTCTGATTGTTTTGTTTTATGGTTACTTTGCTTTAGATTTTAGCTTTTGCATTTTTGCATGAGTTTGATCTCCCCTTCTTTCAAAATAAGTCATTACTTCCTTCTGAAGACACTGCAATTTCTGTTTTTTCCAGTCTTTTGACACAGAATATTTAGCGTAGAATCTGTAGTTTCTCTGAAGTCATATCCTGGTTATTTCTGACTTTTCAACATCTTTGATCCAAGTGCTGGCACAAAGCACTAGTATAGCAAAGTAGTTTTATGACAGCTTCTTTATGAACTTTGCATTTAACGTTTGCTCTGAACCATACATTAGTATTTGACATTGTTTCACAACAATATGTGGAGGAGTCTACAATTCTTTTTGTTTCCCTTTCTGGAATACTGGATATAGTATATACAAATATCCTTATTGTCTTTGCTTAGGGCCTTCAAAATATCTTTACTGGGGACTAGGTTAACCCTACTTTATCATCTTGTTTGTCTTCAGGGGCTACCTTTAAACTCTGAGATCAGGGGGGATAACAGAGAAAGAAGTGAAACCAGTGCCTGATCAAGTTCATAAGCTGTTTGCTCATAAAAAGGAGAAAAATATGGATAACCTGAATCACCTTTGAACAGTAACAGAATCACAGTTCTACGCTGGAATGCTTTCAACTGTGACACTGTTACCTTTTGCTAACTCTTTTTCATGTTTGATGCTCTCTCTGCGTGGCTCTAAATCTGAGAACACGTAGTGAAGGTGTTGGCATAACACTTTGTAACTCCCAAGTAATTTAATTTTATTAAATAATTTGAGGTGCTTTCATCTCTCTTCTGCTCTTCGAAGTTGTTTCCATAATAAAAGAAAAAGGTCCCACGTTAAAATATTTTAAGATCTTGAAAATAAGAAATATATATCTTACCTTCCTTATTTTAAATTAATGAAGTGACAGATCTATAATGCTAGCTGTCTGATTATTCCTTGATATAAAAATAAGTTCTCCTGCATCATACACAGTAAATTAAACAGATTTTTATTTTCAAAACTGAATAAGTAGGTTAGGGAAGAAAATCAAAGGACAAGTATTAGGTAAAAACTTCTTATGTTAGAAATACAAATATGCTATGTGGATTTCCACTTGTCCCACTAACAGCAAAGTCAATATACCTACAAATACAGAGTAATGACAGTAAAGAATAACTTGAATAGTCTTTCATAGGAAATATTTAGCATAAGATAATATAAGCTTTCCAATTATAAAACAACCTAAAATAAATTACTGAATCTTGGGAAAACCTACTATAAAAGCAGGTGTGAACTGGTAAAATATAGCTTGTATGGATAACATATCTATATGAATCTATGTGGTGTGTCTATGGATGATATCAGCTGAGGTAATTCTGTATTTTCTAACTTTGTACCATATATTTAGATTTATAATTGTGTAGGTAACTTCTGGGTGTACACACAGACATGGATGAATGACCCAATCTTTGTTATTAATTTCTCCATATTTAACTAGTTGCTGATAATAAATTGTCATTAGTTATAACACATATAATGAAAAATTGTTGTGGCATTTCCTTTAAAGAAAGTAGTGGGAAGAAGAAGTATGACTCATAGTCACACAAAGATTCCTACAGACCTTTTTTAGGGTCTATTTTTGGTATCACACTTGCATAGACTTCTGCACAAGTTCATAATATAGTCTTTTTACACAATGTAAATGGCAAAAAATATTTTCTGAGACCAATGAGGAGCCAACATAAACCAGTTGGTTGTCTAATAGTAAAGAAACCATAGCATTTGATGAAGAAATAGGAAACTAATATAATCTTAGGACTCACTTATTTTATCTGGACTTTTTTGCATTCTATTGCTGCTGCCTAGAGAGAAAGGAGAGTGAAAATACTTTATTTTTCTGTGTAGCTAATGTAAGTGCTGAAGGAAAAAATAATCATTAAAAGACTGCGGCTCCTGCCCATACACTCATGAATGAGCAATAGCAAGTACTTGGAGAGAGTGAGAAAATTCTCTAACCAGATTTCATCGGCTTCTGAAGAGGGCAAAATAGGACTAAGCCTCCTCTCACATATGTCAAGAATCAAAGCAGGTTGCAGCTTTGTTTAGCACAGCTATTTATTTTAAACAAATATTTACTTTTTTTCCTTATTACATTTCACTTTCTCTGTGTTTAAACAATATAGGAAATTTCTCTATATTCTGATTTCCCTGTATTACCCTACAGCCAACTGTTCTGAAGTGAAACTCAGAATACTTGAAGAAAATGATTAAAGAAAAAAAAGGCTTTTAGTCCTATCAATGATCACAGACCAAGGGAAGCCAAACTGTGATATTCAGATGTGCTGTTTAATTTTGGAACACAACAAATATGGAATTAATTTCTCTTAAAGGGAAGAAATGTATGAAATTTATGGAGGAATGTTAGCTGAGTAAGAATACATCTAAATACATGCAAGGGTCACAAAATAAATAACTGATAAAGTTACTTTCAAATTGGAGTATTACTGGACCCTTTGTTGGGATATTTAATGGTCATATCAATCCGAAGTCCACCCACCTTCATATTGAGAAGTAAGTACGAATACTTTATGCTTCTAAAATCAAATTCCCATTCCTAAGTAGCTTTTCACACTTATTGATGACGATTCTTTCTGACAGTCCTGTAAAATTAGTTGTAAAACACTATAAATTATTTTGAATTCTAAAATCCAATATTGAGGAAAATAAGATCAGTCCTCTATTTTCAAACAACTAAGAGACACAAAGGAAAAAAAGAGATAAAATGATAAGTAAATTTATATAGATATACTTAAAGGAAAAAGTGTAAGATTAGAACTCTATCTTTTAATATGTGGAAAATGATACCACCCTTGGTGATAGAGAATTAATTCAAAGTGGTATTATACATCTTCTGTAATGATTTTTCAGGAAGGAAAATTTGTTTCATAATAAATATCTTGTTAATCTAAGTATCACTTACAGCAAAAAGAGAGGGGGTGCTTTAGCCATCTGGTTAAAAAGAGTATAATCACTAATTTTCCACAGCTGTTTACTTTGATTCTAAATGTTTTGAAAATGGGTAGTACATTTCATCTAACACACAGAATTGGAGAGACAGACCTAGACAGGTGCTAGGCTCTCTCCCAGCTCCAACATGAACTTGCCACCCCACTCTGAGAAGACACATCCATCTTTTTCTCTTCAGTTACAACAGAGAGTCTTTCAAGGGGTTTTTTATGCTGTGAAGACTCATTCTGTGTTAGTGATGCCCATGTAAGTCCTGATTGTTGGTTATAGGTGCAGTGAATCAGTCAGGGTCACGTGATGATATTAGTCTATAGATCTATCACATATATGGTTAACACTATATTTAGTGAGACAGAGCCTTCTCCAGAACAAAATTAAATACCCAGTTACCTGAGACATGGAAAAGGCTGAGATACTCAGTGATTTTTTTTTCCTCAGTCTTTACTAGAAAGTGCAGCAGCCACACCTTTCAAGTTGTGGAAAGGAAAGGCAGTAACTGGGAGAATAAAGAACTACCAACTGTAGGAGAAGATAAAGTTCTAGAATATCTCAGGACCCCAAAGGGGCAGAAGTCCTTGAGACCTGATGAGATGCATCCTTTGGTCTTGAGGAAACTGGTGGTTGAAGTCATTAAGCCACTATCTATCATATTGAGATGTTGTGGCAGTCTGGTTCCCACTGAGGGAGAAGGGGAAATATAACCCCATTTTTCAATAAGAGAAAAAAAGGAACTACTGAGGAGCAATAGATCAGTCAGTCTCACCTTGGTGCAGGCAAGATCATGGAGCAGATCCTCCTGGAATCTATGCTAAGGCACCTGGAAAATAAGGAGGTGATTTGTGACAGCTGACATGGCTTCTCTAAGGGCAATTTGTGTCCAATGAATTCTGTGGCATTCTATGAGGAGTTTGCAGTCTTGTTGGATGAGGGAAAAGTAACAGATGTCGTCTACCTGGACTTGTGTAAGCATTTGGCACTTTCCTGGACAGCATCCCTGTCTCTATGGCACGGATTGGATGGACTACTCTGTGGACAAGGAATTGACACTCAAAGCACTGAAGTTCAAGAGCTCGATGAGCAAGTAGAGATCAGTGATGGGTGGTGTCCCCCAGGGGTCAGTGTCGGGACTGACCTTGTTTGGCATCTTTGTCAGCAGCGTTTACAGTGAGATTTGGTGCACCCTCAGCAAGTTTGCCCTTGACTCCAAGGTGTGTAGTGTGATCAACATAAAAAAGGGAAGGGATGCCATCCAGAGGGATCTTGATAGGCTCTAGAATTGGGACCATGTGATCCCCGTGAAGTTTATCAAGGCCAAGTGCAAGGTCTTGCCCACTGTTCACACTAATTCCAGCCACAAATACAGGCTGGGCAGAGAATGGATTGAGAGCAGCCCTGAGGAGAAGGACTTCAGAATATAAGTTGTTGTGAGGACTGATGTATCTAGTAATATGTGCTCACAGCTCACAAAGACAACTATACCCTGAGATGTATCGAAAGCAGAATGACCGGAATGTTGAGGGATTTGATTCTGCCCTGTACCCAACTCTCTTGAGACCTCATCTGGAGCACTGCATCCAGCTCTGAGGCCTTCAACATAAGAGATATGTACCTGTTGGAGGAAGTCCAGAGGAGAGCCTTGTAGGATCTCTCTTACGAAGACGGGCTGAGAGAGTTGAGGCTGTTCATTTTGGAGAAGAAATGGCTCCAGGGAGGCCTGATAGCAGTCCTCCAGCACCTAAATGGGTCCTACAAGAGAGTTGGGGAGGGACATTTCACAAGGACATGTAGTGATAGGACAAGGGGAAATAGCTTTAAAATGAAAGCAGGTACCTTTAGATCAGATATAAAGAGGACATTCTTTACAGTGAGGTTGATGAGGCATTGAAACAGATTGTCCAGAGAAGCTGTGGATGCCACTTGACTGGATGTGTTCAGGACCAGCTGGATGGGGCCTTGAGTCACTTGGCCTAGTGGGAGGTGTCCCTGTCCATGACAGGGGTCTTGGAACTGGATAATCCTTAAGGTCCCTTACAACCCAAAGTATCCTACCACTCTATAAATGTTCATTCTTTAAAAATCACCATGAAATACAACATTTTCAATGAGGTTCTAGCCTTGAAAGAGGATGGTATCAATTTCCATGTATTAAAAGAAATTGCATACACTACACATCTGTTGTACCTAATCCTTACAAGCAGTGAAGCTAATTAGCCTTGGCACAGCATCACACTGACACTGCCACGTTGCTTGGGTTCTGTCAGAGCAGCTCAGGTATCTCCACAGAACTGCACAGTTCAATGCAGGCATACACAACAGGAATCAAATTCTCACCTCCCATACTCCACTGCTTAGATAATGCCAACTCTGAAATCAAATAATGTCACTAATTAAAGCAGCATTTTTAGCAGAAAGGAAAGCCATGCTAGCGGATTGCAGCTGAGTAGGGAGGGGAAAGAAATGATGAGGACACAAACCTGAGAAATAAAACATGAAAGAGAATGTACCAAACTAATGCTTATCATTTTAGATTCTTGTTCTGCTATAGAGCTCGATAAATAATTTAAACCAAAAATAAAAAATTTCAGGTAATATAGCAAATCCTGCAACTACCATGAGGGTGAACAACATTCCAAGTGGTTGAGACAAAAGAGTGCTCATAATCTTAAACATTGCCTGTAGTTAACAATTATTTTTTCCTCTGAAACACTATGAAAAATTCTTTTTTCTTACACATCATTCACATACTTTCTGGAACTTGGCCTCACTTTAGAATAAGCAATGAGAGACAATTATACAGAAACATGACAAATTTTTGTAAGAAAAAAATTAAATTATCGCCTACACATATATTATATATTTTAATCTCTACCTATTTTATGTCTGCATAACAGATAAATATTTTTCCTGATAAATGCTTGCAATACTACTAATGTTTTAACTGGACTATGCAGTCTAGACGTTTCCTGAACATGGTCCCTTAAGTTCCAAGTGCACATAGGTATGTTAATACTAAGCTTGAAAAACGAAGTTTTATTCCTCTCACCCCAAACTGAGTAGCGCATTTTTTTCTAGTATTCTATGTTGATGTCAATGGCACGTGGAAAATATTCAAACTGGGAGCAGTAACTCATTTAATTTGTCTTTACTCTAAGCAAGCAGGATTTCAGCAAGTCTGACTGGCAATGTGCTGTCTGAATCCAATGCATAGGATAGCTATGCCTAATTTGTCTCAAAAGGTTTTTAAAACAGCTGTCAAGGCAACCTGAAAAGGCTTTTGGCTTTCAAAGACTCCTGTGGAGGGGGCAGGTACCAACAGCTGCAGATTACCACATGCAAGCAATCCAATCCCACATTTGGGATTTGGTCCAATCTTGGACCATCAATGAATGATTCTTGGGTGGATAGAGGACTCAGTGGAGCTCACCTGGCATAAAGCAAATAGAAGTGGTAGAAGCAGATTGTCACAAAACCTTCCATTCCTGCATTCCTACTTGTGCTCAAGGTTAATGGCTTGTAGTGTCCTGGATCACACTGGATGATACCTCCTGTGTTCCTGATGAAAGGTTTTTGTATAATTCTGTGGCTGTTTATACTATGAGATCGACACCTTAGAATCTGTAGCAGAAGCTGGTTTTCTGATTTCCTCTTTGGTTCTGTATTTTGTCACCATAGGTAACATGGAAAAAAATGGAAGGTTTTCAGTGGAGCAGGTAATCAAAATTCCTCCTTCTGTTTTATCTAAATCTTCTTCCTTTCAGCCTGAATTCTTTTTGAGTGATGTGTCACAGAGTTTCTGGCAACATTATACCTGCCATTGTGTTACAACCAAAATACATCAAGCCCTTCAGGCAGCAATCAATTGTTTTCAATTTGTGAAAGCAATCAGAAAATCTGGACTCACAACATTAAAATAATGGGAACGCTTAAGCAATGCAAGTAATTTTAACATGACCCAGCTTCCACATTAGTATTGGGAATTTTGAATGGAAGGAGAGAAAAAATCTAAACTGATTAAAATATGTGCTCTTGTAGGAGGAAGGCCAAGTGAAATAGACACCTTGGTTGAAGGTGCAATATCTATTTAATTCTGTACTGTTGCATAGGAGGAAGTCATACTCCTGTCAACATTTTTTTCTATATTCTTACATCTCACAGTTTTTGACCAAAATTGCTGCTAGTCAAGGTCTGTTTTTAGAAAAATGTTTCTGTGTCAGAGCATGGTGGGGGAGATGCTTTTAAACTCTCTTTGTGATTGTGTGTGTGTGTGTGTGTCTATTTGAAAGGCTGTTATCAGCATGTCAGGGTGTGTGGCTTTGGCGTCGTCTGGCTGTGAAGCTACACAATGCATCCTATCTAAGATTTGCAAGCTGATCTCAGTTTAAACCAAGCCCCTCATGCCTACGATCAAGGGTGACAGATACAGGGAATTTTCAGCTAATTCTTTTTTTTTCCTGCAATTCAAACTCAGCGTAGTATCAATGTACCAACTCAAGTTACTCCACTTCCCTTTTATCAAATATTTTAAAATTGAAAGGCACTGAAGAATATTTCAAAATCATTTCCTTTGCCCAGAAACATGACAGAAACCAAAATAACTGATACCTCAGTGCTAATAAACATTTGGTATGAGCTTCAGGTATACACCTGCTTAAGGATGGATATATGTGATTTTCTTGTTTCCTGAATCAAAATAAGAACTAGGTAATCTCTTAAAAGGAAATGCCTGGATGTTTAGCACTCTCATAGTCATATTTATTTGTGTGTTTTGAGGTACATTTTGTGGAAGGAAAGTTCAAGATGCAATTCTGGCTGTCTCTCTTCTTGTGTGGCCTTATAATTTCTTTTAACTTGTGATCTAATCTTTGCAAAACTCCTACATTTTGTAAACTGCCAGATCTCATGCTCCCCCAAAAGGGAAGTTGAACATGTGAATATCTTTACTTTGGTAAGAGGGTATAAATTCCCTCCCTCTACTGTTGTTCCCAGATGAAATATTTGGGGGAAAATATAATCTCCATATAGCTACACTATATATAGCTATATACATGCATAAGGTATACACAAAATATGTGGATCTTAATCTCTGATTAAGGCAAATTCTGACCAAAGTGAAGCCCACAGCAAAACTCCAGGATTTTTTTATAAGATATTTTCTTTTTTATCTTGTCAGATGGATATTTTCAATTGCAACTCTGATATACTGGCATCTCATGAGGCTGTTGCAGCTATACCTACACCAGTGAATTGGAATAATCAATTGCGCAACTTCCATGCCATTTATAATGCAAACATGACTCCTCACAGAATTTTAGACTACAACAGAGTAATACTATTAGAAATATCCAGTCATGACTCAGGGCAGCTTTCTGAAGACATTTTGACCATATGAATCCTGATTTTGTCATAGTATTTACGTTCCGGGGTAGGTAAAACATGATCATGATCAATTTTATTGTCCTCTGTACACCTCATATATTTTTCACAGAGGACCATTGATTTAAATGCAGACTATGATGTATGAATTTTATGATTCATGAAGAATTTAGTTTCTTAAAAGTATAGCTCCCCCAGAAAGAGTTTAAGAATAAATTTTTAATTTCAATAAAAAGAATTCTCACAGGAATGCTATTATTGATCTACTGAGCTTTATATTGTAAAATCTTAAAACATGACATTTGCTTTTGGCCTCAAATGATGTACCTTAATGGAAAAAAATATTATAAATAAATTAAAAATGAAAATTAATTATTATTTTTGTCTCAGATTTAGTAAAAATTTTCCTTTTTTTATGTCATTTTCCTACCATAACTTCAATCTGATTTTGATAAACATCCCAGTATCTTAATAAATTTTTTTTATAAAAGTCTCTCCAATAATTTATGGTTATGAATCTCTCAAAGCACTTGTATAAAAAATCTGACTTTCCCCATCATTTAAAAATATCACCTTAGATAACACAGTCTTCCTATTTGTGACTCTGACTTAGTAATCATGTAACTGACTAAAACTGTGTGGAGTATTTTTGAATTTTAAAGGTATGTTGTTGTAGTCATATATGCATATAGAAAGCATCCTGTCTTTACCTATTGCTTTGATTTTAAGAGGTTAATGCAGTATTTCACTGACCTGAAAAGCAAATAAAAGTCTGTGTATGCCTCATATCCTTTGTGCACACCTCATATCCTGTTTTTATGCATTGCTTTCTACAGTTCACACTCATTTAGAATGTAGTGTATTATAAACTATACTGAGAAAATAAATAGAACAATTCAATATCAAATGTATGATCCCTGTGGAGTATCTGTGCATGAAAAAGTTCTAAATCAAAGCCCTGACAGCCATCATTGCAAGGCATGTGTGAACGCTATTGTGGGTATCAGACACAACAAAATATGTTTTTTTCCTAAAAGCTCCTGGTCTGACTTCCAGGCCCTGATTTTGATAAGAAGCAACCAATTTCATTATATACTAATATGAATAAAATATTAGAATTTGAACAAATTCTTCAAACTGAAGAAAATCTTGGCATTTTTCCTATACAATATATACATATACATATTTTTCACTTTAAAATTCTAATACACTGTTTTACACTTGCATTATAAGCATTTAATATAGCTCACAACAGCTCTGCCTTTAAGATTTAGCTCAGTGGGAAGACTACTTTTGGCAAATATGGAGGAAAAAATATAGAAATATGCATAATATTACATTTATTATTTTAAAAAAACCCATACTCTGATTTAAGACAAATAAATGGTTAAAAAATTCAATTAGAAGGTTATTAATAGTTAACAGAAGACATTTACCAAATGGATTGAGCTAACAAAGAGATATGACCTTCTGTGATCCTGCATAAATTTAAGTGTCAGTACATTCATCGTTTCAGTCTGGAGAAAATGTAGGAAGGAAAGGAAATCCTAAATTTAGGATTTGTAATCAGAACTAAATCAGAAAAATTCTTGGGGATCTCTAAATTACTTAGAAATTACCAGGAAAACAGATACTGGAACTACTGTGAAGTCGTTAAATATACCAACTCAATGCTTAAAACAGGTAAAAGGTGAAAGAGATTATAGAAATGGTTTGGGGGGAAAACTCTGCTAACAAAAAAATATGTATCAGCAAGCTGCTGTTATCTATGTCACTTTGCTTCTGCCTTGAATATTAGTTGTAGTTCTGTTCACCCCCTCTCTAACAGCACATCTTAGAAAAAAGGTAGAGAGAATTGTGACAAGGATGATCAAAGATGGTGTATAAAAGATGAACATAAAATCATTAAATATTCAAAAGGTTGAATGAGGAATATTTGCTCACAACTTCTGACAACAAAGGACCAAAAAGGAAACCAAATGAAATATTCAAACACTGTTTACTACATGCATAATAATATTCTTTTTCATGAGTGTGGAATTCGCAGACTCTGGATGACAACAAAGAAGTATAAATGGATAAGTGCTCTCAGGAAACCTTTATTGTGCATTTCTGGAAGCAGCAAAAGTCTGCTTAGGAATTTTCCATGTCTACTTGCCCTCTGCTTAAGTTCTTTAAATGTTTCCAGTGAACATATCAAACACAGACACTGAAACAAATTATTCCCTCTCATAAGTCCTAATAGGTGGGCATTTTTTTCGTATGATCTTTAATAACTCAAAAATACATAAAAATGTTCTATGAAATAACCATTTGAGAAAGCACCACTGTCTTTTTGGTACATTTCATGCAGATGATTTCCTATAAACATTGTCTTTTGAATCAATTTACCTTTGAATTAAAATCTGAAAAAAAAAATACCCAACTTTTAATTCAAGTAAAATAGCCATGTAACATTTTGGAAGACCAGCACATGTCATGTCTAAGGAAGTCAATTAAATCTCATGTTCTAAGTCCAAGAAATGATGTCCGCATTTTAAAATCAGAAATTCAGATACAGATAAACGGCATATAAAAAAAGACATGAGAAGGTAATATTTCAATGAGAAGTTATTTTTGAAGAAGTTTTGATCAGTATTTTATTTCATTTTCTTTTGATAGGTTCTTTAATACCATGAAATATAGAATTGCTTAAATAAATTTACATCAAATTTCATCTAGGAGTTTAAAACTGTCTCTTTCTTTCTTAATTTCTCTGGGAGGACTTCTAAAAGAAAAAATCTTCAGCAATTGAATTGTTCATGAAATCTGATGTTAGAGGAGAGATGAACATTAATATTGTGCATGTGGAATTAATTAAAAAAGATTCTCAGGCAAAATAGGAACAGAAAAAACAAGGAAAGCCCTATTTCTCATTTCATGCAATCTAATCTTGGTCCATTATTATTGGAAGATGATGAGGGGCAATGAATAAGAAGTCTTTTGATAAGTTATATTTTAATTATGTCTAGAAAGGAGTTCTGTGTAAAAGACTGCATGAATGGAAGAAGAAATTGTATAATTTATTATATTTATTGGTAGCAAAGTGATGATAGTTTCATGAATGCAGAAAAATATCTCAAGAATTCCAGTGAAAACATAAGCTAACGAAATAATAGAATTACTGCCACTAACTCACCCTGAGGTACGGTTGGAGACTATGAAAGTGATACCCTTTTGGCCTCCGGTGTGAAATCATGGACCTCAGGTTATATGAATGATATCTTTTATTAAGAATGAACACAATAATATGAAGTAACTAAGGAGAAGCCTAAAGTCCTGTTAGCATTTGTCTTTGCTTTGAGAAGTTTCTGCTGACTCTCACCTTAAATAATCCATTATTTTAACATCACCTGTACTTCATTACATATAACCATGTCTGGTATTTCCAAAAAAACAGTGAATTTCTGTATGGTTCCATTATGAATCCAATTTTCTGCACCCTTTATGCCTTAACAGCCATTTTAAATCACATTGGCCAGAAACTTTGCAAGTACATTTTAGAGACTAACATGCTGACCATGATGTGGAACCATCGGCTATTTCACAGTGAGGACAATAAATAAGACACGTCTGGAAATTCAGACAAGTGTCTTCAGTGTTCATTGGGATCAAGTCTCCTGTATCCATTTTCACACAGAGATCCTTATGTGTGCACACATCTGCTGTGGCTGTTAATCACTTTGCTACACCAGCTTTTGAATACCACAAAGAAAAGATCCATGTCATGACATTATTACCACATTCTTCAGGAGGTGCAACATCAGGTGGTGCTGTTTAGCTTAGACTTCCAAATTTTTTACCTATCTTACCATGTAAACAACATCTTACTTCTGAGTGCAGATAATCCTTTGTTTATTGAAACAAGTAAATGCCACTGGAATAGCATTTTCATTGAAGGTGCAAATTCTGACCTGGAAAGATGTTCATCAGCAATAACATTTCCCTTCATCTCACTTCTACATCTACATTAGTTTAAAAAGACTGAACATTATTAATTACATCACTGCAAGAAAATAACCTGCAGAACTAGAATAGTGACAGAAAAGTAACAGAATGTAGAAAGATGCTTCTCATATCTGAAATAAATGAGTAATAATGGAAGAAGCAAATTGGTAAAAAAATCAGAAACTAAATAAAAAAATATGTTAATGATATGAGTAAGTTTTATACATTTAGAGAGTAAAGTTACTTGAAAACTAGTTCATTTGTATTTCAACTCTGTAAAAACCATCCTGGGATTTCCTTTCTGTAGAAAATATCTCTGAAATACCCTTTCACCCTTTATTGGAATAAAAATTTAGCGATACAAAATAGCCTTTGCAATTGCTTCCAATATGTTTGTTTTTTCCTAAAAAAAAATGAAATTACTATAGAGTTCTTTTTCAGAAAAAAGAAGTACAGTTTGGAAAGTTTTTGACATCTCAAATTTACCTTACTTTTATCTGATTGTGCTAAATGTCAGACTATTACAATAGGATTCATATTAGTAAGGAAATAGAGAGTTGTAAAAAAAAAACCACATAAAACTTATAAGTACCTTGCTTAATTTTTAATTTTTCAGACACAATAGGAGAAAATTAAATGGAACTATGCTAATACCACTAGACAACAAATATAGTATCTAAGGTTATCTACTTTCATGTTATTTGTTCTATCCAGTCAGTTAAGATAGAAGAATCAACCCAGACTAGAATTTTCAGTGCAATCTATGGAAATATGTTGATGCTGATTCTAACATGAATTACAACTATGGTGTGACCAGATGCAAGAGAGGTGAGGCAAGTTTCCAACTATATTGTGGCAAGTTTCGATTTTTTTTAATGTTGTCTTTTGTAAAATCCCAGTCTGTAGATGGTCCAGTGCCTTACTTAAGACGAGAGTAGAATTTAAACATAATTTTAATTTACATTCAAATCTAATACAGTAAAAATGATGTAACTTTAAAAACATTATCATCACAGAAAGTGCAACCCACTAGTTATATATATATTTCATGCAGTTATATTTGTCAGAGTGCCAGTGATTGTATAATCACCCACAAAATCAGACACCCAGTCTAGAAATCAATGCCTTTCTTTTATTAGTTTTGTCAATATTCTAATAATTTGTGTACATACATGCTACTATGGATGAGGTGAAAAATCTTCATCTTAATATGCACTGAGTCTTTATGGAGTCATTGGCACAAATAATTATTTATTCTCTGCTTTTAGCAATAATACACCCTGCTGTGTTTTGGTTATAAGCACATAAAACCACCATAGCAGCCACAGCAGCTGCCTGCAAGGATAGACATTTGGAAAGTCCTTGATTGATCCTTAATTGATAAAGTGATGTGGTAGAGAAGCTGTCTAAGACCAGCCAGCCCGCCTCAGGATGACACTGAGGGTTCTGCAGACCACAGCAGGTGTCACTTCCCAGCTGGACAGTTAATATTAACGTAATTTTGCCTGTGTTTAGTAGTAATAACCAAGACGTCATGCATTGCTCTTTAAAGGTCAGATCTGTTTTTCTCTCCAGTCGTTTTGCTACTGCTATGTCTTTCACCTTTACTGGCAAGGAATGGAAATGAAACAAATCTATGTATGTTAGTGTAAAAGAAAACAGTGTCTTTAAGGTTTTCCAGTTTTCTTCCCTGAACAACCTGTGCATCGATACAATAAGCTAAATATAAAAAATTATAAATGATGGAAAACACCCATCTAATCTCTCAGATTTAATTCAAGCACTCACAGGAACACAAAGACAATTAATTGGGTAAAGAAATCTTCAGATATTCAGGTCTCCTTCATTTCTTTCTGCCACATTCTCATTTAGGAGCATTTATCTTTATTTTGCAGTGGACAGGCAGGTAAGAAGTAAGAGATTAATTTGATGTGCTAAAGTAAAATTCTGAAAGTATTTTACGATAGAAGCCCCTCTCAGATTGTTGGAAACAAGTTACTTAGGGTATTATGTTTAACATTTAATAAAAGAAAAAGATGCTTCTCACATTTTAAGATTGGCTTTGCTATTTTGTTTTTAGGTTTTAATGTTCTGTATTGCTGGTATTGAACATACATGTATGAGAGACATGTTTTATTTTTAGGTTTAAAAATTAAATGGCAAAACTATTTTTTAAGAAAGCATTTCAATATGCAAGGGTTTATACTTGTTTGGATTCTTTTAATATTACTGGTTCTTATTTATGGTTAGATGGCCATTTTTAATGGTATTAAACTAGACTTGGGATTTCAGTTAAATACCATAAATATATATATATGTTTGTTTGGGGTTTTTGTAGGTTGTTTGTTTTTTTTTCTTTTTCATTTCCAACGAGGAGAGAACAGTTTTTCTATTTCTCTCTGTTGATAGATTAAGTAACTGTGGCACTCATTTCTCTAATCTAGGGTCTTAATAGTTTATAGTCTACTATGTATCCATTGAGGGAGCCACTTTCTCCCACCAACCTGCCTGTGATTCCCTTTAGATTATTTCATGTCCATTAATCTCTTCATCAGCTTTGCCGTGCAGTTGTATTCCTGGTTTTGCCTATTCTTCATATATGCATTTGATGTTTCAGATGTCTGTTACATTTTACTGTACCTAAATCTTCTCCCACTTTTATCACACTTTTCTCTCTGTGGTCATATGGCATCGGCATCCGAGGTTATATCTGTACCAAAAAAAAACCATCAGGGGTAAGCCTCTAGCAGTGGCCTGGGCATGCAACTGTCCGTGTAGCTTGTATATTGGCACAAGGTTAGGCAAGGTTTTAGCCATTGGAAAGCAACTGTCTTCCACATAAAGCTCGGGCACAATATGGGCTATAGCAGGAATGGGAGACCTGTCAGGCTGCATACATCAGACATATTTTAAGGAAGACAGGAGGGAGTGAAGCCACATGCACTGTTCAGATATCTCTCCTGCAGGATCAGGAGGGTACACTGCAGATTCAGCATCTCTTAGGTTACAAAGGATCAAAGATGTGGACCGAAGTCTTGGTGGTTACCAGCTCCCAGCCTTCCATCAGTGTTTATTAACAGCGAAACTGTGAGTCCTCAATATACATGCATTACTCTTAGACACATCCTACCACATAGGTACTGGTGGGTTAAATGCACAAATACAGATTTTAAAATTAGAACAAAAGTTTGTTAATATCAATGAGGCTACATGGTTAGTTTATGGTTACCTTATTTCTTGTTGGAAGATATCAAAAAATGACGATTAGCTCACCATTGTACAAATCATTATGAAAAGGCAATTTTGTACTTACAATGGAAATTCCCAGAATGGATATAACATGAAAACAATGTTTTCTAATTAGAGACAGCAAAAGAAACAGCAAAAAGGCAAAACCAAAAGCCCCCACCCCAAAATCCACCAAAATCTTAAATTAATAATAATAAAAATAAAGTTGCAATCATGTTTTAGGATTAAAAAAAAATATTTGAATGTGCTAAAAACCACTCTATTTTAAAGACAGAGTCTACTTCTATATTTTAGCCTGCAAGCTTTCCAACAAAAATAACTTTCCCCTTTTATTTCTTAAATACTTTTCTAATTAAATTTATTTCAAAATTATTGAAATTTATTAAATTTATAGTCAGTGTGTCAGCATGCTGACATTTGTCTTCTTAGATTATTCTATCACAACAGTTCACTTATTGAAATAATGGAAGAAAATGTGTGCTATATGGAGCATAAATAATAAAAGTTTCCTTATTTACCTTAGCCTACCTTTTACATCTGCATTTCCATATTAAAATATTAAAAAGGCAAATGGTTAAATAACTCTAAAATTAACAATAAAAGCTTGAAAATCATGAAGGACTAAGCAGCCGTGAGTATCCTCTGTATAGGAAAAGCAAAATCCGTGTGTTACATTTAATCATAGAGAACCTTTCCAGCTTCTGACCACACTGCCATAAACACATTTAATGTAGAAAAAAAAAGAGTGTCATTTTTTTTCTCAAATACTGATTTGGCAAAGGATTTTTGCTTCTGAGTATCTCTGTACATGAAGGTAGCCCTGATGAGATCAGTGAGAATGTTTTGTGTAAACATACTTGTCTTCAGAAGCACCGGGAGGACTGAGTCGTAACAGTAACATAAACTATTAAGAAAACTTCTGAAGGGAGGGAGTTTACCTTGGTGTGAAACTTGGTTGCAAGTGACAGGAGAATCAGATCCTTAGTGTGTATCTTTTGCGGTAAGTAGCACTTCATTGCTTTAAGTGAAAACTGTAGCTATAAAACAGAGAGTGCATAACTTCATCATTCCTCATTTTGTGAAAATGCTAACAGTGCACAGACATCAAGAACTAATCTAAACTATTAACACAATACTCAAACAAACTGAAGTGATAAGTACAAATAAAAGTATCTGTGTTGGCTGAGTCCTGGAGTGATGGCTGATTTATCTCACAGAGCACTTAGAAATCAGTGTTAAATTCTTTTTTTCTCAGCTCTAGATCATAGGTCATGTACTTAACTACACAAATCTATTTAAATAAACAATGTGCTTATGCGTCATTATTCACTCTGCATGGCTGCAGTCCAACTCAAAGGAGATGGGGGCAGGAAGAGCAACACGGTTATCTTTGTCAGAAGAAATGAAGGGGGCAGATTTTCAACTGATATATCTTAATATATTCTGTTGCTCAAATACTTATTCATGTTGCTGAGGGCTTTGGAACAAAGTAGTTTGATAAAATTTACAAAGTATCACTGGAACAAATTGTGTGTTGCACTATCTACATTTCCACAATCATTGAGTTGAGTACTCAGATGTCCAAACTGGTGCATTTCCAAAACGTGAAGCAAACCAGGAAAGGATATGTCACACCAGCCAAGATTTTTTCACACAAAGAAATTAATATTATGTGACCTATATAAGAACTGAAAGAGAATTCCTTTTGCCTTTTAGTTACAATTAATGCCTAATAAAAAACGTGTCATAGTAATTTAGACATGCTTGTTGCATCTTCTTCACATATTTTCCATTTAACTTAGACTAACATAAAATGCATACTTTAGCTCTCTGGGATTGTTCTAAGAGGTAATGACTACTAGATCAGGGTCAGCTTTCAGTTTAGAGAAGGTGTGTGCTCAGATGCTCCCACTAGCTCTAGCTCCTCTCCATTGCCTTCGGATGCCTGACAGTTTAGAGCACCCCTGTAGATTTTTAGCAGCTCTGTGTATTTTTCCGGTTATAATTTCTGTTAACTTGAAAAATTGGGACAGAAAATATTTTTTTCTTTGCAGCAAGATTAAAAAAGTAGAGTAGATTGATAATCTTTTCCCATCAGTTCTTTTTTTTCCTATCAGTTCTAAGATTCAGGTATGCAGGTGAAGCTGTTAGCTTCAAGATTGTTGGTTGCCTTCTGCACAGAAGATATTGCTGTCCAGTGTTAATTGATCAGGTTAATGCATTAAGTTACAGAATTGTTTAAAAGGATATACTTCTCTGAAAATTTAAAAGAAAATATGACTTTTCCTTGTGTGATTAGATTGTTGGGAAACTTATTTTTTTCTAATAAAATATGTAGTTTATGTATCTTATTATTATAGGCATAGACAAAAAATGTATTATTATTAGTTATTAATCACGTTAATACAGTTGCGCTTTCTAATTTCTCTTTTGGCTTGCACACTAAGGGAAAAGTTCATTACTGGTCTTTTTCATCATGCTCTTCTGGCTTATGGTTAATATGGGAGAACAAGCACTTGAATGTCAATAAATTTTCCTCCCAGACACAATGCAATGAAGTTGCAGAATATGGTCTTTTAATATTTGATTATTATTAGCTGGCCAAAAATATGCAACTAACCTTAGTTAGGTATGAAATTCACTGCACCTTGAACTCAGCTGCATGTACTGTATTACTGTACAGCCAATGCTGACAGACACAGACACATGCAGTTATAAAGTTCTCAAAACTGCCTGTCTCACATATGCAAGATTATCAACTCATGTTAATGACCCCTGACATTTCAGAATACTGACCAGATTGATGGGTATTACTTTAGATAGTGCACAAGAAGCTCATAGTTCCATAAAGGCCTCATCTCTCAAGGCATCCAGTGCCTGGGACATTGGAGAGAGTGAGTTCTGCCAGTCTGCGAGACTGAGCTGCACATGTACAGAGTGGGAAGATGAGTAGGCAGATATCTCCTTCGGGTTCTAGGCTATCAATTGTTTTTCATTGCATCATTCATGCTTTCCTTTTATACCATGCAAAGTAGTGAAGGAAACAGCACTGAACTTGTATAGTTTTGTCTGCAACTGAGGCTGAAACACAAGTTATGGGCAATCTGACACCTTCACTTGAATAATAAATATGCTTTTCAACAATTGCTGAGTATCAGATGGAAGAATGAAAAATTAATTATCATTTAATTATTTATCAAGGACATGAATACAGCTTCTTTTCTAGAGAAGGAACTCAATGGCTTTTACTAAACATTGCCTTTCTGCCTCATGATGAGACAACTGTCTGTCTCCATAAGCTATTTGATAACTAAATAATGATGCAATTGAAAGCTTATAAAAAGGAAAAAACAATGTAAATGTAATGAAATAACACATACTTATAAAAATTCTTTCATCTGGACTGTGTTGTGAATTCCGTCAGTGAACTGATATAGAAGTTGAAAAAATATTTTTGCCACTGAAGAAACTAAATATATTGTCTGGTCACCAAAATAAAACTCTGGTTGTGTCAAAAGTAGTTGATAAACTTTAAAAACCATTTAAAATTGGTGCTACTCTAGCATCACATTTAAGTGACACCAAGATAGCAACTATATAGGACTTCATTAACAGTGAAATACAATGCACTACTTTTAACAGAACATCTGTTAGGTTTAACAAGAATACTTCCATTAAGCTTTCAGGAAAATCTGCCGTAACTATTAACAAGATAAAAAGTTTAATTAATAAAATCATCCTGGAGGGGAGAACTTAAAAAAGAGGAGTGACATAAAAACCAGCTTGCATTTGTCCTTAACATTTACAATGAGAATTTTATTTTTTTTTTTTAATTTTTAAGTGAAACTTTTTCAAGAAAGCATCATTGAAATTTTCTTTCCAGGGAATTAAAAAGATCACTGAAACCAGTCCTGTGATTATCTGAACTAAAACGCTTTCTGAAATTGTAACTGGCAAATACAATTTAAGGAGTCAAGGACAGTCTCTCTATTTTTCCCACTCCTCATGTATTCTGAGCTGCAAATCACACCTAAACTACGTTAAGAAAAGATATAGTTTTGTTTCTTTGAAATGCATATTGCAATTTGTGAGTCTCCAAAGTTCACACTTAATAAAAATACAAGAACAAGGTGAAAAGGACTCTAAATCACATGACTTTCATGATACTGACTGAATTAGAAGAAAGTTTTGTGGACAGGTCCTTTTATTAATTCTAAAATCCAAAAAATCCTGCTACTACATAGCATTGAACTTTGTAGAAAAAAAAATGCCAGCTTCAGTTCAGGGTTACACTGCATTGCTTCGGAAAAGGTGGAAATCTCTGCTTCACAGACAATCTCATTGCCCAATGCTCATCCTAAAATAAACCTAAAGCAGTTATGAGAAGTTATGTCTCATATACTGCATCTCTAAACATTTCCAGATTCACAGGGCTGTGTGTGCTTGGTTGCACTCTGATTTAGGCTCAGCCCCAAGGTCATACAAGCCCTTCCTTGCTGCTTCTCACCCATGGTGTGTTCCACCAGGGTACCAGTACAGACAATAGAGATGCTGAGACTTTAGAACATGTCACAACACATTCCAGTGAGGCCTCCACTGATTTGAGTAAAGACAAGACAACTAATCTCAATTTCAGAAAAATTTGGATGAGATGAATCCCCAAGCTTTTACAATGTACACTGTCTTTTTAGTTTTTCCTTTAGCAAGGATGCTTAGGAGGAGATGGGGTGTTATTTAATGCTCTCCTACCCCCACAGCATTTCATGTAATGACCTGAAAGGATATGCTGGTAACAAAAACATGCCTTTGGGGAACAGTGCTGTTGGTTCCTATGCTGGAGGAATCAGTGTCCCCCCAGCACTGAAGAAACCTTGCTCCTAGCCCTTTTACATATTATTCTGCTCCTTTTGACTCAGAGCTAGTCCACATCATAGATTCTGATGTTATCATACAAAGTAGCGATTGATGTTAAAGAAATATAAAAACATTTTTTTCTTCCTCTTATACTGTTTGTTTATCTCAATTGTTCAGAATAAGCTCAGTAACATTGTTTTAGAAAGTTGCAAAATTCAACAAGTGTTGATATAGCCAGAGAAATTTGTTAACATTATGTTTGAGAATATCAGTAAATGCATGCCATGTAATTTATTTAAGGAAGCATATTCCCAGGATTAATTTTTTTTCCAACCACAAGAAAATAACAAAAAGTGAAATGTGTCTCAGAAGACTGAACAGTTGCAGACCTTCTCTTGATCAGTATAGCACCTTTTTGCTTTCAGTGTCTCACAACAAAAACATTTGAAAAGTTCTTGATATTCTTATACTACCAGACAGCATTTTACAAGTTGTTGGAATTAGTTTATAATATACACATTTATTTATTTTTTGTTCTGTCCATACATTTCAAGTCAACAGGTACACATAAAGAAAAAAAAAAGCATGAATTTAAGAGAGACTTTAAGTAATATAGCAATTACCCTTTTCTTCCTATTAAAATTATGACCCATGTTGCATTGTCTATAAGAGAGGCAACATGTAGCATATGACATTTAAAAACCATTCAAATAAAACATATTCAAACAGGAAAGTAGTTCCATTGTGAAACAGAGGTTTACCTACAGCAAAATGTAATCTGACTTGGAAATGAGAAATTTCAGACAGAATTAGATCTAAAATACAGAGAGTTAATATAGTGTTAGCAGTTGTTTTAAATATACATAAATAAATAAATGAGCAATTTTTTTCCCTAGATAAGAAGAGTATTCATAAGAAATTTTCACTGGATTAATTTCCCATTAATTTCTCTGCACTTGCATTCTTAACATAAGTTGAACAGTGTATCTTACTGCTCTGAGATAGTTCAAAGTGAGTGCTTTCAAAACAGAGGTGGAACAACCTTAAAAAATCCTCATTGTCATTGTTAATTAAAACTTAAAAAGTGGAAAAAATATTGAAAGTATCTATGGCTGCTGAATTAGAATGAGTTCTTGACTGTTATGCAATCACAAATACATGTCAGATTTAGCTATAGCTTTTAATTTAAATCCAGTTGCTCTTAATTTAAAGCCAGTTCATATGACAACCTGGCAGGGTAAGCAACAATATAATAAAATTCCTTGAAGCCATATGGCTTAGTCAGCTCTTCCTCTTATATGCATATACGTGCTCTGAGCTTAACACTGGACATAGCTAATTTATTCATTAGTCAGTTCAGAGAAAATAATGATACTCAGAGCTTAGCAGAAAAATTATAAATTCTTCCAACCACAGTGTAAAAAAATATAATTATTCTTGACCAAAATTAAATTGAGATTACTTTAATGCAATCTTTATAGATACATAAGTTTGTACAGCAGGAACAGAAGCTGTTTTGATTGACTGTATAAATGAAATATGGCAAATATCCTGGGGATTATTTATTTAATAATTTCCTAATTTTTTCCCCCACAGACCAGTTTAATGTATAAGGCTATAATGCAATTATGGAACATGTAGGGGCATTGATAATGGCTTTGATAAAAGCTATGGAAAAGAATATAATTCTATTAGAGTATCTCATGCGAGCATATATCTAAAATTTTATTCAACTTATGCTGCTTTATTTGGTACTTATTTCCAAGTAGGCATAGTAGATCAACATTTGCTGTAAAATTTCACACAATAGGAGACTAGTAGCATTAAAAACAGACAAAAGAAGGGCAAATCAATCACAAAGCTCAATAAGATAAAAAGAATGACATGTATTATAATCAGGAACAGAATGATAAATCAAGAAAATACTAAAGCTTTTAGGACCTTGACATTTTCCTTTGGATAGTTTCACAAAGAGATATTTACTGTAAAAAGTAAATTACTCTAGGAAGGTGCAGAGTAAGCACTTCTCACAAATGTGTAGCTAAATAGTTTCTAGTAGCTGCTGGTGAGCAGAAATAAGATCTCACATTTTCACATTTAATAAAGAAGAAAGATCATGGATTATTACATACTCCGCAGTGTTATATTTTGAATTCAATGTAGTCTAATGAGTCAAAGACCACACTCAGATAAAACAATTTTTTCATTTTGTGAATCGACTGAATTACTGTATTATACAAAATTTGGCACAGACACTTATGTGCACGCACATGCACAAATACAAAAGAAAAAGATCAATGTCAACATATATTACATACAACTAATTATTCAGAGTTCAGCCTTCCTAATTTTAGGTGGTTTTACCGAAATTCTGAAGTACAGTTATTTCCTTTCATTTCTTTCATGCTCACACAGAGATTGATTACCTTTGCAAGCGCACGCATGCAACACTCTACGCTGTCAAACAGCTGGCATGGTTCCTGACCTAGCCTGACTTAGCCAAGCAGAAAGCTTAGAAACCACATACAGTCATGGCTCAAGACTGAGCAATTCCAAATAAGTAGTTCCAATACCACTACATGTGTCTGGGGGTGAGAGAATTTACCTGTTTAGGTGCAATTTCTACTGTCTTAATTGGCCTTTGGGGTCACCGAGTAGTCATTGTCCTTTTTCTATTTATCAGAAAGACTTAGGGACAGTAAAAAACATTGACTGAATTGTATGGCTTTGAATTCCACACATAGATTCTGCATGTTAATGCATTTCAATTTTAACATTATCAAATTAATACATGCATAATTGTAATATAAATCCTATAAAACACTCACTGATCAATCTTATGGTGGTTTAATGCAAAAAATAGCTTTATAATTTGCTTTGCTGATTCTATAAGAGCATCAACAGTTTAATAATATTCTGCTATCTTGTCTTGCTTATTTTACTTATGATCCCTTTGGAATGACATCACGTATGGACATACCATCCAGCGTTCCCTGTTTCTGTTCTGGTTTGCAGTCACTGCTACTATAAAATGGGATATATATTATTTGAGAGATATGCTGTCGAAAGTGTTTATACTGCTGCATTCTTAACACTTAAATTCTAATTTATGTAGGAATATGAAGTGTTTATAGTGATTTATTCCCAAAATCAAAACTTAAGAGTTTTGATGATGTGGTACATTGGGAACACAGGTGAAAGGGATGATCTAGTATTACTTTAGAGGTTTGGTAACTAAAGCACGAAAAGGAAAACGAAAATAGACAGGTAACATGAAAATTCTGAGGACCTTCAAGGGAAATAGATATAGTCCAGAAGTCTATTTGTCTTTTCTGAATGATATTGACAGTGGGTCAACTTGGGTGAACTCATACATTTTTACAAGGTTGACATTCAATTGAGTTTAGCTTATGCAAAAAGTATTTTGGAGTTATATTTGCTGATACTATCATATTCCTTTCCTTCTTTCACTATTGCTTGGTTTTAAGAAAGGCCAGGAGTTTGTCCAAGGGCATATTTTTATTCATAATCATTGTCAGATAACCCATGAAGCACAAAGGCACTGAAAAAGTTCTCAAAATTGATGAAGAAGCAATTTAAAAACTGATAAAAGTAGAGAACCAATGCATGTCAGATATATAAAACAACTGTTTGTAACCATAAAGGGCTTCATGCTTTGGGCTAATGAGGAAAAGTGTTAGTTCTGTGGAAGTAACAAAATGGGTTACATGAAATGTGTTTGGGAGAAAGATGAATCCCTGTGTGTTTTACTGCAGGAAGAATCTACAATACATCCCAATCTGCAGCTATGGGAGCCTGTAAAACAGGACATAATATACATAACAGATTTTTTCTTTAAAGAGGATGGCAAGCATGGAAAAACACAGCAATTGCTGCAGCTTACAGTGATTAAGTGACTGTGGTGATCTGAAGATGATTGCACAAACTCTATCAGAATTACCTTTGTAACTTTTCCATGCTGTGTCCAGTATTTCCACTGTAGCCTATTTCTGTTTCTTCTTCACATTCAGCACCATGAAATTAAAATATATTTTCTGCTATAATCTACTGTATATTTTGATGTGGCTGAACTTTAGAAACAGATTATTTAAAATATGTGTAGGGAGAGATGAAAAGTTGTAGCCCATTCTAAAGCTTGTCTTTCAGATACTTAGGAAACAGGCTGAAGCAGAAGCATGCAATTAATACCATGACTTAGAGGTGTTTTACAATTAAATAAATGGTTTGTGCTTCATTTAATCAAGCAGTCAGTTTACATAGCCGGAAAATTTGTTGTTGAAAATTGTATGCAAAGTTAGAGTTTACATCCATTCATTCATTAATTCAAAAAAATCTCACATTACTTGTATAAGCATCCTATTTTGCAATTACCATTTTACTTGCTAGATTCAAAGCCTCCCAATGAGCACAAAAGATTATTTCATTTTTCTCAGTGCAATATCCAAAGCCACAGAAGGATAACAATGACAATGAAAGTGCATTTTTCATGAAATTTCATCTACGGGATTTTTTCAGCTGTTAAAATACTTCTTACTGTATTTTTCAGCCTAATCATTATTTTCTAATTCACCTGGGCAGCTTTTAACTTTTTTTAATCAGCAAGTTAATTTGAAGGCATGAAACATCTCCCTCACCTTTATTATTAATAAAAATTGGGAGAGTTAACCGTCTTGATCAGACAGGAATCTTTTTCTTGTGTTTGAAAATAGAAAGTATTTGTTCAACATTTTTTCTAGTACTTTTTACTCTGTGGCCACAGTAAAATGCCAGGAATTCTCAATTTAATTTTTTTAAGGAGAAAAGAATATAATAAAAAACAAGAAGGCATGAAACTTCCCATGATTTTCTCTACCTAGTACAAGGTATAACCTGAAGTGCTTCTACTTCTTGAGTAAAAAATGTACGGAAAACTTGAGCCAGGTAAATTGCTATGAATACATTAAATAATGAAAGTACTTTTTTCTTTCTTTCTCAGTTTGCAGGTTAAGAGATTTTAATATTTTTAAATTTTCTAAAATTTTTTACTTTTAAATAAGCTTGCTATTCCTGTATATATACCGAAATAAATATTTTTCTGTAGGGCACAGTCTTTTGTTCTGTGTTGGGGATTTTTCTCTTTGTTGTTGCATTTACACTTTCTAGCTGAAGTGATTTGAGAAATCCAAAGGTATATCATGTTTAAATGGCTTCTGTTTTAAATTGGAGGTTAAATTTTTGTTTGCTTACTTTTTCCACTAAGAAAATAAGTTTAATACAGCATTTAGAAAATTTTAAGATTTCCTTTCTGATCTTGTTCTGTGGAGAAAGAGTTGGTTTTTTTATCAGTCCTGGGATGCTTTGCAGTGCATTATAAAGAATGAAAATAATATTCAGCATTTATCTCAGCAAGAAGAGAATGAAAAAGGCAATGTCGTAATGGTGTTTATTGACTGGATTCAGTAAACCTTAATATTAAATTAAAAAAAAAAAAAGAAAACCAAAAAACGAATCCAAAAATATTTAGATCTAAATATACAAGATCAATTTTATGTTGTTGCATGCAAGAAATTACTCCAAGATTGAAATGCATATATTCATCACAATGGTTAATTCAGAAGTCCTAATAAATGAAAGTTATATAAATTAGGTGTTAGCCTTCCTCTATTTAAATATAGAATAATGTCAATAATAATTCTTAATACCATAATTTATGCATGATCCTTACTTTACCTTTAATTTTTAATCTTAAGTGTTCTTCAGTCATTGTCAAATGGAAAGAAAACTGCTATTTCAGAAAGGTTGAAATTTACCCTATGGTGGAGGCTAATGACTTACTTATATGCCACTTAAACCTTATTTTGAAGGTTTAAGTCAAATTCAAGAGGTGAAGTGGCCTGTGACATATCTCTGCACAGAAACAAATTTCCCCTTAGCAAGGCTAATGTGTTGCAAAAAATCCTGAATGCTCTATAAACTGAGAAAAAAATCCACACAGACCTCATACACATAACCTCATAACTGTATTGTTCTTAAGGTAAAGCCACATTCCCTTCATTATTGGTAGATTTTAACAGAAGTAGTTATGCTTACCACTCTGTGATATTTTATTTTATTTTATTTTATTTTATTTTATTTTATTTTATTTTATTTTATTTTATTTCATTTTATTTTATTTTATTTTATTTTATTTTATGAAAGTAAGGACACAGAATTAATCAGTCCCATCTGCATGCACAAAAGACATGACACGGAACAAAAACCATCTGAAACAAAACTATGCTTCCTTTCACAAGCAACAGGGGAAATTAATGTCATCACTAAGCTGAAGACATAAAGAGATTCAAAATTAAAAATCCTTTGAAAGCTTCCAACAAGATTCCTATAATCAGCAGGAAGATAAGTAATGATCAAAGCCCCTTAAAATAATATTGCTCACCCCATTAGAACTGCTTAAATGTACCCTACCATTCATCAGAAATTATACAAGATTACTGCAGAAACTATGCCATTGTTTCAGTAAGAAGCCCAGATGTTTTAAGGGTAGACTTCACAACTCACATAAGGTTAAAAGCCAAGACTAAAAAAGAAACCAAACCAAACCAAAACATATCACCCCCTCCCCCCTACTCCTGCCAGCTGCAGTTATAATCCTTCATTATTGCTAATGCAACACTTCATAGGTGCTCAATTGTTCTGCCAAATTGCCTCATATTGAAGTTGAGTCATGGAAAGGGAAACAAAGTGAATGCTTGCCCAATGGAGTGATATTAGCATTTTGGTTAGGTTTATGGTTGGGTTTTTTTTTTTATTTCCTTAAACAAAGATGGTATAAACCCATTGGTTTTTCTTTTCTCCTGAAGAATCATTCTTTTGTTACATTTCATCTCAGCTACACTGTGATTAGTGAAAGAAGAAAAGCACAGTTCTGCACATTTCATCACTAATGTCGCCCTATGAAATAGCCCCAGGGACATTACACACTGCTAAGTGTCAATTTAGGATCTGAAAACATTTCTAAGTAGAAGTCCAGAATAATGTATGTTTGACAGTTCTACTAAACATTTGAGATTTATTATCTACTGCACTGGGTGCTTTTAATAGCAATATTGTTATTGCTTTTGTCGATAACAATTTGAAGTGGTCACCTTGTCTCCTCCTTTAGACATTCAGAGGTAGCTCATATGGCATTGTTTATTAGAATTACTTGTAGATGGAGGAAGTTTGCAGTGTTTCAGAAATTACTTGGTGCTAGTTGTTTCAAAGTGAATGTCAGCTTTTAATAGATGCACTGTGCAAACTCAATTTGATTGTCACATTTATTTACCAGACTTAAAGACACACGAGCATAAGAACTATTTTATGCTTCAGGTATGCTTGTCAATATAACTGCAGTGCAAAAATGTGTATCAATTCAAAACAGGAGCATACTTGCCTCAGATACTCATACCCAAATAAGACAAAAAACTACCCAAATAAAATCAACACATTTCCACTTCACCTAGATCCCAAATACGTTGGATGCACTTTCCCCATCAATTTCTGTTATTCTCAAATATATTATAACAGCTTTGAAACCACAGCCTGTAGCACCATGTTCATGATTACATTGCCATGAAACCCAGGAAAATTCAATCACCTGCAAAAAATCATTCAAACAAATTTAATCTATACCAGCAAACATCCGACCAAACAAAATAGGCAACTACTACAAGTAATTAGAAGAACTGAATAGAATAGAATAGAATAGAATAGAATAGAATAGAATAGAATGCAATAAAACTACAATACAATACAATACAATACAATACAATATTGACATGTTGTTAAGGGCACAGTCCAAATGCCTCTTAAACACTGAAAGGTTTGGGAAATCAACCACTCCTCCAGGAAACCTGTTTCAATATTTGAGTGCCCTTCCACTGAGTCCAGTCTAAACCTCCTCTGATGCAGCTTTGAATGATTTCCACATGTCCAGTCACTGGGTAGCAGAGTCCACAGCTTCCTCTCCACTTCCTCTTCCCTTCCCCTCCTCAGGCACCTGAGGAGCACAATGAGATCACACATCAGCCTTCTTTAGTCCAAAACAGACAAACCCTGCATCCTCAGCCACTCCTGATAGAAAATTCCTTCACTTTCTTTCACCAGTTTATTGCATGCCTTTGGACACATTCAAGGACCTTCACATCCTTCTTAAATTGTGGGGTCCAGAACTGCACACAGCACTATGCTGAATACAGAGGGATAATCACCACTTTCAACCAGTTGATCATGTTTGTTGCATGTGGTATTTGCCCTCTTGGCTACCAGAACACAATGCTGACTCCCACTGGGACTGCTGATGACCAGCAGATCCCCTTCTGCAGGGCTGCTCTCCAGCCACTCTCCTAGTTTATACTCGGCATTACTCCATCCTAGGTGCAGAATCTGGCAAATGGACTTGTTAAATTTCATTGTACTTATCACAATCCAGTGCTTCTGTGATGATAGCTTCAGCCTATCTAGATCCCTCTGAAAGGCCTCCTGTCCCTCAAAAGAGTCAACAGCACCTCCCAGTTTGGTATCATCAGCAAAGCTGCTAATGGTGTTTTCAACTCCTGCAGACAGAGCATTGGTAACATGGGGAATAGCACTGGCCCTAGGACAGAACCCTGAGGAACAGCCCTGGGGACCAGCTGCCAACCAGATGGAGCCTCATTCACCACAACTCATCACAAACATGGTAATGATGAGACTTTTTTTCTTCATCAAGAACATTACCACGAGTTTTTCAGCATTGTATCCAAACTTGTAAAAGTCTTATCATTGGAAACATAATGCACTATCTTACATCATACACAAAAAGGTCAGGTACCAATAAAAATATTTGGATTTCATATGAAACTGTGCTTGCTGAGGTCAATTTGGGAAGTAATTCTGGGTGAATAAAACCAGTTCTACTCTCATTTTGTAATTATGTGGAATAAATATGGGAATAATGACAAAAAGACCCTCATCATTACTTATTTCAAAGATAAGATAATCTACCAAGTGTGGACAAGTGGCAAAACAGGAAAAAACACCAGTTGAGAAGGAAAGTCAGGTTGTGTCATTGAAGCTTCTTGCACAAACTTAACCAGAAATGAATGAAAAAGTATGAGCCACTTGACCACATTAAAAAACATCTTTCCAAACAGCAAATAAATGTTTTTCCTCTAAAGAAACCAATTAATTTCTAAATTAAAAATAAAAGCCTTTGTCAAAAAAAAAAAAAAAAGTCAGTATTTTCTTGGCTATTGCAAAAACCAGGCAAAATAAGGAGTAAAACATTGAAATATTAAACAGAATTTTCTCAAAATAATTGGTTTTCAGCTCTAATTTCAAAATAAGTATTTCTCCTCCTGAGTCAGGAGGCACAGATTTTTTTATTCCTAATTTCTAAATTTGTAAAGGTAAAAAGAAACAAACATACCATAACTGCTTGAAAAACATCACTAAATATTCAATGACATGAGAACAGATGTGAGACCTTGGGGATGCCAGCAGGGCAACTGCTTAGTGCTTTACACTACAGAAAGTCCCAACAGACCAAGCAAAGTAGTTGGCCAAGTAATTTGCAAGAATGATGGAAAAGGAGCCTGTGACTTAACCTCTTCCTTGAGCATTTGGTTAAGAATAATAATAACAATGCTTCACATCTCTCCTCTTAAACCAAAAAGGACATGTGCTATAAATTTTGTGAAATGTGAGAATAATCCAAGACTGATTTTGACAGCATAAATCTATGGTGGTCTTCTGGATTTAATAGATATACACCACGTGTGAATTTGGCTACTGAATGAGAATTCACACTTTCCATTTGGAGCTATTTTAAACATCTAGCATTGGCACAAGTTAGAGGATCTGTAGGTAGGGGCTGATAGTCAATAGATTTAAAAAAAAAAAAGAGATATCTCCACAGAATGATCAAGGATATTGAAGTCAAGAGGCCTATAATTTGGCACAGTGGGTGATTTCCCTTTTCCCACTTTTCCAAATATACAATTTGTCCATTTTTCCTAATACATCATTGAAATATGCAAATTCATGTACCTGAAATCCTATTACTGTTATTCAAAAACATTGTATTTTAAAGAGATGCATAAAGCACTCGTATCTACCCAAAACTGTACCTCTGCTGAAAGCTTTAAATAAAATTATTTCCTGCATTCAGTTTATATTTAAATGCTTAAGTTACCAACACTTGCCATGGAAAACAATTCAATTATTTAATAAACAAATTATTTAATTAGCAAACAAAATTCCATAAAGGTACCAGTGACATGAATTGTTGTGAAATGTGAAACAGGTCATACATTCTAAATCTGAGTTGAAAATCATAGAATTTCAATGCAGAAATCTGGAATTTTTATGCAGCTGGCACTGAAGTTTTGCTCAGAATCTGACAATCATACATGTTTGTGACGTTTAGTTCCTTAACCACATTTCCATAATCCTTCTAAATTAAGCATCAGAAAAATCTTTCAGGTGTCATATTTTAAACTGAATTGTAATTGAAATAGATCTATTAAGTAGTGGTTTATCAACTGAAAGCAATAACTGAAAAAGTTTGAATTAGTATGAATCACAAGTTGTAGATTCTAGTATTTTAACTTACACATGGAAATATAATTCAGTCTGCTTAGATTCACTTGTCTTCATAGACATTTTAATCAAAGCAGCTAATATTAAGATATTAATACATTGTTAGTACTGTATTTACTCAAAATCAAGAGAAGTTTTAATGTTTAAAGACAAAGTATTGAAAAGTGTCAGAGAAGTATATGCGCTTATGAGCTACAGTAAAAGATGAGGTAGAAAATTAAACCAACCTTCAAGAGCTCCTAGTAAGTGGGAAAATAAATGAATTTAAATTAATTTAAATTCATACTTTAAATGAAGTGTGCTTAGGTATTCTGTTTCTTGTATGAGGGCTGAACCAGCAATAAGCCTCAAAGTTATATTTCCTTCAAAAATTAATTAAGACATCTATTTGGCTTCATAGCAATTAAAACTATTCATCATGGAGACACATCTAAATGAAGGACATGCACTATAAGTATGACAAAACACCATCAATGGATCATGGAGAACAATTTTTTTCCTTGGATGGGATTTGGTTTGTTTGAAGGTTTTGCTTGTTTGTTTGGGTTTCTGTTTAATTAAAAGCCCAGAAAAAATAGTCCCTCAAATAAAATCAAACCTGGAATTAGGTCTGAAGGAAAAGTTCTTGTACATGACAGGAAATTCAGGAGTTAGCTGTGTGCTTGTAATTTTCTTCAGAGGTGACCTTGTCCATGGGATCTGATGGACACTGAAATAAATGAGAGGCATGTAATGGACTTCATTAAAATCTGAAACTTGTTATGAATAATCACACACTTCACTGAAGTCACATTTTACGGGCAAGTATGACTAAGATATTTTAGTAAGATATTACATATGTGTTCCAAAATTTACATAGCACCAAATGTATTTTCCCCTTGTCCTGCCCTGATCTTGATCCCACACCGGGCAAGGGTACTGAAATCACAATGTGTTGCAACAACAACCTTTAACATTTTTTTAAGAAGATTCTCAGAACAGTTCATTACCACTTTCCATCTTGTTAGTCCAGCTTCCATAATCACCTCGAATAAGCAGATTGTGGCTCAGATCTCATGCATCTATTTTTTGGTAGGGTGTTTTTACAAGCACAAGCAACATCTGTCCTTTTCATTCTCTTCACAGCATCCAACCACTCTGGCAGATGTTTCTAAAACCATACTGTCTGGTAACATTTAAAGGAATACAGTATTTGCATAAGCACTGGGAATTCCAATCTTAGTACTTTCCATATTGTTTTAATTTTTTTAAATCAACATTTTTTGTTCTATACACATAATTTTGTTTTACTCCTCATAAAGCAGACATTGTGTGCACACATCTGTTAAATCTGGGCTGCATTTATTACAGTTCTCCTCTTCCAGAAACAGGAAGGATTAATTACCACAGACCAGCTCTAGAAGCACCCCCGTGTTTCTTAACACACAAAATTAATTCAGAGTTGACAAAACTCTTTCAGACACAACCTGCTTCCTGCTGATGGCGCTTTATTAGCATATTCTTCCCAGAAAAAAAATGCCTCATAGACCCTTTTTACCTCTCCTCAGAGTTCAATTTGTAAAGCACTGAGTGACAGGCAGCAAAATGGCTTGAATATATCTAAGGCAAGTTGCCAAATCCTCCCGATAGAAGCACTTTGGAGCCTTTGTTCTGAGTACATTAAAGTCACAGAAGGTCCATGTACTGTAGACTGTACAGGGCAGGCAGGATGTTCACAGTAAGACAAAACAGCAGGTGATAAATGACATTAAATAACAGTGAGAATTTACCACAGACTAAATTAACTACTGGAGTGAAATGTTCTCAGCTTTAAGGCTATATTAACAGTGAATTTATAATCAAGTGATTATAATTCTTTTTAGTGTTCAAAGAAGTCTATATGTAAAAATGATCAAGACAGCTCTATTTAACTCCAAAGACAAGCTGTTGGAACGTGTTCTAAAAATGATAGAGAGTAACTCTCCTTTCCACTCTCATTGAGTAATTTATACAATAAATACATAAAAGCGAATTTGGTTGTTAGATACCTGACATGCTCCATTTCATGAAAAATTAAAGCCACACTGAGTTGCTCCTAGCTGGTCAAACACTTGAAAAGAGTATTCTGTAATTTCAGCTAAAGAAACTTGTTAATGAATATCTGCTGGCTCTGAAGCAAGGGGAGAAAAAAGTGAACTGCTGTCATCTATGTAAAATTCTTCTGAGATTTTCTTTCGTTATGAGATTAATATTATAATTTAATGTAGTAATCATTTCACTAATTGACATTACTGCAAAAATTACTGATATTGTCTACAATATGTCTGTGATTTTCATAATAGAAAAAATATTATTGATTATAAATAAAAAACAGAATCCCAAGGGGGAAAAAAAGAAATTATATTTACATTTAATTCAAATTTACACATTATCTATTTATACATGTAATGAAGATATTATTGTTGATTTATCCAGTATTTTTTTCTGTACATGGAAAGACAATTTTTCATGATACACTACAGGCTTCTTTTTTTCCCTGTTTTGGTGGCCTAAAGCTAACATCACTCCTCTAGAATATCTGTCAGAATCTGCACATTTTTTTCTCAGGGAAAGAACATAAACATCTAAAGATAGTAAAACAACCTAAGCAAGCATTGAAGATCAAAATCAATAAGAACAAGACAAATGCAATAGACAAAGAAACACTGGGTGAAAAGCACTTTGAAGAAAGGCCTGAATTCTGTGTTCTAAGACTTGGTGTGATTTCCATTTAAAATTCAGGGGGTTTTATATAAGAACCTTGTCCTACGTGCTGTGGGTATTTACTAGAATGCATAGGATAAAGGAAGAAATTCATAGAAATTAACATATTTTATATTAAACTAGGCTAAATTAACAAGCCTAATTTGACCTCACACAAAAAGATTTAAACCTGGATGTTGTCCCTATGTTCTATCAGCTGAACACAAGCCTCAGATTCTTTGTTCCCCTGAGAAGTTCACCCATTTCTGAGAGGAGGAAAGATTGTAATGACAAGTGGAAGACTCAAAGCATTTGTTTATTCAAAGTTGTAATTCATTCCAATCCCTCTTAATTCCTCTATTTGGGTTTACTGCCAATATCACCTCCAAAAGGTAATAGGCATCTACTGTACTTCATGAGTATATATAACTACTACTTGTTACTCAATATTTGGCATCCTAACAATATGATACAAACACTTTATTTTCCACACAGTGTCCACTGTGCTTCATAGAACAAAACTAAGAGGCATAATATAGAAAAATTTCTTATTGTGTTCTTCCATGCACAGGAAATGTGCATTAATCCTATTTCTCAAAAGCATTTAAAATATATTTAAAGCTTACAATAGACTGTTTATTCTGAGTTAAGTTTAAACAAAAGAAAAAAACCACATTATTTTCTAAACCTAAGAGTTTTGAACTACAGTAACACTATAAAACCAGTTGAAATAATTATACTGTTGAAAGGTCACAATGGACTTGTCATCTTTCAGGAGAAACAACAAAAAAACTTGGGTTCGTATGTTTTCTCCAGAGGCCAATCAGATGTAAGGATATTTTTAATTATGCTTTTCGTTGTTTTCAATGCACGTATTTCAAGGGAAACATTCAAAGAAGAATTTCATTCCAAGAAAAAAATTAACAAACAAGTTGTAGCAAAGGTGACATGTTGTAAGCATTATCAAATTCTTCAAGACAGAAAAAATTCCTCCTGTGTACTCTCACAAGTTCCCAAGGAATGTACTGGATCCAGGTGTCAAACACATCATAGTGGGTTAAATCATGTTTTTCAGTTTGATGCTTTACTATAAGACAAAATCTTGCCAAGTGTTCTGTTTCTTTAAAAATACATTCTGTATAGCAGATACTGTTACATGACTTTTTTTTTTTAAATTAGAATACTTAAAATATAGCAGTCTAAGATTTATATTCAACCAGTCATTTAAGCTCATGAAATTGCATTAACAGCAATCATATGACCCCAATGTGAAATTAGGAGCTAAAATGCAAAAAATATAACTTGATTGAATATTGTGGCTTCTTTATTTAATCAGTGAAAGGCTACCTTGGAACACTCACAGCAGAGTATTTTAGAAATGTCACATCTCTATGTTGGAAGATTTCTGAATTCTCAGATTGCATCTTACATCATCATCAAAACCATCCATAATTTCTTCTTCTGGGTGGAGTACTGTCATCAATGATCAGCAGGCAAATTTCTTCTTCTGGGTGTAGCAGTGTTGTCAGTGATCAGCAGGCAGAGATAAAAACATATTCTGAATATGGTTTCCTTGGTTCCTCCATTTTCCTGATTTAAAACAGCCACAACAGAATTGTAAAAGGAAGAAAATCTCCTCCTTTTGTACAGAGAATAAGCTTGACTCTCAGAGTGCTTTAAAACATTATTGTTCAGTTACTTTCAATTTAAAAATATACATGAGATAATTTTGCCCTTTGATAAGGTAGGTATATTGTTTATTTTCTCTGTCATAATTTCTACAAGGTGCTTCTACAGCTGCTGTAACAAAACAACAACAATAACAAAAGCATGCACAAAGCATACGAGCTTTCTATCTGTGCCTTGGAATCCAGACTGACTAGTCTTGGCTTCTCCATCAAAAGGTCAGGTTACACCACACGTCTTTCATCAATTGTTCTGTGGTAAGGTCTTTTGTATTGCTGATCTTGATGTTGTTGCTAGGGTAGACTTTTTTTCAGTGTTTTGTTTTGTTTAACTCCCTATACTTACTACATTGAGATAAATATGCATATGATGCAGCTCTCAGCAGACACAGTTCTGTGCCCTGTGCCTCAGAGCAAAGCAAAGGTATGTAAATTGGCAACAGCAGTTTGCTGTCTCTTCTCTGAACAGATTGTACCCCAAGACAGGCCCTCTGGCTCTCTTTCATTCTGCTGCTGATGTTTGCCATTGTGGAGTTCTCCCTGGCTTGTTCCTTGCTGTTAACACTAGGAAATCTCACAAGCATTCAAAGGAAAAATGTCAAGGGTCATTAAACAAAAAAACTGGTGTGTTTTCTTAAGAAATGTCATATTATTGTTCTGTAGAAGATATATTAAACAGAGAACAAGTAATCCACAAAAATATATAATCCCTAATTCCATACCAATTATTTTTGCTTGAAATGAAACTTTTATAATTGCAAATATAAAAGAAACAGCAAATATTAGGTGTTTCAGCAGTCTTTAAAAATAGAATCATGAATTTTTGATTGTGCAAGCAGACAGCATTAAATTTATCACATATTATTTTTAATGGACTGCCCAGGTTACTAAAGAGCTGAAAGCATCTAATTTAAAACTCTATTGGGAACATTAATTACGTTTTTTATAGTTACAATCTGCCAACTTTCCCGTGACTGCATAGCAGCGAATTTAAATTTCCTACAGACTTTAGATAGCTGTACCTCTAAAGTAATGCATATTCCACAGCCCTAATATGCAACAGTGGGCAAATATATAGACCGTGTGAAGTGTACTTCTGCTACCTGTCTCTCACAATGGTACATGTTTGGAAATTTGAAAACTAATTTTCTTGGCTCAGAATTCTATGTATGCTACAGTTCTTTCAATCTCTGATGTTAAAAGCCTGACAAATGCTATGTTTGATGACTCTGCACTACTTGCAACATGCTTATTATGCAAGGAAAGGATTCTACATTTTAATTTTTTTCAACATAAAAGCAATTCTGATCACAAAAAAAGGAAAGAAATCAAGGTTTAAACCCTTTATAATTTACTATCTGGAAGCCTAAAGCCATTAGTGTGTCTCTGTGAATATGGTTTCAGAGAAAAATAATCAGGGACAGCATGCATCTGTAAGATGTTTCCTATTTTATATTTCACACATTTTTTCTCATGTACACCTAGTTGCATCCAGCTGCCACAGTCAACTGCTGCTGAAACCTATCCTGGCTGCTCTGGCAGTTTCAGTTTAAACCACTGCAAGCAATAGGCAGATTCTAACTCCATAACTCAATTAGGCTCTCGGAAGAGGTCAGTGGTTTTTGGCCCAAACTTACTCCTGCTGGAGCATTTGTGAGACAGGTGTAGACCCTTAAAATCCTGTTTCTTTCTTGGTAAGAAAAGCATCCAAGTAAGTTGACCTCAGTGGAAGAAACACATTCTTTATGTCTGTGTGTGTGGGAAAGAGAAGTGGAATCACTGAAGCACCAAAAAGTGACATGGTGCTGAGCACAGGCTATTTATCTTGCTAAATACACAGGCCAAGTCATACAATCTTTGTTCATTTAAAACTACACTGATTCCAAAAGAAACTGACTACATAATTTCCCTCACTATGAATAATTCTACTAAATGAATATATTTAATGCACATGAATATTTATCACTTCTAGTTTATGAAGTATTGCTAGTAATGAAATCATTGTGAGACTAAAACAATATTCTGCATTAAAAAGGTCTTTTTACTGTCTCTGTGTCTGTCCGATGTTGAAGAAATCCTACAATAATTTCAGTGAGGTTGACACTAACATCTGCAGTGGGGTACAGATATCAGAAGAAAAAAAAAATGGCATTGGATGGCTTACACATTTCTACTGAATTTAATATAGTTGGTGTTTCTCACTTTTTCCCTGCCCCAGTAAACTAATAATGCTGGACATAACTGCAATAGTAGCATTAAATACAATTGTGGGACATTTTATCTCTCAAATTTTATCTCTTATCAAACACTTATTCAAGTTATTGCTTTATAAAGGGCGTATCAGTTGTAGGATGTTTTGCACCAAATATTCCACAGAAATTTTTTTGACTCTTGGGAGCAAAAGAAATTAAAAATATTTTGTTATCTATCTATCTATCTATCTATCTATCTATCTATCTATCTATTTCCAGGGAGTGCACAACATTTATTGTAGAATATTTTGGGAAAAAAAAAAGAAGAAAAATTCTCAAAATAGAAATTACAGTTCTACTGTTTTCTCTACTAAGAACAGTTTTATGTTTATTTACATTTTTATTCATTTGTGGGTGTGCCAATACATTAAATATCTACACAGTTACTGTGCCATATGGAAAAGTCTACATCCTCTAAACTTTGCCATAAGGCTGGATGTTTTTATTGAAGTAAGGTTAACATTTGAAAGGTTCAGACTGTCTGATAGAGCTGCTGGAAAGGACAAGAGACATCAGATTGTTTGGTTCTTACTTCTTGTAATAAAATCAAAATGCTTACCAAGCTGTGTTTAATTTTATTGAAGTAATCCAGGAAGCAGGGATAGATCCATCCATAATGCAGATGGTACAACTTTTTAACTCATCACCTGACATAATGACATAGTGTAAGCAGGCCTTGCTAAGGAGATACCATTTCTATTTTCCAGTAAATCTATGATGGAAATTCTTCTTAGTTGTATACAACATGAATTTTTTTTCAGTATTAATGTTTACTTGCTGTTGATACTCAGGCAGACGATTCCAAACTTTGGCCAGCAAGCTACTGACAATCCATATACAGGTACGTGGTGCTGTATGGCCTGGACTGGTCACATCTTACTACACTGATTTTTAGGATAGCCAAAATTCTTGCTTCATGAAGGCAATGGCAAAGACATTATCCAAATGGAAAGCAAATGTTACAGGCATCAAAATCCTGTTGAACTGAGGTCAGTAATTAACACGGCAGAATTCTAGGTGGTGCTGGAAATTGTGTAAAATGAGGAAATTAGAGTATTGGACTTTGTGGCTCTCAATAGTGTTTCTGAACAGCCACTAAGTATCTTTCTTTTGACTTTTAATGAAATGTTTTTAGTTTTAATTTGAATGTCTTCTTTGTTTAGACACAATATTTGAAGTAAATAATAATTTCAAATGTATTTTTTTGCTTCTTTCAAATTTGTACTTCATGTGGGCTTCAACCACAACCCTCCAAATGGTCTAGGATTTTGCTAAAAGCTAACTCTGTTTGTTTGTAAGACTGAATGTTTTTTGGATTTTAATATTTAGAGTTTCAACATAAAATATTATTTTGCATTTCTTTCTTTCTTATTCTCTTCCACAATTGCAAAACAGTATCTTAGCAAGCATCATAGAGTCAAAGCTTAAGGCAGAAAAGTTATTGCAAGTACAAAACTGTGAAATTTATGTCTCTGTTCCTCACTGCATATTATCATTGCACCATAAGCATTGCTTATTCCTACAAGACATTTTATTCTGAATTGCTGTTGGAGTTAAGATTAGGCATAATAGGTTAGTTTTGCAGGGTAAAAGGATAGTAAGAGAAACAAACATGGCAACCCCTTATACCTAGAAGCCCAAGCTTTAACATCCTTACTTTACAGCTAAAGAACAGTACATACACACACACAATTAGTTATGCTGCATTCCTCATTAAAATATTACAAGTCTTGAATGTTTTTGAAAATCACCCTACATTTTAAGATTCATTACATCTAGCAATACAAAGTTCTTTAAGTTCTTCCCTGAAAGTATATTATACCAATTATTCTAAGATTATTTGAATTGTCCTCTGGAAATACATTCTATTACTGAAATCTAAATAACTAGGAGTTTATATTTAAGTAACTATGACTGTTTATAAATGATGTTTATTCATACTATAATTGAGCCATAACCTGAGAATTATAAAAGCTTTATTTTCTTGGAAAATCTGTGAAATACCATGAGGAAAGTAGGAAGTCAAACTTTTAGAAAACTAAATCCAGGGAAAATTATTTCTGTCTGAAATGCAAACCTAGAGCCCCAGAGAACACAGCCCAGCAGTGCACATTGCAATTCCATTATCTGAAATCCAGTTATTTTTTCATGTCTCAAATGTAGGAACTGGACTCATAACAAGAAAGGCTAAAATGGTTGAAATGTTTGAGAAATTTGCTAAAGTGCATAACCAGAACTTCTGTGTAAATGCTATAGTACAGAATCTTAGGTGTAACCTAAGAAAGACAAAGTCGGTCCCCAAACTGTTGACTTGGTCAGAGCTCCAGCAATGCTGTTCAGTATTTTGCCTTTCCCTTCATGTTGGCAACATTTCTTTCTCTTTCCTGTCAGACCTCAGATGGCAGTCATTTCATATGGTACTCTCTACAAAGTGCTCTTCTACTCCCATGTGGTTTTGCATACTGTTTTGACTCTCCCCAGCATATCTCTCAGTCTGCAGTCACTGTAATTTACACTGTTGAGTAGAAAAACCCTCTCTATGTAAGGATGGAAAAAACAGAAAAAGCAGTGGAAAATAAAGTACAGCCACCCTACGTATGCTTATTAAATTACACTGTCTTGCTCCCTGTTCCTTGTCTTTTGCCAGTTGTGTCAGCCACCAATGCCATTTATGCCTTCAGGTCCTGCTTTCTTTTTACTTCATGTTATACTCTAAATTCTTGTTAAAAGTCTAACTAAGCACTAGAACAGGCTCCCCAAGGAAGTGATCACAGCACCTGACAGAGCTCAAGAGTTTGGACAATGCTCTCAGGCACATGGTGTGACTCTTGGGGTGTCAGGTGCAGGGACGGGAGTTGAGCTTCGATGATGCTTGTGCATCTCTTCAAACTCAGGATTTTCTGTGATTCTGTGATTTTTCAGGTTGCAAGACAATTCAATTTCTTCTTGAATATCTGTGAGAAAAGACAGATCCATATCTCATTAAATTCATACAAAGGTTTCTCTCAAATGATTTCTAATTGAGCTTCTTGCAATTAATATTTTTAAATCATTTTTTTATTCTTTATGCACATAATTAAAAAAAGAAACAACCTCAAATGAAAGAGTAGCAAGTATGTATATCTCAGTTGATAATTTACATAATTATATTGCTCTAAAGCACAAGCTTCTCTTTCATTCCCTGCTGTTCATTACATCTATTATTTTGTCATCAAGTAGAATTGTTTGAAAAATATCTTCTGTCTTATATTCTTCCATGAAAAATGTATTTCTTTTCTGATTGTAATATACAGTACAGTTTAAAACTCAATTTCATATAAGTTTTAAATTATAGGACTAACACAAATGTAAAGTTCTTTATTTTTTCAAGAGGGAAATTGTAAAGATGAAATATTCAGGAATGGGGATACTTAAAATAACACTGCATACATGAGTTAAAAACACTGTTAAAAGACCTGAGAAATAATATTATGTATTTATTAATTCTTCCTCCTTTATACATAAATTTGTACATATGTAGACAATCTTTTAAGCATATAATATTTCTGGTGAATTCATTATAGTATAATAATGTACTTTCATTACAGAAACTTACTTGTGACAATCAATACCCTATTTCTGTAGAACATTAAGTTCTGTGTCAATTGAAGTGTTGGGACATACTAGCTGACTGGTTCTTAAATATTGTTCCAGGCCCTTTCTTGAGTTTTTGTATATTCTTACATCTCTCTGCTCACAAGTGGTTTCAGAAGGAAAAGTATCACCTGTATAAAACAGCTGTCTCAGATTAATAGTGACAAAGTGAATAAAGTCCCATAGGAAACACTAACATGTATGAACATGCTTTCTGCAGGAATTTTTCTGCTATTCAAAAACTCAGGATCAGGTTCAAGAATATTATGTGCACTTGAGGGAAAATACAACTGCACTCTCTGCATGGGCAGAAGGCCCATTCTGAGGTGGAATCGCTGTCATTCTGCAGCCCTATTGTAAAGGGGCTGAGGAAATAGAAGGTGACCAATAGCTGGCACAAAACTCACTTTAGTGGGGTTTGGTGTGGGAGCATACAACCTCAAGACACACTTTTATAGGCATCAATTTCAAAATTTTTCCATGACAAAATACAATACCATCTGGGTTTGGTGTGCACCTCTTATTGAGCATTTCAACAAAATCGAGGTGAATGCAAAAAGACTCATCTAGGAATAAAAATAACTATGGAGAGAAAGAAAATTCAGATCCTATTTTCTCCAACCTCTGAGCAAAATCAAGCTCCTCCTCTTGTTAGTCCTTAGATAGAACAATGTTGAAAAAGTATCAGTGAAGTCCTCTCTTAATAGCAGTCATCCAGCCCTGAAAAGAATTCTATGGGAATTATAATAATAGAAAAAAGTAAGTCCTTTATTTAACTAGAATTCATTCAACATGTGTTTCAAAAGCAAAAACATAATTTGAGAAAAAGCCAATCTAAGAATTCTTTATTATTAATAATAAGTAATTAAATCCCTAAGATGTCCTTTCATAATAATTATTGTGGGACATATGAAAATTACTACCTTTCCCAGTTTTGAAACCTACTTCAAACACAATAAACATATTTAAAAAACGTGTTTTTTCTTTAGTTTAAGTAGAACTGTACATTTCTTAAATAAAAATCCATACAGTCTTAAAAGAGCCTGGAGTACTGCCTATTTCCACTTTTTTTCCTTACAGTCAGGAATACATTTGAAACTAAATAGACAGAGAGAGGAGAGAGAGAGAGGGGAGAAGGAAGTGGAAAACGACAGGGGGAGAACAAGCATGCACTCATTATCATGCATAATAAATGTACATAGAAAGTTAAATAATGTTTTAGGGGGAAATAGATATTTTTTCATGCAAACATGCAAAAAATTTCAATCAATTTATCTTATATTCTAGCAGTAGAGTTTTTTTCACTCAAAATAACTATATATATACATATATACCTGAAGAAAAAGATATACCTTTGTATATTCAATACTTTTTTTTGGGGAAGTAAATGTAGAAGTACAACTAAATGAAACATGTCTTTTCTAGAACAGGCCATATGTGTTTCCCTATTGCAGAAGAATATTAAGAGTGTCCAGCAGCAATGCATGTTTCCAGATGTGACTCCAGTGATAGCAGGCTTGTCAGGAGTTCACCATTCATTTTTCTCAGTTGGCTATCTGCTGTACAAAGGTCCATTTTGTTTTCTAAGGGTGTGCTAACATGAAATTAGACACTCTTTATGCTTCCACATTCACTTTCTAGATTATGTAAATAATGTAGCTGATTATTAGTGAACTTTCAATTACAAGGCAGACATAGCTCTGGATGCTTAGTAGTGGTGAATTGTTCTTATTTATAGCTCCAATCTATATAGAGGAGAAAAAAATTAGGACAGAGGAAAACTGATTGTGTTAATGATACTGAAAATATTTACTTTCTAGTTTTGCTCCTTTACTGTGATTTTTTTTTTTCATTTTTAAAACTCTAATTTAATGCCACAATTATGTTAACAATTCATGATATTGGGTACTAAGGGGGTTTTGTCCTAAGTTTTTGTCCAGTTTTACAGGAATTGGGAGGAATGATATTCCTGTGTTGTGAAGACATCAATATATTGAAATCTTTCTCTTTTTTTCGTACATTTCCTTTGCTATTCAGAGGATCTGCACAGCAAATCTTCATCCTGCACAAAACTGTGGATGAAAAGTAGAGTCATCACGATCCTGCCTTGGTTGACGATTCTCTTTGAAGAGCTTCTCTCATTAAAAAGAGAAACCGTCTATCCATTGTTCAATTAAAGAACACTTGACATAGAGACTGTTAAAATTGTGGAATATAAATTGTTCATTTGAGATAAAATATATTATTACTATTACTCCTGCTATTACTAAAATGTGGAAACATCCTAGTAATACTTTATTCTTCAAATTTCTAACAAAATTTTTTAACTATCTGAACACATACGTTGTAAAACACATCTCCTTTCACAGGAAAAAAAAAGAGATACAAAATTGAAGTATCTGTTTAATGTCAAATAAATGATTTAAATATTCTGTGTGGCATTTTATCATCCATGAGTGTTAACTGCATGAAGAAGAATTAAAAAATAATTCTACCTATTCCCTAATCTTCAATTTTATTTCTATGTCTGTTAAATATTTTTGTTCAAATTCTTCCACAGCATTTAGATTTTATGTCATATTCAAGTTGGGGAAAAGAGAACATATAAGTGCTAAGTGGAACATTTGGCAGAAGGCTGATGTCTAGCTGCTAATGCCTTCCAGATTAGTCATATGATCATAAAAGTCCTACCAGAAACTCTTATGTCACAACATGCATCTGTAGAAGATTTGGCAAATTTGTTTTTCTTCCTTAACTGTATCTTATCTGTCTTCCTTATAGTCTTCCTCTTTTGTTTAATAAATTCTGTCCTCTTTCCCCAACATTGCATGTCAGAAATATTTTCCATATCTGCCTTCAGTGAAAATGTAATAGGATGGCAGCACATAATAAATGTCTAAACCTAGCATAACTTCTCTGTATCTTAAATTCTATTTGCTTCTCACGCACAGCCCCTTAATCTGAGTTACTTCCAACATTGCAATGTGATGAATTTCACACTGCCACCTATTTTTGAACCAACTCATGGAATTTTGTTCTAGGCAAACCTCAGCTGAGCTACTCTTTCCGGTAAATGTGATTAGAATAAATTATACTTTAGTTGCCTACAACTGCAAATATTTTAATATAATTTTCATTAGTACATCTGTCAGCTCTATCTTCTCACCTCTTTCAGTTTCTTTGTAAACTATTGCCTTCTCTACAGATGATAAAAGACCTGGTTTAATTACTACTTTGTCCTTCAGAGGTCATTAGTGTGTATAATCAATAGCAATACGTAGTGCCAAAGATGCAATGGTGTTATTTTTTTAAATGCATTTTTATTCAAAAACATAGCAACGATACCACATCCTCTTTGACTATTTTTGGAGGAATAATATGAATTAAATTGGATGCCCTATCCTTTTTCTGTATAGATACTGTTGTGGGATTTTTTCACTTGCTTGGGTTTTTTTTCAATTTAAACACACTCTGTATGATCCTTAAAATTTTAAAACATTTTTATTAAAAGATTACATCCTACAATCTTAAAAAATATTAAAATGCCTCTGTGCACTCTCTGTATATATTCTCTTCTACCTATGGTAACTGAACCTTGACAAAAATTTATTTACTTTCTAGACTGACTTCACTTCTATTAGAAGTGAATTAGAATATGTCAGTCTGTACAGGTATTGGGAAACCAGTGTGAAATACATCTAGTGAAGGAAAAAACAACAGTCTAAATCTCTGTATGTGACTTGTTTATTCTATTCTTCTCTTTTACTCTATGAAAAGGCAAAGCATATTAAGATGGGTTCATCTAAAATGGATCAGATGAGTTAAGACGTACAAGAGATGTGTGAAGGAGATATTTCATTGTATTTATATGTATAAAATAAAGATAATAAATTGAAAGGACTGATTTGGAAGTCATTTTGGTTTTACCTATAAGTTTATTTACTTTCATTAAACCAGCGAGCTGAGCAGATAAACAGTGATAAGTGTGGCACATAAGCTCTCTTTCACACCAACTGAAGTAGCACAGTACAGTTAACAAACCTTAAAAACACTGGATTTCGTCAACAGGCTGAAACTTCCTATTGTATTTTGGCCTTGATGATCAAGGTTAGTATTTCATACTTTTTAGAGAGGAGTTTACAAATCCCAGCAGTAGATTTACCATGAGGATACATATTACAATGTGGTTTTATTTTCATTGCGAAGATTTGAAAAATAGTTTTTCTCTCTTTTTTTCTCTTTTTTTTTTTTTTTCCAGGAAAGAGAATTTTCTCTATCTTTTACTTAAAAGCTTATTTCAGCACACTGTTAGCCTCAGTTTTAGCACAGATTTTGACATGTTTTGACCTGATACTTTTAGGGATGATAAACTCCTTGGTTTATGGACCAAATGGGACAAATAGCTTCATGCATCCCTGTTTCACAGGGATATGAAATCAAACAGTTCAATATGTATTAAACATCAGTAGTACTGGAAAAAATAAATTAAGCAGGGAGAACACAAACTACAAAGGTTGCCAGTAGTATTTCAGCCATTTGTATGCAAGCAACCTGTCAAGATGTCAGCATACGGTATCTTCTAAGACCTATAATAGTCATAGATTTGCAATTTTCTCAGTGCAAGCCCTACTTCAGATTAATGATAGGAAAGCCAATGAAAATCACTTTCAAAATTAGAAAGGAAACACTAATTATACATTAAATTTTAGAGTTATAGAATAACAATACAAATTGTAAGATGTCTTTTTTGTCTGGCTAAAGGTGGAAAATCTGTGTATTTGTTCACTAATCATGCTCAATGAGGCTATCCTTTTGGCAGTGTCCCAACTAAGTACACAGATAAACTTTTATCAGTGCCAATTTCTTTCTGATGAAAAGAGAAAAGCCACCTTAAATCTCTTATTTAAATCAAAACTAATTTTAGACTCACATTGATTATGTAAAGATGAACAGAAAACTATGCATTTCTTCTGAATGTTTTAGGAAAAATGCAGGAATCTGGGGGTCTTGGAGAGTGTACAAGGGACAGCAGACAGGCTACATAATGTTATTATCTGGGATTCATAGGGTCACAGAATGGTTGAGACTGAAGGAACCTTTGAAGGCCATCTTGTCTTCCTCAAACAGGGCCTCCTAGAGTCTGTTGCTCAGGGCCATGTTGAGATTTTTTAAAATATCTCTGGGGACAGAGACTCCACAACTTGCTGTCTGTCAGGAACCAGCCAATATCCCCCTACCTGTACTGGTAAATGAAGTTTTTCATGCACCATGTGGCACATGGATACACAGGAATGACTTTGCACTTCCCCTTGTTGAACTCCACAAGGTCCCTGTTAGCCCTTTTCTCCAGACCGGTGAGGGCCCTCTGAACACCAGTACAACCCTCTAGTGTACTTGCCATTCTTCCATTTTTTGTAGCATTAACAGAATTCCTGACAGCATGTTATGCTTCATCATTAACAAAGGTGCTAAAACTTAAATTTTTCAAATTATCTTTACTGACACCTGCCAACTTAAAATACATACACTGATAAACAGACTGACCAGTACAATATCTGAAAATCTTTTATCTGTTGAAGATATATGACTGTACATGCTTTCTGTTTCAGCTGTGCTTTTCCATTATTTTTTTCATACCACTCATGCCTATATTCCACTTTCAGCTCAAATGTCTACTTTTCTCCTTAAGTAATTTACTTTTGATTTCTCAGTAACACAGACAAATGAGTTAGAGAAGCTTCTATATGCAGTTAATTTTGTAAAGTTTTCAGGTATAGCACATTCCCCTCAAACATTATACTTTTGTTAATAGAGTTATTTTACTGACCTTCATTTTTATTGCTTACTAACCTAGCCTTTACTGAAACTGTGCGGGCAACCTTTAAAAATAATAGTGTCAATGTCAATCACACAAAAACTATACACAAAAACCTTCTGCAAAACGATCAATTAAGACCTAAATACAAATGCAGTGTAGCTAGGCAGACTGACTGGATTTACAGCCTACAAAGCAAAGTATACAATTATCTTCAAATGCCAAACTTCACATGCCATTAAAGTGGCTGTACATTAAAAACAACAACAAAAAAATCGTAGTGAATTCTGCATTCATGATGAGTAGACTTAAGAATTTTGTTGAACAAAAGCTATTCTGCAACACTCATTTGCAAAGGATATAATTAGTTGTTCTTTCACTTTCTTGGATAAAGATGGCACATATGAAAAATAATAGGCTGTCAATAGCCAAAGGGGTTAGAAGTATAATTTTAACAAAGGAGTATATTTAGGACAACAACAGATTTCAGCTGAATATACGCAGTGTTTCAGAAGATTTTATGCCAAGAAAGATCTACTTGTAATTTATATGATATGTGGTATTTCTGCTTTATTTTAATCTTCATGTTATAAAAATTATTACAATGAAAGTAGCATTTTGCTAATGCACTTGCTGCAGGTTTAGTGGCACAAAGTTGTTACAGCAAAAATACACCTACAACTTATAAAATGTTCAAGACTTCTTTGTGTACACATACCACAAAAACATTTAGACCACAAGTACTTTAGAACTTGAAAAAGGTGTTTAAAAAATTAATGTTGGCATTAATTCCACTCTGTGTCCATGTCTGTGACAGCATAAAAAATTAGAAGAATTAAAGTGAGTCAGATGTTGGAATAAAGGGCCATGATTTCTGCCCAAATTTAATTACAATTAACATTGTTGTCTTGTGGATTCATAATCAAGGTTCCATGGAAAAAGCAAATTGTTTTGATTTCTGATTAAAAATTACATAATTGTGAAGGCCACCAAAAGGTAATATTTTTCTTTTATTTTTCTTGCTAATTTTGCAGCTCTATTCCTTAAAGTAAGTAGACAATAAAGACAGATAAATAGTTCTTTCATGTATGGTCATGGATGAGCAGATTAGACAAAAATTTGTAAAAATGTCTTTTTTTCTAGTGAAAATTTTTATGTGATTATAAAACCAGACACTTTTTGCATTTCTTGGAAGTCAAATTGTTTCTATAATGGTATTTCTGGACAAAACACGGGGATGAGGAGGAAGACCTGTTTGCTGTGCAGCAAATAGCTAACCCCCTTTTCAGATAATTTTTAAAATGTTTTAGACTCAGGATTTAATCTTCATATTACTTGTGTATGAGTCTTCCTATGAGGATTCCTCACTAGCTAATCAGTTAATTTAGCAAGTATTAGAAACTTTATCAGCATATTAGAAATTAATATCCTGAACTATTTGATTTTCTGGTGTTAATATCTGTATGTCCTTTTAAAAAAATTCACTCTTTTCTTGATGTAGTGTTGTAGAATTTCATGGCTTTATAACTTCATGGATTGCAGAGTAAAATATCTTAGCTGCCTTTGCAGATTGCTGTCTTTCACTGTAAAAAGACAAATTGTGAAGGGAACAAAAGGCCTCCCAAAAGAAATTTAAAAGCTTTAAATTGCATTGTTAGGTCTACAGGAAAATGGCTGGGTTGCTGACTTACCCCTGGCTTAATGTCATGCTGCAGAGCAGAATATTAGGAGCTGCTGGAGTCATGCCATGAGAAACTAGGGTGGACATGGCACACAACCATGGTGACAGAGGTTAATAATAGCATCATGATGAAAATCTGGATGTCATAGGTGAGTAAAGGGAAGTTATTCTACTGATAGCTGGGACTGGGGGGTGGCAGAATTATAATAACTGGCAGTGAGTTATGATCAGTATTAGAATTCATTGTCAGTAACAACATATAAAGGCAAGATTGTCTAAATAAGTACATTTTGGATTGATGTAGTGAATCTGGAAAATGTAATTAGGGGCAGGTTGTTTATATAGGAGTTAATTTGGACAAAGAAAGGGAGGTATGAGGCCAATGCAATGAAGCATAAGGAAACAGGACAGGAGAAAATAAAGTATGGACATAACATAATTGGGGCTCTCTGGAGATATTTACAGCCCTGAGCTTGATTATTGTAGCTAAAGCAGGAATGTAAGTCAACATAATTCTGACCATGACACATGTTAAACCAGTTTCTATAACCAGGAGCAGAAACAAGAATAAATGGGATGCATTTCCTGGTTAGAAGGAGGATGGCCAGGACAGAATGATCAGACATCCTTATATCACTGTGACAACGTCCATTCTAGGCTTGATGTCATCAGCATCTTCTCATACACTTCCTAGCAGATATCAAGACGAATTGCTTCAAGAAGCAGAACAATTCAGTCTTCCTTTCCCATTTACAACCCTTCCTCTGCTTTCACCATGTGAGGCAAAGGAAAATGTATGGGGTTTGTTGCAGTGTGATCCATTATCAAGTAGTGTCAGTGGGTGGTTTGCTATTTATCCTAGTATTTTCAACCAGGATAAATGTTCAAGCTCAATTTTGAAGAATCCAGAAAATTACTGTATTTCATTTTTTTCGCTAATAACAAGGTACCTTCAAATTCAGTACAAGGAGCTGAATTTACTTATTTCACGTCTTCTGCATTTTAAGGAGACATGGTCTCCTTTTTTGCTATGTGCATGTACCTTCATCTCCACAGAACTCTCTCTCCTATTGATACCATTTTTATCTAGCAACTACCAATTGGACATTCAGTGAATCATTGTCAAGAAATGAGTAGCCATCCAGCAGCTCTGAGTTGGAACAGTAATAGCATAACCATGCACAGATTAATTCACATTAAAAATATCAGGCAATATATAGAAAAAAGATAGAAAGAAGATATAATACACTATTTTTTGTCTCACTATGTCATTCTGAACCTCTTATTCCCTAGTTGCTTTACCACAATTATTAGTTTCCCAGCCTCTCCAGTCCATGTTGAATCATGTGAGCTTCGTTTTATATACTTTGTGCTGTCCATTCCACTCCAATTCCTCTCCATACTCAAGCCATACAAATAATGTGACTTCTATGCAGGCAGGAGGGTGACTGCTCTGCAGATAGTCCAGGGCTGTGTACATACTGACTTATTAGCTGCACAGTGTCAAGCAAAATGGAGAGTGTGGTAACAGCCTCATTTTATCTGCTTATCAAGGGAATTGATAGGATTTATTTTCATTTAGTTAGACTTTTTTTCACAAAAAGTTCATGTTTTTGAAACTTCAGACTGTCAAGTTTGGTTGAAATCAGCCAGAATCCACTCATTAAGATGAATGGCTAGTGGAGACAAAGAAAGATTACAGTTGCTTATGTCTTTGTTTTCTGGCAACTCCTCCAAATGTTTGCTTTTTTTAAAGACATGCAGCTAATGCTGTGATTCATGATCTGCACTGACTGCACCTGAAGGCTCTCAGGTATGACTGTGAGAAGAAGAGTAGAAAAGTCTTCACAGGGACCAAAGGATCCATGTTGCTGACAGTAGAAAGAAACTCCCCTATGCACACCAAAATTAAAAAAAAAAAACAACAAAAACAATAGCAACAAATATGTTAATAAATAAAAACACCAAAAGACCCTTAATTTTATTTTAACCTTAAGAGTAGATGGAATAGTTCAATACACTAGAATCAAGCCTTGAAAAGAAACATCAGCAACAATAGACCATCAGAGGACATGAGGACCCAGTTAAATAATTCCACTGGTTTGGGGTTTTGAGATACTGGTCAACACAAAGAAGAGAATAGTTTTCTATGCTAAATAGGGATGCATGTGACCTGTGAAGGATGGATTAGGAAAGCATGGGAATGTCACTTTCTAAAGCAGGATGTTTACATATTGAGCTACATTCACTGACAACAACAATGGATAACAAAGGTGTTCTCTAAAGGTGGAAAGTAGACAAAAACAAAACACTGGGCTTCTTCAGGAGAGTTAGCATTTGTAATCACTATCCAAATAGTCAATTAATCAGTTAATGATAGTGAATTAATATCCATCTAAACTATGAACAGAAAATTCTGAGTCTAAGTGACACTAACTTTTTTTTTTTTAAACTAGGAGACTACTTATTCACATAGGATATTTTCAACTCTTAATTTATATTTGTTTTCACACCTCAGTCAAGGTTCTGCTCAAGCCTTTTTTTACATATTCTGTGGAGTGTAAGATTTAAGCTTTCCTTTAAAAGGTAAAAAGTACCATTGAACTTTGCAGAATAGAAAGCATGGCTTAAAATAATATAGAACATATCTACACAGTAGTCCAGAGATAGATTCAAGCAACCTGTACTCCAACATATCAGGTTTCAAGAAAATACTGATACAAAATCACTTCAACTTCTCAGAATTAAGGCATCTGAACTTTACAATTCCTACACAAACTGGCACTAGAACATCAAGAAACCTTCTGCTCCACTAGAGTAAAGCCCAAGAGAAACTTGAATGGGTGGAATTACCCATAGAAAAATGAAGCTGTTCTCACATAATTAATTTTAAATTCCAAAAGTTTGGGGGCATTTTGATCAATGCAGTGCTTCAGAAAGCAGTGTGATTACATCTATGTTTAATATTTACCTTCATATTTTTTAATTAGCCATGTTTTGATTTCATTTGCTTGATTAAAAGTACATGCTTCTTATTTTTGCTTCATTCTCTCAGTACCCATCCTCCTATAAATGAGGCAAAATTATAGAAAACTTATGAAGTTTTCAAATAAATTAAAATTAAAAACCCCACAAAAATACCAAAAAACCCTACACAAAACAAATTAAATTGAATAAAAAACCCTCAGCAAACAAACAAACAAATAAAAACACCTCAAAATAAATCACACACACACAGATCTATATATTGATCTTGGTTTTCAGGTATTACTGTTGTAGAGTGGTCTAGTCAGTCAGTTTAGAATGAGACATTGGCAAGATCCCAATTGATCATAGTGGGGAAAAAATATGCTGATAAATTCATTTAATGCAAGTGACCAACATGCAAAATGAGTCAACAATGAACCAGAAGACACTGCCTCTCTTCTGACTTCTGGAAGCTGTTGGTGAGAAAGAAAAGAACAGCTAGAAGATGGTTAAAAGTAGAGTTAAATTGACTTTTCTCAAACATCTCAATAATATAGCAGCAAGTTTTCACATATGAAGGTAAAACAAAGAAACTGCAGATGTGGCCTCAGAAAGAGTAGTAAAAATATAGCTGGTTATGTCTCAGTCAAAATGTGTGCTATTACAGATTTCTGTGTGGAAAGTTATTTTTTCTTCCCTTACTATTAATTACCTTTCTGCAATAGCAAATTAGATTACCAGGCACCAAAGTGCTATTATTTAAATATCAACACACTTTCTTAATTTATAGATGAGCCAGCAATTCAATTTCATTTATTTACACAGCAAAGATATTACCAGTCTGTGTTACAAATACATGTAATCTTTTCAACCCTTATGGTTTTCTGCAATCATTGAATAAGAATCTTTAATCATTCCTTTATTGCTTTTGCTTCTGAATGCTTACCTTCATTTTAAAGAGAAGGCAATATCCAACTGAAGAAGTTGGCAAAAATTTCCTTAGTTTTCTTCAGATTTTAATACAAAAACTGTTGACAAAATTTCCCTGGAAGACAGGGATGGGACAGGAGAAACACTTCTGATACCTGAAATACCTCTTTCAGCTTCTGAACACTTTTCTTCTCAAACTGAACTACTGAAGCAGCACAGATTTCATTCACAACATTCTGTTTTTCTCAGCCTTAATGTACATATGAGCAGAATGGACAGAATAAGTGCTAAACTAAGGCTGTATACAACCTCAGTATAAACAGCAATTTTTTGAGAGCTGATTGATGCTCCATCCCTGGAAAAATTCAAGGTTAGGTTGAATGTGGTTCTGAGCAACCTGATCTTGTTGAAGATGCCCCTGCTCTTTGCTGTGGGGTTGGAGTAGATGGTAATTGAAGGTTCCTTCCAATCCAAATCATTCTATGATTCTGTGATTCTTTAACTTATATTTCATACTAAAGTTTCTGCAAACAGTTTCCTGTCAACACAGATTTTTAACTCTCCAAAAAAGAAAAAATCAAAGTTTTTTATGGAAAAAAATATTAAAGTTCTTATGATGTTATATTACAGAAGAGCTGGATCCACATACAGAGAGAAGGTATTTAGGAAGCCAAAAACTATAATAAATTAGTTCATGAACAACTGCCTCTGTATCTACACTTTCCGTGAAAGAGAATATGTAGAGATTAGATACACTGGGCACTATGCTGGGAATATGGGACAGTAAAAGGAAAGTACAACTGGATAGGGTCTCCCATTCATGTACAGTGTCTGTGCAAGCACCTGTCTTTTCGCTGCTACCTTACTAGCCTAAGCAAAGGAGACTAAACTTAAATATAACTTCTTGAAAAGAATATAATATCTTAAGTAGTTATTATGCCCTCAAATCTTCAGTCCATATTTTACTATGCCTGATGAAACAAAAGTTTCCTAGACCTTGGTAAAGTGCTTAGTTTAATCAACTAGTGTAACATCACAACCAATACTATATTTGTGTGTCTTAACATTTACTAGTCAACATCTTTAAAATGTATGTGGTGAAAGCCTAAATGGCCACTAAGTGTAATCATTTCTTTTGAGCCATCTCAGAGGAAAAATAAAGTGATAATACTAAAAAAATAATATAATGTTTATATCACATATTTCAAAATATTCTTTACTTTGCCTTTCGGATAAAGTCATAAGCCCTATTCATAACTAGCAATATGAGCTTTAATTTTTACTTCTTGCTTATGAATCTGATAAAGAAATAATTTAAGCATTCCATCTAACTGTTTACATGAAGAAAAGTGAGGAGATCCTTAGGGCAGCAAGGGGGGTGCACAGAAAGCTCATTACTCAGGATTTCAGGGAAACAGACCTTGGCCTCTTCAGAGATCTGCTTCCTGAAATCTGGTTATTATTCAGGGATCACGTGCTCCAAGACCAGAAGGATCACAAAATTTAGGCAAAAACATTGGGAAGCCTTGTTTTTGTGGGAACAAGGAGCTCCTAGACAAACTCAAAACAAAAAAGGAAGCCTATAGAGAGTGGAAGCAAGGACATGAAGCCTGGGAGGAAAACCAAGAGATCTTTTGAGCAGCAAGTGATTAGGTTAGGACATCTAAAGCCCTTCTAGAATCAAGTCTCGCCAGAGACCTCAAGGGCAACAAGAAAAATATTTATATGCACATGGGTAATAAATGGAAGACTACAGACTATGTGGGCCCTCTCTGGAAAGGAACAGGAGATTTGGTTACTCAGGACAATGAGAAGGCTGAGTTATTCACTGATGTTTTTGTCTCAGTATTCAACAGAAAATGCTCCACCACACCACCTGCATTGTAGATGGCAAAGGCAGGGAGTGGGAAAATGGACTGCCAGCTATAGGTGAAAACCAAATTTGAAATTCTCTAAATAACCTGAAGATGCAAAAGTCCATGGTACCTGGTGAGATACATCTGTGTGTCCTGAGAGATCTGACAGAAAAAGCAGCTAAGCCAGTAGCCATCTTATGGATTTGATGGAAAGATCAATTAGTGAATAAGAAATTGGCTGCATGGTCACACTTGAAGAGTCGAGGTCAATGGCTTGATGTTCAAGTGGAAACCAGTGATAAATGACATCCCTCAGGGGCTGGCATTGGTACCAGCATTTTTTTTGACATCTTTGTTGATGATGTGGAGATTGGAATTGAGAGCACCCTCAGAAAGTTTGCTGACAACGCCAAGCTGCGGGGTGCAGTTGACACCCTGAAAGGAAGGGATGCCGTACAGAGGGACCTTGACAGGATTGGAAGGTGGGTCTGTGAGAAACTCATGAAGTTCAACAAGGTCGAGTGTGAGACCCTAAACCTGGTTCAGGACAATCCTAAGCAGCAATACAGGCTGTGAGGAGAATGGATTGAGATGAGCCTTCAAGAGAAAGACTCGGGGGTGTTTGTAGATGAAAAGCTCAAAACAACTCAGCAATGTGCACTTGAAGCCCAGAGGGCCAATGACATCCTGGGCTGCATCAAAAGAAGCGTGGCCAGCAGGGCAAGGGACATAATTCTCTCTCTTGACTCTGCTCTTGTGAGACCACACTTGGAGTACTGCATCCAGCTCTGGAGCACTTAACAGAAGAAAACCTTGAACCTATTGGAGCAAGTCCAGAGTACAGCCACTGAACTGATCACAAGACTAGAACACCTTTCCTATGAAGACAGGCTCAGTTGGGGTTGCTGAGCACAGAGAAGGCTCCAAGGAGACCTTAAAGCAGCCTTCCCATGCTTAAATGGGGCCTACAAGAAGCTTGGAGAGGGACTTTTCATAATGACATGAAGTGATAGGACAAGAGGTAATGGTTTCAGATTGAAAGAGGATGGATTTGGATTAGATATTATGAATAATTTCTTTGTATGAGAGTGATGAGGTACTAGAACAGGTTGCCCAGACAAGCTGTAGTTGTCCCACCCATGGAATTATTCATGACTAGACTGGATGGGGCTTTGAGCACCCTGGTCTTGTAGAAGGGGGTCTCTGCCAGTGGCAGGGGGGCTGGAACTAGGTCATCTTCAAGTCCCTTCAAACCAAACCATACTATGATTCTATGAAAACTGGGGTTTCACATTCAAATTTCAAGTGATCTTTTATAATTATGCTTTTATTTTCCATACATGAATAAGGATTGGAGAAAAAAACACCCTTTTAAATTATAATTTTAAAAATTATCACAAAAAAGATATAATTTATGATTGGTTTTGTTAGTTTATATGGTAGTAGAAAAAATTAAAAGAAAAAACCCCACATGCTTTTAAATTATATTTTTTCTTCCTTCTTTAATACTGAATGAAGAACATATAAATATATTTCTTAAATTTCAACTGGAAATATATATATATCTGGGATTATTTTGTGTAGTTAAATAATATATCAACATTATTACATGAACTTTGATAGACCTTCAAAAATTTACCTGAATGGCCAATAGAGTTACTGAAATATTGTATAAATGATAAATATTTTTCTTGGTCGCTGGGGGGAGAGAGAAAGAGAGTGCAATCCTTTATGTTGTTTAGTGTGTACTATGAATAGAACCAAATGAATTCTCCATGAATACATTCATATTATACTGTAAAATGCAATCATATGACAAGTGTCTAGGAAAAAGTGCTTGGAAGAAAATCATCAACAGATAGACTTTTGAAATAGGTAAGATACATTGCATATTTTACCACTAGCAAAATTGCTATCATTAGAAAGTAAAACTCATGCCTTGGTATGCATAACATTATATCTGTATCAATACACAGAAAAGGATTTTTTCATTTAAACTTTTAAAAAAATATTAATTTATGCATCATACAATATCATGAAATACTTGTTACTGCAAAAGCAATCATCTTAGACAGCTCATTAATCTTTCTCATACAAATATTGTGATCCCTCTATCTTTCCTCAACTGTTTTTGTGTGTATGATTTAAAGATCAAAGAAATGATAACTAGTTCCCATGACAGCTTGAGATACAATGTGTTCTGCAATATGATGAACAATTAAATTCTTATTTAATTTCCTTTTTTATTTTATGATAACATAACATTAACAAAATAAATATGCTCTGATTATGCTGTGTGGGGGAAGCAGTTTCCTGCCTTAACACTACATACACATATTTTCTGAAACTTACCAGAATTCCACTAGTCTACATAATTTATACTGGCACAGTATTCTTTCACAGAGCTTAAAATTATGTCTCCACAGCCCTCATTTTGTAATGAGACCCAAACCAACTCTCATGGAGATATCTTGTGCAAGCAATGCAGCTGCAGTGCTCCTCCCAGGGTATGTTAACAGACTGTTAAATTGGCTCCTGGATTTGAGTCAGCTTGCTCAGAATTTGCTAATTTGGGTATTTTCAAGTGACCATACTATGCTAAATGTTCTCAAAGAAATATTTCCATTACTTCCAGTGGACTTTGGTCTAAAGTCTAAATATCGTGTAGCAATAAGTTGCCTACAAATGATACAAACTCTATGGAAATACCTATTTTGTTCTTAATATGTTAAACTCTGACATGCTTGTTAAGATCAAGTCCCTTGTTTGATTCGGAAGGCTGGGAGAAGAATCTGAAATTGTCAGTATTTATTGCAAAGATGTTTCTGGGCTTTTGGGGGCATTCACTTTGGATGTACTCAAATTTTGCCACTTAGATGTAATACACAGAAAGTGTCATCATCTCCAGATGTGCTGAGAGTATGCTCTCCCTATTCTGGAAACAAAATGAGTTGAAAATTCGTTAGCATAAGGACAGAGAAAACTAGTATAAAAACTGCATCCTACATAGAAAAAATGTGTCTAACAAAGTGAAATTTGTATGCTCCACATGCATAAATATATGTTGTGTGACTGTATCTTCCAGATTCATTGGTGTCTCTATTTATGGTTACCAATACACAGTTAGTAAAACTCATTCACAACAAGTTTTCATTTGAAAATGAAAACAGTGCTCAGTGCTTTATTTTCATTCTCCTCAGGAAAAGATATTGAAGTTATAAATGCTATGAAATGGGTAACTTACTTTACTGTGAGATGAAAATGATTCTTTTCTCTACTGCACCAGTGACAGCGCGAACTCCTTAACCAAAACGGGTTTACAAGCTTTTCTCAGGTTATAGAAACAGTCACTGGGCAATAAAAACACTGGATGTTCTATCCTATAGCCTTTTTAGCTGTAATTATGCTAATTTCACTATTTTGTTCCATGAAGAAAACTGTGAAATTAATCAGTAGTTTTCAATATGTGGCAAAACTCAAGTGCTCTCTAAAGAAAGGTCAGAACATCTTTGCCCAAAGGAATGTCTGCTCATTTCAGGTGTTGCTGAATTTGTATGTTAATATACAAAAACACTAGAGCTTTTTACCCACTCTTTTCTCAGCTCACTTTCCTTGGGTAGCTTGGACTTAATAGCTAACATATGCCACAGCAAGCATTGCAGGAAACAATGACATTTTGAGCTACATCTAGCTTGAATGTGGATGTCATATGGACTTTTAAGGTGCACACAGAGAGCACTTAATTACTTGTTCAGTACTTTACACTTAGTCAAACTTGCTATAGTCAAACTTACTGCAATGAGGACAAACAGATATATTAAAATTCTGTTTATTTATTCTTTGGCCCGCTGTGCTTCATTAAGCATCACCAATAGAGAATCAAAATGAGGCTTAAGTGTCAAAGACAAAATTTTCTAGACCACAAAAATCAAGTAGTTTATACACAGAGGGACAGATACATAATTGAAATCTGAAATTACCACAAATCTACACAAATAGACTCTTTACAAAACAGAGTTTACATGTGCTTAGGGTTTAGCTTTTTGTTTGTTTTTGAGAGGCTTTTCTTACACAGCTCAAAGAAGAAATCACATTCTTAAACCTGAAGAGCTCTGCTTTATCACATTTTAGAGTATCCCATCTGACATTACATATACAACTCAAAAAACACAGGGATACTTCCACAATCAAGTGGTCTTTACTAAGAAGGATCCAATAAACTTTGTAACTTAAACTATTTAATTATTTAAATTGCAACAGTCCTCAAATTAGTGACTGTCTGTCTTCCAAGGAGACATAGGCTGTGCCACAAGTACACATTCCAAAACACAGATGCAAACAAGCAATTAAAATAAAACTACCAGACGCTTACTTGATTATAGTGATGTAATCTAGGAAAAAAACTCAAAGCACATGCTCTCTTCCCCAAAAACTCCACCAAAACCAAACAAGTTTTTTCAGACTCCTTGATATTTTGATTCAGATTCTGAAATGATAATCAGTTTCAGTTGAAATATTATTTTAAAATAAGAAATCTGATTTCATGTGCTCAGCTAGATCTGAAAAAGATAGATGATTTCTGATATAAAACTTTTGAGATACAGTATTAATTTCTCATTAATTCAGTATTGTATATGTATTTCAGTACTTGATAAGAAGCCTATAAAAGAACCAAAATTCTACAAATGCAATGAAACTATCATCACTATATCAGTTTTAGCTTAAATATTAAGCATGGATTTGCTGCAAGATTACTTTAAACTTCAGAGAAACTTCAGAGAAAAGTTATGTGTTTCATTGAGTTATTTTACTAATAAAGAGAGGAAGAGCAATGAAATCTTTTGTAACTCAATATTTATCCTAGTTTCACTTTCATACTTCATATTCTCAGAAAATCTGAATTCTATAGGCAGGAAGAAATGCCCAAAACTCAAAATCCATGAAGTATGTGATTGTTAAGTTATGAATAAGGACTGTCCAAAACCAATAGAAAATAGCAATATACCCATTCCCTTATTAAAACATCTTCTGAATCTAGTGATGCTTACATTGTTCTGGTAGTGCTGCTTCTAGTATTTTCAACAAGAATTAAACCAGAACGTTTTATAATATCAAGCCATAACTCATTATAATTAAATTAGATCTTTACTAAGCAGCAGAGAACCATAAGATCCACATGCCAATGTAGAAAGACAGCTCTGAATTATAGAACTTATTTTTTTAACCATAACCAGAAAGCTTAGATCACTATATCAGTACATCATTAGTGACAAAAGAATGCAGAGATTATTTTCATCACAGTTCTGTTAAGAATTTTTTTCTGGTTTTTGGAAAAAAATAGCAAGCATGGAGTTAATCAACACAGTCAATAACTGCAAGTCTTTAAAAAACAACGGTCCTCTTCCCTTGAATCTGTAAGTGCAGCTTCTGTAAATAAGAATAAATCAACGGCAATTACCAATAATTTACTCCTTAGATTGTTGAAAAATACCATACAGAAATCTGTCATAAACCCCCCATTGATTAAAATGTCAATGAGAAACACATTTTGGGACAATATGTACCAATATAGATTGTTGTTAATTGCCTTCTGTTGTAACCTCTATCCACAGCAGGTCAGATTGCGGTCTCACTTATGTCACTGTAACCTCAGCAAAGTCAATGATTTGCATGGGCATTAGAAAAAAGATTTGTGCCTTGAATAGCCAGAGATGCTTTTATTTGATGTGTATGAATGAACTCTGTCTTATCATGCATATGATGTATTTTTCAATCTTTATTCTAATTTTTTTAAAAAAATAATAAAGTAGGATCCCTAGAGATAAACAGTATCTTAGCAATTTCTTTTCCACAATTATGAGGGAATAGCACAGTACATTTTCTCGTCTACAAGCAGATTTACTTCAGATTCTAAACCAAAATTTTAAAACAAAGAAGGCCCATATGGACCCTTGGAGTGTGATAGGAATGGAGGGAGCCAAAACAATAGGAAATCTAAATTAAAAAAAGCCAAATTGTTTTGTTTGTTGCCACTGAACACGTAAGGACCTTTCAATTTTAGGAAACATGCAGCCTTTTACCTCATTTACAGGTCCCTGCATCATACATAGTTACAGAATTCTTAGGTTGATAGTAATGGAAGATGAATTTTTAAAGATGACAGATTTTTACAGGAACATGTAAGATAGCAATCTGCATATCCTAAATTGAATTTTCTCTTTGATTATCTACCTTTCTATATGAGATATCCTCTTTCTCAGACTACTGTCATATTCTCACACAGCCTTTTAGCTCTTGTCCAGTCTTTCTGGCTAAAGAGCACAAAGTCTAAGTACGTCAGATTTCAGAAAAGAAAAAAAACACAGCTTTTACTATTTTACATGTTTTTCTTTGACCATTACATGGTCTTACTAAATATATTACATATAAGAAAAAAAAGAAATACTTAAGTTGTTAGAACAAATCTGGAACACACACACAGTTTAGGAAAGGGGAATTGTTTGTGTTTTCTGTGAGATCATGCCTGCAGAAATTAAAATTTAAGAAAAAATGACATGAAATTTGTGTTTCATAATCACAACCTCAGTCTCTAATTTTTCCCTTAGGCGTAGCCTTCAAGTTTATTTTGTCTTTTTGTTTCTTTTTTTTCTTTTTTTAAATATTTTTTGCATGAACACAAAGAAGGATCCATTTCTGTTTCATGACTCTTAGGATACCTGCCTTTGTTGACATTTCTTGCTGCTTCTCTAAGTTTGGAATGCCTTCCAGAAAACAGGCATCAAGATCAATGGTAGAGAGAACCAGTATTTTTGTTAATAATCATTGCTGTCTTCTGAGGTTTTTAATGAATGAATTAATGGATGAGTGGCATCAGATGCTGAGATCAAACTATGAAATAAAAGAGCTCCTGAACAAGCAGGAAATATAGAAGAGATGGACTGCTGCTGTTATTAGTTGTACAGGTAAAGAAAGAATTGACATTGCTTCCAGGCAAATGTAATAAAGCTGAACACAAAACTGTAGGGGAAAGCTATCAAATACATATTCATTCCTTAGGCAAAATGGAAACACACAATCATCTGCTAATATGAATAGTCATAACCCCAAGTAGTTTAACAGAATTGCAGCAATTCAAATTAATTGGCTCTCTTCAGAACTTCCTAAAAAGTCACTGCCATAATGGTAGCATTTTCCAGATCTTCTGAACAACTGATACTAACTGGATGAATAAATGCTGCAATGTACAAGAACAAAAGAGAGGAGGGTTCAGCATTGCAAAAAATCTTTTGTAGACTAACAGGCACAGGAAAGTAAATTGAAACTGAGAGGAGGAGTATTTCAAAATCCATAATGCTTTGAGCCACAGGCATTGGATTATGAGTTTGGTTCTGAAGTATGCAACACCACAAAAGCTACAGAAGCACAGACCATCTAAAAAAAGTATCCACTTTTTGTCATCAATATCTTTTTATGATAAATGCTCAGTCTGTTCAAAGGTAGATTCACAGGTTCTCAAGAAAACTAATTACTGAAGTGAATAGTAGTGCCTTTGCTGTGAAAAAAATCCACATAGCAGGTGTTGATGGAGATAAAAAAAAAGCATGTCTAGCAGTTCTCCGCATTGAAAGGGAAGTGATAAAACTGTTTTCAATTTCTATTTGTTTTCGTAAAAAAACTTACAAATTTTGATAGAAAAATATTTTAAAATTGAGAATAGCTGATAAGGTTCTGCAATTTTATGTCATCTGCTATCCTGTTTTTGCCTGGGATAAAGTTAATCTTCTACCATGTAGCTGATACAGAGCTGTGTTTTTGATTTAGTATGAGAATAATGTTGACAACATAGTGATGTTTTGGTATTTGCTCAGTAGTGCTTGCTCTAAATCAAGGACTTTTCAGACTCCTATGCTCTGACAGTAAGCAGGTGCACAAGAAGCCAGGAGGGAGCATGGCCAGAATAGTTGACCCAAACTGGTCAAGAAGATCTTCCATACAATAGAATGTCATGCTCAGTATATGAACTGAGGGGAGTTGGCTGGGATCTGCCAATCCCTGTTTGGGGATGGGCTGGGCATGAGACAGCACTTATTGAGTAATTGTATCTTTCTTGGGTTTTATTCTTCTCTCTCCTTTCCATTACAATTTATTATTATTATATTTTACCTTGTTTTAATTATTAAACTGTCCTTATCTCAACTCAAGGGTTTTACATTTTTGAAATTCTCTTCCCCATCCCATGTGGGAGGGGAGACTGAGTGGATTGCTGCATAGTGCTGAGTTGTCAGCTGGAGTTAAGCCATGACATCTGTACAGTTTAGGAGCAGCTCTTCTGGGCTCCTCAGGCAGAATAAGCAAAACCAGTAAGCCATCAAACTGCAAATTTTGAAGAACACCTCAACATTGCATCATCATACTGGGCTCACATTATTTACTGTGGGAAGATAACAGAGAGTACGTAAAGATGCACTGGAGACTGCCTTCACTATCATTTGAGCAATGCCAAGGTTAATGTCATTGGATGTTCAAGAACTATGTTGCTGCAGACTCTGCCTGGAGCTCCTGGGCAGCAGTGCTTTTCCTACATGGCTCAGCTGCTGTTCTAACAGCAGGAGCAGAAGAGGCATCTGCACTGCTAGCACAGAAAGAAAACAGGCTCTTTACAGCCAGCAATGGTTTACCTTGATGTTTAGGTAGCCTAAATAAACAGCTGTTTCTATTACAATCAAAAAATTATCTCAAAGGAGAGAAAACAATCTAGGAAAAGAGAAGTAACTTCCATTAGATGGTGTGGTTTAAGAAGGGAAACCAAACGCAAAACAACATATAGTTTTGGGCAATTTACTTTGAAACAGCTTTGTGATGGAAGATAGTCATTTGATCCTGCAAAGCAGTGTGTTTTTCCAGTGAAAATACCAGAAATCATACTGTATTTTAATGAGTTTGGAGGTAAAGTACTGTGTGTGAATATGTGTGTTTGTGTGCACGCATGTGTGTAGGTAGCTTTAAATCACACCATTACTGAGCTAATATAGGAAGTAGTATTTGGGATGTTGGTAGTCTATGTCTTTCTGAAATACACTGATTTAGGAAATTGTGTAAGCTATAAATAACCTTGTTGAGACAGATGTGTCTTGAGAGGATGGACTCATCCACATTCTCACCATTTCCATGACAAAACAAACAGCCCCCAGACATCCCACCTCCCTCTGAAGTCTTCCGAATATCCCTTTGTAGCCAAGTAATTTATTGCAAAAATTATAGTCTGCAAGGTTTTTCAGCACAGTATTGCTGATACACAGAAGACTGCCACATATGAATTATAATAAACCTTACACACATATTTTCTCATCTGAGCAATAACCAAGAGGTGTCTTTACGCTTTCAATGATGGAAAGGCAAAGATAAATATTAAACTGGATGTCTGACAGCTGCTATTAAAATCAAGGCCAACTGCTGTCCCACAAAACTGGCAGAATTATTGAGCTTCAACTCTTAGCTTATTTCTGATTATTCACACTTTTCTAAGAACATTGGGCTCCCACCATTTTTATTTTTAATTTTTTTCATGGTAAAGGAAATCTTTACCTGAATTTTTACTGACACATTTTTTCCCAACATAATGGAAATAAAAATGCAAAGAGCTAGACATTCATTAGCCTTTCAACAACAGACAAAAGAAAGATTACCCCGTTTTCTGTTTCTCTTGCAGAATAATGACAGTGAGGAGATGATCAAGATGCACATATGGGAGAGAAGGTAGAGACCGATGTAGAACTGTGTGCTTAAGTACACCCTATGAAAACTAGATCATGTGAATTACAGTTTAGCATCTAAATAGATACTTGCAATCCTATCAGACTTTAACATAACCATAACCCCTGGAGCTTTTCTTCCAGGGTGATTGTTCTTTTTTTACAGGCTTTAAAATTCTAGTAAGAATAAGTTCAATCACATGGAAAAAACCCTACCATGTACATATGATCCAGTGTTGCAACTAGATCTCAGTGCTTTGCTGAGCTTCACTGCCGCACTTCTAATTGCATAGGCAGTCTTGCTTTGCACTCCACATTTATTTAGCAGTCACTGCCTTCAGTTTTATTACCTCTGAGATCTGAGTCTCTTGTCCTTGCAACTTGGCTGAAGTTGAACTCTAGAGCACAGTCTCTTTATTCATTGACATTGTTGTTCTGCTGTTTAAAAAAAAAGGTACAAGCTGAGGGTTCAATTACAGAGGGCAGTTGCATTGCCCCAGGGGGGTGGGGAAACCTACAAACTGTGAATCAGAGTTACAATATGCCTCCTATTTCTCTTCTCCTATTAAGTCATTGATGTATCCCCCTACACCACCCCTATACTTAATTATATACTAAGGCATGTATAATTAATTAATTATACATGCTCTGATACAGCTGCATTGGTCGTAACACTGGGAGGGGAAAAACTGAGTCTACCACCTGTGCAGGAGGGGAAATAATAGCTCTATTGAGTCTGTCTTTGACTTGTTGTACTGTTCCTAGATTATAACTTTAAAAAAGGAAAAAGAAAAGGGAAAATTTTAGAAAGTAAGCACTTTTTCCAGGAGTTGTTTTCATTTTACTGGGCTTCAGATCAAACTTTTGGTTTGAAAATCATGTGTAGATGTAAAACTAGTTTGTCTAACAGGATATACATTTTCTCTCAAGGGATGTCTGACAATCTGTTAACACAGTGTATAATGGAGAGGGTAGGGGGCAGATCACAGGCCAGATTGTTAGCTAGTATAAAAGAGGTGTTAATGCCATTGACTTTAATAGGGCTACGTCAATATCCACCAGCTTAAGATTCTCTGTATCACAGCCCACAGACCACTTGCGGCTTGCAAAGCCTTTGTATTCAGGCCACAAAGGGACTTTTTAATTGTGGCTATACTTGACAGAATCATAAAAATGTACTATTATCAGTTTACCCAGTGATTCTCTAGCATTCCTAAGGATTAACCTCTCTCTTTGGAAGCACACAGAGTTGTGAGAAAACCTTCTCAGCTAAATCCAAGTTCAATTCAGAGGTGACCATTGGAAACTTTCATTAAATCATTTATATTGTGATAACTCATTTTGAACACATGCTGTCTCAATTTATTAGCAAGGAAATTTAGCTGTGAATATTCCACCTTTGAGTATATTCAGAAAGAAAGTTGATTTTTTAAAGTAACTTTTTATATGTAATCACCCTGTAAATGTTAGACAAAAAGGCAACACAATTCATGTAAACTTTATAATGCTGTTCTCAGACTGATGTCTTATCTATCAAGGATTCCAACATGAACAAAACTTTCAGGATTATTATTTTTTATTCTAATTAATTAAAGTTAATTAGTGTGTAGGAAATATTTAACATGGAATTATATTTCTGTGGAATAGATGTTCTTACTTATGAGAAAAAGATGGCTTTGCTCTCTAGAAGTCAGTAGGAAAATAAACCTGAATGTCTTTATGCAACTAGATTTCCACTGATTTCTCTAGAGTTTGAATACATTCCATGTTTGCTTATTCTTCCTAAAGAATAGTATTCACAATATTTAGGACTTAAAAGACACAGTAGGGCTCTTTCCCAAGTTCCCTGCACTGGTTTTTCCTCCCCTCCAGATCATGCCCAATAATAAAAAAAATATAGGATGATCACTTTATATTAAGTAGTTGTGGGGTTTCTGTGGCTGAAAGCCTTTAATGTTTCAAGTTACCTTTTATAGCCTGCCCCAAACTCCTCTGTGGAGGAGTTTATTTTCTTCTCCAAATAAAAGCTGTATCTGCATATGTGACAACTAGAGAACAGCTGAGCCACAGTGAAATTATCAAATATGTGCAAGTTGGCAATATCAAAACTATTATATTGGAATAACTTTTCCCCAAGAGGTGGGTGCACTTTGGCTGTCCATTAAATGATCCCCAGGTACCTATGACTCCCATTGCTGTTGATACATTAAATATGTACAAATTGTGTATACAGAACACACACATGTCAAAAGCTGACATCAGTGGGGAACAGATAATCCTCTAAAGGCAGAATGAGTCAAGTAATTTTGTTGAACTATCTTGAAGTTGCACAGACTTCTTGGTCAGTATGGCAAAAAAAAAATAGGATGGCAAAGAATTGCTGTTATTAACAACAATGTTATCCTAACATAAGAAGTTTAAAAAATAAGGAAAGTTTGTCACAAGACTACTTAAGATTCCTGAAATCATATTTTCATCAAAATGTTTTTTTAAATATCCAATGTTAACCAAATCTACTCTAGAGACTAGTGTCAATTTTAATTTCTCTTAATTTTTACCACAAGGGTGCTGATGTCTAATACACAACAGAAAGAAGAATTTTTGGGTTTTTTTAATATGTGGATATTGTAAATAATAATATACATACCTGCATATCTTTCAGAAAATTTCCTCAGTGCTCAAATCCAGCGTGAAAATTTGGCAGGATAAGCCTAAATTTTCTGCCTATCATTCTTCCTTTGTACATGCAGATTTTGGTATCAGTTGAGCCCACTTAAGATGATGGTCAATAAAATTTACATACTTTTAAAAATACTTCGGTCTTCAAATAAATAATAAAAAAGCCCTTAGAAATATCTGTCTGTAAACAAGATTATAATAACGTTTCTTCTAATCTTGTTGCTTGATACAAACTTTTTTTTCTTTTTCCCTCAGATTTATGCTGTAATTTCTTCCTGTTCTAGCAGCTATTTTAGTATTTCATGAAGAAACTAAAAGTCAAATAAACAAATGAAAATTTTTTACATTATAATACATAAAAATTTGTGCAAAAATTTAGAATTTTACTTTTCCAGTCTGCTTAACATTGATTGCCTGTAGAAGTAAGCAACTTATTGCTGTCTGGAGCAAAATGCAAATATAAGTTCTGAGCTTTTGTATAAGTTGCTATTATTTTGTAGTATGCATATATTTCATTTCTTATTATCAAAGACCAAAAAATGAAACCCAAATCAGGTTAAAAAGTCAAATAAACTCTCTCAGAATTTTGACAGGAGTCAAACAATTCCAAATACTGAAGAATGGATGCAAACAACTTATTCCACTTGTCACGTAGGAAAAATATTTTCAATGGAAAATAAAGAACTCTCCCATTTTAGTGTTTCCCATTCTATCAAACTAGATAAAAAAAAGAGTTGACTATAGTAGCTAATGAACTGTATACTTTATGCAATTAAAGTACGACTAACAATATTGAAGACTGTTTCAACCTGCATAGAACATGTAATACAGACCAGAGAAGGTCTCTGGTATTCTAAGTCAAGGTACATCTATTGAAGTCTTACATTGCATAAGAGAGTATTTATAAAGCAAGAAGTAGTAGACTCTAAAAGTTGGCATGACTTTACAAATTTTACAACACAAAAAGTATTCAAGAAAACCCAGAAAACAGCTGGTGTTTGAAACCCTTTTTTCCCTTCTGTGGTAAAAACATTCCTAACCAGATTAGTTTCTTAGCTGTATCTGGTTTTCATCATATCTAAGATGATGCAATGGAAAGAAGATTCTAAGCACAAATACTGAGCCAATTATTTATATAGCCATATTTGTGCAATAGTATATGTGTAATTCTCATTTTTCAAAAGTGAATTTTTAAGAGGCTTTCTAGCTCAGCCCAGAAATCCTCAGTTCAGTTTACTTCTTTCAGTTCTTCAGCAATTTGTAGTTTACTGGCTAACTGGATTTGTGCAGAAAGGCACATTGCAAAATGGCCTTGTCATTCCTGCTACCTGTACCCTTTCAAGTACTCTGTTCACTTATTCCTGTACCAAACACATATTTTTTTAAAGAAATAATTATATTCCTCTTTTTAAATCCTACTTGCCTTTTGAGCCAGCACCATTGTTTATGAGAAGTTCTTTTGCCAGAACCTCTGATTTTCCTCTCTGTTTTTTGTGACTGGTGCTTTCTTTCAGTTAAGCTGCCTCAACAGCAAATTTGCACTCTCTGAGACAAATAATGTCTTGATTTAATGCTAACTACCTGATTAAATACAACACATTTTGCTGTTCATAAATGTTTTCAAGAGGGCCACTAGCAGGTTATAGGTTCTGCTGAGCACTCTTTATAGAATATTTTTTACTGCAAATACTAAACACACACCTGGAAGGAAAAGAAGCAATATTCTATTCTTATTCTATTTCAACCCTTTGCATGTTTAGATGCATAAAACATCGGGTATTTATCATTCAAGGAAGGTCAGAAGGTGATAACCAGTGGTACAGCTTTTTATCTAAACACCTGAAAACCTTAGTTTTTCAGTCCTGCCTTTATTTATTTCTGGCCATTATTTCCAGCACTCTGCAATTCTCAAATAAGCATTTTCTTACACTAAGATTATTGAGGGATGACGTATGGGAGTTATGTCCTCTCTGTCCATGGAATGGCATCAAGAGCAAACAATAGAACTTCTTTTAAATTTTTCTTTAGTTACCTCACTGACAACATCTGATAAACCAAAATTCTGTTCAATAGCAACAGACCATTGTAAGGGCATACAGAAACAGAAATGGGACATCCAAACAGAAAACCCAAAAATTAAAACTCATTTAAATAGATGGCTCCTGCATGTGTCCACTTGTCTGTGTCTTCTCCTTCAATGAATCCCTTTGAAGATTATGTCATCCTGAGAACTTGTGAGAGAGTTGAGGGACGGGCTAAAAATTAAGGAAAGTGACTGTAAATCAGTCCAGCATAAGTAACTTTCAAAGAAAAATGTTACTGAGGTTCAGAGATGCATAACACTTCAGTATTTATGAACCTTACATGTTTTTCTGATGGAGAAAAATAGCCCAAAAAAAAAGATAAGAGAAGCTTGTTGTTGCAAAATTTCCTGCCTGCTTATACAGATCCCTGGTTTTGGTTAACTCACAAACCTGACCCTGAAATAGCCTGAACACAGCACAGATTGCTGGAGTCAAGGAAGTCACCAGGCTCTGTGTACCAGAAATTCCACACTTAAGCCATACTGTCAGTTAGACAGGTCCCACAGTAATGGTGTGTCTTCTGTCAAACATTTCTGAATAGGCCCTTGTTCCATTTGATACTATCCTGAGGAAGCTTTATCACAGTTCTGATGCATGGTAACCTGATAAGGCTTCATTTAGCACCCTTCTATCACTATTTAACCTTAACATGCATCTGAAATCTACCATCAAAATAGCAGGTTTTTTAGTGGTGATGGAGTGCTCACCAGTGTTTAAAGCAGATTAGCTAAGGGTTTTTATTACAAAATAGAGTTTGTATCCCATAGTCTTGATAAATCCTTGCTAACAGGAGTTGCATCATCTAAAAGGCTAGCTGTTCATACCTGATAAGGTTTCTAAGAGCATAAAAACCTCTAAACAAACCAGTTTTGTGAGAGAGGCATTTATAATGGGTCAGCATAATTGCTAGAAAATGTTTTAATTGAGATATCTATATGTTTCTTAGGACACTAAGAAAACATCTTTTTATAACAATGCCTGAGAAATTCTGATCAGCTATTTTATGGAGCAAACAAACAAAAAAAAACAACATTTCTGGTTAGTATATTTAAATCTAAACTCAAACCCCCTTAACATTTAACAGAGTATGTATAGCTAAAAATATCAGAAAGCTCTTTAGTTGGTTCATAAAATGTTGAGATCAATTATTTTATCTATTTAAAAGTTGTTAATCTGTCAGTCAACAGTACAGGATCAAATGTAAAAAGATTTAAGAAGAAGATGTTTTAGAGTCATCAGATTCTTTTACCTTTTTCCCTCAAAAGTACAAAATAGCATTCAAGAAATTGACAAATTAAATGCATGCTTACTTAACTTAAGTAATTTCTTATATAAATAAAATATGTGTGTTTGATGTACGTATCTCTTTGTTTAGTCAGCATTTTGGAGGCAGGGTTATTTTTAAAGCTTTCCACTGCTCCAGGTACATTCTGTACTGACTGCTGCATCTACAGCCAGTTTATGTCACCCAGACATCACATGCAGTGACAAGAATTTTACTCCACACAATAGTTAAATTCCACTGTCTCCAGTAAACTTCTGTTGTAACTTCACCATTAAAAATATAATACTCATTCCTTTCACCATTAAAAATATAACACTCATTCCTTTATTTAAACTAAAGTAGGTGGGTCTGTTTTTGTTGAGGTCAGTGGAGATATACCAGGACAAAAGATTTTGCCTATGTAAAACTTTAGGAATAAAAACCAGTTTCTGTTTCTACAGTACATGACTTATAAATGATACAAAGGGCATTTCAATTGTATTTCTGTCCTTCTATTAATTTAGACTACTGCTAATAAACAGTAGCATCATTTTCTGGAGCTAAGGAGATCTATTCAAGAAGATTAAAAAGCATGTCAGAATCTAAGAACTATCTATGGAGTTCAGTATGGTTTTTCAATTTAAAATCCTAAAATAAACAAAGTGCTATATATATAGTATATGCTTTATACTGTATATAAATAACACTTGTGTACGTGCACCAACATGTATGTTTATATGTGCATTTCTATAATTGCTCTACAGGAAATTAATCATTAATTTTATAATAAATATTGTTGTCATAATATATTTCATATCTTATGAAAAATAAAATGTTTTAATCAGTACTCTTTTAAATCAAAGTATGAAACTTATGAATTTTCAAGACTTAAAATTTTAACTCATTTTTCAAGAATTAAAAAAAATAGCAAACTGTAGATTGTGATCTAAATCATAACAGGAAAAGAGTTATTTTCAGCATCCATGATGTAAGTGGTTACTAATATATCCGTGCAGCTGGGGGAAAGAATATTAAAAAGGAGCTTAAATAAACTACATTTCTCTGACAGTAACTGGGTTGTGATTCATAGTCATAACAGCAATTATTTTCTGATCTCAACAGGCTAAGGAAGTAGGGAGTGCCATTTCTTCAGTTTGGGTTGTGGAGGATGGCAGTAAACTCTCTAAAAATTGCCATTCCACTTATACTCTCGTGTGCCCTAAACTACCTTTTATGAGTAGACTTAAACAGTAACAACGCCACATAATGATGTATTTTTGTGATTTTATCTCTGTTTGGGGTCGCCTCCCACACACTGTCACTCATCAGATACACCACAGCATCTTCACTCTAGTATTTTTGGCAAAAATAAGTAGAGCAACTGTTAAGTTGATTGAGAGCTCTTTCACCAGGTAATAACCTTTACCTAGTGATATCTCGAAACTGGAGAAGTATTGCAAAAATCTGTTAAAGTTTTCCTCATTAAAGCAACCCAATATTATTTTACCAAATATTTCAAATTTTGGAATCAATGTCAGTCATTAACAGAACAGACACATTTTGTAGCAGTACACAAGCAGATGTAGGATTTATACTGGATCAATTAAGAAGAGAATAAACAGCAGGTATTTTTCTTTGAAATCTCTGTTTATTTCCATGGGGTGGGGGAGAAGCAGAACAACAAAACACTTTTCTTTTAAGAAATTATTTACTAGTAGTAAGACTCTAAAGATCACATTGGAAATTCTAGATAATAGTTTATATGTTTTCCAAAATGTGCAGTCTGAAACAATATATCTTAAATGTTGATGATTTATTTCCCTCAGTACTTCAGGTCCAGTGTCTAATAATACAGTGCATAAACCACACATGAGTTGGGAAAAAAAATCATATTAATTTATAAACAATGACCTTCATAGTTCAAGGGTTCCTTCATAGAAACCTGGATGACCTTCATAGAAACAAGGATTTTCTTTGTCTGCATAGGCAAATTTTGAGATGTATCATCAGAATCAAGAAATACTCTCTTTTTGTTGATTTGGGATTTTTCCCCAAATAGATTATGTAAGTGAATTGAACAAATCCTGTTGGTTTCATTCATTTGACATATGCTATTTGTATGAGACTGGCTCACCAGAAAACAAGCACCAGAGTATTTGTTCTTACTTTTTACATGCTGATGAAAATGCCTTTAGTGAATACTTACCCTCAGGACTGCAAAATCCAAGCACATATGAACAAGGTTATATGGGACCTAAACTATAGATTAGAATTTAACTGGGAGATTGCAGCAAAATGTTTTCAATGTTAAATTGCTTTACCTGTGACCACAAAGTGTACCACCACAAAGGTGAAATGTATTAATTTGTCTAAACAAGGTGATCCATTTACCTACTTGAGCCATGTGTTTCTGTACAGCTGATTACTTTGTCATTGACACAGAAACAGAATTAAATGAATCTCCATTATTCTAGACTATATATCATATTAGTAGACTATGTATGGTAAAACTCAACAGTGTCTTTCTCTATCATTAAAGTGCTGCCTACTGATGGCAGCAGTGTGGTTTTGACTTTGCTCATCCCTTTAGGAATGTCTGATATAAAAATTTCTTGTGTGTGATTTGAATCTAATTATTTAAAACTTCAGAATAAATGTTTCTCACAAATTGCTGTTTTAATATGTCACAAATCCTTCTATGAAGTTTTATTAGAAAGGAGAAAAAAATATATATTTATCATGACAGTGATTCTTTGATGTGGAATTGATTCTTCAGGCTCTGAAACTTCATTATAGTTATAAAAGAAAATATCTATTTTTCAACACTGTTTAATGAGTGAGTACAAGGTTTTTTAGCTAACTGCTAAAGTATGATTGCTTTGATCTTTTAGCTATAGTCATTTGGAAATGACAGCTTGCAAAGAAATGGAAGAAACCATTCTGATTGAAAACATACTGAGAAGTACTAGGGGAATAAGGGTTTTTCTTTGGCTTCAGGAGACATATCATGTCACTTCATGATAAAAATCCCAAACCTGTGTCATTTCTTTATTGTAAAGCCAGACAGAGCTCCCTGTGATCCAAAAAGTAAGCTTATATCTTATCACTTGTAGGCGAAACTAAATTTGTTTGACTTTTTCTGTGAATCCTACATGAATGAATTATGAATTCTGAATTCTTCCTGAATTCTGTGAATTCTGAATGGAATGTGGGCAGCTCAGTGCTTCTATTGAATACTGTACCCAGGAGAAAATAACAAGGACATAAAACTGGTAGCCATCAACTCATAAGGCAGCAGAGACCACTGAAAAGGGATTTTCCTTCTTGAGTGATAGATCAGCATTTTAGAACTGGTCCAGCAGCTAGATCAAGGAAATACACCTTAATTTTGCGCTTATTTTTCTTGAAACCCTATGCAATATCATATGGAATTTAATTGCTACAAAAATTTTATGGACAATTCTTTGTAAATCTTACTTATTCCCTTGCCCTTCTGTGCAAAGGATTACTCACAGGAAAATTCTGACTTGTTTCAATGAAAATAGTCATGACTTAGTGCTGTACAATAGAAGAAAGGCATTTTCAGTCTGATCATTTGCCATGAAATATTAATACATATGAAAAGCATTGATTGGCATTTATATGCTTTTGGAAACCTTGGCCTCTTTTAGCAGAACTTCTTGTTCACTGAAGGAAAATAGCAGTACTTGCAGTTCAAAGACTGTTCATTAACAGCTCTAGCCTTCAGTAATAACGATAAGTTACAGAAAACAGAAACCAAGAAATCCATTGCCACAATATTTAAAAGAGCTTTGGACGTAATCACGCAAGTAATTAATTCTTAAATGCCATATATACCTCAAAAGCTTTTCATGGTTTTGTGTCACTGGGAAAGTCCTTGGGCTGTTGCTGCTTCTCTTATTTTTCATATATGGCTGATATTATTACAATGTCTACACAACTAAGGCTGTGCAAAACCACCACTTTCTTTCAACTTTAGAACATAAGGATGATTTGACCTTTTTTTCTGCTTTTTCCCCCCCTGTGTGTTTTAGGAAAATCAGGGAAATTAGAGATAAAATGATTGGAAGAAAAAGAAAAGAAATGCTTTTTGAGAAATAAATGATTGCAAGAAGCAAAGTAACAATTGTTAAATGACAAAGTAGCTACTGTTTTCTGTCAGCCTTATGTATGCTAAGTATTATTAATTTCAGATTCACTCAACATAACCATGGTATGTAGTGCTATTTGGCATGAGTATGAACAGCAGTTATTGTTACTTAAGAGGTTTTTTAAAAGATCAACTATAAGCCAATATCCTGACATTAATTTATTTATTATAACATTTATTTAATGGCTAAAAACTAGGAAGACTTTCACATCTGATATTCATGTAATTTATATTAACAGTTTTATACAATGCAAGCTACTAAGACACTTTGCATCTGCAAATACCATATCTATTTCAAACTCCAAACTTCCATAATTTCATAAATTATGCCTCAAATACGTTAAAAATTCAAGGTCTTGCAGCTATATCTGGTTCTTTCACTCAGCCCTTTAAGAACTGAATTAGTCAATGAACATGCGTATTGGAGAGCTTGCTTGCTCCTACAGATATTCAAGTGCTGTGATTACCATCTGCATCTTTCACTCTCTTTTAGGAAAGGGTCAAAGAAGAATTTCTTGACAGTTTGAAAAACTTTAGTCTTTTATACAGAAAGCCATTAGCCCAGCTATTTATTTCCTCCAGCCACCTCTACAACTAATTTTCACTGCTTTGAGCCTCATGAACAACACTGGATTTGTTTTCTTAGGTGTATGGCAATTTTATTCACGTATTGGTAATCAAACTTCGCAGGAAAGAATTCTGAATATATTATTCTCATTTCTGTCTTTTACTTAAGTTCAGCAAATATCTTTACCTAATACTGCACTAAATAATTACCAAACATCACATTCAGAGGTGATGGCTGATCAGTACTCCTCTAAATCTGTTAATAAGCTTCTAACAGACCTTATACCTTTTGTACACATGGGGGAATGTAGGGACAAATCCAGCAGTTCACACACCTGCTGGCTTCCTTCAGAAAAAGTTCTACTTTTGTCTAGTATTCATAAACATAGAGAGCTAGAAAAAGAACATTGGGAGTTTAAAAGAAATCCAAGTGTTACGTGCAATTTCTTGCCTTGCCAATCTAAATATCTTCAACAAGAACCAGATCTCTGAAGTGATCCTTATGTGTTGAGTACTCATTTAGTTAATAATGAATTAATGGTTGAACAGGATAGCGAACTTTGAAAATGTGAATGAATTCACTATTACCACTTTTTATAGAGAGACACCACAAATAAAATAAAATAGAAGCAGCTATTGCTTTCCCAAAATTATTTTTCCACTAAGAAAATTTCTCTAGAGTAGAAAAAAGTACTTATATTTTCAGTTGGGAAAAAAATAAGTAGCAATTTTTTCACCCTATGTTTTAGAACAAAGTACTAAACTTTAAATTCACATTTCACATAATGTTTTTGATAGAATTTTATTGGCATTTAATTAAAAACATAGATAAATATACAGGAGATGAAAACCACTGGAATTTAAAGTAAACTATATTTCTTTCTCCATTCTTGCTTTCAACTGCTAAAAAAATCCAGCTTCAGGTAAAGTCAAAGCATTAATCAGACAGAGTATGCTTTTAGTTTGTTAGTAATTTTTCCTGACCATACTGTCTGTGTTGTGTTTCCTCACATTTTTTTTTCTGGGGTAGTGTGCAGTCAGTATTGCTAACACTGCATCAACTATATTGACAATAGAAACAAAACCTGTCTGTTCAACAGGATTTTTTTGCTTATCTTTTGAATGGGACATCCATTATTTCATCTTCTCAGTAAAAGGAGAAGGATAAGACTGTGGTTACTTTTAACGTTTATTAGGAACAAACAGGAAAGTTCACTGTTCATAAAGAAAGTCTGGAGGCAAAAATGCAAACTTGCCTGTAGAAATTGTTCTAACTCTTTCACTATATTTATAACACGGAAGTCACCAATCTGTTTGAAATTGAACTGATGAGGATATCAAGATAAATAATTTACCTCTTCTTCTTAACCAAAAATGAGGAAAGAGTTTAAAATATTTAAAACATTAGAATTGTTCTTTGAGTACAGATAATACATTAAATCACAAATGTATGCGTTTTTCCTTTATGAGATATCATATGTGGCATTATTGCCTGCTATATTTTAAGGTTTTTTCTTCATGTGATGATGGTGCTGCATTTTTACTCCCCATGTTCTCAGCTGAATCTTGATGTGATTTTTCTCAATGCAATTTTTTGAGCACAAGGGTCAAGTTAGATTTTCAGGTGTCAACATTATGAATTTGGAGTAATCCTATTGATGTAAAAGTTATGAAAATTAAGATGGACCTCTCAGCCTCAGTGGAGGCTAAATATGACCAAGTACATATGTACTGTAAAATACGAGGATGTACATAGCTAAACAATGGACACTTGGCTCTCAGTACTGAAAAATTATTCTTGCAGTGTGAAAACTGATCCAGAAAAGATTTACATAAAAAAAAACTTTTTTTCTTCTCTAATTGAAAATTTCATGCCTTATAACTGACCAAAGTCAAGGAATTCTACATTTTTATACCAGGATAATAATTCAAACTACCATGATAGGTTTTGTCTTGGTTGGCCTAATAACTGCAGGTAATATTTAAATAATATATTTATGTTTCTATATATGTGTATACATCTGTGAGTGTCTGGGTGGATAAGAGAGTGAGTTTATGACTGTATGTAAGCCTGATGGCTAAGATGCCAAACAGAAGCAAAATCCCATCATTTCTCTATTACTTTTTGCAGGAGAAGGCAATCCAGATTTTTCTGGATTGTGCTATATTGTTTTCTGATGGAACTAGAGGGACACAAATGGAGAGAAAAAATGGGAAAAAAAGTGTTCCATGCATTTACTGCTAGGATTTCATTTCTGTTTAAAAGGAAGAAACTTGTAATGCAAAAGGTTTTGTCCAGTTTTCTAAAAGTTCGTGAGGTGTTTAGGAACATTAAACTTCAGCAGTAACTTCCACCACAGGGGCATGAAGGGCAAAATTTGTAATAAGAAAATTTAAGATTATGCTTATAGTTTTCCCAATAATGTATGGCACAGCAAGAGCTGCTTTAACATTCTCTAAGGTTCTCCTGCATTTTTTCTAACCCTTAAACACAGTAACAAGCATGGTTGGCCAATCTGCTGCCATTTACCAGACCACAGAGGAATGATGACCACCATGAGCTGCAGTGGAAGGATTGCACAGATAACAGGAGTAAAGAAAGGCATGTGGTGCAGCTTGTTGAAGATGTATGCAATATGTTTGTGAGTACTGAGTGACATTGTGAGGCACAGAGTAAGATCCAGATAATGGGAGCAAGGCTAACACGCCAGGAACTGCTGGTGCCACAAATCCCAGCACTAGGCAATGGCTCTGTCATGTGGCATTGCATGTACAAGTGAGCACTGGGACATGGCATGACTTGCAGGAGCTTTAACAGGGTCAGACTTTGCCTACAGGTGCAGCTCAGGGAGATAACTGGTGACTGTTAGCTGAGTTGGCTGATTAAAAATGGTAGCTTGATGGACCAAATCAACTTAAAACATACTACACAACCCAGCGGAACCTCTGATTGAGACATTGCAGAAGAGAGACTCTGTGCTGTACCAAAGTGGAAAGCACTTTATCTAACGATCCCCTCTTCTGACAAAAAGATCAAAAATTCTTACTCTAACATTTTAAGAATGAGTTACTGGTCCCTGAGTGATCCAACAACACAGAATTTTATTTTCTCTCTTTAATACAAATGCCATGTTAGCCTTTGGATTCATATTGTGAATGGGACAAATTTCTCACTGAAAACCAAAAAGTTTAATATAAAATTCGAGGCTTCTGACCTGCATTTTTCTTTTTTTTTTTTTTCATGTAATGAAACACTTGAATTTGGTCATGCTTCTGCCAGGGAAGCCCCATAGTAGGGTTTGAAACATAATATATATTTATATTACATATTTGTACATGCACACACAAACATTTTTTTTATTTTAATACTTTCAGTTTACTTCATATTGCATAAGCATGTCATTGCTAATCGTCTTATGGAGTACAATCCATGGTCTCTGACACTTTCAGCCTTTTATGGGTGGTCCGTCTTTTTCTGCTCATTACTACAAAACAATAGACCTTTGTAACTGAGTTTAAAAATCCATTGTTTTGGCAGATCATTCATTGCATATTTCCAGATCAATCATAAATCTGAAAACAATTCCATATAAAGATGCATTTTTTACTATGGCAAAGACCTTTGCTAATATTTCAGGTATCCTATTCATCAACAACATACATGAAGGGACACGCTGCACTCTCAGCAGGTTTGCTGACTGGAAAGAGTGGTTGATACCCCAGAGTTTGTGCTACCAGTCAGTGAGAAAAGAACAGCCTGGAGAGCTGGGCAGAGAGGAACAAAGTGCAGGGTTCTGCACCTGGAAAGGAATAATCAATACAGGTGGGGGGGCTGACCTGCTGTGAAGCAGCTCTTTGGAGAAGGACGTGGGTGTCCGAGCAGACAACAAGCTGTTCATGAGCCAGCAGTGCCCTTATGGCTAAAAATGCCAATGGTATCCTGGGGTGCATTAGGAATAGAGTTGCCAGGAGGTTGAGGGGGGTGATCCTGTCCCTCTGCTCCTCCCTGGTGAGGTCACATCTGGAGTGCTGTGTGCAGCTCTGGATTCCTCAATTGTAGGAAAAGAAGGAACTACTGGAAGGGCTTTAGTGAAGGACTACAGAAATGATTAGGGGACAGAAGCAACTCTCTTATGAGAAAAGCTGAGAGAACTGAAACTGTTTAGCCTGTAGAGAGGATCTTATCAATGTTTAGAAATATCTTAAGGATGGGTGTCAAGAGGATGTGCCCAGTGGTGTCCATCTTTCCAGGGGTTTCCAGTGATGGGACAAGGGGAACAGGCACAAACTGTGATTGGGATGTTCAATGTGAATATGAGGAAAGGCTTCTTTACTTTGGAAGTTAGAGTGCTGAAATAGGCTACCTTGAAAGGCTTGGAGTCTTCTTCTCTGAAAATATTCAAAACCTGCCTGGGCACAAGTGCTGGAGGCGTACTTTAGAAGAGGGATTGGACTAGATCATCTCCAGAGATCCCTTCTAACCCCAACTATTCTGTGGTTCTGTGTATATGCTAACATATTTTTCCTGTCATAACACATTTATATTCTTGGGTTTTACATTCATATTAGACACACATTGAGACGTAGTAAGGTGATAATTATGTATAGTTGTCAGAGAAACACTATTTAAATTAAATGGGGCTTTGGCTTGGTTTGACTTGGCTTGATTTTCTAAAGAAGCAAGTTTGTCCTTACATTTGTCTTCAAATCATGTGACAGCATAGAACAGAATTTTCCTTCAGAAAGCCTCTGCTCAGTTCTCATCAAGGAAGTACCTTTCCCTTAAACAGGAGTTCAAATACATTCATTAGGCCAGTAAAAATTCCCTGTGGTTTAGTGAGCAGTGTTAGTACCTTTGTAATAAGTGTTTTCTACTTGTGTGCTGACGTTTTTCATGAAACGCAAACATGAACAACAGGCGTTGGTCAATAGTGTCCTCCAGGATATGCATCTATAGCATTGATCAAACAGCCTTTTATCTCAAGGATGTTTCTGGTTTCTTAAATAATTTCTAAGAGTTTCTTGAACAATGATGTTGGAAAAGCTACTTTTTTGCTATTGAAAATAGCTATAAATGAAGATTGTTTTCTACATTAAATCCATTCTTTGCCCTGAGCATAACTTTAATCTGTGAAATCCCATTTGGATATATACTATGTAATGCTCAGACACTCAGGTTGATACTCCAATTTTCCATTTTTTTGTATTGAGATGAGAGATTTCACTTTTCTGGCATGTCATAATAATTAGCATAAAAATAGTATTTTGAACTCCAAACATAGCCTTGAAGTTGTCTTCCCATAAACTAAATTCGAATCTTTCCATATTTCCCAAAATAAAAATTTTTCTTTTTTCATATTTTGTCTATTAAACTGTGAAAATTCATTGCTTCTTAATATTCCTTGACCATTTTGGTTTACAACTGAATTTTTTCCTATTTCTGTAGATAATACTTATATTTTCCAATCTGTATTTCAGATTAGAAAAAAGAACACAAAACAGATATATATTCTCAACAGATTTTTCAGAAATGACTGACAGTACAATATGATATTTGATGGCCTAAATTGACATAGCATATGCCACCCCTCTCTTATTGTCCAAATGCTTGGTCTTGATACACTTGTCATGCATCTCCAGTGCTGACTGATACAAATTAAAGAAGGATTAAATAAAAAATAAAAAAATTAAAAAGGGAAAGGCATCTTATCTTTCAGCATTATGTAGCAAACCCCTTTTCATTTACTTTGTTATCACTCATAAGTGTAAGTAACAAAATTTGAAATAGTGAGTTAGCAGGCTGTGTTAGACTGTCAGATAGTCTGAGAGACTCCAGTCTTTTGAGATAGTTTTGTTATATATAAGAAGTAAAGAGTGAGAGTCTGTGAGACAGTCTCAGCCACTGACTAGCCAGCCCTACACCAGCAAGAACATCACCCAATTAAATGTAGGGGGAGAAAGCAGCCACTGAGATACAGAGAAGAAAACACAAAAGCCACGCTTCAAATCTCAGTGAAAATTTTAGTGCTCACTGCTTACCTTAATTATAAATGGGTGAGCACCACAAACTTCTTGTCCTTTCAAGACAAAATGTTTCTTTTAAGTTAATAAGTTTTCCAACCCTAAAGCAATTAAAAAAGATAACAGTGCCTAACATTTGCAATTTTCTTTGTGACAACAATATTTCTTTAAAATCATGATCTCTGAAATGTCTGGGAATGCTGTCTCTGATACAGATATGCTCAATAAATCACCTGAACTTACACATACTATCATTATGAACTATAATATGTAAGATTTCATAGAAAGTCTCTAAAAAACTTCCTACCCCAAACACTATTATTATGTATTATTATATCATCATAAATCACCAAGTCAACTGAAATGGATATCATGGGCATAAAATGATAAATTTTAAAATCTAGTCCCAGAGTAAACTGTTTATGTTTACCTCAGTAATATATTATGCTCAAAATTACTACATTAATCCTTCAAACTAATTTTTTTACTGAATATATTTCTTCATTTATAGTCTATAACAATTTAACAATGTCAAACTAATCCAAAATTCCAGAGATAATGTTACCTTATTATGGTTTATATTTTATTATATTTTCTGTCTCCCTTCTTCCCCACCTTCTCCATCCTTTGGTTCTCTATAAATGAAATCTGTGGCATATGTCCCATTATCTATCATTTTGTGACAGTAAAGAATTTATATTCAAGTGGGTATATCCTGCAGGTAATTAGAATTTGTGATGTAGTTCTTCACTCCTTGCCTGCTTTTCTTTTTTTTAAGTTTCTCTATTTGAGGTCTTAGTATATCTCAAAGAAAAAATATTTATGTGTCCTTCCTCCCTCCCTCTCTCTCTCCCCCTCCTGATGGACAAAGGTGGAGGGTTTACAGAGCCTAATTGTGAGTGCATCTTCAGGAAGGTTGTCTTTTAGGCTCTCAATATAAATTACAGAAGTGTCTCTCTCTTGAGAACAATTTAGAGTGAGATATCAAGTGCCTTGAATCATGTCTGGAGAAGTCTATACCAAAATACTGAGATATACAAAAGTGGAACAAACTGCTATAAACTCTAAGAAATGGTTTGACATAATTAAAACTGGGTATACTAGAAGTTGCGAACTAGATGATTCTAGAAATTTCTGAAAAAAGCCCCTTATTGTATAGAGAAAATAGAGATATCTAGTTTAAACAAGAAGGAAGGAACTAATCTTTGCATTTAGACATCTAAATCTCTGTTTAGGGGTTATCTTTACTGCCTTTTACTGAGAAAATCAGCATTCCATTATCTCTGTTATTTTAAATGAAAATGGCAGAAACCTTACATTGTTAAAAGATTAGGAAAGATGGGGTGAAATTCAAGAAATAAACCTTTGCTGGTGAAATTGTAAAGCTTCAATACTATTTAGAGCATTTAGACAGCACTCATTGTGAGATATGGCAACTATTGACATTTTCACAAGTGTTGTTTATCTGTTGTTGTTGGGTTTGTGGAGTTCTTTTTCTCTCCAATCTCCACAAAATGAGAAACTTCCTTGCATCCTTAAAAAATCTGAAGTGATAACCTGCATAACAATTCAGTCAGTTTTAAGTAAATAGGAAATTGCAGCACTAGGGTGTTGATAAGACCACTTGGGACAGAAATGTCAGTGTCTAATACTAAGTGTTAAATTAATTTTAAAATAATTTAAATTAATTTTAACACATAATAATTAACAGATTTATTTATACATTCTCAGAGGTCTTCAGTGCTTGGGGATTAAGGATTGCAAATCAACAAGGGAATGAAGGCATCAAGTTTAAATCGACGCAATTTTTGGGGTTACATGAGCACAGACTCTCACTGTTGTTTGCACAGTAAGGAAAAGGATGTGAGCAAGGACATGCTTGATGAGGAGAATAGATTTCTATTGAAATAATTTTCACTTGGCAGTGTTGTATATTATGGGGTCTGGAGAGCTGCTCCTACTCACTGCAAGGTTTGCAGCTGTGAACACAGACAATACAGAGTAAAGAAGTTTTATGCTCTGCATTGGGGGCTTTTTTATTCCTTCTCTCTCAGTTTGTGTTCTGGCAGTGCAGATAAGCCTTCATTAGGGATTAGGGTGCCATTTACCTTGGCATTGTACATGCTCAAAGGAAATATATTCCTTTTCCCAAAGAGTTAATTTAAACATTGGCAACCTTTAAGATACGTTTGTTCATGCCTAAACCAGGTTTGCAAATGGATACTTTATTCACATCAGATAAGCTGGGAAGCTAATTCTGTTGTGTATATTTGGGATACAGGTGGCTACTCTTTGTGCAGCTATTTACTGCTTCTATTTACATATATCTACTACCATTATTTGCCAAGGTGTTAAATCCTACCTTTTTTTTAACCACACGGTTTTATTTATCAGAAAATTTTTCTTTCTGTAAATGTCTTTCCTGTTTTGCAACACTCATAATACAAGTAAAATACTTAATTGTGCATAAACATTCATTTTTTATTGACTTCCAGATATTAGTTACTTGCTCACTTAGCTGATCAACAAACTTCTCCCTTTTCTATTCCCAAATGAAGACTCACTATTATTATTATTTTTAAAATATAGGAATTAAGGAAAAAATGAATAACAAATTATATACATAAACTATGACAAGGCTTTCAGAATTACTTCCACCTATATGAATCTTTACTGCATCTGTCAATAGATCAGAAGACCATTGACTATCTAGACTGTATATATTGCTTCAAGTCCTCAAAATTACAAGACTTTCAGCTTTTTAACATACTATCAAAAATATATTTTGAAATTTTCAAAAACTCATATCTGCTTCTCACTACTGATTTTACATTTTTTTATATGACCTATAAAAAAAATTAGTAGTGCACTTCATGTTTTCATTTTTTATACAAGCAGGGAGTTACTGTACTAGGATTATCACTGCTTTCACCCCCACACTCTGAACTCATAATTTAACTTTAAAAACAAGCCTCTAAAAATGCAATTTAAACGTTCACCTCACATTCGATTTTAAGCAGGAAATAAGTTTTGAGTCTTATTTATTTGTTGGTTTCAACTCATTGGAGGGAATTAATACATCATTTACTATTGTATGTGTCATTCTGAAACACACTTTGTTTGGCTTCATCATTTTGTCCCTCTGATGAATATTCCATTATTATTTGATCTTTCTCCAGGGATTAAATCTTCTTGGTGATATGTAGGACTGCACAGCCACAATATTCTAAAAGGTACTAAAACAGTTTTAACAGTATCTCTTCATAGGTTTTTGAATGCTGCCATTTACATCTAATTCTGCCTGAAATAATTGCTGGTTATTTAACAGTCCCTTGAGCCCACAAATGGAAATATTGGCTTACTGCTAAAAGCTGACAGTTTTTCAAGCCTCTTCAAGGGACGCACATATTTTCTTTCATTCCTTCAATTTTTTTCTAATGTGCTATATATTCAGCTTTTTACGGTATGCTATGTTCCAACTATATTTTTTCCTCCTGCTTTTATCCTTTGTAATAGCTTTCCAAACCATGCCTAATCATTCGAGATGGAAGACTGGTCATAGTAACACAATTTCCTTTACAAAAAAAAAAAAAAAATCAAGAACTAGAAAGCGCTGAGGTTTTTTTGTTATTTGTTTGGCTTTTTTTTTTGTTTTGTTTTTGTTTTTTTTGCATAATTTTATTAGAATTGCTTTTAATAACATTAAAACAATTTTAGCAGAAAAACACTGGGCAGGTCTCATAAGTCTGATATGTACTCACATTTTAGGGTGTTCTTCACCAAATGATGTAGAAAAAAAAATACTGCGGTACAAAGCGATTTTCTTATAGCTTGGGATTTGCTAAAAATGAATTGTATTTTGCTGTTTTTTTCCCATGTCCAAAACTAGAGTTTGTTTTTTGACAAGGCAATTTTTCTCTTCTTTTCTTTTCTTTTTTTTCTTTTCTTTTCTTTTCTTTTCTTTTCTTTTCTTTTCTTTTCTTTTCTTTTCTTTTCTTTTCTTTTCTTTTCTTTTCTCTTTTCTTTTCTTTTCTTTTCTTTTCTTTTCTTTTCTTTTCTTTTCTTTTCTTTTCTTTTCTTTTCTTTTCTTTTTTCTTTCTCTTCTCTTTCCCTTCCCTTCCGCTGCTTCCTTCCCTTCGCCCTTCCCCCTTCCCTTCCTTCCTTCCCTTCCTTCCCTTCCCTTCCCCTTCCCTTCCCTTCCCTTCCCTTCCCTTCCCTTCCCTTCCCTTCCCTTCCCTTCCCTTCCCCTTCCCCTTTCCCCCTCCCCTCCTCCCTCCCCTCCCCTCCCCCTTCCCCTTCCCTTCCCCTTCCCCTTCCCCTTTTTTCCTTTTTCTTTTCTTTTTCTTTTTTCTTTGTTTTCTTTTTTTTTTTTCATTTTTTTCTTTTTTTTTCTTTTTTTTCTTTTCTTCCTTTAATAGAATTTTAAAGAATGGTAGCTGAGAAAAGTACTGAAGACACCTAAGAATAATATATTTTTTTTATAAGTTGTAGAGAAAAAAAGAGATAAATAAAAGAAAGAAAAGATCAATTATGTGGTCCTTTAAATATTATATCTTAGTCTCTAAAAAATGAAATAATTTATTTGCTTTCCTTTTAAATTTTTCATCTAACGCAGTTTTTTACCTTATTGTAAACATAAATGGCATTTTCACTGTCTCTTCTCATTGCTTCTCATCTGTAATCACAATTCAATTATGAAATATCACGACTTCTTTTAGAGTCATAATATATTTTTGTGAAATATCATGAGTGAAATACTATCTCTCTAAGTGTTTGTCATTGACTTCAGGGTAGTAAATTTTCACGCACTAGCAGAACAACCTGTAGTTTTACAAGCTGGCTACTTTGACAGGCAGTGTGATTATGAAGACAAAGTATTTTGAAAAATTATTTTTTCAGAAACTGGAAGGTTCTCTTAATGTTGAACCCATAACTGAAGGACAGAGTAGAAGTTGTGTGAACCATATATACAAAAAATGACCTTGTTTCTGTGTGAAAACAATTGTGTGTATGGCAGTTTGGTACAGAGACAGTGTTTACACCTGAGAGTTGTTTATTGGAGAGACTGAAAATTAACACAGAGAAGTTCCAAAAGCTACTATAGTTCCTAGAAAATTAAACTTCTAACTTGCAGAACTGATGAAGGTACATAAAGTCGTCTTCTTCACTCATGAGTTCTTTCTGAGTTAGGAATGAAGGTGTCAGAAATACTGAATAATATGTTAATGTACTTGGTGCATTCATGGGCAATCCTAGTCTTTCAAGAGATTCAGAAGAATACCAGGAATTATGTAAAACAAGAATAGGTTATGTGTAAAAAACTAATTTTAAATTTAAAAATAGCTGGGGTGGGGATTGAAGCTCTAGTTCTAGAAGAATAAATTCAATTATTCTGGTCAGACAAATTATTGTGGATGCTAGATGGTATGTTGTAAAATGAATGTAACAATTGAACTTTGAAAAATTGCTCTTAGAAAGACATTCTTTGACCTTCATATCCTTATTTTCCTTTTTACCTCCAAATTTGCGCTGAAATTATTTTATTTTTGTAGTGCTTTTTAGCATTTCTCTAACTTCACAGTAAGTAAAATCTAGCCTTAATCTCAGATCCAAATAATTTTTCTTCTATTAACTTTGACAAATTCATTATTAATATAAAGAATAGAGGGAACTGAAGAAATCTTTTAGTGTTACAACAGATACAGGAGGCTCAGCGGCTACAGGATTCCTCTCCTCGTATTTATCATAAGAACTCCTAGAAAGTTGAAAGCCCAGAACCACAACTTGAACTACAGCTACATTTAATACCTTGCTATGTGCCATTGCCACATCACTCTGAAATACATTATCTAATCAATTACCCAGGAAATATAATGTTGTATTTTATCTCTTTTCTTTCCCCTTAAGAAGGAATCAGAAATGTGAGAAACACTTGGCTGCAATCATCTTATTCAGTGCATGTCCTAAGTTCAGCAGCACAAAAAGAGCACGTCATTCTGATGATCTCTCTGTTGTTCTCTCTACCTGGGTGGCATCAAATCCACTCCAAGGCCAAATGCTGGCCCTATTCTTCAAACTGTTGAAAGGACTAGGCCATGACTCCTTCATACCTGCTGCTCACTCTGCCCCAGTGTGGCAGCTGTAGTCTTAGTAACTGTGACAGACGGAGACCAGGGTTAAGATCTTGGCAACTGCCTTTGTCTGCTTTACAGACAGAAAATTTCTTTTCATCGAAAATTAGAATAAGTTCTGGACCATAGCACCTTACATATGAAAGTGAAGATCCATCTCTTTTCATTTCCATACATGCAGTCACCTCTGAGTGACCCAATAGTATACAAGGGAGAAACATGCTATGTTCAGATGACGTAAGCAGAGTGGTTAATTTCAGCCCTCTGGCTGCTCTGTTAAAAAAGACTGTTAGTGCTGAGATTCTGTTCTGATGGATTTAAAATATACGCAGAGATTAGATAAAATACCTTAGATAAACTGCTTATGCTTCCATTTAATTTTCATACCAAACATACTCCTGCAGCAAAACACATTCCACCGGGAAATTAGTTCATCAAGACGAAAAGCATGCTGTGGCCATTAGCTGTTTCCCAGTTTCATCTTTTCATTCCCTCTCAACCCATTAAGCTCCAGACCCACAGTTTCTTTGCCATTCCTAGCCCTGTTTTTTATTACAGATGAGCTACAAGTTTCTACTTGTTCTCACCTGACTCTGTCACGTGTATCTTGTACTGAGTTACGCGAATTTTGTAAAATATATAAGCAAAAGTGAAAACAACTTCCTTCAATGATTCTATTTAAAATAGTGTGAGATTTCCTTATATGTACCTTGCTCTCTATGTTGTTTCTTTGTTTCATGTGTTTATCATTGTATATATGGTTTAAGCAAGTCTACATTTCTGCAGCTTGTAAATTTAGTAGCTTTCAGGAAAATCTTGAACTTCACGTTCTGTCCCCAACAGAATGAGCAACAATAATATATAGGGCTTCATCTGCTTTTTTTTTTTTGTGTCTAATGTGTTTCAGTAACTTTTTAGCATGTCAGGAGTTGGAGGAATTTCCAAATTCAATATATCAACAACGCGTGAGTATAACACAAACCCTTTCGGGGAGGGGAAGAGAGGAGTGCTGTGTCTTTACTCGCATGTGTGTCAAGTCCTCTCATTTTAAGACTTTGTGAGTTTTTCTCAAGCCCTATGACTGCTCATTTATTCACAGCAAATAAATTACTTCTTTCTTAGTGGGAATTGCAATTTAAGAAGACAGTACATTGCCTTGGTTTTCAGTTGGTTTCACTATTTTTACGTGACATAATCTGTCATCAAAAATGTATTTACATTTGTTATATCATCAGCTGCCAGGTTTTTTCTGTACTCTGTTGCATGTGAGAAGGACTGGGGGTACCTAACTCAGCTTAATTAACTCCACCTGGCTTGAGACTCCCCCTTTCAACAATCTGCCTCAATGCCATTATACAGGCACAGCAGGAGAAAGCCACAAATCTAGTGAAATTAAATCACTCTCCATAGAAACATCTTGAACAATAGCATGAGAACATGGAGCCAACCAATCGTGTTCAGGCACATGGAAGTTGCAACAAAGATAAGTGTACGGCAGCAGCAGCAGCAGCAGCAACTAATACGAAAAAACAAAAACATGTTAGCTTCAAAATGGAATTTATTCTCTAGCAAAAGACTTAATAATTATTTACACCCTGATCTCTATTCCCTCCCAAGCAGTTGCAAGAAAATCATGACCAGTGCTTGAAGAGAAAAAAAAATTAGTGAAGTGGCTCACCTTTTGCAAATGATATGTACCTTGGGTATGATCCAGGCCTATGTCAAGCACCACTAAAGGGCTACACTGTCCGTAAGAGGGCTCAGAATGTCAGGGTCAAGTCTCTGCTCTTACTGAGTCAATGCCAATTTTTGTGTTGCTTTCAGTGGTTCAAGAGTGAAGAAGAGCAAACATAGATGATATTTTTCTGGTTTCACGATGAGACGAAGAGGTCTTATCCTTCTAAGAGGAGAATGTTACTGTGAGTTACAAAACAATTATACTTACAGGAAAAAAAAAAACAGAAGAATACGTCTTGGTATTGTGTTATTCCCAAAAATGGTTTTCATAAATCTAATTGCAGAATAAAAGGAGAAAAAATTTTCAAAATGAATGACCAAACCTGAAGTTTTCTCTTTGAAATAAGTATATAAACTTCCAGGTTACAAAGCTACATTTCCCAAAGCTACAGTGAAGTTGTTTAATGTCTACACACACACGGACACAGACACGTACACAGACAGAAAAAAAAAAATTGGAGAAAAAGGAAAATTTTGGCCAGAAAGACACATTAAAGGCCAAATTCTGCCAGGCTTTTCACAATAATGCCCTCAGAAAATAAGATATTACTGTTCCAGTAAACCTATTGATCTCACTAGGACAAGTTCAGAGTAAAAAACTGGTAATACAGGCAGGTTGGCAGATTTTGCCTCTAAATTATCATCTTCTTTACATTCTATCTCTACAGGTCAGTACTGTTCCTTGCCAAATGTTTGAAGTAATAATTTGTAAAATTTTGCTCTGCTAAATGCTCAGAGCAGTAAATACTGTAAGCATTAATTTGCAGCATATATTTCTAATTGCAAAGTTATATTCTTTTGGGAGGTGTCCATTAATATGAAAAATGTTATTTTATGTCTTTGTAGTCTTCATGCCAGCAGAATCCTGAAAGAGAGAAAGATGTTAGATACATGTTTTTCTTTCTACCAGGATTTCTACCAGTAATATACCAAATTCAAATTTTTTTAGTATTCTTTTATCAATTTTTTTTAGTATTTTTTTTTGTGCAATGTATGCTTATATATTTTTAAAGAGTCTTGATTTTGCAGTGACATTTTATCCCTTAAGGGAAAATCACAAATTTTTCTCATGAATACTCACAGCTACAAATATGCAATCAACCAACATCTCATATCTATATCTTGGAAACTGAAAAATAGTGAATGTTGGACTCAATAAATTTTAACTTTTCAATATTTATGAAAAGCAGACACAGTAAATGAGTAAACAGGAAGCCTGCTTAAATGAAAAAAAGGAAAACACATCAGTTTTAGTTCAGGTCTAGTAAGAGTTCCCAGAATCAGGGTGGTACAGGATCAGACAAGAAAATTTGTGTTTTTCTAGGCTGAATATATACAAAGATTTTGATTTGACAACATATAAAGTTGTTGAGTTTGTTCTTTTGAATTTTTATCAAGAGCTTTAATAGAATTTTTAAGTTAATGCACAGCAAATTGCATGGGCAGTCATTCTCTAGCTATTACTCCTGTAATGAGGGAAGGGGATTTTGCAACAATATATATATATAAAATCTGGCTTTAATATCTGTTATGATTTGTTGTTGTGTATTGCCTAAGGCCTATCTCTTCTGCATAGTTTCTTTTGCCTCAGTGTTCTTTTTCTAATGTCAAATCATTTAAGAAAACACTGAAACATGTGTAATGTACCTACAGGAATAAATTGAATATTTAATGGTTCAATGCTCTGACCTTTGAGATTACAATACTGGACAATGAGCACACTTTGCTAAACATGGAGGTGAGTGGGTGTGCATATCCTAAGTGAAATACTTCAGAAGGGAGAAGCAAAGTCAAGTTAGAACAAATACTCCAGTTCCTGAAGGCCTGTTGCTGAAATCAAATTATAGGCTTGTACTATCACAACTCATTCCTCAAAAAACAGTAATGCTGCTCAAGAATATATCATGCACTTGGATAATCAAGTTACAAAGAGCCAAGTGTTAAGCAGCAAAGTGTCAATCAGGCAAAGTGGGTTTCTCAGATGTGCACACATACAGCCTGCACACAGATTATATGCCCTATCTCACCCCTGGAACCCCATTGCACAACTCATATTTGCTTTAAAGTGAAAACTAGTCAGAAAATTAGTTTTCAAGAACCACTAATGTTGCAAGACCCCTGTATCTGTCCCCCTTTTTTTTCCAAGCAACTGTCTGACTACACTAGAAACCCTAACTCTTCTTATCAGGACATGATGTTATTTTTGAATGTACCAAATCTACCTTCAGAATCAGATTGCAAACTCTTAGAACCCTAAAAAAAAACCCCATAGATTAAACTAAATTTTCGTAAAGAAGAAAAAAAAATTAGATTGTACTTGTCCAATAGGAGTCATTGTCATCATCATAACTTTGGTTGTGATATAGTTCCATAAAGTTTTAATAATTGGAGACCTATAAATTCTGTACTTTAAATCATGCTGTATCTGTTAAGTATCAGACAAAATTGTTTTCATGGACTGCAATCACACCACATGGTACAATGCATCTTTTATCTATTTGAAGAAAGAATTCTTTATGCTTTTCTAAGTTCTACAAATTAGTATGCTTTCTGAAGAACAAATTAGTGCAAGACAGTTAGTATGCTTGTTACCCTGAACATGAGGAAAATGTACTTCAGACTATATTTCCACATAACTAAAATAATAAAATCATAGAATTATGGAATCATAGAATGGTTTGGATTGGAAGAGAACATTATCTAGTTCCAACTCCTTTTCCCCGGGCAGGGGCACCATTGGTTCTCAATGACCTGTCCAACATGTTCTGCTCTTGTAAGACACCTGACAGTGATAGAATGTTGTTATAAGGTCTCCCCTGAAGACTTTGCTTCTCCATGTTGAACAATCCCAACTCTCTCAGCCTGTCCTCATAGGCGAGGTACTTCATGATTGTCCTCTAAACTTATTCCAACAAGTCCACATTGGTCTTATGTTGGGGTCCCCAGAGTTGGATGCAGTAATTCAGGTGGAGTCTCACAGGAATGGAGTAGAAAGGCACAGAATCCCTTTCCTTGCCCTGCTGGCCATGCTGCTTTTGATGCAGCCCAGGATATGTTTGTCTTTCTGGGCTGCAAGTGCACATTGCTGTCTGATGTTGACCTTCTCCTTTACCAAATCCTCCAAGTTCCCAAATTCCCTCTCCTCGGGGCTGCTCTCAATCCATTTTCTCTCCAGCCTGTATTTGTGCTTGGGATTTCTCTCTTTGGCTTTTTGACTGAATCAAGACACAGTGACAACAATTTTATAATTAATTATTCTTTCTTATTCGTCATTCCCTGCTTTTGGTCATGCTTTACATCTGTTTGGCCATTTTGCCACAGTCTATTTGTCCATGTTATAGCCATTTTAACCTTTCACTGTGGAAAGAAGTTATTGGTCAAGGATGATTATGAACAAATATGCAGCAGTAAGAAAGTTAATGAAGATGGGGAAGTAGCAACACAGACATTGTGCATAAGAATATTTCCACCTTTATTTTTATCTCTAACTAGATACTTCAGAATTATGTTCTGAATCTTCTTTTAACCACAATATTAGGTAAATCCAAGATTTCTGTAAAAACAAAGTTTTCAATATTTTTTAAAGCTAAACACAGAAGATACAGACATACTACATGGCATCAAGTACTCTGAGAGATAGAGCGGTGTCCTGCAGCAGTCACAAATCTGGTAAGTGCTGGGCAGTGTCATTATTTTTTGTGTCTTCTCTCCAGACTTCTTTCACTTTCCAGAGGAACGTGCAGAAATTTGACACCATCAAACCAGGCACCTTACAAAGCAGACCAGGAACATTACCATGTGAGTTGGTCATTCTATTTCATCTCTTTTTTCTGTGTGTGATTCCCTGTTGTTCTGAGCATCAGGTCCCTGTCAGGGATTGTAAGGCATTATCCTGGGACCCCACCACAGCTAACAGGATGCCCTTGATTCTGCTGGACACGTTTAAATTCTCTCTAAGATCTCTCATCAGGAAAAGGTTTTCAAATTAACTAATGTAGCTTTTCCTCACTTAGAGATGCAAAAAAATTTTGGCCTGGGCAGCCAATGAATGAAATGGATATGGAAAACAACATAATGTGTAACTATCTTTTACTAGGTACTAAGGTGCCTGTCTTTACCCCAACTCTACTCCTAGAACTCAGTCAAAGAGTAAGGATTTTGTAAGAAATATAATGTCCAGTGCTATTTAATCACTGCTCAAGATATTTAATACCTAATATATGTGTCAGGAAATATTTTTAATTTCCTGACACTTTGCTAATCTTCTAGTTTAGCAATAAAAATAGACTAACAAAAGCAGACATTGGTGAGAAAATCTCCAGCACAAACAGTGTTAGAAAAGATGACTTTAATCTTACCTTAATAAGGCTCCAATTCATGTGAGAAATATGGGGAAATAACAGAAAAAAGTTAGTGCAAACTGTTAAGTAATGTTTTATATAAAAGTTCCTAAACATGTACTAACATCAAGATTTCAGATATTTTTTTTAAATACCATGTGATTATTAGCATCATATTTATTGTAGGTTTCACCATTGTATGATTGATTTTTATGATTTTTCAGATAGTGCTTAAACCTCAGTGTGTTTTTCATAATAAGTTTAACATTGACACATACTACAGAACTTCCCACCCTGCAACTGACCTGAAATCCATCTGCTCTGAAATCTTCCCTCTGAATGATGTAAAATGGTGAGAGGACACTTTAGAAAAAATAGCCTGTCCAATAAAACATTTTTTCCCTTTCTCCTCTACCACACATACTGAAGAACAAAAAATGTGATCACATGCATCCTCTGGGACCTAGTCTTGGCAATCCAATTACCAGAAAACAGCAATTTCATGTTATAAAATAATGACAATTATAATGATGACAGCAGCAAAGACAGCAGCAGTATTAACAAAGGTGATGGCAGTGAGTGTATGTCAAGTATTAAGAGATCTCAGTTAGGTGGCTTTAAAAAATACATGAGAGAAGTCAGACTAGCCCTTTTTCATTTAGAGTGCAGTCTTCAGCATCAGTTTTCTTCATACAAAAGAAATACATATTTTTATCTTCTGCATATCTGTAAAGTGCCTCAGTGATTTTTTCCACCACAGTATTTATGATACATCAAACAATTGACAATAAAAAACAATAGCTGTAACATTTAATGTCTCCTAATCTTTCACATATTCATTTCAGTCAAGTCTGCTCTCTCCTTTGGTGCAAGTAACCACGTCATATGGCATCAGAAAGCAACAACCCAATTAGCACTGGAGATCATCCATGACAAAACAGTATCTGGAAACCCTTTTGGCCAACAACCTACACCTCTTCAGTCACCATTTCCCCCAAGCCATGGCTGAGACAAAGCAGCAAAGCCTAGAAAACTTGTTAAAAAAGAGTGCAACACAGACAGCTGGGTGGGTAAGGGATGGGGAAGGAATAAATGACATTTTTGGAATGAATAAAGTAAAGGGCACACTTTTCACTTTTCTCAAACTTCTTGTACCTCAGGATTTCTTCATTGTGATCAGTCAATGTATTAAATCCACTTATTAAAGAGAAAATAGAAACCAGAAAACATTTCTTCATCACAAGCAGTTTTTTTCACACTTTGTTTTGCAATTTGTCCCACTACGATGTTCTCAAAATGGGAGAAATTATACGCATGCTAGCATTGAAAACAAAAACAATAAAAAATTTTTGAGGAAATAATTTTTAATGGGTTGCCATTTTTAATAAAAAAGATGCAACTGCCTTCTAAATGAACTATACATACTCCTCCATAAGAGCTGTTCATTTTATGTAGATGTCATATGGAAATAAAAAATTACTCTGGGGTTAACTACACATAAGACAGTCAAATAAACAGTAATTCTCATGTAACTTCAAATTTTTTAACTCCAAAGTTCCACTTCCTTGAAGCCCCTGCTGTTATATCCCAGAGATAAAGCTGGAAATCCTGGTCTGGAAGGCTACATAGCTCCCATCGGTTTCAGCAGAGCCAGAACTGATCTTGCTTCTGTAACATGGGATCATGCATTTTGGAAGTTTAAATAGCACATGGGTGACTGTTGCTCACATACTGGTTATGGCCCAAAGCTCATTAAAGTAAAAAAAGAGATTGATGTTACTAACCTTAATGGGCTTTGGATCAGGCCTGAAAACAGACAACATCTGAAATATTCTGTGAAGGATCTGTAAAGGATCAACACATGGATTTCACTGTTGCACCATGAATTTTATTCAAAATATGTCAAATGTATCACTTTGCCTAAAAAAAAAAAAAAAAAAGAAATCATTTTAGAAAGACATTAAATCTAGTATTTGTATAATTGTCCTCTGTGTCAACATCTTCTATAAAGTAAGTGGAGTGACCAGTGTCAGCAAAGCAATGCGTTAAAATCTATCTCTTACTGATTCAGGCTGGGTTTTGTTACCCCTGGGGACACTATTTGTGTCTGTCAAGAACGTTTCAGCCTGACAGCTCCTGATTTTCAACAGGGAGGGGAAAAGGCAGAACTAATGGATGTGAATGAGCTTAAAAGCTAGTGAACTTATCAATCACAGAAAACAACTGTATTTTGGGAAGGATATAGAAGTACTTTGGCAAAAAAGAAAAAGTCAATAGGTATTTTTTTCAGACACTGATAACTATGATCAGGTTCTGGTCAGACTATTTTTGGTCTCATAACACTTTTGTCAGCATTGATTATCACATAAAATTCCTCGTGCACTGCATGAAATACTTCACATACAGCATTATAAGCAGGTCAAATACAGAGGTCCCGGTTAAGTTTTAACTATGATAAAATGTTTTTTTCATTCAACAGGAGCTTATTTCAATAACAACTGAACAAAATTGAATGAAGCCTTGGGATCTGAACCAAAGAATCCAATTATATTTACACAGTTTTTGCACAGCTAGTCTATTATTGTTGAACTGGGTGAGTGCTCATGAATGTGTTTGAAGGCTTGTATATTTTGCACCAGAAGGAATCAGATACCACATTGCTTTACCTAAGCAATACTTTGAATGCTTTTTACATAAGATTACATGAATGAAGTGAAAAGGAAACCCTGATCTACTACTATTACTCAAGCTATTTTTTCATGTGGTACCTGCTCTTACTCAAGTATTATAAACAAATATTGACATGTATTAGAGTTATGATGGCTTGGAGAATGAGATGGATTATTTTTAATGAATGACCCTGATTATGCTTAATATAGTGAGAACTTTCTCAAACCAGACTTCAGACAAAACATTTTAAGATTCAGAAAAAGACCAAAGGACTAAAAAGTAGAATTCAATAAATGTCAACCTTTTACAGCCATAATTAGTTTAATTGCCAAACAAAATAATTTAGAACTATAAAACTTGATATTTTCAATAAAAATGTCAAAATAAGGCATTCTGTCAATTTTCTAAGCTTATCTCCCTAATGTTCAAAATTGACAGAAGTAATGAGAAAAGGTTTGGCAAATCAGCATTGTCAGTGGAAAATAAATGATGAAAAAATTTCAAACTTCCTATGATTCAATGATTTATTATTTCTACATGCTATAAAACTCAGTTGGTGAGATTCTTTATCTGTATTTTAAGGCTTGATTGTCATCAACTGGAGGCATTTTCCAGAAACGTCTCAGGGAAATCTAACTACTCAGTGAGAGGCTTGCAATTTCTTACTGCTTTGAGGTCACTTAATTCTGGCAGATTCAGTGTAAGTTTTTAAACCTGAGCATTCAGGATGCAAATTAATTGTTTAGCAAGTATTTGTCAGTGGATTATGTTTATTGACATTTACGAAACTTTTCTTTACCTTAGCTAAAATAGGCTTGCTCTATCCCATTTTCAGAAACCAATGTAGCCCAATTTCCCTGGCTACACTCCCTGGACTAGCCTCTTTCTATAGGCCCTCAGGCTGAAGTGTGTTTTACAAAGCAGGGACCTGATTTACAGCCCTCTCCCACTATTTTTTGCCTGTGGCTGTCATAACTCAGATAGTGCTTTGAAGTGGATCGTTTGCTACCAGCTTATTAGCTCATCTATTTTCTTTTTCTGTGTACACATTCCTTATGACTACCTTCAGTGCTGTAGATACAATGCTAGCTCGTTCTTAACACACTCTTTAATTACAGAGAAAGGCTTCCCAGGTGAGTTAATATTCACGTGAATGCAGAAGCAGGCAGCTGAGCCTGCCTCGGTGATTACTGAAGGAAGTGAACACTTTCATCACTAGAACTGAGTGAATTCCTGGATGCTGCAGCTGAAAGTGGTCAGTCACTGACAAGAGACAGAGGGGAAGGCAGATGTCAGGGTTGCAAGCTCACAACTGGGAAAGAAAAGACAAACTGGGTTTGCACAGAGCTGCCCTGAATAGGGTGTTCTTTTGTTTCCTTATCCTGCTATAAACTTCTAATCTCTCTTAAAATCTTCCTGCGGGGTGGCACGTAAGGGGCTGAGAGGCCCCAAATTCACAGAATGGTTATAATGACCTTGCTCTTGAATGATTTATCTTTGAAGCTCAAGTTGACTACATCCAACTGCTTTTCTCACCAATGGTCCCCTGTTTCTGAATTCTGCATCTTAAAGTCCTGACATGTTCAGAGAAACCCGAAGTGCTCTGCATGCTATTACTATACTCTGCTGGTTTCTTCATATTCCCTCAGGTCAATCTGAAGTGCCACTCCCCTCCATGCAAAGCCAGTACTTTAAGTAAGCTGTGTAACAGAAGAACGATGGGGAAGTAAGTCAGAAGAATGAAAAAGAAAAAAAAAATCAGGGGAAAAAAGAGATAAATAAACATCACAGAATTTTTTCTGTTTTTGTATTGGAAATGCTTCCTGTTACATGATGAGCTTATACTCTTTCAACTTCTACTCTCCAAAAATCCTAAGTTTTTGCTTTTTTCCACCACCATTTCATAAACAACACCTATTTTTCTCTTCCTCAGAACAACACTGGATGTGAAGTCAAGCTTCTTTTTTTCTCTCCTTGTTTTCAGTCAAACCCCCCAAGGGTAGAGGCAATCTGTTTCTCTCCTGCTGAACGGATGCTTCAGAGCAACAATAGTCCCACTGAGACTTAGTGAGATGTCATGCTGGGAACAAAAAATGGGGAGACAGACAGACACACATACACATGCACATGCATTCACACACATCCATATGGATCTCTACATACGTAAGAGCAGTCAGGACATTTCAGGACACGCCCAGAAATCACTGAGCACATTGTACCATTCGAAAAGACTCAAATGTCAATTTTCTTATCAAATAAGTGAGGTTTTGTGGTGAAAGGCTTACGGTTCTGTTATCTATGGGTTACTGGTCAGTAAGTGATAGCAGGCCATGTCCAGAAGTCACACCTGGCAAATGTTACTGTCAGGATTCTCAGTGGACCCTCAGGCTTATTATTGACCTTTACTGTTGAACCCATTAATCTAAATGTGTCCCACAGACAGCACTACAAACATTACAAGCTGAGGTTCAGATTAAGGAAAATATTAGTCACTTTCACTTATTTGTGAGATCAAATTGAAGTATACAGTAATTAATAGCCACTAAGACAACTCAGACCAGCCTTTGCTTTTAGACCTGGATCTTATCATTTTTCCCACCATCAGGTGAAATTTATATTCATTTAAGATTTCTTAAAACTAATAAACAGGACTTCCTGGTTGCTAGACATAACATTAAGAGGTTATGGACTATTTTTACCTCTGTCATTTTAAGGCCACATTAACCAGTTACTGTGCCCAAACAAAAATACAAAGCCAAGAATGTATATTGAGAAATATCCAGAATTCCAGATGAATCAAGAAGGTCCTAAACAGAGCCTGTTTGAAAGTGTGTGGCTTAAATGTACGTACCATAAGGATATTTTCAATTTAGTTTCTCTCTTCCTTTAGCAATTTTTTCTGTTTTACTAAATTTTATTGTTTTATAATTACTTGATTTCTATCCTATTGGTTTCTCCTTCCTTGAAAAGGTTAATATTTTGAAAAGTATTTTAAGTTTAAATAATACCTCTTGCCTATCAGTGTTGAATAAGTTTTGAAATAATGTGAATGGAAGTGTTAAGTTTTGCAATTTTAATGAGAGCTCTCTCATTAACACAGTAGCAACAACAGCAAAAGTAGGAAAAGACAAATTTATAACACTGCACCAGGTGATATTCTGCATTGTATCTACAATTAAAATATATGACTGTGTTTATTTATTTATTTATATTCCATTCTGTGACCTGCCATTCTGGTTACTGTTGTAGAGACATCGTTTTAGTAATTTTCAACATCAGAAAACTATATTCTTTACTTTGGAGTATTTGCAAAAAGCATTTTTCTCTCTTATTTAATGATAATATAGAACTTGAGAACTAGTTACATTTTTCTGAATTTATGACAAATGCATTTGTTTTAATTCATTGGGATTTTTCCCCCTTGATTATTATGGCTTTGTATTAAGTACTGTATGATAATAACATGGTTTAAAACTAGGATATGGCATCCCCTATATTAAGATATCTAAAAGAAACATTGTAAATATAAAAAAGCAAAAACATGTTCTGTAGCAAAGTGAGAGTCTGCATTAGAGCTTTAATTCAGCTGTTCACAGTTACATCAAAAGCAGCTGGAAATGAAATGTATAATACAGTTCAGGAGTTAGGAAGTAGAGTGGTGATTACTGAATTGAGATAAAACAGGAGACCTTATTCCCCTTATTCACATCTTTGTAACTGAGACCAAAGAAATTCAATGTTAGAAGGGATATGTACATTAACTTAATACTGAGTTTCTTAACATACAATACCGAGGTTACCTTACTGATAGCAAGTAAACTTGATATACATGTATTTCCCTTAAAAATACGTACGCATGAATACATGTATGAATGCATTTTTTGTGATGTTAATGTAATAGACAGTAGTTATTTCCTGTGAATTTTAGCCCCTTAAAATCTGCATCTTTATAGCCTCCTGCAGGGACAATTGTGTAGCAGCTAACCAGGGAAAAAAGCTATTATCAGATCGATGTTTTCTCAGTCATGGAGATTTTAAAACCACCCTCTTAAACTGCATGAAATTAAATCTGTCAAGATCAAGAAGTATTGCATGTGTTTCATGTTTTTGGAAACTGTAACAAAACTAAACTGAAATGTCATTTAGTATTTCACCAGCTACTGACTTATCATGCTATAGAAGTTGATGTTTTGCATAGTTTTATTTTAAATGAAGGGTTTTGAGCAAAAAGCAAAAGAGAGATGTAGGAAAATCTATCAAGTCGCAAAAACTATTGGCCTTTTTTCTAATTGTGACATCCATGATCTTTGCAGAAAGTGATGTGATGATACAAAGACTGGAAAAGAAGAATAAAAACGCCAGGAAGAAATATTCCAAGTTGTAAATAAGTTTTGGCACAGCTAAATGAGAAAATCATGATGCATGGAAATCACTCCACAGAACATGAATACCATGTGTTAAGTTACAGCATTAAATGCTAACAAAAACATGTAGCATTGCGAAATGATTCATAAATTCTTGGCTATATGATAATTATGTTGCTACTGTAAAACATGACAGACTAACATTGACTTATGAGAAAAGCTATGTCAATGCGAAATTCTCTTTCATTTAGGGACATAGAATACTTAAAAAAGGAAAAATAAAAGAACATTAAACACATCCCTTTTGGTCATATAAGTTTTTTACAGCACTTTCATATCACAGTGTTTTTTATGTCTTTCACTCCAGTGACTCAGAGACGACAATCACTCCTACGGCAGACTTGATAATCCTTTGCTCTCTCAGTGTTTTGAGCTCTTCACACTAAATCTTTACTTTAAGTGGCAAAGTTTCCATCTCTCTCCAGCTGGTGCTGCCAGTCATTCCCCAGACCTTAAGGCTCCCACTTTTTAATGTGCATGCACTCCACTTTTATCTATCACACAGAGGCTACACCTGCAGAAATAATTATTGTAGATCATTAGAATAGATTTGCAGAGCAGAGCAGCTGGTGCCAAGGACCTGATGACCACAGAGAGATAATATGGAGTGTTTTTACTTCAGATCAGTCCTCATCTGTCTCCAAGGGTCCAAATGCCCATCTGCAGATGGAATGTCCTAGGTGAGCTTCCCAACATGTATTCCTCCACCGTTTCACCTAGAGTAAATCCAATTTCAGCACCCTGAGACCACTCCATTACATGACTCCATGTAAGTGTGGAAAAGTAGAAGTCTTACCTTAAAAATTTACTTTTAATGGAAGGTAAAATGTAAATGACACCTGAATCCGCTAGGGAACACAGATGTGTAGTGTTTACATTTAAAATTGCCTTCTCTCTTTTTTTTTTCCTTTTTTTCTGAAAAGAAATTATGTCTTTTATAGAAGTATATGAATGCTTTCCCATTGATGCATTAAATTCATGGGAGAGCGTACTGGTTTTTCAACAATCCACCAATAGTTTTTTGGGGCTATTTGTTTAAAGTTGGTCCAAAAAGCTATCACCAGTTAACAACAAACCTTTTATTACAGATGGAAGCTTCAAAGCTTTTCCATGAAGCCAGTTGCTATTAAAGTATTTCCAGTAAAAGTACCTATTGATAGTCATTATTCAGTAAGTACAATATAAAATAGTTCCAGCTACTGCACTGAAAAAGTCTTGGCCTCAGTATTTCACATTCAAAAGAAATTTATCACCTTGTTGTTCTTGCCAGAAAGACTAATTAATATTAAATCTTTTGAATTTCTCTGGATAAAACTGGCATCTGAGAGCCTAGTATGGTACCAGAGTTCTTTAAAATAAGTCTATAATAGAGATTAGTACCTCTTGTGTATTCCTGTATGCATTGCATTCTGTTACATTTATTATACAAATTGAAATGAATAACAATATGCAGTTTAACATCCCATGAATATTTTTTAGCATCCTCCAACAGTAGTTAATATGCTAACCAACTTCACTGAAAGGCATACAGATGTGGAAAGAGTCTATCTAGGGACTTTAATTATCACCTTGTCAAATTCAAATTATTATCTTGCGAGTTCATTTCCATAAAGTATCCCCTTTGCTGTTGGATGATTTAACATGTGTCTGCTTTTTCTTATCTTATTTGTATCTATCCAGAGGCTTTTAAACCTTTCAAAGTCGGCCAGCTCTTTGTCAGATCATGATGTTTACCGTAACTGATTTTGTCAAATACATTTTTGCAAACACTCGATTTTGCCAAAGATGGGTCTGTAAAATGTGAAGAGAAACTGGCACACACCACCAATAATGTTACATAAATCAGACTAAGACTTCAACTATATCTAAACAGGATTAGCTTACAGTGAAGAACCAAAGAGCCTGGGGAATGATTTACCTGACAAAATTCTGGAGACAGTAATTCTTGGTTGGTAAATCATTTCACGTTTCAAGAAACCTGGAGTAATTCCAGCCGTAAGAAATGGGTAGATTTATTCTCTGTGCTAGTCTGGATCACATGACAGGGCAAAAATATCATACGAATATTAATTACAGTGTATTTTAACCTATTTAAAGGCAACAAAGCAGCAATGAAAATAAATGAAGACAGAAAAAAAATGCCCTATTGGATAAGATTTACATCCTGCAAAACTGAAAGTTTATATTGTTTTTTTGCATTTTGTAAAAGAGTGCAGGATAAATACATGCATAATGTAGTGGATGTCTTTGTAAGGGAGGTGAGGCACTGGAACAGGTTTTCCAGAGTTGTGGAGGCCCTGTCCCTGGAAATGTTCAAGGGCAGATTGGATGGGGCTCTGAGCAACCTGGTCTAGTAGAAAGTATCCCTGCCTATAGCAAGGAAGTTGGAACTAGGCGATCTTTAAGGTCCCTTCAAACCAAAATAATTCTATGATTCTATGATTCTGTGATATAAACATATAATTTATCAATCCCCAAATTTCTGTTTAGAAAAAATACAAAGCAAAAATGCTGTATCTTGACATAAAATCCGATAGCATATAAATTAACTAAATCTGGAAAAAGAAAATATGTTACATTTTCTTAATTTTAAGTTTTTGAATTTCAGTTCTGTAAGAACTCATGAAAACTGTGGAATTACAACTCTTATAATTAAACTAAGATGCATATAAATTTTTAATAATAGCAACCCGAAAAAAGAAGAATGGTATGTTTGAAAAAGTAAAAGCATTAAGATAAATTTGACTCTAAAAAAACCCCAAAACGGCCCAAACCAGAAAAAAAAAGACAACTAATTAGCTAGCTCTTTGTAAATACAGCCATGTATATGTTCAAAAAGAGACATGGACTGTTCCTGTTCAAGAGACATACTACTCACTTGTTTTGATTTAATCTTCTTTCTTACACTTGTGTTGTATTGGAGAAAATTTTAATGTATTAAGCAGAATAACTTCCACTTCAAAATAGATACATAACACTGGATAAATATTAGGGGTTTTTATTAAGGATTACAATATTGGATAATATTGTATATTATATATATTAAGGATTACAATATTGGATAAATATTAATCTAGAGGAAATTTGCAGGAAAAGGAGTAATATAGACATGGCTTTGGTGACTTACACAGGATGGAAAAATCATACTCAAGGCAAATTTGACTTCTGTCTATCATTTATCAATCATGACTTCCTTTTTATTCTTTTTGGTTCTCATGGATTTAGACAGTTTAGATTCCAAATTAATTGCATCAGGAATTTAGAAAGACTACTTATTCATGTACATGAAGATACAAAATGTGTGTGTTAAATGTGTTAAAACTGCTTCCAGTGCATCTGTGTAAATCAGAAGTGCAACTTAATCAGTTAGTTCTTGTATAAATTTCAGTAGAGTAGATCAAGAAATTGTATCAGGAAGGTAATTATAATTTATTATGTTTTTTAAGTAACAGGCTCTATGCTCCCCAAATTCTTCTAATTATAATTAGTGAAGACTGCAGTGAAAAAAGTTTGCATACTTTTCAAAAAAATATGTTCACTTCTTAGCAAAAACCTTAATAAAGAGAGCAATGCTAAATAAGTGCTATAGACCAAAACGCAAGTAGGAGAAAATTTGAAATGTGATTATGTCAATTGCATTTCAAACTCCAATGTGAATAAAACTACAGATTAGGCTATAAGAAAGAAAACATAACTTGAAGTTAAATTATGGTTTTTGACATTAATATATCGCTGATATGATTGAAGTTTCAGAAGCATATAATTGAATAGGACTTGACATTAACTCACTACACTTGCCATCCACATCTGTCACTTCAGCACTAAAATAAAACTGAGGGACATTTTTCTCATGGTCCCATTCCTCAGTGCTACCATCAAAGCACACTTTTATGCGGTAAGGGATGTCAGAATAATAATCTTCAGCAAAAGAATATGTTGTCTTGCATATATTGTTAAGGCTATAACCTCAGCCCAAAGTACAGATTGCAACAGGTTTTGCTCAAGATTTTGTAATGCAGCAATCCTCACCAGCCATACAAGTGCTCATTTTGCAAAAATAGTCTCCCTGACATTTGATATAAAGGGTATAAAGCAGAGCATGCTAAGCAGTGATTAAATACCGAAAATTGCCCTCAAAATATATACCATACTGAAGAATATCTGTGAACCAATAGCATAATTCAGATGCTGTGACCATGCTGCAATTAACACACAATAGTGGGAAATGCAGCTGTCCACATCACAAACCCTGACAGACAAATAAATGTCCAATCAAAACAGATTTTGCACCCTTGACCTTAAGGTGAACATCTATTCAAAATCAGGGTATTCATGAACGAAAGAGGAGGAATAGCTAACACAGCCTGACAATGTGGTCACCTGATTATTTCATGCAAAATTAATAGGAAAATAACATTAAGAAGCCTACCTAACTTAGTGCCAAAAATTACTGCATCTCCAAAATAATTTAATTTGTCATTCTAGCAGTTTGAGCAGTACCCCATTTAGTACCTTTGTTTGAGATATAGAATGACTTATACATATTCCTTACTAAATTATTATTATCAATGAAGGCAACAGGTTTCTGCCACATGACACTATGACTGTGCTGGATGAACTCCCCTTTGGGACATTTCTTTTACTTTTAGGACAGGTAGCATTTCTTCATATCTCTTGTAGCCTGTATTTTGGGATCAAAAGAAAGGTATTCTAGACAATGGAACCCAGACTGTCTTGGTTTTAGATATATTCAGCATGACTTTTGGGGAAAAATAGAGTATTAAATATAAAGCATTAATCACTTTTTCTTAGCCCTCATAGTTATTTATGACAAGCTACAATAACTTTTATAGCAAATGCAGGAAGAGAAATGTAACAAAAATTAATCAACTATGAATGTATGCATAAATGCACATTTTTGAAATGCTATGGCAAATTGTATTTTTAGGGGATACACTGGAGACACACAGGTAAAACACTTAATCTGTACTGGAACTACCCATAAGGAAAAATTTGACCCCCATTTCCTTCTCTTCTCTGTGTGAAAAGGGAACCATTGATTTCTGCCAACTGACAAGCAGTCAAGCATACAAAACAAGTAGCAGACCAACCCATATAGTAATTCCTGTTAATTTTCTCCCCAGGCTTTTTTGTGGTTTTTTTTCTGCAAGGGAAACATTGATTTGAACATGTTTTAGTGGATTTTCCAAAATCATACCTTTTTAATAAAGTTTCCCTTCCCAGAATATTGGGATCAGATACCAGGAACAAAAACCACATGAAAATTCATTAAAAGAAAAATAAAATTTCTTGTGTTTCTCAGGAGCTATTCTATCCACTGATACTCTGTAGGAGCTTTGTTTGCTTGCTTTATATCTTTTATGCTAAATTTATTTGGTAGAAGTGCTTAGTCTGGGTTTGTTGATAAGGTGATTGATTAAGTGCAATGAAAATCTAATTTGTTATTGTCATGTAACAGTAATAGGCCCCTATTTTTTCCCCCTCTGATAAAACGAGTAAACGAAACAAACCAATACACAAACAATTCCCACCACACCTCCCCCCCACCCCCAGTTTGTGGTAAAGACTGTGAAGCTGTTGTTTTGGAAGGAAGTGCTGAAGTCCAGACTCCAGCACTGCTGTTAAATATTTTTACGACCACCAAATAGGGTAAGAAGTCCTTTCTAAAATTAAATTGAAAAGAGTTCTGTCCTCTCATCATCTTTTTTCTAGAATCCCTAGTATTATTCAAATTTTGGCTTGCACATTTGTAACTTCTGTTGTCCTCAGTGTGAATATGCATTAGATGAAGTGACCTGGTCACTTCAGTATCTTCTCCTTCTCTGCTCTCCCTGCCACAGACCAGCTGCAATATTCTGCTCGGTTAAGAGCAGAAGATATAGTCTCTGCTGATTGGCTCTTGCTAATGATCTGATCATCCTTGAAAGCTCAGTAAAGAGAATGTCTAAAGTAAAGAAATTAAGTCTTTTTGGTCCTCGGGTGTGTTTTGCTGAAGAATCTAGGTATCCACGATGATTAATTTTGCATCTGCCGCTTACAGATTGTTTTAGAATATACATTTTTCTTTAATGGGGATTTCTTCATTCATCCCTTAAAAACTGGGAGCCCTTCCCTCAGTTATAGTAAAATAATGGTGTATCTATTCTGCAGAAGGTCTACCAAGAATTTTTTTTTTTCACTAGGTACATTTTGGTCACTGCAAACGTGAAATGCATTGTGAATTGGGGATTTTTTTGCTTGTTTGTTTGGGGGTTTCTATGGTTAGAATTTAGTAGCAAAAAGGAAGAGAGAGGAGTAATTATTTAAGTAAAGATAATTTTATGAACATAATGTACCCATAAAAATACTTTTAGTTATTCTCAACTTTTTTGCCTAAATTCTTTCTCCTTCCCCTCTAAAAGAGTTAGGTTGAGGTTGGGATTCTGTAAAAGCCCTTTTCTCTAGACACAGAAAAATCTTTATACTTTTTCTCTCATTCTTCCACATGTAACTATAATTTTTCTCATAAAAAGAGATAACTTTGCTAATTCTGGTCATTTTCAATATTACCCTCCTTTACTGTAAAGAAAGAAGCAAAAGAGGGTAAAAAAGACATTCAACTATTTTCAAACATTGTGTTATTCAGTTAGTTTGCTTGAGTGGTCTTTTATAATCCATATAGCTGTATTTTACTTTTTTTTTTTTTACTCCTTCTAATAGTATACCTTTGGAAGACTTTTGTGTCCAAGTAAATAAAAATTAAACCAAGATTAGCACTGTTCCAAATTTGCTCTAAAACCAGCATGCAAAAATCTTTTACAAGATCAATGTACAGAATACCGCACTTTAAAAAATGTAACAATTAAAGACCATGAACATAAAACAATTGTTGCTTGAAACTGGGAGATAGTGATAGCAAAAGGTTGTTTTTTATTGTAAAAGTCCTGGTACTTTAAACTTCAAATGTGTGAACTACTAACCAATCAAAGTATTTAGGTGACCATTACCCTGTGACCAATGTCAAATGTTTTTAATTAACTAGTTAGGCAAGCTTAAGAAAACCTGCTGAGCAAAGATGTATGATGTCAAAGCACTTGCTTGCTTTGTCACTTCTATTAGACAGAGGAAGAATTACGAAAATCAATGGCAAAGGAAGAAGAAAACCAAAGCCTTTACTCTAGAGCAGAGGTCAATCTGTTTATAGGGGAATTAGGTGGTAATAGTAGAACAGACAATTTGAAAAAAAATGCTAAAAATTTACACTTGAAATGGTGATAAAATAAAAGGTCCTGTCATAAATTATTAAAATTCCTTATTATAGCAAAATATATTTTTCTTTTTCATCAATGTTTTAGTCAAATTAAAATCAGATAAAGCTGAGAAAAATGCAAAATCCCATTTGAAAGTCATGGAAGTTCTCATTCAATGTGTGACAGAACTGAAACACACTCATCCCTGTTACAGAAATACTGTGGTCTCTCCAAAAGAAGTGGTTTCTCCCATCAGTAGCATCTTGTATGAAGCTTAGAAACATCCTTAATGCTTTGGCACCTTGAAAAGAAAGGAGAAACATAGGTACTTATGACTATTTTCATCCACTGAATGCTTATAACCATTGTCAGTTAAAGTGAACGTACATTAGCAAATGAGAAACTAGGATGCATATGTTAATTCTGTCCTACTATACTTGCTTCTATTGTATCTCCTTTGTCATATAAGTTACACCTACTCAGCCATCCAAAGCCTCTGTAGAATTTAAAGTTCTCTACTGGCCACCATTTTACCTCCCTAGCATAAGATCCTAATTTCTAGGTAAAGGAGGTGTTTAGGTCAGTGTCATATGCTGACAGAGGGCCCTGAGGAGAGGTTAGTAACTCTAACTTGTCTTCCCAGGCTGCCTTTGAGTGCTGACCTCCCCAGGGCAGCAGGTCAGGGCGGTGGTGGAGGATCCCTGTGGTGGGGCAGGCACCCAGGGCACAGCCACTCCACTTAACAGCATTCACTGCCTCAGTCACGGGCACACCAGGGCACTTCTGCAGTCCAAGCTGAACCTGTCCCTCTCCGCCTCAGCTGACACTGGGCCTGAAACACAACAAAAAGCAAAGAAAAGAAAGGAAAAGAGAAGGGGGAGTGGGAAGGGGGAGGGTGGGCAAGCTCTGCTTTACTGCTCATTCATTCCTCTGCATTCAATCACTCCAAGGCAGTAACTAGCTCAGCCCCAGGCTCCCCTTACATGCACAAAAGAAAAGCAATCCCATTCAGAAGGAGACCATGAGTTATTGATCTCATGCTGAATGTTATGTTCGGTTCAGCAGCACTGTCAGCTCCCTCACACAGAAAGCTTATGTTTCCCACCAACTCTGTTGAATGATACTCAGCTTTTTTGAAAATGAAGTGCTGGGGACTAGGGGTCAAGGGCAGAGACATCTCAGCTTTCATCCTGGGACTTCAGGACACATTCTGGGTCATGATGAAGGCTAAGCCTGCTAGAAATTAATTCTGAAAGTACTGTGGATCTTGTTCACCAGAGGAGCAGGCAATTCATGGTTGCTTCAGTTTCTAATTCAGACATTAGAAAATGAGCCATAAAGCCATCATTTGTTAATGTACATTAGATTTATTTTACTCATTCAAATTGATGAACAAAGTTTTCTGCTAAGACACTTTATAGTTCATTTATTTAGCTTAATATCCTCATTTGCAGAAATATGCAGAGTTTTGTTTTAATCAATGAAGACATTAAAGTGAAAACTTAAATTAAAAATTTATTTTTTATAACATGTTTCACTCTCAGCCTTTCTTTATATGAACTATGTATAGCATTACTCCATGTATCGACACACAGTAGTCTATATAGCTACTTGAGAGAAAACAAGAGGCATTTTAAAATTACTGTTGAAATATTCAGACCATATAAAGTCCATATTAATCTCTTGGTTAAAAACTTTAAAAATTGAATATTTTGTAATTGTTCCTTTATGACAATTCCATGTGCCAGGAGTCTAATTTTTATACATAGAGGGTCAACCAATACGGACAGGGTTCAGGGGCAGAACAGGGGAGGGATGATGCAAGGGGGGCCAACCAGGGAAGAGCAGGGGAGGGGAAAAGGGGCCAGGCCATTGGGATCTCGAGGTTGGGGGAACATTCTCGAACAATATGAATATTTAAAGTGAGGTGGGGGATAACTGACCAACCATTGGAACTTAATTAACATAACTGTAACAGGAAGGAGCCAATATAAACTCAGGGGGGAGATGTCACACAGTGGTGCCTTCCCACCACTCCTTGGGCTTGTTTGTCTTGTGTTTCAGCCACTCAGAGTGTCTTCAAACACCACAACACCAGCATGTGCCCAGGTGGCCAAGAAGGCCAATGGCATCCTGGTCTGTATCAGCAGTAGTGTGTCCAGCAGGACCAGGGCAGGGATTGTGCCCAGCAGGACCGGGGAAGGGATTGTACTCTTGTACTCAGTACTGGTGAGGCCATACCTTGAATCCTGTGCTCAGTTTTGGGCCCCTCACTACAAGAAAGATGCTCAGCTTCTGGAGCATGTCCAGGGAAGGGCAATGGAGCTGATGAAGGGTTTGGAAACAAACCCTATGAGGAGTGACTGAAGGATATGGGGTTGTTTAGCCTGGAAAAAAGGAGGCTTAAAGGGAACTTTACTGCTCTCTACATCCATCTGTAAGGAAGCTGTAGCCATGTAGGGGTTGGTCTCTTTGCCCAAGTAACCATCAACAGGACGAGGAAATTACTTCTAACTATATCAAGGGAGGTTTAGATTGGATATTAGGAAAAAATTCTTTATGGAAAGGGTGGTCAGGCATTGGAACAGGCTGCCCAGGGAAGTGGCGACCACTGCCCCTGGAGGAATTAAAAAGATATATAGATATGACATTTAGGGTTTATGGTCTAATGGTGAACTTAGCAACAGTTGGACTCAATGTTCTTAAAGGTCTTTTCCAACCTAAATGATTCTATGATTCTATCATTAAGCAAAGGACTGAGTAGGCATCTAAAAGAAGCGAGAAACAGATCAATATAGACACTTCAGAGGAACAAAATGAATTCACAAAAAAAGCAAAGTAAAAAAAACCCTATAAAAGTAGGAGTGCATATTGAATTGGAACCCAGAGCTGAGACACAGAAAAAGCTTTACAGTCTTACTGTCTTTACTTGGATGCAAATTCATTCTGTCTGAGTAATAAGTACTGTCAGAATGTCATTCCACAATCATGTTCACGTAGTCACAGTCTTCTAAAACAAAATTCTATAAATGAGATATATAATTCCATCAACTCAAACTTAAACATTCAAAGTAAAATTATATGCTTACTAATGTTTGCTGTAAATTTAGTCCTTTATTCTTCTCAAAACACCCTCAATCATACCAAAGCTTTTATACATTAAAAAGTATCTAAATCTCTGAATGCATTCTGCTAATCAATTCAATTTTTGTGTTTATATTGCAGATTCCCTCTTTTCACTGGATATAATTGATTTGCCATTCCATGCACTTGATTGGTCCTCTGAATTATTCAACATTCTTTTTTCCTGTGATTGGGTAACCAAAACTTTCAAATGGAAAAACATATTTTGAAAAGTTCTTCCTGATTAAAATATTTCTTAGTAACATCTAGAATAATGACATGCATTCTAAATACAAACATTATGAAACTTTATACACAGAAAAATAGGAAAAAAACCTAGCAAATAACTCAGCAGAGCAAATAAAATACCCTGATTTCCTTAATGAACATGATAATGAATATTTCTAATAATTGGTTTGATGTTTTCTCAGTTGGAATTTCCTCTATTGTTTCCACATGATGGATGTAATATAAATATAGAGATACTGAAACTTTTCATAGTTTGACATGGAAATACTTTTGTGTTTTGTTTTGATTTTATTTATCTCTCAGTTCTTAACTATAGAAACATTACAGGAAAGTAATTACTTTGAGGTAATTATTCTAAGTGAAAACTAGTAATTTTTTTAGCTGCACTTCTTACTTCTGACATCGTATGTTTTTCTAGTCCTTGTTGAAATTAAGGTTCTCCTATTTTTACTTGGATTCTCAGACTCTGATGAGAACAAACAGGAATTAAAATAGCATAATTATTTTATTGGCATTCAGTGGAAATGGCTGTCCAAGGATTTTTTGGACATTATATCTCTACTTCTACATAAATACATTCCATATATCACAAAAACCTATTCCATTCTATTCTATTCTATTCTATTCTATTCTATCCTCTTTTACTGATTTTCGGAGAGAAAGATAGTTCAGGTGGAAGGAAAAACCAAATTCTGTATTGCACTCTGATTCAATACTCAACATTCTGTAATCATGCAAAAGAAACACAAGCTAGACAGATGACTGAGTCTGCAGTCTGCTATATGGATCTGTTAACATGCCACATATTAGCTTTACAACTACTTTACACCAGAACTCCAGCAGCATTGTGTTAGCACTGGCAGCACTGAAGTAATGGCATGTTAATATTTGTATGCATAACATTATTTATCCTGTTATGAAGACAACCAAAGTTACAATGAGAATTTTCTTGCTCATTTTGTGTCAGTCTGCCACAAAACTGAAACGAAAAATTAAATATAAATGTATCTAATTAATGTGTTCTTCTCTTTTCATAAGTATTTCTATGACAATAACCTAATGCTGTATCACATATTTCAGTTTACACATTTTGCTTACTTTCTTCAGTTGCAGCTGATTGACATGTGATTCACATATGATTCACATATGATTCAACCCATCTAGTTTTCTGATCATACTGGTTCTAGTAAAATGTTGAAGAACATTTTAGAAAAGCTGTATGGTCAATAATTTACTTTCCATGTGTAAAAACTTGTCTGGGCAAATGTGATAAATTCCAACTAATCTCACTACACCACCTAGGCTTTATTTTATAGAAATATTAGTCAACAAGTACTGTGAAGCCAGAGAAGATTTCAGTTTTTCTACAACAATTCCTAAATTCCTTACAAAATCAATCGTAGCCACCTTCCCTTCGCATAGAAGTATGCTTCCACAGACATAAAATCAAGAGAAAACACAAAAAGCTAATATTCCACCTACAACCTGTAACATTTGCATGTTTTTCTATGTTTCTTTTTTCTGAGCATCACTATCTGTCCATAGACTATCTGATGATACATGAGATTTCCAGCTAGAGCATGAAATCTTACAATAAAACTGAGAAATTATTGTCAAAAAAGATTGTGCAGATGGAAGACTGTTCCTACAATCAAAATTAAAGACATTTAAACAGGAAGTAGTTTAAATTCAGTCTGAAATACAGTGTAGTCCACAAGTGAATCTAAACAGAGCAAGAGAAATTATTCTCTTAAAAATCAAACCCCCCAAAATTATTAAGAGTAAAAGTAAAGCAGGAGTTCCCTAGATTGCAATTTAAGCAGGGGGAAAGAATATATTTTTGATGATTAATTTTATTTCTAATCCCCATTATGATTCTGAGGCTTAGTTCTGATCTGAACAAAATTCACAGACTGTCCTCTAATTATTGTTCCATTTATGAAATATGCCTTTTTTTTCTACTCCTCAATTTATGGCTCCAGTTGGGTATTTTACAGTTTCTCGCTGCTTCGCTCTGTATTTGAATTTTTCCTTGTATAAAGACAGAGTGTTTGAGTTGCCTCTCAGCTACTACCCCCTTTAACCTCAGATCATGACCTCTTGTTTTGCAGCTAGTTACTATCTCTGCTGCTTGCTGATATCAATTTGTTTCCGCTTCATTCGGGATCAGTCATCTGGGCTCTTGATCCCTTACATGCCCTCACTGGCAAACATCTTTCAGTACCCAATGAAGGGAAGAAACCCCCTGAGTTAAATGAAACAAAACTTCAGCAGTTAACAAAAACATAATGTCAATCCGCCCACCTCTTGAAAGATGATTTAAGAACAGATAATGTTTATTCACAGATTGTCAGTTAATAGATGAATAACAGATCACTGTGGGGTCAAATGACAGAGTTTTTAAACTTGAAGAGACAAATTTGCGCTGGGAGAAAGAGGTGTCAAAATAGAATGTACCACCACAGCATATCTGGTTGCAGTAAGAATATAGGCAAAAGCAAGAAATAGAATTTCAAGCCTAATCTGTCACTATGTTCAAATGGTAGGAAATTCTCTTCTCTTTTCAAAGCAAATATAAGTGAAGTGAAATAAACTGTACGGAAATGTTTTAAAGAAAGGACAGAATGCATTGAATTGTTTAGTTCCGATCATGGGGTACACAAAAAAACTGAAATGATCAGGCTTAAATAAAGAAGAAAATTAATTATCATGAAATATGTATTTTTGTGATATAACTTTAATTATTTAAATAAAACTATGTTTATGCTCCCCCAGGGAGCATGATTCAGTGCCATATTATTTGAGAAAAGTCAACAGAAAACTAAATGAGATATTTGTTTTAGTCAATATTATTGTCATAAACTTGAAATATCCTTACTCAATGATATAACAAGATTGACACACTATCCTTTATTTAACTAACAACTGGTAAGCAACAACACTTAAATATTGAGGAACAAGCTACATATTTGTAACAAAAATAAAATAAATTTTTGAAAGAAAATAATTTTTTGCAGACATAGTTTTAAAATTTAATTGAATTATTATTTCCTATGAATATTTGCTCAGTTTCTATAACAGTGCTGCCTTGTCAGAATTCAGCAAGGGGAAGTTATGTAGACTAATAAGATTTGACATACCTCATTGAATTCCCAATCCTCCTACTTCTTCCCTAGTCATCAAGATTAGACAGGATCTTTCTAATCACTAGACTATACACGCTCTCCAGTCACTGGAATGCTACCTGATAAACTCTTTTATTATTATTTGCTACAGTATTTCAACTGTCATGGAAACAAGAATGAACACATATAAAAATATTTGCATTTCTACCATGACACAGTCATGGGAATGCATCCGTACAGCTTGATGAGTACCACATACTGTGTGTAGAAAAACAACAGTCTTACTTCAATTATAAAATACCCCATTTTTAAATTATGTTTAGGGATTTTATAATTTTTGGACTATTTTTTATGAATCAGATATTTTCAGAAATCTAATCACAGTAAGATTTACTACCCAGTTAGCAAGAATTTTGTGTTAAATATCTCGGTTTCTGAGAACATAACCTCATAGATAATATTGTCTTAAGGAACTTTCTGATATGATAAACAGAAGTCCCTGTCCAATTCTTCATTCGTCCCTATCTTCCATTCACATATATATCCTCAACTAATGGGCACCCATAATTTATCAATCCATGAATTGAAATCCCATGAAAATTCTGAAATCTTTTCCTGGATACATTTATGGTGACCATTTCATTTGGGTTAAGGAGATAGTTTAAATGAATGGACAGAGTGCTGAATCAGTAACAATCAAGGCAAGAGAAAGAGGCCTTAACCCTTTTAATTTATGAATATAGATGCAGCAAAAGACTCCAATCTGCATAGCTATGCAGAGTTCCCTATTCAAGAATAAAATGCCGTTTAACTAAAACTAAACGTGTTGTACTGCTGTACGACATGTGACTGGAACTTTTGACTGAATGTGCAAGCTCAGAAATATTTGGGATCCACCTTTCACTCTACTTCAGGTGCCAAGTTCCTATGTTTCCATATAAAAAGGAGAGTTGGTTAGAACCCTAACCCATTTTTTAGCTATTGCACAAAATCCCTTTCCTGCAATTCTTATGCCAAAACACTAGTAACACCAGTACAGAAATGCACTTTTGTATAATGACATATAAAAGTGTTTCTGAAATCCACATTATTTCCACTACTACCTCTTTTTTCACAAATTTAGTAGATATATATATATTTTTAAAGAAATAAAGCAAATTAATCATATCCCTTACATGCCATTGCTTTAAATGGCTCATAATACTGTCTGATGTGCTCCATTCACACTATTCTTCTAACTATTGTATGCTTGTTAGGTCATTTTTTGAATCTTTCATAGATTCTTTCTTAAACTTTTAAAGAGAAACACATTTTACCACCTCTGTAACTTCATTAACCTCAGTGAGTTATCATAAATATCTGACACCAACTTTTCTATTTCCCCAAACACACCACAGAACAATTTATCTGAGCCTGGTGCTTTATCATCCTTTAATCATTCTAATTTTGCAAACACTTTATATGATCTGGGGCTCATAAAACTCTTGTTGTATTTCACTTTCACAGAAAATTTATTCCAGACTTTAGGTTATGGCCTACAGCTGCACTCATAAATATCAAGGCAAAGAATTCATTCATGCTAAATTACCTTCCAGAGATGTGCCGAGTTATTCATACCACTCAGAAGAACACCAAAATTCATATTTCTGTCAAGTTCCACAAAAATAGAATACACGAGATTGCCAGTTAAAACTTCTCTGCCAATATGTTTTGAAAGTATGGAAAACAGTCAAATTCCACACAGGGCTGCTGCTGAGAACATGTTCAGACAATTCAATTAATGATTGTCAGACTTCAAAACTCTACTTTATCCAGGTATACAAATTTTAAATGAAGTCTAAATAAAACTACTATGAATAAACTCAAGCAGTAGTGGAAAAGTTAAAGCAGGAAACACTTTGTGCCTCTTTTAAGTACTTATTCTTCGTCCTCGGTTCCCAGTCCTTCAGAAAGAAAATATTCTGCTTGTCATTGGAACTTCTCATATGAAGCATAACAAGTCCCAGAAACCTGTGGATTCTAGACCATGTTTCATAATCACAAAAATCTTCATTAGTTTGAATCATTTCAAGTAAAAGTGAAGGCATCTTCGTCAATTAGCTTGTGCCAGTTTCATTTTTTTCCCCATATACTCTTGATAACATTTGGACAAGGAGCAGCTATGAACTTATCCTCTCCAACTCAGACCTATGGCAAAATTCTACCTATTTTCAGATAGACACTGCATTTAGATAAATATGAAACATCATAATTTACACAAAATTCTAAAGTTACAAGAAAAAATATGTTTTTTAAAAGAATTCAAAAGCTTTCAGAAGAGTATTTATTTCCATTTAAATACATAGAATATCCTTTCTTTGGTTTAGCCTAAGTATGGTGAGAAGGCCAGAAAAGTATCTGAATAGAATTGAAAAGTATGAATTGTCAGCTTGATTTTCTTGCAAGCTCTAAATTGTGAATTGGAAGAAAATAAAAACAAAACCCAAAATATCACGTGCATAATAGAAAAAAAATTGATTAAGCCCTGACTGCTAATAAAAAGCCATGTAACCTTCTGGGAAACCTTCATTGCACAAATGTTAGTGTCAGCTAGCAAACCAACAGACCTGTGTTCGTTGTCTCCAGTAACTAATAGCAACTTACCCCTGCAGAATGAACATATTTCTTCATAACATTTGTGATTAATTCTATCCTAATAGGGTACAATTTCTTTTTACTATTCATCTTTTGAAATTATTGAAACATGTATAAAGAGTAGAAAAATCTGGGGATTAAGTCACGTGAGATTATTATCCAATTTAAAATTAAAGCATCAAACACCACATCAAATGTCTGGGATATAATCACTATGTTTATACATTAATGAATCCATCAGAAAGGATGTGGTTGCATATAATATTAAATAACAGGGTTTTAGCTTATCATTATTATTTAGGGATCATGTGGTGCAAATACCTTTAAATCCAGTACTGTAATTTGCCATATCTGAAGGTGAGGGTAAACTTGCCCAGCAGTAGAGCCTGCTTACCCTGTGCTTTTTCAGTATGTAGTTCCTTATTTCATTCTCTCAACTCACGGAGCATGAGCAGCAGTAGCAATAAAACTCTGCATGTGTATGCCAGTAGAAGGTTTTTATTGCTGTTTCTGCTCTTGTTTCCTGTGAGAGGAAGAAAAAAAAATAAAAGGGTATGGAAAACCTTGGTTTTTAACAGGGATTTCTGCTTCAGAAGTGGGAGAGGAGTTACACTGCTTTTGAGGAACTTACCTTGGTTTGTTTCTGCTTTCCTAACTTGAACTTCCCGAATTTTCAACAAGCAGATCTATGGTAATATACCAAATACTATAAGCCACCTTCTTTCATGATCCTTAGGCCATCAGGGACCCCCAGGAATTCCTGTCTCCATACTGACCAAGCACAGTAAATTCACCTGATGGAGATCTTCCATCTGCTGAGGTTCTGCTACCTGACCCTGCTCTAATTCTCCCATGCCTGAGATCTCCTCAGGTAAAATGGCATGCCTTTCCCCAAATCCATTTTCTTCCTCTCCTTGTAGGTATAAGGCAAAGCACCAACTCAAATATATTCATCAAATATATTTTTTGAGAAATTTCCTACGTAGGACATGAAATAGATTATATGTGGCTACATGAGATTCAAATATGAAAGACTTTCACAGAAAAGAGTGTGTCAGTAAAAAAACCACCAAAACCAAAGTGTATCTTAGAACTTTTAGATTAATGAATTTTAGTCAATCATAAATACATTCCCTCCAGCAAATATACAATAATTTTTTTTGTGCTGAAAGTAAATGCCTGCAGTCTTTGAAACAAAAAAATAGCACAGGGTTTTTTATGGATTTAACTTGTTGTGGGTTTTGGCTTGTTTTGTTTGGTTGGGTTTTTTACAGATATTGATGTTACCTTTATTTAATTTTGTTTATTACCTTTATTTTATTCAGAAATAATTGTGCCTTCTCTACTCCCTGTAGTAAATTAGGAGTTAAAATTATCTATCTTGCAAGCATTAAAAATCAACTCTCACCCCTCCCGATGATATCTCACCTCTCCCAACACAGTGCTTGAGATGCTAGATGATGAAATACCTGGTGGGGTAAGACTAAATCATTGTTTAATTGGTAATGAATGCTGTTTGTGCAGCAACTATGACACTAAAAAATTTTTTTTTTAAAAAGAAGGGTAAAGTTATGCAAAATTAAAATGGGATATTGTGGTTAACTAGGGAAAATATTTTTTATTTCTTATTTTTATTGCCTCAAATTTCTGCAGATCATGACTTGACATCTATTTGGCAAGATATTAGGATAAAGTCCAAATGGTTTACCAGGAGAGTGGCTAATAGGTAATTTCATACAGTATTCATCCAGCTAAAGGAACAGGCTTCTACTTCACACTTCAGTGAAATATAATTTTGTTAACTTGGTGAAGAAAAAGAAATCATGAGAGGATTTCCATTATTCTGGATCACCCAACAGTGCACTGAATTATTTAACTGTAGAAACTGCTGATCAAGTAGGAAAAAAGTAAACAGATATGTTTTAATGTGCTTTATCTTGAAGGAAAAACGATCATACCTGAATGTATTTATAAGTCAACATGCAATAAAAATTGAAAGAATTACTGCTATTGCCCTTGAAACTATTTAGGAAGGAGTTGGGATAGTTTCTGAGAAGCTGGGTGGAAAAGAAGTTGGGTGTTACAGCCTTCTTTTCAGTAAAGAAAAAAATAAATCAAAGAAAAAGCTTTTGTTTGGTCTTTGATCTAAAACTTCCATATCTTTATTCATACATGAGAAAAGTCTGTAGAACTGCTCAGTTTAGGGAAAATTCCCTTCATCTAACCTGATAAACTTTCAGTAATACTTTCTCTTCTACAATATGCAGTCCTGGTGCACAATGTCAAGAGGAAAGGAAGGATTTAGTAACCAGAATTTCAATAGATTGCTTTGTGTTGAACAGTTCACAGAACATCCCAGTACAAATCATCAGGGAATTGAAATAATCACCAGTGAAAAGGACATTATTTCCCATGTCATTTCTATCAGCAGCTATTCAAGGACAACTAGTAATGTAAAACTATATAATGAACTTTGAAATAGCATAAAGGCTAGCCATCTTACAGTACCATCTTCAAAAATTATTTGTCATGACAGTCACTGATGATCTGAACACACATTTAGTCTCAAGGGTGGGGCAGAATGAAGTGGCACAGTGTGGGTTAGTGGTGATGTTGCAGTCTCAAACCAGCACTGCTGCTTTTCAGCTACAAAATATGGGTTAACTGCACCAACCCAGGCTAATGCCTGTGGGAGGAAAGCTTCTACTTCGAGACAAATTCAGTGCTGGACTTTTTGCTGTGCTGTATCTTCCTACGGGCAATAAAAATTCCACATGATCTTATGAGTAACTGAGAGGCGTATTTCCAAACATTAAAAACAGTTAAAGCAAAATTGCCTGCCGGCTGTCCCTAGAGGCTAGACACAGTAAACTAAGTTAATTTTTAGCAGCACTCTGTAGGGAGAATATGCAGAGAGATAATATAAACTGCTTGATTTTAAAAATACCAGTTTTTTCTTTTTCTTGTGGCTAGGAGATGTGACTGAATTATCAAAAAATAGTTTAGTAGTAAGTGTCTTCTGTAGTAAGTATCAGTTGTTAGATTTCACAATATAGTATCATCTACTTTTTGTCTGTAACATTACTTACACTAGAAGATTTAAAGCTACGACAAACCATGACTATCTACCCAAGATAATAAGTGCTCTTAATAATATAAATATGGTGTGTAAAGTACATAAAATCTGAAACAAATTTTCCAATAACATGTGCCGAAGACTAACTTGCTGAAAAACATATACTGTAAAAATTGGAGTATGCATACTGTTTATTAACGATTCAAATACAAATATGTCATTATTTCCTTGTAATCTATTGACTACTGAACTGGAAAGAGGGGAGAAATAAACAGTTTATGGCAACATTTCAGGTAAGTCTCTGTATATGGAGGCAAATGAAGTGAAAGAAATAGGTGGTTAAAGACTGTAACAATTTTGCTAAGCTTTTTTAAAATGTTTATATTGAAGTAGAATCAAAAAAGGAGGAGATGGATTAAATTTACTTCTGTACTAGACCAAATCTGTGTTTTTATTTTTCATTTGTTCAGTGACTTGAAATCTGCAATGTTTTAACTAATTTAATTTTTTCTCCTTCTCCCTAAAGAACTAATTTAAAAGAGCCAACAAAAAAAACCCCTACAAATATTTATGTAATTTAAATTCTTAAATATTTAATGACAAATTGAGGTTAAAACACTGTGTTTCAGATTATATGCAACCTAAGTATAATATAAAATCTTTTTTAAAGAAAAAATGTAGGCCAAAAATATTTCATCTTTTTACTTTTTAAAATCTGTAAGATATTTATCAAAAAATTAATATTTCCATGAATAAAAACATTATTCAGATAAGGTATTATAGTTCATTTTTTCATTGAGACTTCACTGCTTACAGAGCCTGCAAATTTTATCTGTCATATAAAATGCCTCGATAGATTTGCTTGCTAAGGGTTCAGTGTTTGAGTTGAGGGTAGGAAAAAAAATCAGTAAACACTAACAAGTTTTGTGGCAGTATTTGTTTATTCTTGATGCTTACAGATTTTTAAAAGTCTCTTAGTAAAATCTTCTCCTCTCAAAATTCACAGGCTCTTCCTCTTAATCAAAACTGCTGCCAGCATCTGTTAGCCCTGGCCACAGGAATGAAATTAGTCTTCAGCTAGCAAAATGTGCGTCAGGTTCAGTAAACAGAAAAGGAACAGAGTCAAAGTAACTGCCTCTTTCTAATTTTTCGCCATGGCTGGAGCTGATTAAGGAGAAAGATGGACTTTAAAGAGTTTGAATGAAAGAGAGCTAGAGGAAATGAGAACTTAGGGGCAAAATGACACGTTGTTATTATTAACAGTAGATATTAAGAAAGTAGAAAGAAATATGATAAGAGACAGAACAAAGGAAAACCTCTATTTGAGAAGAAAAATAAACAATGGGTGGGACAGAAGCCTGTGAGAGAAACTGGAGTAATGAAGCAGCAACAAATCTAAAGAGCAAGTGATGCTCAGTAAGATGACTGTGAAGTATACTGGGTACTCACACATGATACCATGACCTTTCAGCTCAACTATTATTGATATCATGTGTCTTCATAAAAATCATAAACCCCCACCACTCACACCTCCAATAAAAGACAGAAGAAATAAACAAATTCCAAAAAAAAATAATAAATTTCAATTAATAACTTTAATCCTGCATTTTGGTTGTATGTTTAAGCTGTGTATGAAGCAGTGCAATAATGAGGAATTTTGGTTATGCTCCAGCCCGAATTTCTTTTTTTATTTAGTCAAAGAAACTTGTTATGTGAGAGCCCATAATCCTTTCTTTATTCATTTCCTAGTCTTCTACTGTAAGATTTCTCTCAGCTATTTTCTCTTTATTTATTTTACTCCAATATTCAGGTAAAGAATGAACTGAAGCAAGGATTCAAAATGAAGTTTGCAATCTAGCACAGAAATATATGCAAAGTTTTCAGTATCAAATATAATTTGTAAGGTGTATGGAGGGTATCACAGTACATAATAATGCAAATAAATCATAGTAGAAGTAGCACTTTCATTGTGTTATATAGTTCTAATTATTAGAAATATGAAACATAACAATTTCTGAATTCTAAATACAAACTGCAGTTATCACTACAATTACAGAACTATAAAGATAACAAAAGTTTTCTTCTCCAAAACAGCACTCCTCTCATAATTCATACTGTCCAGTAGCATGACAAACATACATATAAAGCACATGAAAAGACACTTAAAGGTACAATACTGCTTCTATGAACAGATCACCTAAATGGAAATCTCACTAGAACCTCTTCCTAAATTAATATTTTTTACAGATCCAGAACAGCATTTATTCACATGGCTAATCCTGTGGAGGTTTACAAGATCAACTGCTATTGCACATGATTGCAGAATCAGGACTTATTTTTATTTTGTCATCAAAAAACCAAACAAGCAAAAAAACCAAGCAACCAACCAAACAAATGAACAAAACCCCCCAAACCCACCATTAAACCCTGCAGAAATTTAAGTACACATTCAAACTGTCCTAAAATATAATAGTAAGAAAATAATTTGAGGGCATTTCACAGTATAATTGTATCTATCACATATGTATGCATGTATGCACCTTTCTGTTCTCACAACTCTCTTATAGCTGTGCTGCTATCAACTGTATTCAGCTATCAGTACTTGTTCTGGTCATGTTCTTTGTTGTTAGAATAAGATTCTGTATTTTTGAAACCTAATCTATCATTTTATAATTCCCCTCAAAAAAGTGAAGTATCTTCGAAAAGTGTCTCAGAATAAATCCATTTTAATGAAAAAAAATTAAATGAGAAAGTCGTATGAAATTAAGTAATTCTCAAAGCAATCTCTATATTTTAATGAAAACTAAAATAGTACAAAATTTTGCAATCCTATGAAAAATATGACAATGAAAATAATAAAGAAAAAAGCACATGAAAAAGATAAATGTAAGATTTCAAGCCACTATTAATAAGTTTCTAACCTTACTTTTTTATTTTAATAGGTTGAAACTGTGATTTTGTAGAGTTTTATTGATTTTGGATGGTTTGTTTTTCGTTTTTTTTCATTTGGGACAAGTTAGGGGGTAGAGTGGTATTTTTTAAAAATCTATTCTTCTTTAAAATTGCAGTTTCTCTGCCACAACTCTTAACAGCATTTTATTAATTAATTTAATGCATTCAGATATCTTTCTATAAACATAATGCCTCATAGGGACTGTTACTTCGGCAGACTTGTAACTGTGACATCAAACAATTCGGCCATATTTGAGCAGTTAGAAGTTAATAGAAAACATCATGGTCTAAGAAACATGACAGTGCTTTAGCAAACACGGAGAATGAGCTCAGTCTTTGTGTTTGATGAGTCAAAGGCCATCTTCCTGAATCAAACAAATAAAGTAGTAAAGAACTATGCAGCATTTGTGCAAGCCTTGAATACAGCACTGACCATGTCAAGCCGATACTTTAGAGCTTTGATAAGCATCATCCATTTTCAAGCACAGGAAAAGTTGATTTGAAGCAGCCCTATTTTTTTCTTCAGATAACATAGGAAAAAAAGGTTAGAGGTTAGTTTTGCAGTCAAAAAATCAAAACCCAAAACAAATGGCCACGAAGGTTCAGATTTGTGGCTAGATCAAAGAACAAACACTGATACCACAAGTATCTACACAATCCCTGCCTTACAAGCAGTCAGAGATGAATATGACACACAACTTTTTTCAGGCTTCTGCCATAGCAACTGTAAGTCACAAGGATATTTGGGAAAACATGACTAGGCTGCTGACTCATCCCTAGCCTTAGGTTGCTCTGTGAAACAAGATGTGAGGAATTACGGAACATGAATTGGTGGATGGTCGCATGGCTTAGTGGAACTTGGAAGTTTTAGGCTTGTGGTTGGACTCGATCTTTAAGGTTTTTTCTAACCTAAAAGATTCTGTGATTCTAAAACGCAGCCAGAGATAGCTGTTAGCATCACGAGGAAAAGCTGAATATCATGGGTGGGTAAGGGGGAGTTGCTTGAAAAGTGACTCAACTTTGTATGAAGTTGAGGGGGAACACTGGGAAACCTTCTGGAGAGCAAATTTTTTTAAGGCCAGTAACCTAGGTAACCGTACCAGTAATAACATTCAAGGATGAGATTGCCAACATAACAGTACCAAAAATACTTAATTTTCTACAGATAAGAAAACTGGAACAAACCACAATTTCAGACTCATCATAGAACAATTACGATTGGGAGAGACTTTCAAAGATCAAATAGTTATGCTCCTTCTGCCATGTGCAGAGACATCTTTCACTCGATCAAGCTGTACACTTATCTAAAACACTGCCAAAGATGAGGCATCCAGAGCCTCTCTGAGCAACTTGTTCCTATGTCTCAACACCCTCATCATAAAGAATTTCTTCCTTATACCTCATTTTAACCTATCATGTTTAAGTTTAAAACCATTGATTCTTTTTCTATCACTGTAAATCCTGGAAAAATCTCTCTCTCCATCTTTCTTATAAGACACCTTTATACATTGAAAGACTGAAACAAGGTCTTCCAGAGCCTTCTCTTCTCCAGATTTAACCCCAACTCTCTCATCCTTTTTACATAGGCTTGTTCCAGCCTTCTGATCATTTTCATGGCCCTCCTTGGGACTCGCTCTAACAGGTCCAGGGCTGTCTTGCACTGGGGACCCCAGAGCTGGATGCAGTACTCCAGGTGGAGACTCAGCAGAGCAGAGAAGCAGGACAGACTTAACTCACTTGATCTTCTGGCCACACTTCTTTTTATGTAGCACAAGACAGGGCTGACTGTCTGGGCTGCAAGCACATTTGCTTCTTTCTGCATATTGTATGTTTTAAACTTCTGCATCTTCCTAAGAGATGATATGATAATTTTCTACTGTTGGAAGTTTCCTGCAGAGTAGGCAATTGGTTCTCTAGAAGGGATACCAGTGGGATTGTGAGGATTTAAACCTTATCCATGCCAAGCTTGACCAACCAGGATGTTAGAAAGTTTCAGTTTTACAGTTTGGAGAAAGTACATGGGTTAGCATAAAGTTGCTGTAGTTAAATTTATATTTACCATAAAGAAAAGGAAAATTAACCATGAGAAATCTCCTGAAGAATTTCAGTGCAAAATGAAAACTGACTTCCCTGAAGGATCATTCTGATGCTGATAAATATGAGTCTTGAATACTAAAGGAAAAGACTTGATCTGCAAGTTAACTAAGATATTTAAAAAAAGAGATTAGTATAAACCAGAAACTTAATCAGAATAAAAAGACTAAGAATTTAGGAAGGAAAGAGGAGCAGGAACGGAAGAAAGTTGTGGAATTCCTGCAAACAAGAGTCTCAGAACTCTGCATTATGGCCTTCTTTGTCTGTGGAAGGAAAATTCATGGGAGGGAATAGCTACAGGTGCAGATATTAGATCCAGTAAAGGCATACAGACCTTTTTGCAAAGGCAAAGTCATAAACAAGCAAACAAATAAATGACACAGGATATAGGACTGAAAGATATTTTCTAAATATTAGTTCAACCCATCCACAAGTTACTAATTAGAGTGGTTTAAATCTTGAGTTAGTTATCTACTATTAATTTAGTAAAGCTGACTGAAAAGGATCTGAATCTCAACTTTCTTTTTTTATTTAATTTAAATTTAAATTTATGCTGATACAAAGGATGTCATATATAAGAAAGCAGCAGCACTTTCAGCCTGAGCACTAAATGAAATATTTTCTGCTAGTTCCTGATAAAGAAATTTGCATTAAAACCTGAACCAAAACTAAACATGTAATAGTCATGAAGGCTGGAGAAAGAAATTGCAAATAACCATGGGAGGAAATTTCATGCTTAACTTACTGATACTTCAATTGCAACATAAGCTAGTAGTTTTAGAGAGACTTAGAGAATAGGTAGGCTAGTTTTGCATTCAAGAAATCATGTAGATTAAATTGTACTACTATTATTCACATTGACTGTAAAGATGCTTTAAAATGTGACACTCAAAGAAATGTGGAAAATCAGGAAGTCTGAGACACAAAATCCTCAAAAAGAACAAAAGTGGACAATCTCTTGCAAGGATGTACCCCATAATGTGGAACATATGTGATAGAATCTCTTAAGAGACTTACTGAATCAAATAAGCCTTATGAAAATTCTAGGAAGTAGTCCAAGTTAGAGGAGAGCAAAAGAATCCAAATGTTTTTCTGGATCTGTGTGGGATGAATCTTTTAATTCTATGTTAAGATAAAACCCATACAGCAACCAAATGAGTCTAGACACTGACTGCTTCCTAAAGGCCTATTTATAAATAAATTAAAAAATCAACAAATAAAAGCAAAACTAATGAACAATAGAAGATAGAAGAATGTAGTAAACTTAATGCCTTAAAGACTATTTCACAGCTCCTTGTCACTGCATAAAATATTAAAATGCTTTCAAAGTAGTTGAAGAAGAAAGCAACTGTACTGAGTTTGCTTTATTTCTTAGAGAAAGGAGAACTGTTTGGTCATCCTTTATATCCCTGGGCTCTGAATACACCCTCAGCAAGTTTTCTGGCAACCCCAAGATGTGTGGTGCAATTGATGCTCCAGAAGGAATGAAGGTCCCCCAGAGGGTCCTTGAGAGGTGGATTTGTGCAAAGCACAGGAAGTTCAACCAGGAGTACAAGATCCTTTACCTGTGTCAGGGCAATCCCAAGCACAAATACGGGCAGGGAAAAGAATGGATTGAACCCTGGGGAGAAAGACATGGTGGTGTTGGTGGATGGAGAGATCAACATGAGAGAAATATATGTTTGCAGCCCAGAAAGCCAACTTGGTCTGCATCAGAAGCAGTGTGACCAACAGTTTGAGGGAAGTCTCAGCCCCTCTACTCTGCTCTCATGAAACTCTGCCTGGAGTCCTGTGTCCAGCTCTGTGGCTCCCAGCATAAGGACATGGACCTATTGGAACAAGTCCAGAGGAGGACTATGAAGATGGTCACAGGGCTTGAGCATTGTTCCTATGAAGTCAAGAGAGTTAGGGTTGTCCAGCATGGAGCGAAGAAGGTTCTGTGGAAACCTTTCAGCAGTAACTAAAGGGGGCCTGCAAGAGAGCAGGAATGGTACTTTTTATAAGGACATGTAGTGATAGGACAAGGGGAAATGGCTTTAAACTGAAAAATGTTAGGTTTAGTTTAGGTACTAGGAAGAGATTCTGTGCTGTGAGGGTGGTGAGGCATGGAAACAAGTTGCCCAGAGAACCTGTGAATGCATCATCCCCAACCTTGAACAGAACAAGCTGGATGGGACTTTCCACCTTGTCTAGTGGAAAACATCTCTGGAACTTGGAAAATAAACATATTTGCAGAGATTTTTCCCAAAGAGACCTTACTGCAGTTTTGGGAGTTTTAATTAATGCAGTCTTTCTGTGCTTCTAGTTTTTTTTTTTAACTTTTTTTTTCCTTTCAAATGTGCTGTCACATATAAGAAATGGTGATAAATCATGATATTTAAAATTAGAAGATAATAATTAAATTGTTATAAATAAATATGTTGTTGTATGTATGCATTTCTAAATTTCCTTGAACCTTTGGAAGCCTGACATACTATTTCAAATATTTTCTATATCTCTTTATAATATTTAATCTTATAAATCAATTATATGTGATAAAGAGTGAACTGTAATACTACATTTATTAGTAATTAATTAGTAATATTACATTTATTATTGTTTAACATCTATTTCATGCAGCTTTTTTTTACATTAGGATCTGAAACAATTCTTACTGAAAGAGAAAATAAATTTATTATTTTTATTTTTTTGTTGTTGTTGCTTTGGGGGTTTGGTTTGGTTTTTGAACCAACTCAAAGAATAGACCAACAAGTTAAAAAGAAAGGAGAATCTCTTTACCCACAATGAGTTTGCCAAGTGTGTCCAACCATTATGGCAGATGGCCACTACAAAACTAATGCACTTGGATAAAGTAAGCAGAGGCAGAACATCCTGAGCTGACAGACGATACACAATCTACATATTCTATGGAAAACCCCTCAATTTTTGTTCATAGCCACCTTCCTGTCTTAGGGCTGAATATGGGTTCTACAGAAAGCTGGCTTTTGAATGTTCATGCTTAGAAAGTATGGGAAGAAATGGAAAAGAGGGAGAGCAGTGCCTGGGAACCTGTAACTGAGGCTGAACAGGAAAGAACTTCATGCATGAAGAGTATGATTTAAGAGTATTTCATACTCATTCCTGAAGACTTACAATTTGAATCAGCCAAAAGCTAGTGAGTGCATGCTGTCTTTCTAAAATCTATTGAACCTCCTTGTTCAAAGATCCTCTAAAAAACTTTTTGGTGTGTTTTATCTAATTATCTAATAAATTATTACAACAAGAGAGCTCATTAAATTCAGAGCAAGGAAGAAGGAAAAGGTGTTGCTAGAACTTAATTAGCAAGATACAAAGATACCAATTAACACCTATAGCTCAAGAAAAAGAAAAACTTTTTCATGCAGCATACTAAAAAATACATTCACAGCTGGTTACACATATTTAAGTGGCATGCAACTAATTTTGGTGCTAGTGTTGATATTAAGTAAAAAAGATCATGTAAAGGAAAAAACAACTTCCCCAGGGTAGCAACCAAGATTCTTTTTTATTGGTATGACTACCAACTATTTAGCTATTCAGATTAATGAGAGAGTAATTAGGAAAAATTGTGCTACAGAAATGGCTAAGAATGATATCATCTTTTTTCTACCAGATGTATCACACTAATGCATGCCAATAATAATTTAAATATACAGTTTGTAATTAACACCTCTGACAAGCTAGAAAACAATTATTTTCTTTTAAGATAATAAACTGACTGCTAGGAGTAAGATCCTTCTTAAATATAGATCCTTCTTCTCTTACTCTTGTTTTGAGTGATGTTGTCATGAGATCTAAAGGTCATTGAATTTCAAGTAACAGAGGGAACCATCTAGCTCTATGGATTCAAAATAAGCATGAAGAACCATAACCTATAAAGGAAATAGTGATTATTTTTCACATGTTTTCCAATGTATTAGAATTTTTTTCTGGAATTAATAAAGAGACTTAAGTGTGTCCATATTAGAGTTCAAACTAAACCAAGAAAACATAAGGATGTACAACAGCCAGCAAACAGCCAGAAAGCAATACTGTCTTCAGAGTGCAAATGAAACACAATTTTTGTACAGAGCTGAAGCATGGAGGCCTGCAGGACATTTTATTATATCCACAAAGGATTTGGAACAAACCCATCCCTGAAGGAAGAAAGAATCAATACTTTTTTTGAACACTGCAAAAGGCTTGCTTTTCCTTTTCAGGTGTGGCAGCATGTGCACATTTTAAAAATAAAGAATATTTTCCTATGGAAGAAGGAGGGCAATCTCTATTCCTTCTGTTGAAATAGAATACAAGCAACACCAGACTTAAAATCCATAAAACGGAAACAGGAGTCTAGATTACCTGAACTAATAACTCTCACAAAGGAACTAGAAGCTTAGTATGCTTCGCCATTCAAGATCCATTTAAATAAATAGCAAAAGCAGAGACGATGTTCCAAAATGAGTGTCTAAGCACTGGGATATACAAAGTACAGAGGCTAAGAGGCCACACTTACTTGCTCATTTGTGGACTCAAACAGTGGATGCATTATTTTCTTAGTATGTTGCAGGGTTTCTTTGAAGGGTTTCTTTTCAGTGGAAATTTAGTTTGCACTTGAAATCTTACAATACACACTTGAGCTGTGCTTCTGGTTTTCTCAAAGCAGTTTCCCTCCCGGTGAAGCAGAAGCAAAGATATCCAACAGGGAGCCATCTGTAGATCTCTCCTTGCAAATTGAATACAAGATTCTCCAGGAGTTAGCACTCTATATATGTGCAACTTATGCCCAGAACCCACAGTTGTCATTAACCTCATTGACTTAACTGTGAAAACACAATATGGATGTGTACTCCAAGAACCACAAAGAACCACACAAAAACAAGTTATGGTCCTTCCTTTTACATGCAATAATATTCTATGGTGTAGATGCATCTGACACCAGATCAGCTCTGACATATTAAGAAATAGGCAATTTTGGATATGTATTACCCAATAGACTTTTATTACTAGGGCTCCAAAAATTAGTTTTTAACTATTAATTTAACATATTGCTTCTTTCTATTTAGCCAAGACAAAACACTACCTCATCAGATATTTTTAAACATGCAGTTTGAAACTTGGCTAAGAAAGTTTATTACAGTTTATTACAGTTTATTACAACTGTTTAAGCCCAAGCATAGGATTCATATGCCTGACTGTTGCCATCTGATGATATTTCTGAGGCTGTGCTGTGTCCTGCTGGCTCTCTAATGGCTGCTTCAGGAGAGCACAAGTATTGTGTCATTCCTGCCAGCCTGGGCAATCTAAACTGACACCAAGTGTGACAATTCAAGCATGTTAATTCCTTATTAGTGTTCTTGACTTAAAGAGGGATGAGAGAAGAGTCTCGCCCCTATGAAAAAATTTGTAACAAACTTAGTTCACAAGAACTAGCCTGGATTTCTCCGATTAAAAAACACTTAGTTATTTTCTTTTGAAATTAAAGAAAATGAGCAGTTAATTTTAAAAGACCAGTCCTGTATTTGAAATCTCATAAAGCCCAGAGAATTCAAAAGTAATATTTACCATCTCTCCGGAGGATGTTGTTTGCATCAGCATCTACACCATGTTCTTGTCTGCTTCATCTGGTTGTCTCCTTCTGTTTTCCTGAACAAACAAACAAGTTTTATGCTTGCAATAAAACTGCAACGCACAGAGAGGTGGAAACATAGTTGTCCTTGTGTATCTGAGCAATTGGAGGAAAATAAAAAACAAACCTTAACAAAGGAGTATACTTTACACCACCCTGAATTTCTATAATTTAGTAGCACATTGATGAATGATTTTGAGAGTAACTTGGCAAACAGCAAATTATAGTTCTGACAATACAAATAAAAGATTAATTTTGCTTTCTGCTGGAAGTGTGACTGTATTTTAATTTCTCTGAGATTTGGTGTTGAACAGTACATCTGGTGAAAGTTGCTCGGTTTGTAAGCTAGAGATGCAGACTGAGATGCAGACAGGGCTCTGAGTGGGAGACCAAGTAGACAAGAGTCCATGAACTGAAAATCCTTTATTTAAGAAAGGTCATGAAGACCAGTGGCACCAGCCAGATGAATGGACACATGTCAGAAGCAGAAGACTCAGGAGGAAGAGCAAGACTTGTACATAGGCAAACTGTGAGGGTATAAAACCCCAGGGGTTCTTTTGTCCTCCTCAGAGGCACCAGCTCAGGCTGTTTGTGTTTATGCACCTTGAATAAATGTCTGTGTGGAACAAGACATCTCAGACTTCTCCATGGCAAACCTGGGCTTGAAATGGTGAGGAAACCTGGTCTGACTGTGTAAGAGTGTGATGTGTGGGAAGTCAAACAGGTCTCCCATCACTCCCTGGAGCTGCCTGTTCTGAAGGAGCTTCACTCCCAGCAGCAGAAGTCGCTGGCCTTGGGAGTGTGACTATCAGAGAATGTCATGAACGGTCAGGCTGGGAAGTTTCCTTATCATGACTGTGTCTCAAAGCGATAGATATGAAGGAGAGTACTCAAAATGAAACTCCAACCAATTAAGCAATTCCAGCTGTTTTGGATAGTCAGCTTATATAATTCTCTCACAGTGGGTATTCTTTCAGCTCTAGGTTATGGTAGAAAGTTTCATGATTGAATGACTCTTGATTTTTCAGAATAAGCTAAGTTAATTGCAGATCATATGCTCTTACAAAATTACAAAGGACAGGATATGTCTTTATCGTGAGGGCAGTGATGTCAACTTGCTGGCTGGAGTAATAGTTGAAAGACTAACAATGAACTAATATCTTTTTTAAATATGACACAATCAAGACCTTCTCTCCATGCAGTTATTTTTAATGGCAATTACTTCAGCAGTTATTAAGATATTTCAATAAAAAGCCTGAAAAGAATAAAAGAAGTAATATATTCCTTACTTGACCTAAAGGTTTTGAATGTTATTTGATGTCTTCATTCTGAATAACAAAGGCAGATTTATCAGAGTTAATTCTAAGAAGACAACTAAATTTTTGAAAGACCTAAAGCAAAATTAGGATGTTTTCATCCCAACAGTATTCTCTACCTATTGTCATACCCTCTTCTTACTGTTCTTTTATAAACCAAATGAAATCCCCAACAATCTGTCTTCTTGACAAACTTCAGCACAGATTCATCTTTATCTGAATCCTCTGTCTTCTATCAACTTTTCCAGTCTTTGACTTGTTTATTTTTTTCTTTTAATATACAATTCACTTTAAATTGATCTCAACAATGTCAATTCAATGGCTGTTGCATGCTTTCTTACATAAAACTCCCATGAAATTTAGTGAGCTGTGGAGATTTTGGCGACTGCTTCCCCAGCATCAGCAATTCATATAGTGAGGTGCATTCATACCTATTCTCAGAGACAAACTTTGTTTTGTTTTTTAAGTAGCAGTTTTAGCTTTTCCTCTCCCAAAGAGATCAAGCCACTGTCTTGATCAAGCCACTAGCCACTCTAACCATTAGCTAACAAAATATAGATCAGGTGATGGCTTACTAAGCATGACTCTCTTTTTTGTATGATTTTTCTGGCAGCTGTGTTGAGTGATTCAGAATAATAAAAAATTCACCTTCATAAAAATACCAACACTGTGTGAATTTCCACATCTCTTACATCTCTCCAAACACTCTATTTCATGTAGCACTAATTTCAATAACCTTTAGATATAAATTTTTTCTTGATTGCATATATTATTAAGAGGAGAAAAGGATTTCAGTTTTCCATATCTCTCTCTATCTTTAATTTTACTGTCTAGCCATAATTATTTAAAATTAAATTGGTGGGGAGTTTCTTATTTGAATCATATCCAAAAATAGGAAAAAAAAATATAATAGCTTGGAGAAAAACAAGATAAAGAATATCCTGTCTTTAGAAGTGGAAATATTGAACACATAAATAAATACACTGACTTTTGTCTTCAGGCAGGAATTTCTGTTGTCTTGCTTGTAATAGCCTTTAATAAGAGACCTCTGAATTTCTGTCAACTTTTACACTTTTTTGTCTGGTTAAATGACCTCTTTTTGATTTCTCTTCTTGGGTCTAAAAGTTTTCTTGAGCATATAAAGCTATTTTTTACACTAAAACAGAAGACTTCATAATATATGTTTTGCTTCTTCCTCAGACATTACATGGAACACAGACAAACAGGGAAAGTCTGTAATCCAAAACAATATTTCAGCTAAAATTATTGGTGAAATTTATTTCACTAAGAGACATGTAAACCTTAGTAAAATATAAATTAATTTGTCTAACAGTTGCAAACACCTTAAGTAGTTTTCAGGGTTCATTTCTTCTTGACATAGTTAACTGTAAGATTGAACAATTTTTCATTGCTTGTGGTCTAGACAATATTTTTTTTACAAAGACATGTCCCTGACTTGAGATCAGACCTCAGACTTGGGAGATTCAAGGTCAGGACATCATATTAATCAAAATTCCATTTCTAGTATTGGAACGAGTTTTATTGTAAATGCACTTTTATGTCCCTAAGCAGATTTTGTTTTCTTTTAATATCCCCATAAGATTGCTGGTAATCAAAGGATTATGAAATTATTCTACTTTTTATAGTCTTTTAAAGACAGCTAAAGAAAAGGACATAATTCCACTCTCAAAGAATTTTCTAAGATATGATTATTACAGGCTTCAAAACCTATCATCAAAACAGTATTATTAGCAATACATTCTGACCAGCATTACATAAACAGCACACAGATATTTGCTGAAAATAAAATTTAATAATTATGTGGAGTACCTTTGCAGGGTCTTGAAATAACCCCAAAGAAAAGCTAAAGCTAATTAATAACTTTTTAAAAAGGATATTTTTCTTCTTTTTCTACTTCTTCCTCCCTAACAGGAATTTTGGAATACAGTGTTATTACTACCTAACATTATGAAAATAAATTTTGGACAATATTTTGGGCTTTTCAAATATAGTTTGGTGTAGTAAGTATACTTCTTTATCTCAGTACATGTATCTAAGACCATACTTTCTCCTTTGATCTTTCAGTACTTAACTGGTTACATGGTCTATAATGTATCATGTCTCTCCTGAATATCTTTAAAGCATGGAAAGAAAATTTTTAAAGCAAAAATCCAAATGCTTTTCTCTTATCAGAAAACCAAACCCCTATTGCGTCTTGCTAGCAGTGTTCACTCTCTCAGTTTCCAGATGCATTCTTTCCTTAGCTCATGCTCAGATAAGAAATTGTGCAAGAACCCATACTGAGTCTCAGAACTTCCTATCCTTATCAGAATCAGCTGCTGTCACGCAACCAACTACAATTCCAGCATATATTTATATTATCTGCTCTTGAGTTTCAGCTGGCTTAATTCATGATCTGCAAGTATTCAGATGTTCATCCCTGCTGGATGAGAGTGGTGCCTCTTAACATCAGGGGAACTGCTGGACAGGCTATTAGGACATGGTTGTTTTCTGAGTAACTTTGGGTACTCTTTCGAATTCTCACAGTCTTGTTGTGTACGAGACACAGAAGATTCAAATAAATGCTATTTTCTTCCTACTTCAACCTCTTTTTGGAAGTGGATTATAGACAGCATATATGTTATTAAAAAGAAAAATAAAACACACTACAAGAATACCCATTTCCTTCTTTCCAGCTTTCTTCTCCCTGAGGCTGTAAGCTCTTCTTCAACTCTTGAATTATTTTAAATGATAGTTTGGGAAGATTGCAAAACACTGTTCCTATAAAACTAACCTAGCCTGACTAATTTGCTAACAAAACACAAGTTTCCACTCTCTATTTATACATCATTATCATTGAAATGAAGCCAAAAAGTGATAGTGGTTACTTGGCTGCTCAAAATAAATTGCTTCAATTCTAGTCATAAATTTTCAACTGTATAACTGAGGTTAATGTGATAGGAAATACACCAACTGGGATCCATCAATGCCTAAATTACTTTTGTAGACGAAGGGAGAATATTTGTTCTTAATGTTACAATGTTCTTAATTTTATAATATTGCCTGACCTACTCTGCATTGTGACCAAGTTCTAAAATCTGACTTTTACCATATTGGACTGAATCTATAGGAGACATTATAGAAAACTCTGGGGTGATCTAATGTTACATAAAGGTCAGTGGATGTAATCTCTATTTAAAAGATTTCAATTAATAATTTAAATGTTACCAAATACAAAAAAAATCTCCTGATTGATATTAAATTTTCCTGTTGATGAATGAACTCTACATTATCTGATGTACAAGTAACCTCTATAGCTACAGTATTAAAAATAACTTAAAAATCTGGAAAATTTACATGTAAAAATGTTGTCTTTAGAAGAACATTAAAGATAGACCTTGTTTCCTTCTCTTACTCTACTGTGGCTGTAATAATTTTTATGAGCTACAAAACAAGAGGATGAGGAAGAAACTTGGATGTAAAAGAATGAGCTCTATTACTGTCTTACTATTTGGATTTTATACTTGAATAAATTCATTGAGAACTTTCAATAGTAGAAAGGACAGTGGATTTTATTATTTTTGAATGGCTTAGCATCAAAGTGATGGTGACAAGGGGAAGAAAATCTGAGTCTTCAGTACTGCTAAGCATATTATTCCTTATATTGCATCATTACTTCAAAATTGGGAAAAGGATGATTAGCTGATTCAAACCACACCAACACCACTGTATATTGCCACTGTCACTTCTAATGTAACTGTCATACATTTCTTAATGACAAATGCTAAATTTGCATCCAAGAAAGAGTAATCTCGTGCAGTATTACAGACAGGGATGAACAGATTGAGGAACAGCTCTGGGGAAAGAGGCTGGTCGTTTTGCTAGACTGCAAAGCTGGATATAAGGCAGTAGTGAACTCTGTCACATAGTTTCAAGGCAGTGATAGATCACACCTAGAGTTCTGTGTCATCTAGTTTTGGAAGGAAAGGAAAAATTTCAGTGAGGTCTTCAGAGGCCACCAAGTTTGGGGCTGAAGTGAATGGATGGATCTTGAATGATTAAATCATCATCTCCTAGATTTCCTTACCATGTTACCACGCTCCAACACCACTTAGGTTTCTAAAGACTTCAGAATAATTTGTTTTCTTTAAACCAATTTGTCTCTTGTCAAACTGAGATTGCAGTTTTACAACCACCTGGGGAATAAGTGATCCCATTCCATAAATAACAGTCATCTGCATAATATGTACTAAGATGTCCCTGTAGACTTTAGATATTGTATATGAATAGAAAGCTATAGACTCAGTCAAGAGATTTATGCAACAGACACTTCAGTAGATATATCTAACATTTTCTACCACAAATCTTTTTATAATACCATACAGAAAAATCCTCATATCCAGAGCTGAGGTTTTGCTGGCACTTTTCCTTCTGTCAACAGAGATTATAAACTCTATTTCTTTGTGGTCATTGTGACCAAGACGGCTGCCAGTATCTCCACTTCGCTCATGAGATCCTCTCTGGTGACAAGTAGTAGACAAGGAAGGAATCTTTCCAAGTCATCTCCCTTAGGACCTGTTCCACTGAAGTCAATCAGAGTTTCTTCAAATGCATCAGTAAGTTCAGACTATGACAAATCAACAGTTACATTATCCTTAAAGGTAGGCTACATTAACTAATAATTTTGAAATCACTTAAAATCCTCCCTTACACCTGTTTGAAAATAAAACAAGAAATGAGTAAAAATATTAAGCAAAAGAAGGTAAAATAGAATTATTTTAACAAGTTATTTAAATAATAATTTGATAAGAACAAATTGAAATAATTTCAGAAATATTATGACAAAGACATTTTATAGGCATTCTTAAAAGGCATGCGGTAAGTGAACAGTGTGGCTGGGAAATAGCAGGGACAGAGAAGTGCAAGATTACTCTGAGAATTTTTGTCAGAAAAAGGGAAATATTACGGGAGAGAATTTAATGTAGTATTATTTTAAATACAGTGAGTTTTCTCTGTTTTCCCAAAGAAGGAAAAAACAGCTCAACACTGACCCTGGTAGTTTGGGGTATTTTCAGTTTTCATTTCAATCTTAACTAGAGCCAGAGTACATCTGGATTTCCTCAGACATGTCCTCCCTTTTCTGTCAAGAAATTTTCTTGTCTGGGAACTGGAGAAGTTTGTGCCCCCAGCTGGGATGTCCAAAATTTCCAGACATATTCACTATGCATGAGAAGATTAACTTTGCAGCACAGGCACAGTGAGCTTGCTGCTTCTGGGAAACATCAGTACACCGTGCACATCTGATACTGTGGGTCTGCATACATGCAGCAAACCTAGCATGCTCCAAACACACTGTACTTATGACTGTACCTGTGGCAAACAGGAACTTCTATCCAGGATTTCCAAACCAGAAATAATTTTGAATAATTTTGAATAATTTTGAATAATTTTGAATAATTTTGAATAATTTTTGAATTTTTCTCCTGCCTCCTTGACAAAGTCAATCTTGCCATAATCTTACCATGGCACTGAAAAATCCAAATGAAAAGAGATAAGATCACGATAACTCTAATGAATGGAAACTGCAGGGACAAGCATCAGAAACAGCTTGCTGTGATTTATGGACTTGGCTTTAACCTGAAGTCGAACACAAAGTAAAAGCTGTTTAATGTCTATGGTATCACTATGCTGCTAATAAGGACTTCAGTCTAAATGGATAAAAGATTTTTTTTTCATCTCTGGCCACCAGAAAAGCAATATATGTTTCTGAAGAGTAGCTATTGCATCCTTCTTAAGACAATCAGCATGTCCTAGTTTCCAAGAGTGAGTTACATGTGGTATACTGTTGCACTGAAGATCTACAGAGAAGATGCCACTTCCTTTTAGCCTAAGATAGTTCCCTCATGAAAATATACTTCAGCTTCTTTTGCCATTAGCACTTAAGAAATACAGGGGAAAAAATGGTCATTTTACACTGACAGGTAAACTGTGCTTGAACTGAATTAGATTCCGTATGCAACTATTCTATTTATGTGAAATAGAACTAAGCAGATCTGCCCCACAAATTAATATGAACAAAATGAATTGTTTAAAGTCAGTCTTTATATGCATTGTGAAGGAACTCAAAAACTGAATTGAAGCACAAAGATACCAGCACTTAAGAGGCAATTCTTCATCAGAAATTGCATAAATTTGTATTGGGAAGATGCCAGTTCCTACTGGTTAATATCCATTTAAAGTCTTTGGTTAAAGTGATAAAGTGGACCAGTCGTATTTCTCTGATAACATTGTGCCTGCAGGATGCTAGTGATAAGGGGCAGAAGTGCCATTAGCATAATATGACAATGCTGAATTAATTCTAATTATCTTGATTGTTGAGCATTTAAATGAAAATGAAGACATTAAAAGTAACTAATTGCTTAAAAGGCTACTTCTGAGAACAAAATATGATTTAAAAAAAAGACAATACAAAACAATGGGTCTGAACTATCTAAAATCTTTAAAGTTTCATTATTTCTTATGAACCTTCTTGGAAAGTAGTATGACTTTTCAGGAAACTTGAAAAATTTAAGGTACCATTTTGCTAATTACATATTTTTTCAACATTCATCCAATTTATGGACATTATTATTAAATTAACTGATACATTATCTGTAGGTTCTCTGACCTAAAGTCTATAGTTCATAATGCAGCTTATTGATCATAAAGGAAAGTATTAATACATAGTAGACCTTCACTAATAATAACTATGAAAAATACACTTCTTGCATTAAGCCCTCATTGTTCAGCACAAGGAAAATATATAACAATTTATATGACAAAAAATATTTTAAAATAATTTTTCTAATTATCTCCAGATTTTTAAACACAAATTGCCTAAATCATTACTATATTATTTTCATGACAGTATCTGATCATGTTATCTCTTTTTACTTATTTCTAGTTTAGATTTCTTCAAAAAGTAGAAGCTGTCACTTATAACCAATCTTCTTCTTGAAAAAGAAGAAGGAAAAAATAAATCTTGGGAATTCTTTTCTCTCTGTACAGGTAAAAATTTAAAATTATGTGCTTATTTTGTGTTGGGGAGGGTGAAGAAGGTCTAGAAAATTGGTATACTACACACTCTCAGTCCAAACAAACAGTATCCACAGCTTTCAAAATAAAATGCAGTTGTTCTATAGCTGCCAGCCTGTTAGCTGTGTGCCTGAGCCCTGTTTCCAATCCTGGATATCTCATACTGCTGCCTGATTCAATAACGTATTGCCAAGAGCAGGCTAGCAAGAATTAGTGTCACGAGGGTTACAACAGCAGTTAAAGGAGTTGCATGGAGTTATTAAAAATGTTGACTTCCTACTCACACTTTATACAGTCTGCTGAATTGGAAAGCAGCTGCAAAATCCCGGTTTAGTTTTAAAGTGATTTCATTAAGGTGTGGGGTTTTCTGTGATTTTTTTTTTTTTTCTCCCCAGCAGTCTTCTTAAATGGCTGAAATCTCTGTATTGTCTGGGTAAAGGATCAGGGACAACCACTCCTCACCTCCACCTATTAAAAATACAGCTCTAGTGCTTGAGAATTTAGAAGGTTCACACTGTAAAAAAAAAAAAAAAAAAGAAAAAACAAAAAAAAAAGAAAAAAAGTGACAGACAGTGTTAGTGTTACTTTGTTGAAATGCTTCTGCCCTCCTGCAAGTATCACAATACATTTCATTGAAAATCTGTATGACATTTTACTCTGACTCTCTCTGTCAACTCACATGGAAGTTCTGAGGCTTCTGATATACTCTGAAGGAAACAGGAATACATCCAATATGAAATTGAGAGAATCACTGTTGTATGGCATCATGCTGCAACTCCTGAGCCTTTGTAAACAGATCTGGAATTAAGTGTCTAAATTTCCTCAGTAATCCAGACGGAAAGCTATGCTTCTCTGAAGAGAAATCAAAAAACTCTTCTCTGAGCATAGATCCTGCCAAGAGGAAAAATCAAACACAAGATCAGTGGGATGCAACATCCTCTCCAAGTTGAGTCAACTGAACCAGGACTACAAGTCCTATTGAACTAGTCACAAGTTTCTGTCCACTCCAAATGTAAGACAACGAATCCTGAGAATGGGCATCCATAATTAATCTGTTTTCCTATGGAAAGTAAGTCTAAGTGAGCGTAAGGACAACTTTTCTGTTTTACTAACCACTTTGTCATTGCAATCACCTGTTACTAGTGCTCTAAGCTCCCTTCTCCTAGGGATTTAGCTACCCATGTACCAAAGCATTGAGAGACAGCCCTGGTCTGGACTGACTGTATAAACTGTGCTCTCAGTGCTGAGGAAGGGCTATGAGAAAGGCTGTACAGAGATGAGAAAGGACAGAATTAGAGATGAGAGTGCCTAAGTGAGATTATCTGTGGCTCAATAATTCAGAAGGGAAAAGATCAGCATGGAAAGGCATGAGACCTAACAAGCAAAGACAGGGCAGGCAAAGGTGATGAGATCCCAGCCAGGAGATGTTGATGCCATTGGTGGAGCTACAGTCAGAGGCCCGGGGTAATACTCTGGCACTGTGAATCCCCTGTGGAAGCCACAGGGCTGACAGCTCTTTGGGTGCCTTATCTATTGAAACGATCAGCACACAAGTGCTTACCCAAATATCTGGTAATTCTTGTGTTTCTTTTGTGGGTGCTAGACAGTGAATAACTATTCTATATCTTTTGTTTACGTATATTCCTCTCATAAAGTCAATTATTTTCTACTTAAAGACACCAAACATAACTAACCTAAAAACAGGCAAGACAGGCAAAAGGCCATTCTCAAGAACCACAGGTTAAATTTTGTACCTTTGTATGCTGGGTTTAACCCCAACAGGGAAATTAAATTTCAAATAAGCCACTCCACCCACTCCTTTTGGTAGGGAAGAGACAATAAATGAGAGATTAGGAATTGAAATAGTTTCCTAAAAGCACAGTAACAACAGCAATATTAATGGCAAGAGCATACAAAAGAGAAGGTGTTTTACCACAAAAAGGTTTCACCACTGGGAAAAGAAAGGCTCCCAAAGATAACACCTGCACCACAAGATATTCAGCAAACAAAGGCAATAGGGTGAGGAGAGCTCCTGCAGCTTAATTTTACCACCATTAGCCTGAAACAATGGAAAACAGGGACAAACACACTCTGGAAGCTTGTTTGTCCAAACAGGGATCATGCTGGTTGAGCTCAGTTCTCTGCAGTTGTTTCTCATGCCACCTCCAACTCTCCACCTGTTGTGCATATGTGGGAAAAAACCTCTCTGCTGGGGTGTCTTTATAGAAATAGCCATTCATTTTAAAATAAAACAAAAGAAAAAGAAACAGTGGAGGAAAGAACTGAAATACTGCATTTACTATAATTCATCCTGTAATTATCCTAATTTTGGAATTAATCAGGATTTGAAGCCAGGACTTCCCTTCCTCTACCTAACAAATTTGAAATTACTTTTATTTAATTTTATACCAGCTGACTGTTATCCAGGCTTAAGATTGTTATGCTTTTAAAAAGTAAAACCTGTAGAAAATGTGGGTGTCTCATAGAAAAATCAAATCTGCAAAGGTTCATTTGAACTGCATTTCAGCATGGCAGTGTTTTTATCAGGTTAATAGAGAAGTTGGCAGTCAATTATGTGATAAAATTACCTCCACATTGTTGCAGAATTCAATCCTTTTGCCAGCTGAGAAATCAGGAATGAGAAAAATACACAACTTGAGTAAAAAAGCAAAATCACTACTGTTACTCTGTTTACAGTTCACTACAGCTTTGATGTCAGAATAGCTGCAGAAAAAGATATCAAGCAGGTAATGAGCTTTCTGAGTACTAATCGCATGAGACAATCTATAAAGCATTGGTATGAAATAACACACTATTTATGATCAGATATTTACACTCTGCAGCTATAATCACTAGTGAGCAGAAAGCATGACTACTTGTCTCAGGTCATTGCGTACATAAAAAGGAAGTCATTCTATGAAGACCATTATGGAATAGACTGCAACTTTTTTCCTTATTTTCCTTTGCATTTCACAACTGAGAAATCCGCTCAACAACTATCTCAGATTCCTCAGAAATGTGTTTCTGATCTTCCTTTCTTCACTATAACCACCCTCAACCATTAGTTTTCTTGGTGAAGCCTAATGTACTTTCTCAGATCATGCCATGCTGTATGGATTTTGAAACAAAGCTGATCAATTTATTATAATTGCATGATGGATAAGGAAATTACCCATCTGCCTGTCTGTCTTTCCCTCTCAGAGTTCATCTACCATATCCACACACATATATCAGTTGAAGAGCTACTGGCATGCCTAGTTTAGGTTACCTTAGGATTTATTTTTTGCAAACCTGATTTAACTACATCTGTCTTTTCAAAATTTTCTACTTGGGTTCCCTTGGTGTGGTCCATAACCAGTGCCAGCTTTCTTTGGAAACCTGAGAAACAGCAATTAAACAGCAAGACTCATTGCATAGCAGGCAGCATAGGCAGATGCTGGTGAGCCCGGTAATAATTTGGATTCTTGGGCAGCTTGTACACAATCTGTCTTCCTTCCCTTTTTATATTCAGGACTGTAGACAAATAAATTTACTTTTCTGCTTTTGGTCAAAATATACCCCAGAAACAACCTTTTACCAAAGATTTTTCTAAATTAATTGTATATGTCCAGAAAGAAGCAAATTAATATCTCCCACAGGAAGCCATTTTGAAATTGATGAATATTTAGTGGAACAGATCCAATACATTCTCAAGAACAGCCTAGACAGCCAAACAGGCATTCATCCTGTCCCTCTGAGATGTCTAAGACTTAGACATCTTCCCCAAATCACCTAGATTCTCCCTCTGGAGCATAAGGAGAAATAGGTACCTGTAGAGAGCAAAAGCACTCCATATTTTTGTGGATGGTGGTAGTTTAAGCACCATTGTAAGACTAACTGTTTTTCAGTTGAAGACCACCTCTCCTTCTACACAACTTTATTTCTAAGTGAGAGATACTTGTTTCATTTTATTAACACATTTTAAGTTAAAAAGTGAGTATTTGATGCTTAGAACTATTCTCCACATTCAGCAAAAGTAATACTTTCATTCAAAATTGTATTTCTGCTGAAATCAATAACTTTAAAGTAAAACAATAAATATTCATTTTGAATTTCGGTAGTTAGACACAAAAGCAGATGCCTTTCATTTACTGTAAGAGCGTTAGATGCATCAAGGCAAAGAAAGAATCTCTGTTTCTATCATATAAAATAAATTTCTATGCCTGTCCTCTGAAAGCTATATTTGAAAAAATAGACCAGCACCATCCAAGTCTTTTCAAGGGGTTTTTTTCCATATTTTTCTTCCGAAAGGATGCATATTATAAAATTCTTGCCCCAATCACCTTAATTCAGAAATTAATTTAATATTTTGTTTTCATATCTGAATCATAAACCGAGAACAGGGACTAAGAGCTTAATTTGTATCAAAATAGAAAATGCTGAGCCCAGTTGAGATATCTTAAAATTTCATTATAATTAAAAGCACTTGAGAAGAATGGATCAGTGTGGTGGGAGTTGATTTTGTTTCATCTCTTTACTAAATATCAATTGACTTATTAAAGTAAAGAAACGTCAAACAATATGCATACATAGATTTAAAAATCAGATTATAACTCTTGTGCTTTTTGGGGAGTTCTTTTGAGTTTGCTTGTTGTTTGGGTTTTTTTTTCCTTTTTTTTCCTTTTTTTTTTTTTGTTTTGTTTTGTTTGTTCTGAGTTTTGCATTTTGTATTGTTTGGGGTTCTTTTTTTGTGTGACTGTATTCAAGATGGAGCTCTGAGAAATCTGGTCTAGTGGAAGATGTCCCTTTCAACAGCAGAGGGGTTGGAACTAGATGATCTTTAAAGTTCCTTCCAACCTAGACTTTTCTGTGAATTTATGATCTACCATGTTGCTTAAAATTATCATGTCACTGCTACTTTCTCACTTAAGCAACAAATAATAACAAACCACAAGACACTTGAAGAAGGGTTACCCCATTTCTTAAAGTGTTTATTTAAATCTTTGAAGAATTTAATGTTGGAATATATTTATTTTCAGCAGAAAAAAAATTTTTTTAAGTTTTAAATGTTCATCTTTTAAACAGCTTAGACCAACTTCTTCATCTTTTATATTTCTTTTCCTCTTCTCATTTCCTTGTGTTACTCTCTTTCCAATGCAGTCAAAGCATGCTTAGCAAAACAGAACTCATGGGACTAGATATCTCATTACAATATTGTCTTCTAGTCTTCCCCATCTGAAATTATGAAAGTCTGGCTTCTTATTTCTATCTTTGCAAGAAATAGAGAAAAATGAAGAGGAGAGGAAAAAACCTTCCTAGTCTCGGTAGTGAAACTTCTGAAGGCAGAAAAATTTTTGCCTCTTTTTTCATTGTACCTCTTAGCAGTGGAAAAGAATATTGTGTCATTCTTTCAGCTAGAGTTGACAAGTGTCTTGGAAACACCAGAGTATCTTCTGTGAAAATATAGGCCTAGCTATCTGTCTGTGTACCCACACACATATACTGGAAAGAATAATCAGCTTTAATTTCAGTAACACAGGAAAAGCAATTTCTTTCGGAAAAAAAGAGACAGAAAGCAGTAATACATGGGAGGTGAAAAAAAAAATTAAAAAATATCTCCAGACCACTATAAGTGAAGTTATAGTACATGCATTAGAGTGAGCAGTCAGGGATGAAAAATTAGTGCATAGCATAAGGAAAAACTATATATGCATAGGAGAAATGAGAATGAAGAGAAGAGAAGAGAAGAGAAGAGAAGAGAAGAGAAGAGAAGAGAAGAGAAGAGAAGAGAAGAGAAGAGAAGAGAAGAGAAGAGAACTGGAGTTCTAAAAAAGAAAACCAGAAAAAATTCAGCTTTTTGAGGACTTTGTTCACTAAAACAAATTCTTCCAGATGCCTTTCATAGCTCTACCCTTAACATTTAAATCTTGAAGTAATTACTCTAATTAGGGTATGGGTTTCCTCCTAGCACAAACATCTCTGGCCCAAACATACTATCCTGGTTTTGGCTGGGATAGAGTTAATGTTCTTCCTAGTATTCAGTACAGTGGTGTGTCTTGATTTAGGATGAGAATAATGTTGATAACACACTGATATTTCAGTTGTTGCTGAGCAGTGATTATGCTGGGTCAAGGACTTTTCAGCTTCTCATGCCCTGCTGGCGAGCAGGCTCAGGTTGCACAAGAAACTGGGAGGGGACAGAGGCAGAATAACTGACCCCAACTGACAAAAAGGATATCCAATGCCATATGCACCATGCTCAGCATATAAACTAGGCAGAAAGCTGGCCTTGGGACCACTGCTTCAGAACTGTCTGGACATCAGTCTGATGGTGGTGAGCAATGTTTTCCATTTGTATCACTTGTTTTGCCCATGTTTTACTTCTCTCTCTTTTTGTGACTTTCATTATTATTATTATTATTAATACTAAGTTTTAGTTACTAAGTTGTTGTCATCTCAACAAAAGTAAATTTTCTTACTTTTACCTTTTGATTCTGTCCCTCATCCTATCAGGGAAACAGGGAATGAGCCGAGAGCTCTGTAGTGCTTGGTTGCTAGCTTGGGTTAACCAGTGCACCTCCGTAACAAAGGCCTTAGTATCCCAAGACCATCACAGCCACAGTCTTTTCTACTAAGGTCAATTTACAAGCCAAGACAATTTTACTGTTTGAAAGCTGTTGAATAATAACTTGGGGTTATTAGTTTGAACAGTTCTGAACATGTTTACCCCTGCAAAATGAGCTGTTATCTGTTGATCATTTCCTGTCCTTGACAAAGATGGGGCTGAATAACCAGAATTCAATATCCCTGCATTCAAATCCTACGTATCATTAGCTCAGCTTGTGAAAACAAGTTTTACAGTTCCTTCTAACAGAACTGAAGGGAGAAATGGCAAAGTGCTAATCCTTCCTTCTCTCTCTGTTAGGAGAGCTGCCTATTTGAAATACTGTAAACCTAGATACACTTACAAAATTATGTATTTCTATTATTTAAGTAATTCAGAATTATAAAGTATGCCTGAGCTTTGCAGATATGTATAAAACTATTGCCACAGGCAGGAATCACTTCTGCAGTATCACCATATCACTGGTTCATTGCTTCACTGCACATAAACCTTATTTCCAATTAGTCTGAGCTCCCTGAGAATCAATTGGAGACTGTATAAACATTCTAAACACATACTGTGCATGCCACTTCAAATTTACCACTAACACTTTACTATATTTCTGTCAATTATTCACAGGAAATAGGCCATATTGCATCAAAGTCATGGTTTAATAGTGTTTCATTTTTTTTCTCCAACCACCAAGCACAAGGAGAAATCTACAGATAAACTATTTGTTGTATTTTGTATTTTTTATCAAACAATTACAGCACACAAGAAAAGGTAATATTAGCAATCTGATTATCAATGAAGCAAACATAACACTTTGGTGCTTACTCAGGAGCAACGACATGCAAATAACATGCTTCAAGCTTCATTCACACAGACAGAAATGGCAGGCCAAAAGTTTAACTAAGGTTAACCAGCTGCACTCATCCCCCTCTCACCCCAATACCACAGGCAACATCGGATCCCCTAGAGGGTCTAAAGATTTCCTTCCACATAATCAATAAATCCAGGTCGAGTCCTTCTTACATAATCTTTAAAAATCAGTTTATACATTAAATTTTACCTCAGAAAAAATTGCCTGAGAGAAAACTCAAAGGGTCAAAATCAGTCTGCTAAAGTTTACAGTCTTACTTCTCCCTAATGGGAGAAACAGCACCTGTAATTTCCCAAGTGTTTTAATCATATTCAGGTCTGGGAGCTGACACCTAGAAGCTCTTAAATCAGTAGATTTTCGTATACATTATTTTCTCACGTAATTCTAATTAAAGCTTGATCCTCACACTCTGATGGACTTGAAGCATGCCAAATACTTTATTTAAAAGATAAGGAGGGAGGAATACCATGTTAGCAAGTGACGTATAAAGCAACCATAAAAATCAGACCATTGTGGAATGGCATCATAGGATGCTATAAATTTATAACAAAAATATGAAAGTTTTAAGGATCACATGACATCTTCTCATTCTCTTGGCTGGAGAAGAGGGAACCAAAGGGGTTAGAAACATTAAGTTGGAAACTACATTTAAGTCATCTAGCCCAACCCTTAACCCAGCACGGCCAAGTTCACCACTAAACCATGTCCATAAGAACCATATCTACACATCTTTCAAATGCCTCTAGGGATGAGGATTCCTCCACTTCCCTGGGAAGCCTGTTCTAGTGCTTGACAAACCTTTCGGGGAAGAAATTTTTCCTAAAATTCAATCTAAACTTTCTCTGTAAACACTTGAGACTATTTCCTCTCATTGTTTACTACTTGGAAGAACAGATCAACCCCCACCGGACTAAAACTTCCTTTCACGTAGTTGCAGGGAATGATAGGGTCCCCTTAAACCTCCTTTTCTTCAGGTTGAACAACCCAAGCTCCCTCAGCTGCTCCTTATAGCACTTGTGTTCCAGAACCTTCACCAGCTCTGTTGGCCTTCCCTGGACACACCCGAGCACCTCATCATCTTTTTTGTAATATGGGGTGCAAAACTGAACACAGCATTCAAGGTGCAGCCTCACTTGTAAGCCTCACTTACAAGGGGACAATCACTGCCCTGGTCCTGCTGGCCACACTACTGCTGATACAGACCAGGATGCTATTGGCCTTTTTGGCCATCTGGGCACACGCTGGCTCACATTCAGCCACTGTTGAATAGCATACCCAAATAATTTTCCACCAGGAAACTTTCCAGCCACGCTCCTTGCAACTTGTAATGGTGCATGGGGTTGTAGTGACACAAGGGCAAGATCTGACACTTTGCCATGCTGAACCTCATACTTGGCAGAACTTGCCTTGGCAGATCCCTCTGCAGAGCCTCCCTGTCCTCCAGCAGATCAATACTCCTGTTCAGCTTGGTGTCATCTGCAAACTGACTGAGGGTGCCCTTCATCCTCTTGTCCAGGTCAGAGATAAAGATATTAAACAGGCCTGACCTGAAAGCAAAGCTCTGGTTAAGATCACTGGTGACTAGCTACCAGCTGGATGCAACTCCCTTCAACACCACTCTCTGGGCTTGGCCATCCAGACACCTTTTTTCCCAGTGAACCATGCACCCATCCAAGCCATGAGCCACCATTTTTTTCAGAAAAATGCTATGAGAGACAGTGTCAAAGGCTTGACTAAACTTCAGCTGGACAACATTCACAGCCTTTCCCTCATCCACTAAATAAGCCACCTCTTCAAAGGAGATCAGGTTGGTCAAGCAGAGTCTGTTGGGTCTGATCTGCTTGTTGTCCTGCACGTGCCCATAATGGCACTCAAGATTATTTGGTCCATGACCTTTACCAGTCCTGAGGCCAGGTTGACTGGCCTGTGCTTCTCTGGATCCTTCTTTCAGCCCTTGTAGATGGGAGTCACATTGGCCAGCCTCCAGTCAATGGGGACCTACCCAGTGAGCCAGAACTGCTGGTAAATCATGGAAAATGCCTCAGTGAGGTTTCCACCAGCACCCTCCATTCCTTGGGGTGGATCTCATCTGACTCATAGATGTGTGTGTCCAAGTGGTGTAGAAGTCAGTGACCATTTTCCCTTGGATTATGGAGGATTCATTCTGCTCCCTGTGCCTAAATTCCATCCAGGTCAGTGGACTAGATACCCTGAGAACAATTGTTCTTACTGTTACAGACTGAGGCAAAGAAGGCATTAAGTACCTCAGCCTTTTCGTCACTCTTTGTTCCCCCACAGCCAATAAGGGATGGAGACTCTCCTTAGCCTTTCTTTTGTTGCCAATGCATTTATAGAAACATTTTTATCATCTTTTGCAGCAGTTGCCAATATAAGTTTCAATTGGCTTTAGTTCTTCTAATTTTCTCTCTGTATAACCTAATGAAAATTTTGTAGTCCTCCTGAGATTCCCGCCTCTTTTCCCAAAGGTTATGAACTCTCCCTTTTTTATCTTGAGCTCAAGAGAAAGCTATCTCTCTGCTCAGACAGCTTGATCTTCTTCCCCTCTGACTCATCTTTTGGCACATAGGGATGACCTGCTCTTGTGCCTTTAAGATCTCCATCTTGAAGAATGCCCAACATTCTAGGACCCCTTTGCCCTTCAGAACTGCACTCCGAGGGACTCTCAAACAGTTCCCTAAAGAGACCACAGTGCCCTCTGGAAGCTGAAGTCCTGTTGACCTACCTCCTTAGTTGTCTGAGAATTGAAAATTGTCATTTTGTGCCCATAACAGCTATCAACCATGACATCACTCACCAGTCTTTCTCTGTGCACAAGCAACAGGTCCAGTGGGGTGCCTTTCCTAGCTGGCTGCCTCACCAGGTGTGTCAGGAAGTTCTCTTCCACACACTCCAGGAACTTACTATACTGCTTCCATTTTAATCACTGGGGAAAAAAAAGATGTTGTAGAAGACTTATCTATGTGATATAGTGATGCTGACTCTCTCTATATGAATAGTTTAAATCTTAAAAATGATTTTTCAATCCATTCTATTGACTTTTACAAGTATAATTTTAGAAATGTCAGAAATCAACTTACTAGTCAGCTTTTTCTTTTCACTTACATTCATTATATCTCACACTACTTTGGTATGATTTTGAATTGGTTCCCTTTCTTCTATTTCTAAATAAAACGTGCTAAAGAAGTGTCATTCCAACTCCACAGCTCAATTATTTGTGCAGAAAGAGATGAATTTCACACAGTGTCAGAATTTGGCAATATTTTGATTCCGCTTTTAACTACAGAAGAATGAAACACACTGGGGAATGCAGTGATGAAGAGTTGAGAATAACATTCTGTTGTTCAGTCTTCCTCAGAAAATAATGTGCATCTGGTTGTGGGGCACACTTCCATTCAAACCACTGGAAGCAGAACTTCACAACAGCAATTGCTCAGCATCCTTGGGAATTTTTCATTTATTTATTTTCCTATTTCCCCACCTCTATATACATTTTCCGGAGGCATAAAATCCAGGTTTTGAACTCATTTGAGTCTAACCTCATCTTCATCTTCCCTTCTCCAAATGAACAAGAGAAATAATTACATGTGTTTACATCTTCAAATTAACTCTCTTAAACCTGCTATCAGTATTCTTCAATGTTAAATTGATTTTTGAATATCAAAACTAAAATAATGAAAGAATGAAAAAGGAAAAGGAAGGTTTAGTAGGGACTGTTCATTGTTTTAGTTTAAGCCCGAACTCACAAAACACTGAAGATGTTATGGATTGAAACTCTTACTTCATTTGTAGTTAGACAACTAAGACATTACCCTGCAAGGTATGAGCAGATCTTACTTTTACTAAGGGCAAGGCAGTTGAAGATGATTACTTACATTATAACAAACAGGCTCAGGGACAAAAGCACCATAGCAAATTTCTTTTTATTTTCACCAATCTAATCGACTCAAGATCCTTCTCCCTGACACTAAGTGCCTTAATCTTTCTGCCTACTCTTCTTTTCAGCCCTTTTCTATCTTAGATGCTTGCAAGCACAACAGTTTTTGGTTTTTTTTTTACACAGATAGATATGATGTTCCTCATCAGGAGATGTGATTGAGACCTCCTTCTTGGGATGTGGGAGTTTTGGGTGTGGGTAGTTTTTTTTGCCTTAGACCCTTGGGATTATATTCCCTTGGTCTAGGGCAATCACTTCCTCAGTAGATACCCTGTGTTAGAGCCCCTGAACTGAACACTCACATCTCAGGAGCTCAGCTCAGTAAAGTTATGCATGGATTCCCATCTGAATTTCAGAAGACTGATACCCCAAATTAGTGGGCCCAGAATTTTACCTAATCTGAGTTGAAAGGGACCCATAATCTATTGAGTCCCGTACAGGGAACTCTAGACAGTTGTCTTGATAAGACAGAGAATTTATTAGCCATTATTCAACAGTCTCTGCCTCTCTTATTAACTGTACAGAAAACACATTAACTTAATATAGTGTATTTGCACTGATGTTAACTTCAATATTTAGGTACTGCTTTTTCTAACTTAGGTGGTCTGAATATTACCTTGGATATACAAAAAAGAAAAATAAAATGGAAGTATTTAAAATCCCTTTGAAGCCTGATGGGATGCCTTCTCCTGCCAATGCCTTAAGATGTTTTCTCATCAGATATTATAATTTCTGAAGACAAACTGTAAAAAAGAAATGTAAACCCAAAACCACACTATACAAAAATAAATTCAATGTAAATATTATTACAACACAAAAATATTGACTTATCTTAAAAGTTTGTTTCATGTCAAATATTTTCTTTTTCAGTTGTGCACATTATCCAAACAAATAAAAACCAGCCTGAAAAACAGAAACTCCAGCGTCTTGTGAATGAGGCCATCCGTATAAAAATAGACAATTACAGTGAAATCTTTCTCAGCAGAAGAATGAAATGAAAAATAGGCATAAGAATACTGTGATCTGTTGAGACTGCGGAGCTTAAAGATACCTGAAATTTTTCTGCATTGGTAATTTTTAATTTTAGGCTATGGTAGAATCATTATGAAAAAAAAAACCCAAACACATGGTGTTTGGTTTTTGAGCACATGTAGTTTAGACAAAAAATAAAAAGTAAACAACAGCAGTCTAAAAGACTTTAGGAGGGGAAATACTAATTTTCAAAATTACTTTAAAAGGCATGTTTTTGTTATGCTAGATCAGAGACACTGATGTTTTCTGATAACTCCTTAACAAGTAGTTTCCCAAATATTTCTACTTCAGTGCAATCTTATATTTTCAAAGTTGAACTTCATCTAAACAGTAAAAATATATTAGAGTATGTTAAGATAAAAATAACAAAAATGGAAGTAAAAAGCACTAGGTGTCTATATATATTATACTGAACCTGATTGTTCATTCTATGCAAATCACAAATAATTTATTTAGTTTAGAAAGTATGCCTGAAGGTTGCAGTGGCATAAATGAGAAGTACTTAGTAAGGAATTATGTTTGCTTGCTTTCTATTACAAGAGTACTTCTGCTGTCAAAGATGATCACTTCATATAGTAATTAAAGGAAAAATTCAGCTACAGTATGTAGAAATCCTTGGTGGTTTAGGTGTGTTTTTTGTTTGTTTAGTTTGTTTGTTTTTTGGTGGGGGTTTTTTTCTTTTTTGGTATTTAACTTTTGTCTTGAGAGAAGGCAATGTACTATATACGTGATTAAAACAGGAATGCTACTGAGAAGATTCTGTCCTATCCCAGTTTTGTTTCAGGAGCAAACATAGTAAATGTAGTGATGACTATCACTTTGGTGTAACTTATCAATGCCTCAAGTTGTGATGCTTCCTTTAATCCTCCTGGAAACTGTTGATTTTTTAAATTTCTTTGGTATGAAACTTTCAGATTTATGGGAGTTGAATGGCAATCTGATTCCAGTTAAATTACTGTACATCATGTATCTTTGAGATATACAGACAACTGTATTATTAAATGAAGCTTTAAGACATTTCATTACAAAGAACATAAAATTTCCATAGTATATATTATAGTTCTCAGCAGAAAAACAGATCAAAGAGTCACGTCATCAGAAAATACTGTATTAAATGGTTGTTTACAAGAAGCCTTTTAACTCTATCTCTGCAACAAGAAATCATACAAGGCTGAGTGGCTGCAGAGACATATTGCAGACTAAGTGCAGACAATTTATTTGCTGTAACCCTGCATTCCTGTAATGTTTCTATGTGTGTCCTTTAGAGTAAAGTGGAAACACAAACAGGAAAGTGCCTTGCTTTGTGATAAATGAATGTGTCTGAAAACATGAGACAGTGAGAACAGCCAAAGTAAGTGATCCAGGACTGTGGAGCACATGAAAGAAAATGGGAGAGAATTTCTTTATAATGCCAATTTAATCAGAGCTTCAGTTCCAACAGCCACAGAAGCCAATGGGTGAAATGAAGATACCATGCCATTATTCATGTTTGGAATTAGTTCCTTTTTTGAAGGAAGGCGACATGCTCTCATTCACAGTGTAGCTTTAGGTTTAGCAAGCTCTAAACAAAAATGTAGTGCCCATTACTGAGTATTTGATCTCCTAGCACTCCTAAATATCTCTTCCTTATAAACTAATAAACTAATGCTAATATCTACTATCATACAGGTCTTCCTGCTCCTTCATGGTATCTTTGCTGAAGAGACAGATTTGATAAAAACAGGGTTAGCAGAAGGAGTTGGGATTATTGCTGCAGTGGAGGATCTTGTAAAGCTCAATGTCAAGTCTGATCTGCCTTACTCTCTTCATTCTTTAGATTATATATTATATAATCTAATCATCCTTTTCTTTCAACAAATGTTTATGTATAGGAGTAATCATTTACTTTTATATAAGCATCACATAAGCATATCTACTTATCAATAATTGGCATCCAGTTATTCTTAAAAAGAATTTGTGTCAAAAATATTGCTATACCATTGACTGTGACCTTACATATGTACTGTGTTGACCAGAAGTCCCTGAGAAAATATGGAAGCTCTATGAAGCAGACAGGTTGACAAGAGATTAAGCACTAGAAGTAGCTAACCTTTCACCACATTCTGTTGAGATATCAATGTGATGGTGACATCTGTAATGACAGGACACAATTTGTGACACTAAACATAGCACTGACCCTCTCTCTTTTTTTATTGAAACATTAACCAAATGAACCTCTATGGCAGGTGATGTTCTATGTAGCAGGTTTCTTAGATTAGTAAATATAAGGTCTTTGAAACTTCAGTCTTTGCAACTTGTCCTTAAAGGGCAGAAGTCATTGTGATCCTCATTGCTTGCAGCCTTGAATGACAGAATGATTCAATGATAAGACTACTTGAATTTGTAGCAAAAAAAACATTAACTGGAGCCAGAATCTCCTCAGAACTGCAATACAAATTATTGTGCCCTGAGACAGATACATAAAGAGAGAATACGTGGCTTCAGAGAGAATTTCTAAATTCCAAGGGCACACGTAACAGTGAACCATCCAGAAGTAGATACAGCAGAGATAGCCAATATACTTTCTGTGAGACTCTTGTGCTAGCCTGGTGTCCTGTGTCCAGTGGCACTCTTAGAGGAGAACTGACATACACTAGTGAAATTAGATTATTCTGCAACTTTCAACCAATCAGTCATGGCTTCTAAAGTTCTGCAAAATGGTGAAGTTCAGTGCCAGTAGCTTTCTGAAACTTTTGATGCCTAATGCAGTGGAGGTCATTCATCACATTTCCAGAATAAATTGTTTTGGTGGTAATAATAATCTAACAACTCTTGGACTGTTACTGCTTTTAGATCTTAGAGAATTGCTCCACTTGAAAACCATTGAAATTACAGACACACCTGAAATCAGACGTGATTTTCAACTGGAAGTTTTGGTCGATGCTAGAGATGCTAAAGAAGCTATTTGTCTATAGTTTATCTTATAGAAATGTAATTAAAAATTAGCTAACAGCAGTAGTACAAATTTATTTGGTCAAGGGAAAATACAGAAAGGTGAACACAGGGTAAACTGGTAACGCTTAGGTGTTTGGCTAGTACCAGAGTTCATTTCCTTTTGATGTTGTGGCCAGGACATTGCTAAACCTCATCAGCATTGATTTATGAAGCCAGATATAGATAAGACGGGAACATGTGGAATGAGGATTTCAATATTAATAGGGACAGAATATTGTAGATAGAAACTTATCTGACTGGATAAAAAGGGTGTATCTCGGGATGCCTCGCTGTGTCTCTATGTGTACAGGCAAATTTCCCTGGAATTTGAAAGTATTTGCATATTTGCAGAAACACATTATCTGAATACATTATTCATATTCAAATTATTTTTAGTAATTAAAAAAAATCATCCACTGAAGGAACACAGCTCTCCCAGAGATGCTCAAAATAAAAGTGATGTGACTAATAGCCAATCATCTGACAATATATTGGTGTGCAAAATATCAGGGCTTAACTTTCTTGTTGAAATAATTTTCTGGACTGCCTGCATGAAGTTCTCTTGTGGTAGTTTGCTTTTCTGAAATTTATGGATTGCAGAAAAAAAGCAGTGATTTCTCTGTCAAAAAATGTATTGATTTAAATAAGCTTTCCTGTATTTGCTGTTTGAGAATAATGTGGTGCCAATTTACTGGTCTATATAAACTATTTCATCTGTTATTGAAGTTCAATGTATTCTTTCTGGAAAGACTTTTACCATAATTAAGCCAGTAGGAGTAACAGATTCAACAGAAAGCTTCATTAAACTAAAAGACAACTTGGGCTTATAAGGAACAGTGCATGATAACCAAATAAGTGAAAATTAATCTAACCAGAATGGAGAGAAAAGTATAAACAGTACATATGGCTTAAATTTAGGGGTAAAAATAAGAAGGAATATTTATAGTATTTTTGCCTGCTTTTCTTCTTTCCCTTCTCATTCTTTTCCTTTCTCACCTCTATATTCCAGTGCAATACAAGACCAAATAAGAGTGGAAAGAGTTTTCTCATCCTTCCACTTGTGCAGAGCTGCCTCTACTGAATAACACTGGAGTTCTGGAATGATGCATTTGGCGACCACACTTGAACCAGCACCTAAAACAAGATAAGGTCATGTTCATGTGATTCTACAGGCATTTTTAGCTCATCAGCAGTGTCAAAATAAGCACAGGAATAGTTTACAAATATCATATTTCTCCAGCAAGTCACTAGGTACTCCTCCACCACCCTTGCTCTGCCTGTTAGAGCAGCTATGCTTGGGAGTTGGCTTCTCTTTGCTGCAGCACTGTCAGCAGTTGTCCCAGTTTCAGCATTCACAGATTCAGAGTGAAAGGAATAGATGATTTGGATGTACCTCTCTTAATCTTAACATATTTTGTCCCTAGAAATCCAGCCAAAACTGGATATGATCTCCCTCCTGCCAACATGAATTAGCAAGGGTTGCTCACACTTTCAATGAGTTAAGAGTTAAAGCACCTCATTGGCCTTTGAAATTCTTATCTAGACTTTAATTTGTCACTGACATGCATGAATGTATATATATAAATGATTTTGGAGCAATGCCTGCATGACAGTCTGAGATACTGTAGTCATTGAGACAGTCCTAGTATATTTTGCTTAGTGTGGCACTTTTTTTAAACCACATGCTTCTTGGTTTTCCTTATTTTTCCATCTGCTTCAGCGACATATTTACAAGTAAAGATGAGGAGTAGCCATTGAGCATTATCCCTACATAATTCCTTCACTAAATGACCACTGATCAAATCCAATTAAAGCAAAATCTCTTACAATATATCTTCTTTCTTTACACAAGACACATAACAAAGATGTTGGCTAACGGATACTGTACATGAGAAGATCCAGGAATTTTCTGATAAAGAGATGCTTCAAGACAGCTACTGTACCATCCTGATCATGGGTTCAAGATCTACAGCTTGAACCACTCACCTTTGACACCCACCAGACTGCCTGGTCCTCTGCCAGACAATTCCTAGTCAGAAATTGAGATTTACCTAAATTCAGGCACTCATCCCAGCATACAGGCTAGATGCAGCTGAACTGTTTTAGAAGACAATTGGCCTGATAGTATACATCTGAGCAGGAAACATAACTTGGCAGCAGTGCTGGAAGCTCTTTTAGCAAAGAATCCATCGAGGCTGCATAATGAAGAAGGGATGTCCTGGCTTGACTGCCTACAGAACCACCTGATATTGCAGCATCAGGTATTTTAAGTGTAGTCATAGCCTGAGATGACAAAAAGTATCTCTCCCATTTCATTTTCTCTATAAAATGCAAAAAATTGTAAAAATGCTTGTCCTACAAGAGAGAGTTGTATGAAAGCAAGGCAAATGGACCATTGGCACATTTTCCTTTATGCTCCTTGTGAAAAATAAAATTACGGAGCATTAAACCATAGTGTTTCCTCTAATAAAGAAATTTCCTTGTCTTAGCTGTCCTTCTGGGATTGTAATATGATCTAAATTAAGCTTCAAAGGTGATCTGGCTGTGTAATAAAATTGTGGTTCTTCCCAATAGATATCAAATTGAAAGCATGTTTTTCTGACCATGCTCTTCTAAAGGTCCTGGAAAAATTGCAGTTTAGGGGAGGAGGAATGCTACAAGTATTCTGTAGCAGTCTGAAAAGCAAATAAAGGCAGAAAGAAATTGAAATGAAGCAGAGCAAAATTACAGGATGATAAAAGTCATCTCATGGAAAGACAGTCTGTAGGAGAGAACTACAAACTAGGAAATTTCAGGGACAGTAAAAATTGAGCAGAGGTCTAGAACTGGCCTTTGGCTGGCTTTTGCTGTTCTGTTAGAGATGGATAGGCAATGTTTAAAAATATACAGCTAATGTAAGCCTAGATATGGGTATAGGCATATGTCTTACTGTCATTGCAGATATCCTATGAGAATTTTGACATGGTTATCTCTTCTTTCCAAGCAGACACTGCTTGAACTTGTAAAATTATTTAAAAAAAAAAAACAAATGCAAATTTCTGAAATTACTATGTTGTTTATGAAAATGTAAAATCTTTATCAGTGTATTGTGGAAAGAAAATTAAATGTATTCTTAGTTGGGAAAAACAATTTGCATTTGGAATGCCTAGCAGGGAAGAATCCTTTTGTTATTGTTGTGCTACGTAAAAAAATAAAAACTATCTTGACACATTTATGATTTTTTTCCAGTATTTCATGCATTCTGGCAAAACATCACATAGCAGTTATCAATATAGTGAACAAATCTGTTGAAGAAAAGTATATATTCTGTGGCAAAAAAATTCAGTGTTTGAGAGCTATTTTCTTTCAGGTGAGTAAATATCTAATGTGTGAAAATTTCAAGAAATGAAAATATTGATAAATTTATTAAAGGGATTCTAGGATGTGATTTATCAAATGATAGCAATTAATATTCATGAAATTTTGAATTATATGCTGTCATGGTTTTCAGTTCACCTATTTGAGTTTCTGGCCAAATGCCAGCACACTTACCAAAATTTTCTTGATGTTTCCTGTGAGATGAGGATTAGGAGTAGGCAAAGCAGGCTCAAACTTTATAGAGTATAAAGCAAGTTTATTAATAAACCTGAGGCAAAGAAAAAAAAACCAGAAAAACCAGAACAAACTCCTCAGACCACCCCGCCTCCCCCCACCTTTCCATGTCTTTCCCTCTGACAACACTCAAAAAGACAACACTTCGACATCCAGTCAGTTTGCCACCTCTGAAATAGTGTTTGTCTTAGTTCATTTAGGGAGAGAAGTCTCTTTTGCTTATACTATGAATTCTCTGTAAGAAAATACAGGGGTTTTTTTAAGGGTCTTTGGGGTCACACCAGCAGCCACCCAGGAAGAAAGATCAGCTGGTGGTGGATCCCTCCCACACCAGTAGCCTTCCCACAGCCACTAGGGTGGGTCATGACAGTCCATGGGGTACTTTTTTAAGTATGAACAGTTCTATTGCAGCAACAAAGAAAATCCCTTCTTCTGTGTTGAGCAACACAGGTTCTCCTGACGATATAAGTTCTCTGGCATTCCCCCTGGGACCAGGGCTCTGGGTCACAGCCTCTCCTCTCTCTTGGTTCAAGTTTCTCATCAGGCTGCACTTATTTCAACACCTACTTGTCTTTACCCAGGTATTTCAGTTCATTGGCTGCAATTAGAACCTCACATCCCCCTTTGAACTATTTCTTCATATATAACAGGGAATTTATTAGCTCAGTCCCCAACCATGGTTCTCCAAAAGAATTTTCAGCTTCACTCTCAAAGCACTTCGCTTACACCTCCCTCTAGGTATCAGTTCTGCTTCCTTCACTGACTTAAAGTCCCTATGCTGCATTTATGTAGATGCCCTCACTCGTTCCTCTCTCTGTGCAAGGAAGGATGGGTGTCTGTAAGTTTAGTCCAGGCATGGATAGATTTAATCTCTCTCTCTCTCTCTCTCTGGCAGTGTGACGATCCCGTGCTCCCTGCCGGGCTGTTTGAACAGGTCCGAGCTGGATGGCAGAAGCTCTCAGAGTCTCTGTGCCTGGCTCTGCGGAGCTGGCTCGGCCTGGTGGGGCTGGCCTGGGGCAGGAAGACCTGATGCTGCCCACTGTAGCTGACATATCGGCCAGGCTGAATTGTATCTGTAGAGAGCCCAGCCGGCTCCTCCCCTGTGCCCAGCTGCAGCTGCACGGCCGTTCTAAACCTCCCTTCCTCCCCACTCCCCGGGGAGGGGGGGCGAGGAAAAGGCCCAGCCTTACTGGGGAGAGAAGCAGGGAGATGCTTCCCTCTTAACAGCAGGCAAAAGAGGTAGAGGCTCAGAGGTCCTCTGCTTCTACATGACTTTTTTTCCTTGAAGGCGGATCAAATTTTAATTGGTTTACCTACATATCAATACTTAAAACTACCTGGTTATTGGCTGTCTTTAAGGAAGGAAGTTGTATTACTTCCTGCAGCATAAGTCACTTCTAAGATTGATAGCTCTTGGGCCAACCCAGGACATATGATTTGACTCCTGAAAATGTGTGCCACTCGTCTGCATGATTAGAGGTAGGAGAGATTCCTGTGATCATGACCTAAAATCCAAATATTTAATTTCTGAATTAATAATTAAAAAATAAATTGATCTAGAAAATTTATCTTCTAGGCAAGTAATTTTATGATCCATAGGAAAATAATTGAGGGCTGCTGAGAAAATACGAACATTTTATAGTCTTTTAGAAGGATGGTAGTCTTTCACTGGAAATGAATTACGTGACCAATAAGAACTGCATGCATATTTAAAAAGCAGCAATACTTTTGTTTTATTTGCGTAAGTGTTGTGCTGGAAATTTAAAGTGTTGAAGTATTTAACTTCAGCATTTTTTGCATTTTATAATTTTACCTAAAATGATGTGACATTTTGAAATTTGATTGTTATCATAGATAGAACAAAATCTCAAAAATGTGTTTCAATCTTTATTTAAATGAATATTTTGCATTATATAGTTAGATTCAAATTCTAGCTAGTAGCAAATATATGCTGTATCCTTTTAGGCTTCAATATTGTTTTTCATCTTTTTCCTGCTTCAAAACATGTTTAATTAATAATATGGCTTTTCATGGCTAAAAGCAACTCTAGGAACTTTCATTTTTCATCTGCTAAAATGCTCATTTTATCAAGTGGAATGTTACTATGTTTTCAAGCACTTTTTAAAAAATAAATCTTCATATAAATCTATTCTACGATTTTAATAAATTCTCATTTTTTCTTTCTTCCTTGAGTCACGTTCTTGTGTGTCCTACAACAACTTGTGTTAAAGAATCACCGTATCTTTTTGTCTTTTAAAAGAAACCAGAACTCAGTGAGAGGTGAACCCTGCTTTGTGTGGGATGTGTTGTTTCTCTCTACATTCTTCTCTTGTGAATAATGCAGAACTGTCATCTCCTCTCCTATGCACCATTTTCACTCTTCCCGTTTTACTAATCAAATTATGAAAGAAATAGTACCATGCAGCTTCTCGACAGTGGCTGTAACACATCAGAGAAATTGATGCATTTCTAAATGGTGTTTCTCTTTGCTATACATTACACATGGAAAAAATGCACATTCAGGACCACCTATTTCTTCCTCATTGAGTACTCTCTGACATGCCGTGTATATTAAGTTCAGTTGAAAAGCATAGCTGCAGCACAATAAAAATGAACACTACCAAATGCAAGAGAGGAACAAAAGTCAAAATTAATCCCAGATTCTAAACCTCACTCACAGCACAAATTCTTTCTGACTGAAGTTTCTTTTATGGAACTATGTCTACTCTTCTTCTGCAACCCCTACAACCTTTTGGGTACCCCTTTAAAAATTTTTATTTATTTATAGCTGTTTGCTATGTATTAAGTATTTTCCATATGATTTTTTTTTTTCAGAACAGGAAGCAGGTAAAAATATCACAAGAAGAAACACAATCCAAGAGTATTATTAAGTAGACCTCAACCTTTTACATTGTTCATCCTCTTGAGGAACAAAACCAATACATTATTAAAAAATCAAACAAATCAGTTTATAAAAGAATAAAATATTTTATCAGAGTAATAAAAATAGCCTGCTCAACAGTGCACCTATTCTAGATTTGCAAGTTGGGGATTTTGTGTGTCTTAGCAATTGTAGCGGGCAATAGTTAGGGGTATTAGCTACATCTCATCCATTCACCCTTTCACCACTCCCTCGTATGTTCAAGCCTTGCATAACCAAGCATAAAAAGACAGAAATACGCATGAGTTTGAAAATACAAAGCATTTTTTAAAACATTCACAGATTTATTATTAAGACTATGTTTATTTTGAAATCTCAATATATTTAAAGTATGAAATAAGTAAGACCTACCACAAAATTGCCTTTCATAAAAATTTTGCCTAGCTGATTAAGCAGCTATAATTGAAATTTCATCCATGTGGCATGCATGTTTGATACGACTCATCAATATTCTGTTAAATGAATATATATTTGAAAAATACTTGTCACGTGGGTTCAAATTGTCACACACTGGGAATGGCAGTGTGGTGCTATAATATTTCCGTGGCAACACAAAGGTTATTCAAGTGAAGAAAATGAAGTCTGATTACATGCCATGTATTTTATTTCTGAAAAAACTACACTAGTATCATTAAAATTGTGTTGTTAGAAGGAGAAGCTTTTATTCAATGATTGATGTATAATTTCCCCTGAGTAACAGATATAATAGATAGAAGCCATTTTTAATGTGTATAAAGTCCACTGAAGAAAAATAGTAGTAATAACATCTGAAAACATTTATGAATGCCTGTTTCTTTAAAACTTCAAGTCCTTTGTGCCAACATTTTTCAAAAAGGACAGCACAGTGCAATTGGGTTCATAGTGCTGCAAGTTGCTGAAAATAGATTTTCATAAATAGGTTTATATAGACATTTCTATTGATTTACATATATTTTTATATTGTTATCTGTTTAGTAGTGATATTTACAACTTTAATGGTAAGTTTGGCTTTAAGCCAAACATTAAAATCTTTTTATTCATTTTCTGCTTTATTGTTTTGATTTTATCCATTTGATTTACAAAGCTCCAAAAGTACTTGAAACTACTTTAGAGTTCTGAACACCTTTTAATACAGGTTTACTTATAGAAAAAAGCCTCAGAGCAGAATTACTTAGAGAACATGTAATGACACCATTTATGGACAGATAATTGTCTCAGATATGTGAAAATTATTTAGGTACATTGCTTTTAATAAAACATCTTTCTGTAAGCAAATCAGTTTATCTTATCTGATGACTTTTTCTAGAAGAGATTTTGACCTTAGTGATTTATTTCTTTGTGCAGTTGTGAAGCAGTACTACAGAAGTGTGTGTGACAAATAAGCGCTACTTTGAAACTGCAAGCATAAACATGCCTAGATATTCCAAACAAATCAGGAATATAACAATGAACATGGAAAGCATCATATACATGTCAAGATTTAAAAAAATTTAAAGGAATGACAAGACATCTAAACACAGTTCGCTTTATGCCATCTGCCCCATGTTATTAAAAACACGAGGGTGTTCAGAAATTACTCGTAACAGCTCAGGACTGGGCTGATCCTCAGTTCTATGAACAAAATAACAACCTAGTCAAGTCTAATTGCTCTTGGTATTTCGAGAATAAATTACTACATTGGGAAGACAAATACTGATTGGTATTTATTTTGGATATACAGGGTAAGTTTTATCTTTTCTGTATCATTCCAAAAACTGGACGTTTTTGATTGCAGTGTAAAAACATGTGATACTGACAGTATTCTTTTCTCAAACCATTATCTACAGACATTCTTTTTTCTCAGTTTGTTTTTTGTGTTCAAATCTAGAACAAGCAATGATAAGCCTTTTCTTCCCTCCTCCCCTCTCTTTTCCCACTCCCAAATTTGTCATACTTAATTTATAGTGACAACACATAAGTACAGAAAGAGCAATGGCTCGGACTCATACTATCTCACTTGTGGTTCTAAGCTGACACAGAGTTAGGAAGCTTCATAATCCTAGAAAAGTCTCTAAAAGCAATTGAGAGCAGTAAGGATCTAACTTGTTCTTGTGAGAGGTTTTGAGTTTCCTCATAGGATGTTTTTAGCAACTTGATCATCTTCAAAATGTTTGCAGGAGCTAGGTCAGCACTTGGTAGCTTCAGCTAAATGCCTAAAGCTGGCCATAAACTGGAATGAGACCAGGCCATAAGTCAGGTTGTCAAGTTTAGAACTGAAAACAATAAGACTATTCTGAAGTTTGTAGAGAGAAGAAATACTAAATATCACTTCTTCATTCCAAAACAAACAAGAAATCCTGAAAACATTTGAAGGGTTATCGCAAGTGACACAATGTTATAAGAGAAAAGTGTCTCAGGAGTCATATTTTTTACTAAAATCAGGCATGTAAAATACCACTTTCTAACAAACATGGTACATTGGTTTCAGGTTTTTTCAGTTTTTTTATTTAGTATTCCATTTACTATATTTTTTCATTTTAGAACTTCAGTAGATCAAATATTAATGCAACAGGCCATATTATCACTTTTTTTTTTTTTTTTAATCTGAGTGGTGGGCGCTGGGGACATTCCACTATACACATCTCCAACCTATGCTTCTGATATTCGACATGTTCTGAAACACAAATTTATGCCAGCTCTTCCATGCTTCAAGCCTAAACAATATGAAGAAAAATACATCCATGTGTTTCAGCAGATCATGTACCACTACGTATGATCAGATAAAGAAATAAATTGCAGTCAGTATAATGTCCAATAGTAAAAAGGTTTCCTTATATCTAGCAAAAACACTGAAACAAAGAAGTGCAATCTAAATATGCAACTTCATAAAAGAGGTACAGAGGACTACAAGTCCTCCCAGTATTCTGCCTGTATAAATGTCAACCAGGAAACATTTGCATTAGAGATTGTGAGTTGTCATATGGAAACAAAGTTCTTCAAATTAGGAGCTCAGTCTCTTCAGATTTCCTCTACACTGAAAAGTGATAGGTGGCTTGTAAACAGAAGTATTCCATGCCAGAGAAACCTCTGATTTAAAAAAGCAGATAAACACCTAAAATTAGATCTAAGGAATGTGATTTACATTAAAGGTAAGGGGTCATAATTTTGGTCAAAGTTTTTGCAGTGTGTTTTGTCTCAACCACACAAAAATGTAATAGCTTTTAAAATACACTGGTCATATCCAAGATGGCCACTACTACATGATTGCTTTACTATCTAGTTTCAGAAAAAGTACCTTACCTTTCAAATGTTTAAAATATGCTGTGATATTAATCAGTAAAAGTCATTGAATGTAAGTAAAGAGAGAGTAGGTTACAAAATGTGCATTTTTATTTGTTTTCTCTAATTGTAGTAGTGTTATAGACCACCTGTGTTTCAATTAGCTCTTCAGAAAGGTGTTTACCTGTGGAGCATATGATTTTCAACAGGAGATGTAAATTTCAGTCATCAAGTGATCTGCACTAGGGACCATTTTGATTTTCAGTCATATCTTTAATTAACATATCTAATTATTTTATTTTCAATCAGTTTTGTTTGACAAAATATAGACTCTTTCCTTTTTAAAAAATGTTTAGAGGGGAAGTTTAAACTCTTACTTTAGATACTTTAAATGTTAGGGACTTAAAAAAAAAGGTAGATGGAGCTTTAATCTAGCTAGATACCAGTATAACTGCTTTTTGTCTCCTTTCATTTTGGAGGTCATCCCCTTCTGCAAATTATAATGAGGTGATGCAGATATTTATGGTAGGTACAATTTAAGTATGATCCACTCTTGTTAATTGTTTCAAGAAGGGACATAACTTCGAGCAACATTCTCATTTTTTGGTTTTAGTTCTGTCAGTCTAATTTTAATGTCCCCATGATGTAAAGAATTGTATTTATTGCTTATAAAGTATACAACTGGTGTGTAACCAGACAATGATGATTTGGAAATTTAGATTAAAGACTTGGGAGGGGGGGAGGAGTAATCAGTACATTTCTCTCTTTCTTTATATGGATATTTGAGAACAAGAACAGAGAGCTAGGGGAGAGAAAGGAAACAGGCATGTTCAACACAACAAAATAGCAGTTCAGTTTCTGTTTTATTTGGGAAAGGACAGAAAAATTATTTTCCTCTACATTTGCTAGACCAAAACTTATATTAGCAGAAAAATAAAATATTTGCCACTTAAAGACGAAGAGACTTGTATCAATCTAGATGAAGGGTCATTTGTGCACATTCTATTGGCCTTTGCAAAATAAGAATATTAACTAACCCTGTAAAGAATATTAGTTTCAAGTTTTTGTACACAAGGGGTACCATGCTTTGAGGTTATGTGAGGAAGTCCTGTAGCAGGGCATCATGGGTTTGCATCTGGTACTTACTTGCTTAATAAATCTCCTGGAAATAAGCAGATCTGAGACTTATTGCCATTTGAATTTTTATTGGACACTTTTGAAAAGGTCTGATGTTTTTTCTTGCTGATGGGAACCTTACAACCACTTGTTTCAGCTAAATAGTGACTCTTAATCTGATACTCAGATGAATTTGATGAACTTCACATTGAAAAGTAGGAAACTGGATATCAGTTTCAGTTTGACTAGTTGTTGTCCTAGCCAAATGCCACTCTGATGTACTACCATTTAATAACTATTTTCCTTTTTTTGAAAATGATGCCACAAAATTAAGAACTATGATACATCTGACCTCAATCTTGCCTAGTTTATCTAGTTGTTTTATTGCAAGATTTAGTAAAACAAACAAAACAAAAAAAAAATCCCAAAAAGGGGGAAAAAAGAAAGAAAAAAGTAAAGGAAAGAATATACAACTTCTCTATTGAATGTTTAAGGCATGTTATACTCTAGAGCACTACACAATCCTGTGGAGGTACTTCTGCAAATTATTAAAATAATAATAACAGAAACCATCACAGCTATTTGAGTTATGTTCATTATTACCAGTGTCTTCCTGTCTACATTAATACACTCTATTTCTCCTTCTTCATGAACAGATAGAGAAAAAAAGAGAGTCTGAGGAAAAACAAAATCGTTTATATTCTAAGCTGATGTAGTTTTATGTATTTTCTTTCATAACATGAAATTATTGGGTGTCAAATGACCTGCTAAACAAAGAAGATAAGCAAGCCACTTAGGTAGAGTTAATAGAGTGCTAACTAAAACTCCAGCAAACTGTTACAGTTCACCAGCTTAGTAACACCATGTAGGAAACAATACTCCATGACCCTTAATTAACATTATAAAATAGCTTCACATGTTTTGGAGATTGTAATTGCAAGATTTTGCAAAGACTAAAGTGGTTAAAACTTACTGTGCATTGTTGTGTACTGCATGTATAGGTTAATAAGATCTAACAGGGAAAACATTATGAGTCCCAATTACAGAACAAAAGCTACTTTTTCTGTTCACGATGATTGTTCTCCATAGACCTTTAAATTTTATTTCAAGGCTAATTTCTGCTTTTCTGCTCAACAGCTTTTCCTAGGTTTTATAGCAGGCTGATATTCATGCATTGCATTGCATTTTGAGACTTACGGGCATTATTTAAAATAAAATTATCATTTCTCCTGATAATGTACTTAAATTTTTATTAGGTGAAAATATGGTTTTGTATATATAATCTGAGATTTTAATGTATGAGTTCCTTATTCTAAGTATTTATGTGTGTCAGTGGAGGGGAAGAAAACTTTGATTCTCAGTTTAATCAAGAGTCTATGCTGCTGTTAGAGATCTACTACAAGTACATTACATCAGTTAATTACTGCTTTTTCAGTAACATGAAAAGATGTTGTTCTTTGCATACATGAAGACCAGGAAGTCACAAAACAGAAGAAACTAAGCTAACAAAATTAGTAATGATCAGTCTCTTCTTCCAAGTAACAAAAGATAGGATAAGACAAAATTACCTTTATTACTGGATATTAGGAAAAATTTCTTCCCTTAAAGGTTTGTCAAATACTGAAACAGGCTATCAGTGGAAGTGGAGGAGTCCTCATCTCTGGAGATGTTTAAAATACATGTAAGGGGGACTCTTAGCAATATGGTTTAATGGTTGATTTGGTAGTGTTAGTTTTGGAAGTGTTTGGACTTAATATCTTAGATGCCTTTTCCAATTTAAATTATTCTATGATTCTATTGTCAAGAATTAATCTGCTTAAAATTCATTTGCTGCATCTTAAAATTTAGATTATCTAAGTTATATTAAGTAAAAAGCAATTCAACCCAAAATGGATATTTCCAGATGTCTGATGCATCCCCTTTCTGGGTTCTTGTACTTCTGATGTCCTAAAGAAAGCCTAGAGTGAGTAATTTAGATTTACAGACACAGTTCTTAGGCATGATAGGTTAGTCCAAATGAAGGTCAATTTCCATGCAAACGGAAGTTGATGTTTTCAGAAGCAAAAAGGCACTTGCTGATCCATGGGTACATTCAGTGAATCTGCCTCACAGAATCACAGAGTGGGTAAGGCTGGAAGGGACCACAGTTGGTCATCTGCTCCAACATCCCTGCTCAGGCAGGGTCATCCTAGGGTACATGGCACAGGATTGCTTCCAGATGGTTCTTGTACATCTGCAGTGAGGGAGACTTCGCACCCTCTCTGGGCAATCTGTTCCAGTGCTTGGTCACCTGCACAGTAAAGAAGTTCTTCCTGATATTCAGGTAGAAATTTCTGGTCATCAGTTTCTGCCTGTTGCCGCTTGTTCTATCTCTCTGCATCACCGAGCAGAGCCTGGCTCCATCTTCTGGGCACCCTCCCTTCAGATAATTACAGATATTGGTATGGTCCCCTTCCAGCTGTCTCTTCTACTGGCTGAACAGGCCCCCTGAATAGGCTCCTTCAGCCTGTCCTCATAAGAGAGATGCTCCAGTCCCTTAAACATCATTATCTCATCTGCTGCATATGGTCCAGGACCTCCAAGTCTGTCTTGTGCTGAGGAGCCCAGAACTGGACACTACAGGTGTGACCTCACCAGAGCTGAGCAGAGGGGCTGGACAACTTCCCTCAGCATTTTTTCAATGATCTTCCTAACGCACACTAGGATTCTGTTGGCCTCGCTGGCTCCTGGACAGGTTGTGCGCCAGAACCCCCAGGTCGTTCTTCTCAAAGCTGCTTTCAAGAAGGTCAGCCCTCAGCCTGTATTGGTGTATGAGGTTATTGTTCCCCAGAATCGAAGATCTTTTTGGATTTCCTGAATAAGTACTACTCAGGACATACATTTTATTTTCTCTGATTAGTATCAGTCAAAGTGGTATCACTCCACATTCTTCACAAGTTTATATGCACAAGGACCAAAGCTGAAAAATGGACCCTTGGGAAGATAACAATAAAAATAATAGCTTTAGCAAGCAGCTACTCTAGAAAAACAAATAATAATATCTGATTCAATTTCTGTTTTCTGTTGGATCCATCCCAATCTTTTGTATAACAGCTGGGGACCAGTATGCTGCAGTAGTGTTTTCCATTGCAGACATTTTGTTTGAGTAACAGATATTTTACAATTTATATTGTTACTTAATAGGTTCCAATAATAGTAGGCCATTTTCTAACAAGTAGCACTTTTAATCATAATTTTTGCAGTTATATGTGTTGTAACAGTGGCCACAAGTTATAGATGTTAAAAGCTTTTTATATGAGCTCTACGAAAAGTACTAGCCTTCTGTATTGTACCTTTACCCCTCTAGCACTTTGTACCACCATTTCAATATTTTAAATTGCATTAATTAGGGAACTATTTCTTAAAGTACCTGGAGAATCAAGACTAACATAAGACTGAAACTCATGAGAAAGAGTCTCTCTGGTCTCTTTTCTGAGCGTCTGTAACACAGCCATAGAAGAGTGCTGGACTTCCCAGTCAGGCATGACAGTCTTGCATCAAGAGAACAAGCCCATACCAAGTCAGAAATCTGATTGCTATATGAGAGGAACTCAGATGCATCTATACCTGTCTGTGAAAGCAGTTTGTAGCTTGTGCAGGTAAGTGCTTTATTTTTCTGCTAACTGAACAGCACTGAATGACGTCCTGTATTTGTTAAATCAGTGCCATCTCTGTTATAGCTACTCCCATCCTCCTCAGCATTGGCATATTTTGTGATTATTCTACTCTGGCACATGCACTTTTCTTTTTAATTTTAATTACTTTATTCTGTTTGCCATATGAGAAAAAGGACCAACCACATTTTACAAAGATGATGCTTAGCACTTATTAAAGTTTAAGTATATTGATTTTTTATACAACTTCACTCTGGAAACTTTATATTAGTAAAAAGGTTATGCTAATAAACTTTAACATTTTTATTAAAAATGCTTTAGTCAGCTGCCTGGAAAATCCTAAATTATGAGCTTATTATAAATGTTAGAAGATTGGCTAGATCCAATCATTGCTTTATTAATCTAGCCAGTCTTCTGTTATGAATGTAAAAGTGTTATATTTATTGGTAAAGCATGGAGTGGTATACTGTAAGAGAGAGATGACATTTCTGTCTAGTTTCATAGATATTCATACTGTAAAGCATAGATTGTATTCAATTTGTCCTATATCTACTATATTAACACCAGCCCTAGAGCTAGACTTGTTCAAAAGAAATCAGTCTATTTGTGATGTTTAGAATCAATAGGTGACTAAGTTAATTAACTGTTTGCCTGTATATTCTCTTTACAATGCACATTTATAACGTGTTTCTAGATAATTAGTTCTCTCTGCCTGGGACAAAGATAAGTGATGGCATGTGATTGTGCAAAAACAGTATATCAGAGAGATAAAATTTTTACTGATTACTGGAGGAAATACATTATTTCAGTGAATACTGAAGGAGTGGGAAAAGATAGGACTGATTTTAACCAAAGTCCTCCTGGTTAGTCACAGAAAACAAGCTGAAAGATCTATGGAAGAGAGAAGGGATTTAACCTTACATCTTGCAGATTTCCAGAAGCGTAGGAAAATAAAGTACCTCCGCACAGCCCCGGATGGTCATTTGGACTTTATTTCAAACTGAAGTCAATCAGAATGGGTCTGACCTCTTGGATTTTTTCTAAAAGGATGAATCTGGGTAAGTGTTAAGTGTGCAACAAATGAATTCTCTGCTAGAAGGGTTCAGGTGTTCCCAAAAGGACTTAGTTACATTTCTTCTGCTATTTCCCTCCACTCTTTAAGCCTAAATTCTGCAATGATGAATAATGAAGTGATTAATAAATACAATGGACAGAAAAGAGGATGGAATAAGGCAATTCAAAATGTTCATCTATGACAGAGTTCTTAGATTAGAAAATGTCATTCCATGTCTGAATTCACAGTTTGTCAGACACTGCTTTTGCCATATTAGAAGTGTTTACACACCAAAATAATTGAATAGTTTATCTGCTTAAACTATTATTAGATTGTATATTTCTTCTATTAGTCCAAGCCCATATTTTAATTTTAGAGATTAATTTTAGCCACTAGTAAGAATTTCAATTCCATTTAATGAGCATTTTTAATCAAGAGCAATATGTTATTATGGCAGCTGGATCTTTATTTTTAGCCAAGAAGGCCAGATTGCTTAGAGGAAGAGATTCGGCAGGAAAGTCTTCATGTTTTTAAAATCTAAACATTATGTGCTTTAGTATATGCAACAACTAGCCAATTTCATTCCTCCCTTCCATCCTCCCTTACCTCATTCCCTCTTTCTCCCTTCCTTTCTTTCCTTCTGCATTTTTACTTTCCTCACTTCTTTTCACATGATGGAGCTTAGTAATTCCTTTTTCTCATCTTAAAAAATCACCAAGACACATAATACTTCAAATACAAGAATTGGCAAGTACAACACTTGTAAAATCTCTGTAGGCTGATTTTATTTCAAACTGAAGTTAAGTGCATTAATCTACATCCTGGTTTTAAAGTCATGCAAAAATAGGAGAAGGGTTCTTTTCTCCTCTTTCCTTCCCTTCTCCCCAGAGCATGAAATTATTGTGAAATGTTGCATAAACTGGAGAGAAAATTTCCATCAGGTGCAGTATAGCTAAATATAGAGGTAACTCAAGTTTATGCTGCACCAGAAATACACAGTTAAATTCATCAAACTCTGGCCAAAACCTTAAAAAACTGAAGAACACATATGATGCCAAGATATATCTTAATAAACAATCTTAATTCACATTTCCTGTTCTTGTAGTTCTGCCGTCACTATCTAAACATATGTAGCCATTGACTTTTCCAGACAAAAAACCATTTCCTCTTTCTTGTAGTTCTGCCGTCACTATCTAAACATATGTAGCCATTGACTTTTCCAGACAAAAAACCAGTTCCTCTCTCCCTGATTCCTAAGAGTCTCATAAGTGTAATAGTTTAAACAAACAGAAAGGAAATGTTCAAGAATATACTGACTTTCCAATAGTTTCAGCTAACTGTCCACAGAAAAATAAAAAGCAACATAGTGGTAGTGGTAAACAAAAATCTTTTTATTACCAGAGCTTCCCAATAGCTCTTTAAATAAAAAAAGAGAAAGATATATGTATTGTTAATGTCCCCCTTAATAAACTGGATACCTTCAGCTCTCACTAAGGAAAACTAGTAACTCATAGTTGGTTCCTGAAAATTTAGTTTATCTGTACCTTATGCCTCCTACAGAAATTTGTAATCCCCAATAAACCTTGTGTACTGGGAACTATTTAGAGAATCATAGAATGCTTAGGGTTGAAAGAGACTCTAAAGATCGTCTGTCTCCAACACCCCTGCCATGGGCAAGGAATCATCCATAGGACCTGTTACTCAGAGCCCCATCCAGGCTGATCTTGAACACCTCCAGGTATGGAGACTACACAACTTCTTTGAGCGACCCGTTTCAGTGTCTCACCACTGTCACAATAAAAAAGTTTCTTCCTAATACCTAATTTAAACCCACCCTCCTTCAGTTTAAGGCCGTTTGTCCTAGTCGTATCACTGCATGCCCTTGTGAAAAACTCTGTGATCACATCAGTGGCTCCCCTTTGGACTTATTCCAATAGATCAAATGACTTTCTTTTGTTGAGGGTTCCAGACCTGGACACAGTACTTCAGGTATGGTCTCACAAGAGCTGAATAGAAGAGCAGAATCACCACCTCTAATCTGCTGGTCACAGCTCTTTGGATACAGCCCAGGATGTCATTGGCCTTCTGGACTGCAAGTGCACATTACTGAGACATGGAGCTTTTCATCCATAAACAACAAGGCTTTCTCCCAAGACCTCATCTCAATCCATTCTCCTCCCAGCCTGCACTGTTGTTTGGGATTTTCCTGACACAAGTGCTGGAACTTGCTCTTGGCCTTGTTAAACTTCATGAGGTTTGCACAGATGCCTCTCAAGCCTGTGAAAGTTCCTCTGGATGGCAAGCCTTCTCTCCAGCAGGTCAACCACACCACACAGCTTGGTGTCATCAGCAAACTTGCTATTCCGCTGTCCATGTCACCAACAGAAATGCTAAAGAGTTTCAGACCTAATACCAACCCCTGAGGAACACCACCCATTGCTGTTTTCCACTTGGACATCGAGCTGTTAACTACAACACTTTGAGTGTGATTGTCCAAACAAATTTTTATTCACAAAGGGGTCTGTCCATCAAATTCATGTCTTTCCAGTTTAGAGACTAGGTGTTTGTAAGGAACAAGATCAAATGCACACTAAATATTTTTGTGTTTATCTTAATCTCTTCTTATTTGCCATTCATTACTTATTTCTGTTATTGCTTCCACAAGATGGCTGCATTTCATACTAAGCCCAGGAATGGGACAGCTGTGATTCTGAGATTTTTTGATGAACCCATTTATGTCCTGATCTTTGTGAAACAATCAACCAATATAACCAGAAATCTTTTTTCTTTCAGTTGTCTGAAAGCACTATCCTTCACCTAGCAATTATTTGTCATGCTTAAATAAACTCATGCCTCTGACAATAGAATTTTGTATAATTTACTTTGTTTTTCTCTCTGTGATATATTGTGTTTCTTAAATGTTTTTTTTTCTGATCTTTATATAGTATCTAAACCAAAATTCAACAGCACAAGCAAAATCATTAATGATATAAATATTAACAGATCCAAGACTTTTTTTACAAGTACCTTGATACATGTAGTGGCCTGGGGTATGAAGTGCCTCATAGTAATTACTGTAGTTAGTAATTCCTTGTGTGTAAGCATATAAGAAAAAACATTGCTACAGATAAGTACAGTTCATATCTACAATGTGTTTAAATGGAAATTTCTGTCAGCATAATATATGAGGACTTTAAAAAGCATGCATTCACTTTCGCATTCAAGAAACACAGCTGGCGCATACTGAGATTTTTTAAAATTTCATATAGTTAAAAATAGATTTCCATATTGAACACTACACTAAAGACATACTTCTAATGCATTTTTGCAAAGTATGATATTTTATAATGACAACTCAGTGAGAAACAGAGTTGCAAGAAAGTAATTTAATTAACAGCATTGAAAGGTAAACATGTAATCAATCTATTACAATTTTTTAGCTATTAAAAGCACCCTCAGAAAATGCATACAGACATTTGCCTAAAAGTGCCAAGAATCTTTTCTTTGTGAGGTCTGCACATGAAAAATAGCTAAATATTAGTGAGGTTACCAAAGAAACAACTGTAAAATGGTACAACATGGAAATGCAAGATGAACTTTAATCAAAGTTATTTGGTCTCAAGAAAACATATCATCATTTATTTTTCTTACTTGGCTTAAGAGATGACCTATTTATGAGCAACAATAGCAACAAAAGCCATTTGCATGTTATTTTCACATTATTTACTACTAAAATATTACAGACCATTTAGTTATCATGCAACTGGTGTTCTTAAAGACTGTCAATTTTCATCCTGTAATGTACCATATAAAAGCATGCTATACCAGATAAAGCAGAAAACTATTGTGTACACCGTGCATAAAAGGAGTAAATTTACATTTTCTTTCATCGTTCTCTGATAACTTACATAAATACCTTTACTTAATTTATAAAATAATTTCAAAAAGAAGCTATTTCAAAAGTAAGATTAAATATCAAAAATCAAGAAAGAAACAAAAATCTGTTCTAGAGTCTCAGTACGTAGTCCGTCCAACTTTGTTCGGCAAGGTAGTTTAGCAGGTATTTTATGATTGTCTTCTAATCAAGGTGTCAGAGATAAGCAAACATTTTTCCAGGGATCCAGCAGTCAACAAAAGCAGTACGACTATTAGGCAAGTTATCATCAGGTGGGAGACATGGATGTGCATGATGGGTCCTGAATTATATTCTGTGAATAAGCCTGAATTTTCTATCATGTACCAGTTGCTCTACCCTGTTCTTATGAGACTTCACCTGAGCTCCTGTCCCTAGTGAAGAAAAGACATGGACTTGGAACATGTCCCGAGGAGGACCATGAAAATAATCAGAAGTCTAGAACAACTCTCCTGTGAAGAAAGGTGGAGGGGTTGTTCATCCTGGAGAAGAAAAAACTATGGAGAAACATTATTGAGGCCTTTTAACACTTAAAGAGAGCTTATCAGATAGATGGAGAGAGAATTTTTTACCAAGGCTTGTAGTGACAAGAGTTTTAAACTGAAAGTAATTTATTTAGGAATATAAAGATTTTTTTTATTTTTTTTTTTTACCATGAGAGTGGTGATACACAGGAAGAGGTTGTCCAGAGAAGTTGTGGATGCTTCATAATTGGAAAAGTTCAAGGCTGGTTTGGACTGGGCTTTGAGCAACCTGGTCTAGTGGGAGGTGTCCTGCTTATGGCAGAGAAGCTGAAACTAGGTGATATTTAAAGGTCCCTTCCAATCCAAAACAGTTTGTGATTCTGTGATTCTAAAATAGATATTATTAAAAGAACTTTTTATATTCCACTTCTCTTAGACAAATATATAAAGTTAAGTAAATTGGTAAATTTTCTTTTCTATAGTTGATGAAAGTGCCATAATGAATATCAGCACATATCGATATTAAGACTTACACCAAATCTAGTTTTAATTTGAATTCTGTGGCCTAAGTCTATGTCTAAGTAAGACATCTGAAATGTTCTGATGTCTAACAGGAGATGTCTCATTAATTTTGGGCACACTGTTTGTATAAATTAAGATTCATGCATCTATGCACACAGAAAAAAAATTCATAAAATAAAGAGCATAACTCATTTGTTATCAACATTTTTCTAATAGATTTCTGCCTGTTTTCATCCTTTAATCACTGTAGAAGCTAGATCAAGTGTTTTAGTTGCACATTTCAGATTTTATTGTCCCAGTGAAAGTCCAATATTTTCATGACATTTATTATAATTTGATGTACAGAAATAATGTGCATTATTTTTTACTGACATGACTTGAACGGAAATTATTAGGGATACACTAAGAACTTTTGTCACTATTTTTCCAGTAGTCAGTGAGAAGACAGCTGATGTTGGTTTCCACGGGAAGAAAAATACACTTCAGATAAATATATATCATCTGACCAAAATTTGAGAGAAAATGAAGCAATGTAAGAGAAGGAAAGTTAGCTAATCTATTTCATGAATTTTTACATGTATTTTTTAAAAGATACTCCTTTTTATTTCAATTTTGATAAGTAAGTATGATTAGCGGCAAGATGTATGTTGTTTTTTCTTATTTTGAAAAATGTGTCCACTAATGTGAATGATAAAAATAGCCATGCTATTTTAGGACTGTGATTTTTTAGCAAATGAGGAGCATATCAGTGTGTGTGTATCAGTGTTCATGCTCATGGTTGCACACAGACATCTGTCTGGAAAAAAGTGAATGTATGCAAGCAGTGAAATTTTTTAGAAAGATTTATGCTTTGGATTATTGTAGTCCAACAATTTTGCGGGAATATTGTTCTCAGTGGGAGCCAGTAATTCTCTCTCATTTATTCGTTAGATACTGAAAGAAACTATTGCCTTCCTTTGTCTTGTGCTTGACTTGTCCCAGGTGCAAAAATGAATTAGAAAAGAAATTATTTTCCCTATTTTGCTATTACTAATTCAACTCATGGTTCACAGGACGTCTTCTAAAAAATTCTCCCAGAAATTTTAAGAAAATATCTAAAAAAATTTACAAAGTCTCAGGTGGGTTTAGTGGTGAACAGTGGGAAGAGAACACAAAATTTAGACTTTCATGGCTTACTGGACACTTTCACATACAAAAGGGAATCAAAAGTCATAAATAAGTCTAATTAAACTTTCATAAACTGCAATTCTGAAATAAATACTATTCAGTGTTAGACCTCTCAGTGGAAGGTAGAATCTTTTTTATTTGTTTGGGAGGCTGTTATTGTTGGTTATGGCTTTGTGTTTATTTTTTTTCCAAATATGTCCAAATATTGAGTGTTTAAAATATTTATGAGAACTCAAAGGTACTGAGAAGCCTACAAATACTAAGATAACTGTATGGAAACTGAGGTAGAGAAATTTTCCATTTCAGCTTTGAACCTGTGAGTTTTGGTTGGATCTGTTAGTACCTCAATGGATACTTTTGCTGTTGCACTTTTTTTTGCTGGAAAGCTACAGTTCTGTTTTACTAAACTGACATTTTTCTCAATGGATCATGAAAAATGCAAAATATTGTGTGTTCTTCAAGAAGTGAAGAGGGGTTAGAATACATCAGGCACTTTTCTCAGCTTAAATTATTTGCTAGTTTTAAACCATTGCAACATTAAAAAACAGCTTCAAAAGACAATTGACTGTCTTGAGTGAGACACTGGCTTTTCTTCTAAGGAAGAAAACACTCTCCATATAATATTGAACTATGAATCTATGCATCTAGCTGATCTTTTCTTCACTTTTCAAGTGTTAATTATACTTGCTTGTTTTATAAGGTGTAGTGTGAGTTTTCAAATACATGGTTAGCAGTTAAACACCTAATTAGCATCAAAAAACAAAGGTGGGTATGTGCTTGTTTGCTACATTTTACTGGTACCTCTAAATTTTTATTCTTTTCTCATGTGTGTTTTTCACAGTAATCTTCCCACATTCTTTCAAAGCTTTTAGAGCACTTAGCAAATAGAGTCTCAAACAGACACATAATGTTTATACTTCTTTTTTTTTTATTTTTACTGGATCATTTCAGATACTTTCACCTCTTTACTTATTAAAAACAGCACCAAGAAGGGTTGTCATAGCTTCTCCACTAAATCAGTCCTGCTCCTTTTCTCTCATTCCTGTAGGAAAGAAAAAGAATTTATTCTGGGAGCATTAATGATAAACATGAATGCTTGCTCTTTTAATACTTACTCTTTGGAACTTCATTTTTATTAAGTTGGAGGGGTTTACCTTTTCTTTGTGAACGTTTTTAGTATAGAAAATTTCACTATAAAGAGTGTTGTGATGGTGTTTTTGCTGCAAATGCTCTAGTTCCATTAAACCACCACAGAGATGTACCATATTTGCATGATTTTCACTGAGTGATTATCTTGATCCCCTTACACAGTTTAGCCTACAATGGCTGTCAAGAATTTGTCAATAAACAGTCAAACAAATCAAGGGCCCACAAGAACAGAGCAAGACTGTATAACTAAGCAAAACCAGAAAAATTATGTTTCATTTATCTGGCATTTCTGAATGCTCTACAGCTGACACATGAATGAACTTCTATTGTAAAGCAATGAGAGCAAAAATGTTCTTTTTTAATATTTCAGTCCTGTAGTGAATTTGGGCACATTTGTAGTGATACCAGATTTTAAATTCTTGTAAGCTTCTATTGCCTGACACAAGATCTTTTCACCTGCCACTATTAAATTCTTCAGCCCTTGGTACCAATATAATGCAACTTCTGTGTTTATAAAATCAGAAGAATTTTGAAAAGTTTGCATACCTGAACCTTAATTTTATCTTAGTTACCATAATGTCTAAAATTCCAGTCTCTTCCTTGCAGAGTAACTTTCTGTGCCTAACTTCACTATCTTTGATAGATATTTCTGACCAGTAATTCATGCAAAATTCAGTTTGTTACTTTCAGGCATACAAGCTGTGAATCATAAAACCATTTTCAGTTTTTACAACTGTTCTTAGAAAATGTAAATGACAGTCACAAGAATGCAAACTTGGCCCAATGTTTTTTTCCCACAACAACCCTAGAATTATTTTTTTTTCCTTTCATTGCTGCAGGCCATAAATACTGAAAATCCTAATTAAAACACAAAGTTTGACTCTGTTCTCTTCAGGGATTACAGAAACTAAGTGAAAGGAATGTGAATTAAAAAATTATACTGTTCCCAACAAAGACACCCTCAGAGTTTTAAATTGTTAACTTTTCTTTGCTCTGGGATCATGTACCTTGTAAGGGAAATAGTTACTGTGGAAAAACTAATGAATGTAGACATCATTCAAACCAGTTTCACACATACATGAAGTGTCAATGTGAATAGAATTTCAGACAAAAACATCTAAGCAATTATGCAAGGAGGAAAGAATTATATGAGCTAGATACAAAGACAGCTTTGTTGCCTCTGACTTCATAGAAATAAGCGTACTTATGTTTGTGTGTGTATGGAAAGTACACCTTACAGTAGTAGTAAGGCCTCACCACTTGAACAAACCAGGCAAGAAAACTGACACATTTTCCAGAGCTGATGTCAAGAGTTGCAGGCCAAGGTCAGGCTGAACACAATACCTTCCCCCTGTACAAAGCGATTTTTTTGATTGTTGCCTCTCTTCATTTTCCCTTTTTTTTTTTTTTTTTCACTCAGAGGGAACACACTCAAGTTGAAAAGGGCAAAAAGTAGCTCTGTTTGCCAGAATCTTGCCTGGCTGCAGCCTCCCTGTTGATAAGAAAACAAAAAAACAGTCTAACTTTGTGGCTGGATTATTCTTATGACAGATACAGAAAGGATAGCCTGTTTGTTTCATTTTTGCTTTGTGTGTTCTATTGTATTAAAAATCAATGTTAACAAGAACTCTGGATACACACAATTAACCAGATTCTATGTCTATTATTGCGTCAAAAAATTAAATCTCAAATTACTGAGGTTTTCCAAGTGGACAGTGATTTTCCATAGTAGGTGATTTGGCTGATCTTATAAGATTTTATAAAAGCTCTTACAGGATTTTAGCAGAATTGTTGTGGGCTTTTTTAAGGCTATCAAACTATTTGGAGAAATATTAGAATAAAATAGAAATGAATAGAAATAGGATAGAATAGACTAGAAAGAATAGACTATTTCAGTTGAGAGGAACCTAAAATGATCTTTTAGTCCAACTGCCCCATTAATTCAGGGCTGCTCAAAAATTAAAGCATGTTATTAAGGTCATTTTCTAAATGTCTCTTAAAGACAGATGGCCTTGTGGCATTGACCACCTCTCTAGGAAGCTGTTCCCGTGTTTAACCACTGTTACCATGCCAAGAAACACTACTTCCTTGTGTAAGAAAGAGGAGGGGCAGACACTGATCTCTTCTCTGTAGTGACCAGTGACTGGATCTGAGGGAATGGCCTGAAGTTGTGTCAGGGGAGGTTTAGGTTGGAAATCCAGGAAAGGTTTTTCACTCAGAGGGTGGTTGGGCACTGGAAGAGGCTCCTCAGGGCAGTGGTCACAGCAGCAGCCTGACAGAGTTCAAGGAGTGTTTGTCAATGCTCTCAGGCACACGGTGTGACAATTGGGGTTGTCCTGTGTGGGACCAGGAGCTGGATTTCGATGATCTTTGTGGGTCCCTTCCAGCTCAGAATACTTCATGATTCTGTGATAGGCTTGGGTTTGTTTCCCTTAGGCTATATGAACTTTCCACATTCTTTCTTCTCTTACTGTTCTTTCTACAGTTCTTATTATCCTAGTTGCTCTCCTCTGCTCTGCTTCTACAGGACTGCATTAATATTAAACTGAGACTTTCACAGGCTATAACTTGCATATATTTATCTTTCCATTTTACAGAGGAGGAATGTTCAGACAGAAAATTCAGAGTTCAAATTTACAAACAGACAAGGTTGTGACATGATTCAGAATTACTATGTGTTTCTTGTCCTCTGCTTTAGGCATCCTTTCTTCAAAATGGAATTCACAGCCACTTAAATATCTACTGTGAGATAGATCTATGTTAAGCATTAACTTTTTACTTTTAGCTTTTATATTGGCCTACTTATGTGAGACTTTCACAAGAGTCATTATCCAATCAAGAATCTAATTTACACAAATAAATGAGTCTGATTCACAGCCCATTACTTCCAAAATAAAGTATGTAAGGCATATAATATACTCCACTTTAAAGTGCGAGAAGCAAAAGTGATCAACAAAATAATTATAAGATGTCTGATATGAACTTGCAATAAAAGTCTTTAAGTTACTGATCTATAATTGATATGAGGGAAAAGGTGAATTGGTGATTGATAAGTCCTGGCACTTAACTGAAACTGTCAAAAAGAAGTAAAAAGTACTGGAAGAAAAAAACAAAACAACAGTGTAAATTTAGGTTACAAATAGACCTGCAAAAGTTTGAGTTATTTTTGGAACTAAGGTTGATACTAACACAATATATATATTTTTAAGCAGAAATCCAGATCATAAGGTAAGTGAAATATTCGGATGACAACACTTTTTTCTGTTTCGAGGAAGTTATGAGGAGCTTCAGAAGTTGAGTTAATGCCTGGTAGCTGGGTAATGAAAGCAAGTTCAAATCACTGTAGAGAAATGCAAGCTAATGTACAATTGAAGGAACAATTTGAACTTGCACAAACTGGTAGATTCTAAATTAACCGTAGCCATCCTAGGAAAAGTAAAACAACAAATAAGGATAATTTTGAAAACCTCAGGGAAAACATCTGTTGAATACCCACTGGCTCTCAGTAAAAGAAAGCAAGTGGTAAAGCAAAATTAATAAATTAAAGTACTGAAAGTACTGTGTCTGAGGAATAGCTTCTCTCGGATATAAGAAAAACAAGTATAAAATTCAGGGAAAGAAGAAAAAACTTCAGAGTTGTTTTACTATATTACTGTAAGGAGATATTAAATAGAACTTTGGAACCAGATGAACAGCTGATTAAAATCGCTGTAGTGCCTTTGATTTTGTTAGTACTGTGCAGTTTACAGCAGCTGAAAAGTTGGCTACTAAGTTTAAATAAGAGATGAATACCAGATGACTGACTGAGTAGTGTAAAATAACAAACAGTTTAAAAGCAATTATATCTTCTTGTTTTCCCCTTTAGTTCAAGAATAAAAGACCAAAGACTTCAATAAAAAGAAAAGAAAAAGTAGTTACAGTGGAAAAAACCCAAAAAACCCCACATATGGAGTAAGAGTGGGACTAAAAGCATTTTATTAGACATTGGTACTCCAAAGCAGTGAGGTATACATTTTATTCTCTGACACTTACCCCATATATACATGTTTTGAGTTTAGATTGTGTGATTTTTTTTTCCTTTTCTCTTGATTGGAAATCATCTTTCATTCTCATTTTTTTCCTCATAGCTTTCTTAGCATGGCCTGCCCTAAAATACTTTTTTTGCATCAACTTGAAAATAGATTGCTACTGAAATAAACATGTTGAAAGAGGAAAATTCCTTGTTAGTCCTAAAATAAACAGACAAGCAGAAGACCCAAATAGAATTCAGACAGCAGTAAGGCAAGTAGAACAACCTAACTGAAGTAATAGAAAATGTCATCTGGGCTATAGCCCTGAAAACACCTCAGGAGTGTGTGATTTCTTGTGGCACTATGTATATTAATTTCTCTGTTCTTAATTTAAAAATAAAATTAATAACACTTTTTTGTCTTAAAAAAAATTGTGAGGTACCTTTCTAATGTGAGGCTATCTTATCTTTTGTTTCCTTCAAAGAGACAAAATTATCTTCAAGTGAAAATATTTAAATGATTCTGGTTTTTGATTATTTAGTGAACTAGCCCTCATAATATGAGTGCCAGTCAGAGATGAGTCCATTATGAATTCCATTCAGCAGTAGACATATAAATTCTGCTAGATAGCATATTCCTCTGGAGGTCTGCAACATTACCTGCTTCTCTCACTTCACTAGAGAGGTTGACTTATATGATGTAAAGTTCAGTAAATATCCAAACAGTACATGAAAACACATTATTAGAGCGAACAGGGCATAAATCTACAAAAAATAAATTATCACTTGTTTTAAAACAAATCTTTTTTTAAAACATTATTTGTACCTTTCTGTACCTATGATTCTCTCATATTTACTGCCTGTTGAGAGAACTGTTTCATTCATCTGTAGATATTTTGCCATGTTTTTACACAAGGCTATTGGTCTTTTTATTGTTATTGTTATTTATTTAAAAAATTAATAGACAAAATCTGATTGCTATAGAAGGACAAAACTTTCTTCTCTAATAATTAATAAAGTAAAAATCACAATTCTATTCCTGCATTATGAATATACCAATCAATTGTAATGATTGCACAGAAGGAATTTTTCCAATGTTACTGGATTTGGAAATGCAAGAGGATCCAGGTGAGGTTCACAATGTAATTAATATCAGAGCCTCAGGTCCATTTTTGTGTCTGAAATGTTGGAAATTATTTAATTAAACCAAGACTGAGGACTTCAGAAATATATCCAAATATTTTTAGGGCTGGGCTTGGGATTTTGGGATTTTAGTTTTGTTGTTGTTTGTTTGTTTGTTTGTTTTTGTTGTTGTGTTTTTTGTTGTTGTTATATTGGGGATCCCACTTCACTGAAAAACAGTAGAACACGTTATGTTTTGCTCATGGTCAAATTTATCTTGCTCTATGAAGGACCACTCTATATAGCAATCTTGAAGTCCTTGTTAAGAGAGTTCCTCTTTATCAGAACACACAATTTGATCAATGTAAGATGCTGAAGTTAAAATTCTCTACTACCTCTTTTTACTAAATAACAGAAGATACATGGAGCTGAGATCAGACATTGATAAATTCTTCCTACATGAATTGTTTTCACAACAGATGGTCTCAAAATATGTAACTTGCAGGAAAAAATATCCTAGTAGCCATTTTTATATTAAAAAATTTTAGTTAAAAAAAAATAGACACATTGCATTTATGGCCTTTTGTTGCCTGAGTAGTAAGAATAGAAAATCCTTTGAATGTAAGCAGAACAAAGGAGAGAAATGCTAATGATCTATACCTATGTAAATGGCATTACATAAATTAACTGCATATTTTGAAATTAATGTCTTTCAACTACAACTTTTTTTCCCCTTTGGTATAACTGAAATTACTACAGAACTTAACAAGACTAAAATTTATTCTATTTAAGATCCCATTTTTCTTTTTTTAAATTAATTTTTTCAAGGGGTTTTTTCCCTCCATCACATAACAACACTATCCATTGGTTAACATAGTTTAAAAAAAAGTTGTAGCACTTACAGAGTCAGATTTTTCAGCTGTCTTAACTATTTAATAAGTGTTTTGTTTCTATTTTGAAGAAAAGGGGTGGGGTTCAAAGCTTTGAAGAAGAGATCACATAACCTGGAATGAGGTTTCTCAGTGTTTCAGAAGGAGGATAAAGATGCCTTCAACATTCCTGTGGTTTGGAGTAGTTTCACTGTTGGCATCACATTTGTGGACATTTACAAATATTTGTTTACTCTCTGCAGAGTGGAACTGTTTATGTATCAGCCATTCCCCTGTGGTAGAAATGGCTGCATGTCTTTAGCAGCTTACCTAAAACCAACTATTTAAAATTTAGGCTTCAAGTTTAAGCAAGATATCTGAGCTCTGTCTCCAGTTAATGAAGGCAAAAGGAGAATCCTCTCAAAGCAGGTATTTAACACACTGGGAAAGACTCAAATTCTTAACTCATCTTCCCCTCTCAATCTCTCCCCCGCATTCACCCCACTCTATGACCTCAGAGATAGCTTCATCTTCATTACAGTCCAAATTCCTGATGCCCAAGATGTCTTTCTTCAACACCTGGAATGCTCAAAATATCTAAGTTTTCTTCTTTGAGCAGAGTCAGTTTTGCACTATGAATTTTTTCTGCGCTCTTTAGAAGACTTTAGACTCTTTAGAGGTGTGGTTGATCTCCTAGACCTAATAGCATGTGGTATGTGGCTATTCCAACCACCTCATTACCTATGGCATTTTATCTACTGATGTACAATATTTGGCTCTGTGATAAGTTGTGGTAAGCTGTCAAATATGGAGATCATGAGATGTTTCTGTAGTTAATGCTTCCTTTGATACAGGACTGCTAAACAACTGTTATAAACTAGAAAGACAATGCATTGGTAAGAAAGACTAACCAAAAATCAGAACACAAGTCTGAATTTCAGGCCAAAATTGTTGAAAAAAAACCCATCTTGCAGCATTTGTACTATACAACTTGGTCAAGACATCAGAAAACTATAATAAACTATATATTCTAAAGCTATATAAGGAACATATAATCAAGGAATCTTCCATATACCCTGTTATTTTTGTCTGAATTAAGGCACAACAGTATCTTCTACTTAAAACTAAAGAGAAAATGCACTTATTTAGAAGAAACCATTTGAAGGTTACATTTTCATGCTGGAGATGTTTAATGATCTCAGTGTGAAAGTAGAAGACAGTGACCAAGGAAGTCAGTTGTGAAGAAGTACACGCAGGGTGGCACAGGATGAAATGGAGACATTTCCCAATATGAAAAACCCAAAACTACACCACAGAAGAAATTTCTATGAGCAACAATGAATGCCTTTATAAGGAGGCATTGTCTTAACATGCTTTGTTATGTTTTGTCATTTTCTGTTATCCCATTTTGCTAAAAATTAAATTACTTTTAATTTTACATGTACAAAAACAAAAGCAGAAAATTGCCAACCAACCACCATTGCCAAGAAAAATAAAACAACAACAAGAAACAGCAAAACCACCTTTCATGCTTTATTAGAACAGAAGTAGAAAACTGTTCAGTATAAGCCATGTGAGGAAGATAGAAACTAAGGTTTGAAAGTGTATCACTCTTGGAATTTCTTATGGCCTCAGCATTGTAACAGACTCTGCCTAATTCTGTCTCCATCTGTAGGAAAGCTTCTTTATTTCTCTAACTTGACTTCTTGTCCACATGCTTCTTGCTGTTTTCAAGAATCAGTTCTCTTGTTTAGCTGCAGTCTGCCACTGTGTGTCCTGAGGCTTATGGCCTATCCCATGCCTTGATGCTTGAAGTTTCCCCTTTTCTTTTCAGCCATTCCACCTAAAAAAGCATGACATTCGGTAATATGCTTTAAGAAGAAAAAAACAACAATAAACATCAGAGAAGCTGATATGTTACCTGATTGTGAGGAATTACCATTTTATTTTGTAGACTATACTTGACCTATTCTAACCCTTAGTCTTTCTGTTGGTCCGAGTGCTCCTTGAAGATCACTCCACCCCAGTGCCATGATGGAAACACATCTGAGGGCTTTGCAGGGAAATATTTAGCCCATTACTTCTTTAGCAGCCAAAACCATGAAGTGCACCTTGCAAATATCAGACTGAAGAGATGATATCTGGAATTGGGAAGTGTGCAGTAAGTCTCACAAACTAATATCTATTACCATAACAAAAAGCACAAATAACATGTATTGTCAACACTTTTGGAAGAGCAGCAAAGTGACAGTCGCAACTTTAGAATAAGTCATTTTTTATTTCCTTTTATATATGTATATTAGATTAATTTGTGCAAACTATATGAATATGTCCCTTTAGGACAAATAAAGAATAAATCATATTCAGAATAATAAAATATAATAGCTGACATATTTGGAAAAATTATATTCAGATCTCCCAATAGACAGTAAATGCAATGAAACTTGTTTTTACCAGTTTTCAGAGCATAAATCTAAAAGCCTTTTCTGTATTTTAATTTTTTTTATTGTGATGTTCTTGTCACTGTACTAAGATTTAATTTGCATTGTTAGTTTACTGTTTAAAATGACAGTGATGTGGGAATTTTATGTGTATATATGCAATATAGAACTGTTGTTTTCTGAAAAACAACTTAAGAAATAGATAAACAAAACTCCCTTGGTGAAATAAAAAATATGTGTAGATATTCATCAATTGTTTGGATCAAGTATTTTCCAGAACTGCTTTATTAAGACAGAGTTAAAGCCTAGTCTACTTCATCTAGACATCTAACATTTTTCTGATTTCATGTGCCCAGTGCACTGCTCCCCCTAAATGGAATAAGTAAGCAGACAGAGGCTTTTAAAGACTGACAGAAGAAATTTGTTTTAGTCTAACATGGGGGCCTTTTCTATTGACTATGAAGTCTTGATCAAAGTCAGGACTTCCTGTTGGTGATGAATCCTGTTGTTGGCAGTAGAATGTTCCGCATTTTCCAACCAGTCTGTGCATTAGACCAAATAATGCACCACTGAAGTTCCACTGTCTGCATTCACAGACAATCCATAGACATGGTCACTAGAACCATGGTCTTGGGGAGACAAATGGATGAATGATCCCTCTGACCTCTGGCCTGGAATTATAATTATAAATAAATAATAGTAGTTTGATGTACAATGATTGGCCAAATCACAGAATCCAGGGTTTTGTGGGGGATTTTATGGCACAGGATAAAAGGTATGACATCATCTCTTCTTGTGGACTGCTTCCTAAACAAACAGTTTTAGAAGAAAAAAAAACGTATTGCTGTACTTCTGCTAAGTACTGTGGAAACACACCAGGTACAGGTCTTAAGCATCAAATTCTGTCTTAAAGGGAGAAGAGCCTATGACATACACAAATCAAAAATGATAGGATTACTGTCCAGGAGTCCATATGGAGCTGTGATACATGCAGACAAGTTTAAAATAAGTAATGAAAACAAAGCTCAGAAGAACACATTCTACTGTATGATTTGCTTAACATTGTTCTTTTAATTGAAGTTCAAGAATCTTCTCTTATAAATGCGTGATAAATTACAAGTGGCAGATGCTGAAAATTAATCTATTCCCTAATGTCTTTCTGGTATCTCTACAATAAGAGTTATTATTGTATTGCTATTGTTACTTTAGAAAAGACTGGTAATTTTGGTAACAGTGAGTAGATTATAACAGCCTTTCTGGCTTTGCTGCACAGAAAGGGGTCCAAAAGAAACAGAAGCCAGCAGTGAGGGTTTATGCTATCCTGTCATACTGAGTCACTAATTTTTCATGTTTTACTTTAGCCTTTACCAGTGTCTTTTTAAAAACCTATAATTTATTTGTTTCTTCCTGGAAAATGCTTTAAGAATAATATTCAATATGCATGAATGAGTTATCTGGTTTTGCATGGATTTTTAGATAATCACATTTTTTGGGCCACACAGCATGGAGGGGCTCATGTTCACAGTGTTTAGGAATAAGCTCTCTTGGATCAGACTTTGTGCATCCATGCTATAAACCATTTGGGCTGCAGCTGCTCTGATTTTATATAGTATTCCTGAATCATCACTATTATTTTGTGCAGGTTTTTTTCAGTTCAAGGAATGCAACATAGTGTGGAGGTTGTATTACAGCTCGTTGTTTTATAACGGATGAAACAAGGCTTTGGCATCAGGATATAAGGAGGCTTCTGGAGATGCACAGGGTGCTTGGATAAGTGTTGGTGGACTTGGAAGAGGGAAAAATTCACTGCTTCTTTTATCTCATTGTGAACAGATCTGAAGTGAACCAACCAATGCCCAGATATTTTCTTGTAGAGCATACTGTTAGCAATCTAAATCAGTCATGGAGCAAAGAAATAGCTAACTGGTGTGAGGAAAGGATTTCAGGCTTGTGGTTATTCTCTGTCTCTTTTATTTATCACAGTAGTACTCCGACTTTTTCACTGTGTTAACATAATTCACAACAGAAAAGGTTTAAAAAGAATTCTGTATTTCAAAAAATCCAGATACTGAAAGTATTCTTTACTTATTTTTATGAAGTAATACAACATCACAAGCTTCATCATGTTTGTATGGAAAAACAAACTAAAATCTTAGACAGAAAGTGAAAAATACCACTAAAAGTTCATGGAGTGGTATTTTACATTTATGTTTGTTCATTTTTTAATTTTTTTTTAATCTACAGATAGTAAAGTACATTCATTTCCAATTATAAAAACCATCAATAACTATTATCTTCATGTGATTACTCACCTCTGTTCTTTCCTGCAAATGTCACTATAAACATTAAGTTCAACCATACTACCTTTATTTTTAGGAATGACGCTTCTCAGAAAGTGGTCCCATATATTAGTTCTGAATAACATACAATAGCAAAGTTTCTGTGTGTCTGCATTTTAGGAAATTAGTTCCTAACTTTGTTTATGCTTTGAAACACAGTATTAAATTTTATTGTTTGCTTACTCTCCCTTAAAACCTATGCCCATATATTAAGAATTTCACACTGGAAAGTGTTAATCATACCTGAAGCAGTGTATAATGAAATCTTCATTGCTTACCACTGTTATACCGCTGTTAACCACAGACATAGGTGTAAAGATGGAAGGGAAGCCTATATTTTTGCGTTGTTTTTTTTTCCCAACATGATTTCTCAATGATATTGAAGGGATAATCTGCTGAATATTAAATAACAGTAAACACTTTTACTTTTGATGTAGCCAGAAGTTTATTTGAAAATATATAAATCTTTTGTGCATTAAACTATTTAAAGCTGAAATAACACAATAAAATAAAGTTTGATCACAATTAGAACCTGAAGGATTATTTTTGACTGTTGGCATTTATTTTTTGATCATAGAATAGGCTTCACCTGAATGGATATGTCATATGCATTGTTTCAGGAGGCAATTAATAAAGTAAAGCTCCTATTTTTTCCTTCTTTTAAAAAGCAAATTTCCTGAGAAATAGGTAGTGATTATGATATTTCTCAAAGACACATAGCACTGGAAAAATCTTATTGCATGCTTAAGAGAATGGAAATTATATAAACATGGTCTTCATATGAAGTATTGAAAGAGAACATACCCTGCTCTCAGACTATAGGGTCTTAAGGAATAATTGTGAAGATACAAAGATTTTCTTTCATCTGTCATGTTCACTTGGTGCAATGGTCTAGACTAGGACTACGAAACGATGATGTGAAGAGTCCTTTCTTTAACAAAACCATAGGCCCTCTGTTTTTTTAATCATTCTGATTTCTTTTTGGTTTTTTTACCCCTGCAGAAAGTGTGTTACTACAGGTGTTCATCAGAATATTTACAACAAAGATTTTGACTAGTAAACAAAAGTTCCTATTCTATTACTAGTGCCCAGCTGCAGTTCTGCTACAGAATCTGTCAGTAGTTGTGCCTGTCTTTGCTGAAAGACAGAGAAAAGAGACCGACAGTGAATATATCTTTCCTTTTCATATTGTTGTCCCTTTGGTAATACACATGGAAAAGGGGTTAATGTTTGGTCATTATTGCTAGCACACAGGCACACATTTTGTTGTTTGGTGCACTTAATGACTTTCATTTTGGAATTTGACTTAAGGAACGGCTGCAAAATATACAAAAGAAGATGTGAAAATTTAGATCGGTGAACTGAGCATAACAAAATGTTTTTAGTAAATTGTGTTAAATGCATGTTCCAGCAGAACTATTGATCAAAAGTAGTTCACAGTTTGAAGAGTACTTTCTGATTAATCTCAGACATCTGTGCCTGTCATGTCACTATGTTTCATTTTACAGATCATTAATGAACTAGAAGTTAATTTTAATCAGTATTACAGATGCCCCAGGCCATCCACAATGTGAGATAATTTATGATTCTAATGTAATCAATAGGATAAATTGATGTGCAAATATTGCTTATGATTGCACACTAAAATAGCTGTATTTGAAATCACATTTAACCTATCTGTTTAGCACAAACAGAAATTCCACAGACTTGTTTTTCTATTTAATTTTCAGTGCCTTAGGGAAAAGCAATGCGAATGCCAACTTACCATAGCTTTTGTTGGAGGTAATTTACTCTTCCTTTCCCAAAAGTTTTCCATTTATTCCCCTCTTTTTAAATGTGCCTAGCAAATAAATATTTCCATATGTTTAAAAATACTGTCAAGTGTTATCACTGCTAACAGTTGTCCTGGGTTTCAGAGCTAGGCATTTTGGAGCTTAGTGTATTCTATCAGATTCTAGGACATGTTTTTTTCCCACTGAGTCTAGAATCATTTTCTATTTGGTCATTCTTCTTTTCATGACCTGCAAAGATAGTTTGAGCAAGTCTTTGAAAAAAATTAATTGCATGAATCCCCAAAGAACCGTTTAATATCTCTGTTTGTTACTGGGTTGAGTGCGTTCTTGTTGTCTTTATTGCCAGAAGCTGCCAAAGAAAATAGTCTTGCACAGTAAAAAGAAGATTAAAGACAGCTTAGCACCATAAATTGAACACAATGCCAAAGCGTTTCAAAGATAGCATATATATAACAGCTTACAATTAAATATAGAAAAATCCTAAATATAACTTGGGAAGTAAAATTTGAATACTCATAATTCTTGTTCTTAAAAAGACTAAATATTTCTGTAACAAATCCTGATGCATTTTTTTGTACTTCCTTCCCTACAGCAAGAATATTTCTGCCATGTATATTCCCACTGATGGAATAAATCTCCATATTTGATTCAAATGCACAATCCATTTTATTACATACTTTGACTTCTCCAATACTAACATAGGAGAAAATGCAAGAATTCCATAGTAGATGGATGCACATCCCAATAGCCTTCTCCTCTTCACAGGTCCAAATGAAGTTCTTACTAATTAAAATTACAACTGGCCATGAAATGTGATGTCAGGCTTCCCTTTGGAAAACTTTCAACAGGAAAAAAATTACTCTTCTTACAAAAATTTAGTTTCAATCTACCAAACTACTTGACTTTAAGACCATGATGTGACAAGATCTTCTATTGATACATTGAGTTGCTACCCTTTTACAATCACAGTTCTTCATTAACTTCTCATTAAATTTCCAAATATTCACAGACAGGAAAATGGGATATATTGTTCCACCTTCTCCGTAGTATGTTGATAATATGAGCAAATTGTCATAAAATAATGGCAAGTGCTTCTCACTCTTCTCTGAACACCTAAACAGGGGTGATAAGTGTTAAATAACTGATATTGTGAAAGGAGGCACATCACTGGACTGCATAATCTAATAAGTTTATGCCACTTTGAATAACCATTTGCAGTTTTTGTCACTTCTTGGAGCTGTATTGAGGGCACTCCAAAAAATGCCTGTTGTAGGGAAGGCGCATGCAATGAATTGGCCCTGTTGCTGGATGCTACAGTGGCATCATTTCCTAATCAAGTCACCCAGGCTTTTAGGTTGATGTGGCTGAATGTAGGTTGCTGTCAGAGTTCTGCAAACTGTGGAGCAAAACTGTGTCTGGATTCAGCCCTTTGCACCAAACACTCCTGTAATCCTAGCAGAAATCACTGTGTGAAGTGGCCTAAAGGTAGCCTGTAAAGGACAGCAAACAAAAACATGCACTAATGCCTGTCAAAAGCCACTCAAAATTATGGCTCATTGCAGCAGACCTGGAAAGAATGTTTTATTTCTTTTTGACTTTTTCATCAGCAGTGCTTTTGCATGATTTAGTGATATTTTCTAAAAGCGCCATAGGACAAGTATTGCTTGTGTCTCTCAGACACAGCTGAGACTATAAATATATTTCTGATTCCAATAGTCCCCTAATATTTATAGCCCACCACTCTTACATATGGAAAAGAAAATGGAATTACTATTTTTAATTACTTGCAAGTCCTTTTTTAATGTGTTTTTCTCTATCTCTTCAAGCTAAACATCTTTCTAAATTAAGGAAATAATAATCAGATTTGGGTTTTTTTAGTTTCCCTATTTTAATTTTTTATAGGTTCATTCTGCTTTATTTTTAATAAGAATGTATCGAAGTTAGTCCAACGCTTTGAAGTCCATATGAGACAAGTTTTGCTAACAAAGCAGCTTGATGAAGTTTTAATGCACAAAATTCTCTTCCACTATCACCTTACTGTTTTTCACAATGTTTTGTCTTCTCAGTGAAATACCTGTATCCACCAGCATATCTGATACCACCATAGCTTCAAATACAGTTCTCTCAGCTGTTTATCTTGCATAAGATCTCAGACTAACCCAACTTCATTCTGAAGCATGATCCCTTTGTGCAATATGGATAGTTACCTTTCATTCATCACATTTCCCTCAGCTAGTTAAGTGTTTTTCTCTGTTTGCATTCAGAGTTCCTCTTGTCTAATCCTGGAATGCTGCGGGCTGAGGAAACTGATACTGTTTCCATCATATTACCCCAATGAGCTTGTGGCTGGGGGAGCTCAGAAATGTTGCTCCTACAGGAGGTCAGTAATGTGTAATCACCTTCCCAGCAGCAACCTCAAAAAGCTTCTTTGAATGAAAGCCTAAGCTAATGTTTGACTGAAAAAGAATCAACACACAGAATTCTGGCAAATCACAATATAGTCTTCCAGTATAATTCTTTAACATTGCATGGTATTTGAATCTGTGTTCTCAGGCAATGGAGACTAATGCATTTTGGTACTGTTTAAGGTGTTCTGATGTTGTCAAATTCAATATATGACCAGATTATAACATTGTTTATATACAATAATTATTTATGGTGGTTGATCATGGCTGGATGCCAGATGCCCTTCAAAGCTGCTCTGTCACTCCTCTATTCAGCCAGCTGTGGAGAGAAAATGTAATGAAATGCTCATGGGTTGAGATAAGAACAGGAAGAGATCACTCACCAGTTACCATCATGAGCAAAACAGATTCGACACAGTGAAATTGGTTTAATTTGTTACCAGTGAAATCAGAGTAGGGAACAAGAAATAAAATCTAAATCTTGAAACACCTTTCCCTGGCCCCTTCCTTCTCTACCTCCCCCTCAGCAGTGCAGGGTGATGGGGAGTGGTGGTCAGTTCCTCACTTGCTATCTCTGTCACTTCTCCCTCCTCAGGGGCATGAGATTCCTGGCATTCTTCCTCTGCTCCAGCATAGGAGACAGCCCTCTGCAAACTTCTCCAACATCAGTCCCATAGGATGTACTTCTTCTCAAACTGCTCCACCATGGACCCCTTTCATAGGGTGCAATCCTTCAGGAAGGACTGCTCCCTTGTGGGTCACCTGGAGAGCCACAAGTCCTGCTAGCAAACCTTCTCTAATGTGAACTTCTCTCTCCTCTGCCCATAGGTCCTGTCAGGAGCCTGCTTTAGTGTGGGTTTCCCCTGGCTCACAGCCTCCTTTGGGTTCCAGCATAGGGTCCTTCATGCGCTGCAGGTGGATCCCTCCTCCACCACGTACCTTCATGGCTGCAGGAGAAGAGTCTGACTCACCACAGGACACAGGGGACTCTGCTCTGGGACTGGAAGCACCTCCTCCTCCACCAACCTGATTCTGCAGGACTGTTTCACATATCCTGACTCCGCTCTCTGGCTGCCATTGCACAGGGTTTTTACCCCCTTGTTAAATCTGTTGTCTCAAAGGCAGTGCCACCATCACTAACGGGTTCAGTCTCGGCCAGCAGCAGGACTTGGAGCTAGCTGGCATTCGCTCCAGACACGGAGGAAGCCTCTTGCAAGCCACCCCCATAGTCCCCTGAACCTAAGGCTTGCCATGCAAACCCAATACATCTTTATATATATAGATATTATTTATCATATTGATCATTTAAATGATGGTATAAAAAATAAGTGACAGAAAAGAGTATAGAGGTAAGCAAAAAGCTTATAAAAAAAAAAAAGAAAATAATGAGATTCCAAAATCTAGAATTTTACATTTTTAAGTGAAGGAAAACGAGACAAAGGAAAATATGAAAACAAAAAAAAATCCAGATGTTCAAAAACTACTAAAAGGAAAGAGAGTTTTTTATGATTTAAAAAATTATTTCTGATTTCCTATGATTGGACAATACTGATTTTCAGCTAAGAACAGTGGCAAAAAATCCCCCAAAGCAGTTTTATAGCTTTCTTACGTCACCTGCAGACACCTCTAACAATAGTCTAATATGTTGTCTTAAACTTTGTGGGAAGGGTCAAAGAACAGCAAGTCTAATTATGTATGTAGCAGTGAAGTTGGCTTTTAGCAAGGTTGGTACCTGCAGTAAATTCAGAGAATCAGTAATCATCTTGGGAAAGAAAAAAAGCTGATTTTTTCCTTGTTTTATTGGTGTATATTTTCTTATTGATATATATTTTGTCTTTATATATTTATCATCTTGAAATTATGTTCAGGTTGCTAGTTTGTAGTGGAACTTTTGCTTTGTACTCTGGAAAATGATGCGTAAAAGCATAAAAATGTCAGGTTTTTAATCAACTTTTGTAGAATGCCTTACAAAAAACTTCAGTGAACTCTATCATAATAGTTGACATACTGACCAGAAGAGACTAAAATTGTCCTAAGTAGGAACTGTGAAATGCCTTTGGGTCAGTTTGAATGCATAAAGTCTTGGAAAAATGGTATTTAATTTCTCAGACGTAAACTTTAGACATAGCTTTGCTCATGTTAAGAGATGTCCTTTGTGTTGTGATGCAAGAGTGGTAGGACATGTCAGTAATATAGGTTCAATGAACATGATGTGTGTACGCTGTTAAATATTTTATTAGAAACATTTAGATTAATTGTTTTTACTTAGAGTTTTCTGATTTAAATATTCTCCAAGAAGCAAAGTTGGAGCCTAATCCCATCAACCATCATCTTTCTTAGAACTTGCTAGATCTGCTGAGAAAGAGCTAATAACTGGCAGTAGATTTCCTGTGCCCATCCACATGATGTGAGAGAGACAGAGGTTTGCCTTCTAACTGATTCCCTTGTTTCCTTGCACACACTATGAAGTCTGCAAAGAAAATATATTCAGAAGCTTAGTGTCAAGTTTTTGAGCAGATGTTCTTTCTGCCTATACACCTCTCAGCAGATATCTCTGACTTTTTCTCCCCAGTCATCAGCTAAAAGAAAGATATGCAATATCTATACTCCTTTTCCTGCCAGCTATTAAGTTTAAGCCCCATCCTACTCCTTTTCTCCATGGGGAGATGAGTAGACTTAGAAGAGTAGCCAAAGGCTATAAATTCCTGGAAGGGGACTGAAGTGTCAATACCAAAACAGAATGGGAGAAGGGAAAAGAAGTGCCTAAGGATAAATGCATAGAGTAAGAGATATTGAAGATGGGCAGGACTGAAGAGGCAGTGGAGAAAGATAATATTTTAAGTACTGGAGAGTAGAAAAGGCAGAGTTTAACTAAAAAGCATTTGGAAGCTAGTGAAATAAATACATAGAGCACAAGTGTGACCTCAAAAGAAACCTGGATTTTGGCCTATTTCATAAAGCTGGAAGTATGGTAGTTGAATGCAATTACATTTATTGTGGGAAATGTTTGTATGTTTGCAGGAAGTATTATTTCTGATCCTGATCCTGAATCTTTTCAGCCATAAACTGTAGCTTTGTAAAAAGAATTTTGCCCTCTCAAATACAGCGGTACCACCTAATTGTTAGGGGTCAGTCTCTGGCAGTGAAGTTTACTTTGCTGAGACAGTTTCTGATTCATTGGAAAGGGCAAGAATCAGTCTTCTGACTCCAGAATCAGAATAGATGCTAAAAAGGGAGACTGAGTGGCAAAAAGACTGTGTGCAGTGGGTTGGGTACTCATCTCATGGGCAAAAGCATGAATCTCTTTAAAAGTGGGAAGCAGAGTTACTTATATTAATTCCATCCAGAATTATGGTGCACTGAGAGAAGAAAGTGCCAGCAAATGACAGTTCAAGGAAGAAGGGCTGTCTAGAAAACAGAAGTAAAAGTGTATTCTAAATCACTGTTTTTCCAGAGATCTGAAGATCTGTGTAGATGCCATTTCAATTTTGAGTTGGAGATTTCCTGTAAAGCTAGACATTTATGAGAAACAAAGTAGACTGTGGAGGTGGGGAGGTGGTGAAAGAGAGTATGTAGGGAAGGATATAGCTGGTGTGAAAAGTGTGCTTACCAAAAAGTGGGAGGCCAGCGTTCAGTATTCTCTTGAGCCTGAGGAGATTCAAACTCACATCTGCGGGAGCTTAAGGTAATTCCTTAATCACTAGACTGGAGAATAATTAGATGACATGTGCATTTACATTATACAGTGAAAGAATGAGGCAGCTTACTACCATCTATCTAAGAACCTGGTGCCAAAAAGGAACAAGTTCAGGATTTTTCTTGCTTGTGTTCTCTCTGACCATCTGCTTTGTATGAAGAAAAATAATATCTGATTGCAATAGATTTAAAGTTATCATTCCCTTGCTGATGTGTAAGTTACTCAAAGAAGTAAAGAAAAGGGTCTTGACACTTTCATGTATTTAATTGAATCCCACTGATGGCAGGGGGATTTATCATGCACTGGGCTGAGGTTTAGCAAATAATACTTATCTACACTTTCTAACCAATGGTAAGGAGATTCTGCCTTCAGTTGCAAATGGATTAAGGCAAAATGCTTTCAGACATTCGATACTGATTCCTTTTGTGGCAAGCTAATGAGCTCAGCCCTCACAAAGTGGTCTCAGGACACTATTTTTAAGTTAGCAATTCAGCGGTGTCTGAGCATTATATGGACAGCTGTTGTAAAGGGGTCACAAAGCCCTGTCAAAACAGCAGTCTTCATCTTCATTTTTGGAAACCATAAATTAAACAGAACTCACTTCCAAAAAATCCGCAGGCAAGGCTTTTACAGACTGTGTCAATTAAATAACAGTACATTTGGTGATAGAGTCACGCAACCATTTCATGTTTGTCCTCACTGTTTAAAGTGCTCCTGCTCCACTCTATTACTTGCAAAGTGACTTGATCTGTGATGAGCTATACCTTTGTTTATATTCCTTGCCTCCTGCCCCCACCCCTCTCCTCTAATTATTATTCAAATATCAGGGTTTAAATCAGTAGGAAGGCACTGGAATATTTCTACCATCACCAGCTTTGCCTTTCTTGTACAGTGTTGATGTGATAAACATATCCTGTTAGAGAGCTGACAAAATACAATCTATTTGAGAGGAAATTAAAATGCCATAGTGAGCATTAGAAATCATTTACCAGTTCAGTATGAGAAAGTTTTAGTTAGTCCAAAACATGAATGAAATAACACAAAGGTGATTATAAAAAATGCTTAAGAAAATCTAAGAAGAAATGATTAAACACCTCTCTGGAAATTGGGAATAATTACCAGAAGACTTCTAAATTTGTTTTTAGTCTCTGTGTCCTCTTCTGGTATTCCAAGTTTTTACCTTTAAACTGTTTCTCTCCTGTTGCTTACCACCTAATCTCATAACAATTTTTTTTTACACTCTTCCCTTTTAGATTTTTTTTTTGTTTTGCCCTTCTTCTCATTTCATTCTAACCATCAGCTTATAGTATGTTTTTCTGTTCCTGTGTAATCTAAGCAGTCTTTTGCTTTTTGAGCATGTCTACATGATTCTTTTCCCCTTTCCATAGGTTTTTTTCTTATTTTGCCTTCTTTTTCTATTCCCATTGTTGCCTCTTACTTACACTCAATTTTTCATTTCTTTCATTTCTGTCTTTGTTATTGCCCAAGCTGTAAATTTTCTTAACACCTTGGAGGCTATAACCTCCCTGGAAACCACCTAAAAGAGCACTTACATCTATAAGTTTATGAACATAGAGCTGAAATACCAGATAATTTGAAACATACTGGCAGCAGACTGATGATTATAGTATGGCAAGAGCAAAACATATTGAAATTCTATGCAAAATGAAGGTCCTCCTCTGAGATTTTTACATGCAGCTTGCACATTTATGGACAGCAAAATGAACTTCCACCACAGGTTATCTTCCAATGACAAAACACTGTGTGAAAGACCTACTAATCTGTCTTTTATATGAACCTTTCAGAAGTTTCTACTATTATATTTTTATTCATTTTTAAATGCATGTAAAAAGATTTCTGAGCTTAACCGTCATATAGTTGTGTACATTATATTTTCTATCAGGACCCTGAACTATTGCTCAATAAACTGGCATAATACAAAGCTAGGCTGGATACTGGAAAGTAATACAGTGTGTTAGAACAAGCTGTGTTCTTCCTCAAAGCAACTCACAGACACTGAGGTAATTAAGAATTTTCATTGCCAGCCAGAGGCTACTTCACCACTTTTGGTGGTGTTTGTGGGTGGTCAAAAACAATTCATCTTTACGTACTTTCAATAAGTTAGTAACTTCCCAGGAGATTATTTCCTCATAATTTGCCAAGCTTTATTTGGAATTTTCTTGCACCTTTTCACCTGAATAATGCAATAAATAAATAATTTTTTTCAACACTGCAGAATAATATTTTAAGAAGAGATACCTCCAATCCTGACACTGTACAGGGACTCTCCTCAAGCATGCTCAATGTCCAGCTTCTAGGAATCAAGTGTTTTCTCATTGTCTCGTATTTCACTCAGAAATTTATAAAAACCCCAACTTTGTCTTTTAAGAAACAAGAAAGCTATGATTATTAATCTTGTCTATGCATTTAAACTCAAAATCATCCACATCTTCAGTTTTAAATATACACAGAGACACATAACATAAAAGCATTCCAGTGAATTGTCTGAAAAGTGCAAGATCAAACAAATAAATAAATCTCTAGAATAACTATTTTTAGCAGTAATATAAATAAATTAAATAAATAAATAGGCATTGAAATTCTTAGAGACTGCCTGCAATCTGTCTGCTGAGGTGAAAGTCACAAAAATCTTACAATGCCCACTAATAAAATAGAAAAATGTTAGTCTTAGTGTTATAAACCATTTTCCCAGTCATTTAAGGGCTGTAAACAAGACGGGATGCATTCATTTGTGGACTTCAGCACGTATTTTGTCTTGTGAACTTACAAAATCTATCACAATACTAGAAGTAGGAAGGCATGTAGTTGAATAAATCTCTTGCTCTGTTACTGCAGGTCAGAAAGAAATCAGTGTTTGCATTTACGAACAAAATTCCTCTAAAGATTATGTTTCCATCAAACATATTTCAAGACCACATTGAAATACAATAGAGTCCATTTATGCCAGAAAACATGATATAAAATAATAGAATCAAAGAATCATTAAGGTTGGAAAATACCTCCAAGATCATTGAGTCCAGCCTCTGACTGAACACCACATGCAATCATTTCTTGAGCAATTCCAGGGATGGTAACCTCACCACCTCCCAGGGCAGTGCATCCCAATGCCTAACCACCCTTCCCATCAAAAAATTCTTCTGATGTCCATCCTGAACCTCGGCTTGAGGCCATTTTCTCTTGTCCTGTCACTGGTTGCCTGGCAGAAGAGGCTGACTGTCACCTGGCTACAGACTCTTGTCAGGTGGTTGTAGAGAGTGACAAGGCTCCCCCTGAGCCTCCTTTTCCCCAGGTTAAGCAACCCCAGCTCTGCTAGCTGCTCCTCATTTGGCTTACAGAGGACATTTCCAAATGAGCAGCAGGTATAGATCATAAAGTTTCAGATACATAATCAGTTTTCTTAATTGTTTGCACAAAATGCCTTTTCCATTTATTAACAGCCTCTAAATACTATTTTCTCATTTTCGTTCCCTTATTGGGAAAAAGTGTATGTTTTGTGAATCTCTGTCTATGGTGGTAATCACCTGTAAGATCTGTCTTTCTGTTAGTCATCCCAATTTCCTTGTGAGATGAGATTGCATTTCTGAAGTTGTTTGTTGGTGTATTTTATTTATTTATCAGTGAATTTTATGGAAGTACTTGAGAACTCACCGAGTCAAGGAGGATTTTAATTTTTTGTGTAAATAAAAAAAATCTTTAAAAATTAAAAAAAAATCAGCAAAATAAATCAAAACCACAGGGAGTCATAGATTTCCTATGGCAGAAGCTTGTTCCTGGGCACAGAAAGTCACTTGCTTTTTTCAGAAAGACCCTTGAGTCCATTTTAAGAGCTGTAAGAACACAGTGAAAAAAAACGAGATTGAAACAGCTCTCACAAAAAACAGCTGCTATTATCAATGTAAATACTAAAACTATTGGAAGTTGAAAAATTATAGATGAAGTTCTAGGCATTATCTTTATGCAAGGCAGATTTGGCAGACAGTCTGTGTTTACTTGAAGAGTGATGTATAATTTCATTGTGACTCTGATTCTTCTTAGAACAAAACTAAAGTACAATCTGAATAATTGCCTGTTAATTGAGCTGTCATATATCCAATGGAAGACATTTGTTTGCTTATTTTTAAATGCATGCATCTCTGCAAGCACAAATTTGTGTACTTGCCTGCTGTGGAAACTATGGGAAAATACAAGTATGTTTGCAATTGAAATACAATTTGTTTTCCATGAGATCTGTACTATGGGGAAGGTAACCAAAGAAGCTGAACCAGCTATCAACCTGGCAAAAATTATAATGAAGATAACAAAGTTTCAGAGTGAGGAAATACACACAAAACATGGATAAAATACAGGCAAAAATATGAAAAAAAATTAAAATTAAAACCTGAAAGAGAAGTCCAAATAGAAAGCAGCACACAGTGGCAAAAAAGACCGAGGATATATTTATTTTATTCATAAAAGTCTGAGGAGTACAGAAAAATATGAACAGCTTGATAAGGGTGGAAGCCAAAGAAAAACTAATAAAACAATAACTCAAAATAATAGGAAAAAAACACGGTTGCCTGCCAAAACATATTTTATACAGATACTCATATCTCAGAATCATAGGATATTCTGAGTTGGAAGGGACCCACAAGGATCATCGAGTCCAACTCCTGGCCCTGCACAACACCATCCCCAAGAGTCACTCCATGTGCCTGAGGGTGTTGTTCAAATACTTCTTGAACTCTGCCAGGATTGTTGATGTGACCACTTCCCTGAGGAGTCTGTTCCAGTGCTCAACCTCCATCTGGGTGAAAAAACTTTTCCCGATTTCCAACCTAAACCTTTCCTGACTCAGCTTCATGCTATGGTCAAAAATGGCTCAGCTGAATGACAACTTGGCAATCTGTAGACAAATTTTATTTTAGCTTAAATAGTACCTTGCTTTCAATCTCCTTGAAACACACATTGAATTGGTACATGGTGTCATTCATGAAAGGCTGTGTTTTCTTATGTTTTCTGATTACATATGTATATATACATACATTTTTATTATGACCAACATTACTGATCCAAAAATTTAATCTGTTACAAAAGTTTCTTAATACTCCAAGATCCAGCAACGAATTCAACAATTTATTTCCTAAAAATTTATTTTCATTATACAGTTCTGCCTGAATTGCACATTACTTGTCAGGTTTTCATTATAGCTGCTTTTCAGATCATGCTCCTAACATGACTTTCTGTAAAAGATGGAGTAAGTCTTGTGTTAATATGCGTGATCAGCTTTGCACATTCTTCCACATGAGGCATTATTAATACATGACAGCAGAATTATTTTCCTGTTGAATGGAAAACACATGAAAAAGCAAAATTAATTTTGTTTTCTATGGCTACATTCTATCACAGCCTAATATCATTAAACACATTAATGTCTTTATTTTCCTCAAGGAAAGTTCCAGTGGATATGTCCTGGTTTTGGCTGGGATAGAGTTAATTTTCTTCCTAGGAGCTGGTACAGTGTTGTGTTTTGGATTTGGTTATGAGAATAATGTTGAAAACATAAGGATGTTGCTCAGTAGTGCTTATCTTCAGTCAAGGACAGTTCGGTTTCCCATGCTCAGACAGTGAACAGGTGCATAAAAAGCCAGGAAGGAACATGTACAGGACAGCTGACCTGAACTGGCCAAGGAGGTATTCCATACAGAATATCACTCCCAGCATATAAACCTGGAAGGGCTGATTGCTGTTCAGGGATGGGCTGGAAAGTCTTGCAGGTCTTAATGGAAATTTAATTTCCCTTGACTTTCTTCCAGTTTTAGCATATTCTTCTTATATTTTTATATTAAAAAGTTTCCCAGTCTCAAGTTAGAAGAAAATGCTATTTGTCCCCTCCCTTCCTGTATGCAAACAGCTTTCTCTTAGGTTCACTAGCTAACTTCTCTCTATGTCCATCTACTACCCATCTTGTATAATTTGTTTTGTAAGATGTTACATCTTCCCAGAGCATGTCACCAAAACAGCAAATTTTGTTTTTGATCATATATCCTCCATCTCAGAGAAGCTTTTTTTTTTGTTTTTCTAAGAGGAAGAGGAGACAGAAACAACTTATTACAGTTGGTTTAAAAGGATAAAAAAAACAAAACAACAAAACCCTCATTGTTATCTTTAGGATACTAATTCTGAGGGGAATAAAAGGTTCAACATACTCTGCTGTAAGTGTTTGGATACAAATGTGACTACAACAATGCTTGTGAAATGAAAACTTAGAGTAGTGTTAACACCAATTGAAATACAATCAGAGGAAGTGTCAAAAATAAACTTTGTCTCCCTTAGGTCACGAAACTTTTGTTTCCAAGATCATAAATTCAGAATAAGCATGTATATGAATACAAATGCACAAAATTGTTGAGGAAGTAATCAAAATTTTTGGGGTTTGTCATTTTTAGATGCTTTCTCGCTAGACAAACTACGAATAAGTATATATAAATACAAGGACTATTCAGGAAGAAAAAGAAAGTGGTTTAGCACAAGCAGTAATCAAGGCTAGTTATGTCTTTTATTTGACTGAAATTTGCAGATTTAAAAAATGTATTTCCATCAACACAGGTTTGCACCTGTGGATGGGTTGCATTTGTAGCTGTTCTTACCCCCTTTAATGGAAATGTAATAAATACATGAAATGAAAATAATGAATATTCATACAAAAAATATCTCAAGCATTTTTTTGGAAAATGTATTCTAAACCTAGTCCTTCCAAAGCTACCCTGATAAACTAGAAGTCTGTTACAGACAGTATAGCTGTGGTAGATAGAATGGGAGAAGAACCTTTACTGATTATGTGGTCCTTAGTTTAGGATTTTCAGCCAGGAATCCAACTGTAGTGTAAAGCAGAAAAGAGTTAAATGCCTGCATGTTAACTAAGTACGTGGAATTTCAGGTGCTTCTGTGAATATTAAATTACTGTTTTATTATTTGAGTATCTGTATGTCTGGCACCAAACATATCTTTTTAGGCTTACCTCTTCATTCACCAGTGCAAGCATATACCATCCTCACAGCAGGGTTACTATTAAGGGTAAAGAATATTCCTTAATTATAAGATATCTTTATATTTTTAAATTATTCAACATTTTTTACTTCAGGTTATATTTTTCGAGTTCTAGTGTATCTTCCTGGGTTACCAGCATGCATGCTGTCATGAACAAGATCAAACAATGTGTGGTTTATGTGGAAAGTTGAGTTGTTCCATGAGATAGTGTGCAGCGAAATTCCATATCACAGTGTATCAGTCAGAAATCTTCTAAGCTATACTTATGAAGACCTCCATAGTGCCAATTTTGCTGCATTCAAATGTACTCTTTTTGGCATGAACTCACTCATGGGCCATAAAAAATGGAAGGACTTTGTTCAAATGGAATTTTTAATATGAACATAAACTGCCAGCTAAAATAACAGTACTTTATTTTATGTTTGTCTGATGTTATATTTATTTGAGAAAAATGAATACACCTTTATGTATAAATATATAGTAAATAATATAAGGATAAACATCTATTTGATTTTACAGTAAGACACTAATCTTGTTTAACTAACTTCAATTCTAAGTAGAGCAAATCAGCAATCAGACCACGAATTTTAATAGAGGGTGATAGGGAAAAATACACTCAAAACAGTGTTCGATGTCACAAATTACAAGGCACAAAATAGCCAGCTCTGTCTGTCGTATTACATTGGTTTACTTCTAAACTTGCTTACCTCCTCATTTTCTTCACATGGTGAGCCTTTATGACTTAGCCTTTGCTGAGTTTCAACTGAAAACAAAGCGGAAAGAAGAAAAAAAATAATTTTTTAAGGGATTTGCTTGCACTCCTCTCCAGGAGGCAACACTCATAGGTTGAGAAATACTTCTCTAAAGAGCTGGGAATTGAGTATTCTTAATCCACTAGATCTTACAATGACCAGCTCTCCAAGGAGCTGCCTTGTTTTCATTATAACTTTTCTTTTATTGTGTGAAATATTTGAGAGAGAGTGTGTGTGTGTGTATGTGCTTGTGTTCCTAAAGTACAAAGCAAAGACAATATAAGTTCAAAGTCTGCCACAGGAGTTTTAGCTATGTGTGTGGTTCACATAGATAAATCATTCCCTTTCAGAATATTCATTAAAATAACTAGAATTATTCTCTTCAAACTGATGTATTAAAGTGAGCTGAAGAACACAGAAAAAACAAAAAGATAGAAATTTTTCTTATTTTTTAAATTATAGTGATAATTAATACACAAATAATTTAAAGAGAAAATGAAAATAAAAATTACTTAAATTAAAGCTGCAAAGGACTCGTTAATTTAGCAACCTCATATAATTCTCCAAATGTGTTATTGTTGGTAAATACCTGCCATTCAGAACCTATGGATCAAACAAGTTTTCAGAATTAGTTTTAAGTGGGTGAGGGCAGGTGGCAAATATGACTATGCCCAGAGCAAGGCACATAAAAGATTTTAGACTGAATTTTAGAGTACAGTGTCTTTGCTAAAGTGCAGGTAGGATTCATTTTTTTTACATTTAGTTCCTCAAATGTTATGGTACCAGAGCATTATCATCTCCCACTGACACCAAGGGACGTGGGAGGTAGAGATCATCTTTCACCACCGCTCCCATCATTAGACATCCATTATCCCATCTTTGGGATGTATCACACTATCCTAGAAGGAATCCAGGATTTATGGGGGTTACAAAAAGTAGTGAGCATGAAGGAGCCTGATTTCATATTGTTGTGATGGAAGCTTTGCTTTCCAATTCTTCTTCATAACAAAGTCTCTGTGTTTTACACCACTGTAGTTCCACACAGGCTTTAGGGCTCTGGGAATCCATGACACTCTTGTGGAAACATGTACCTGACTGCTCCCTCTCCTTTATCCATGAATCTCACTCATATTTTTCATACTGGTAGAACTGGTTCTTCTCCTAGATCACTGCAACTTTGCCTAATTTATTCCCCTCTGATATCCATGTGACATTGGTTTGATTCCACTCAGCCCAAAGTGGTGTTTTGCTAAATATACTGGGATACATTCGCTTTGAGAAGAATTAATAAGCTGAAGTCTATACCCAAAGTGATTGCTTGGTTTATAGCTGTGATCCTGTCTAGATGGGTAGTCTCACAGAATCATTTCACACAAAATTGCAATCTGCAGTTAATCACAGGAAAAGAAATGGGATTTTGAACATGCCATTTTATTTTGTGCTTTTGCTAAGTTAATATATCCTGCCCACACATTGCTATTGCTCTTCTGACCAATATTTGCATTTGTCAGAACCTGAAATTTGAATTCCCAGTTAAGCACAAAAATGTCTTTTTTTGCTTGGCTTAAGTGAATTATCCAAATTGTCAAAATCTGGAACCTTTGGATTGTTCCCGCTCTAGATGTTTGCAGCGCGGAAAAAGTGTACATACTATAAATATTAAAGTACCCATAATTTGTGTTACACAAAAGTAGGAGCATTAGCTGTGAAAAACTCACCCTTATTATTTTTTACTTCATTATTAGGAACCTTATTATGAACAAGCAACAATACCCTGTTTGAGAAAACTCAAACAGCTTCATTTCAAACTTGAAATTCAGTTTATTATAAGCACCTTAGATCCACAAGTACAGAATGTACAAAAATACTTAATTCCTTCCTTTTTCTTATATAATTATTGCAAAATGTTAAAATTACAACACTAATCGGTTTTTATTGTCAAGAAAGTCATGGCAATAACGATGGGGGCATAAGGCCAGAGTCGTGGTCACATTACTGTATTTTAACTATGTATCATCTGAGTCTCACTGATCTATCTCCCATGTGCTTGCATCAGTATTTTAATTTTGATTAATTCACCTTCACTGTGGTCTAGGTCATGCTGAATCCTTTCACAATTGCTGCACATTTGTGATTCCCCAACCACAGACCAGAGTTTAAATAACTGCAGTCTGTATTCTACCCCTTCAGTTTCTGTGACTCTTTCAACCTCACCTTACTGTGCTAATAAGTTTGGCTGCAAAAAAGGAGAACAGGCTAATGTGAAAGCATGTAGCATAGCAAGTAGGATTATGTGAACTTTTATAACGCTTTAGATAATATTCCTTACTCCATTGAACAACTTTATGTCCCTGATTGTTTCAAAGGAAGCAGCCGCTGTAATTTGAATCACATTCGTAGAACTAAGCATGACTTTTCAAGAGACATGAGAGAGGAATTCTGGGAGAGAACAAGGCAGGGCTTGCCCAAGACATGCTTTGTTTTGTCTTATAGATACAAAGTGTACAGAAAGTTTTTTATACACTTTCATCTAATTTTTGACATGTCAGTTAATGATAAGTTGAATTTTTTCTTTAGGACACCCATCCCTTTGAGGTGAGGTCTTCAGGACGAGTGGGAACCATAGAAAAGGAAAATGTGGCATAACAGAAACTATCTTATATTGGGACTCAATTGAGAGAAAAAAACATTAGTCCTGAACAACTTATTTATTCCATGAGAAGCAAAATGTATAAACAAACCTAGTAGACTCACATTTCTCCCAAAAATTCCTACTTAATTTCTTGTTGAAGATCACTGTCTTCATAATATGAAAGCCATTAAATGGTTGACATTTTAAATGAGTAATATATAATGACATAATTAGATATTAGATATTAGATATTAGATATTAGATATTATAATATTATAATATTATAACATTATCTATTAAAATATTATCTATTATAATATCAACATCATTATACAAGGCAGGGGATTATTAGTGGCAGTGGACATTTGGGTTGCTGAGTGGGAGAAACCTGGTAGAATGGTCTGTACCAGGGGGAAATGCAAGCATGAAAGATGACAAATCTGAGGAACAAAGAGAAGGCACTACTACAAAGTTCCTTTCTGACTTTCTGGTTTAGTACCTTTACAGTGAACAAGTTAGTAAAAAGTTTATTAGCAAGGCACAAATTTAATGGTCAGTACAAAGAAATCTACAGCTTCTCTTAAAAGTACATTTATAGGTATCTGCAAATTAGAATGGTACAAATAAGATATTTATGGCTTACTTCTCAATTAATGTATACATCTTGAGTTATTTCAACAAATTATTTTCAATTATATCTGTTCCCATTCCTATTTCTAAAATGTTTCAAAGCCATGTAGGTAAAAATATATTAAAATCCTAAAAATGTCTTCTCTTAGATAAAGCAAGAAAAAAATCCAAACTTTAAATATCTCAGTGCTGCAGCTAATGTGTTATTAAGAGTCCTTTGTAAGTAAAACATGGGTTGAAGAAGCTAACAGAGTATCACCAAGGCATATTTCATTTTCTTAAAGAATGTGATAGAAAAATATACTGAGACAGTCTTATAAGTAAATGAATGTATGGCACACCACAGCTTTTGCTTATTATTTTAAGAAGTGGTGTACAACCTTCAGTTTCCTCTACCAAGAGTGGTAGCAGTTCATATTAATGTCAGCTAAGATGAATCCTTGAAGTTTACAAAACTTCTAAGTGTGAATTTCAGAAAAAAGTCTGTAAGATGCCTCATGCATAAAATGTCACCTTTAAAATATCACATTGAAATAAAATATTTGCTCACTAAACAAATTCCACGGTAAAAAGCAGAAACTTATTTTCGTTAAACTCCTTAGTTAAAGATTTTTTTTTACCTAAATTGTTCATGTTTGTTTACATGTCTTATCAACATTTTAAAGGATAGTAGTTTGTTCCAGCAAGAATAAAAATAGTAATTAGATCAAATGAATATAGAAGTAGAATTATCCAAAGGAAGTGTAGCCATGGTTGCCATTCCTTGATCTTAATTTCTTGGCTTACAGCTGTGGGAATTCCCAGAGCTGTTGCAAAATTTAAACCCAAGAAGCAATAGTAAAACATTGATTTTTAAATCAAAGTATTTCAGTTATTTACTTCTTTAACATCATCAAAAATAAAAGGAGTTCCTTATTTGTTGCTTTTCTTGCATTCATCTAGCTGCTACAAAAGAGAAAGTTCATTCAGCAAAATGCAAATCTCCCTAGAGAAGCCGAATTTTTTTGCATTTTATAAACGAAATAGGCATTTTTAAGTAGCAGTTCATTTCACGTTTTGGACTTCTGCTTCAACATTAGGTGAACTGTGCCTTGAAAATGTGTATTTCTTTCAGCTGTCTGAAAAAAAGCCTAAGTTGGCCAGATATTTATGAGGTAAAATGAATCTTGCCCAGACTTCTTTTTCTTGAAATTGATCTATCAGATCATGAAAATATCAGTTTTTTGAGGTTTTTTTAGCTCTTTAGAAAGAGTGGCATATTTTTACCTGTTAATTCAGTTCTGGCTTATTTGCTTCTATTCTCACTAGTGCATTGTGTGTTACATCATTTCCACATCTCCTCAGTATTTCCCTTCATTTTATTGCTCCTTTTACTGATATTTGTTAGGTGGCTTCCAGTCAGACCCAGGGAAGAAGGGGGAGAATTAAGAAGAAAATGGTTTATACTGACGAAGACTCAAAATGCTTGCATTGATTTGCCATATTTGATGCTCTATTATCTTGTATTGGAACCTATAATATATATTTATAAACATGTTCTAAAAAACTTCTGTCCAATCCTACAAAAAATATTCTAGTAGATATGAGGAATAACACATATCCAGGTATTAATTAAATAACAGCTAAGCAGCAGGGAATAGACCAAAGTAAAAAATGAATTTAAATGTGTTTAGTTTTTTCACTGAGTTTAAACACTGAAATTCTTTATCACATATTGTCTAAACAAAATGAACCACTGTACTGATTTTGGCTGGGATAGAGTTAGTTTTTTCACAGTACCCATTATAGGGCTGTGTATTAGATTTGTGCCGGAAACTGTGTTGATAATACAGAGGGTTTCTTATTCTTGAGCAGAGCTTACATAGAGCCAAAACCTTTTCTGCTTGCTGTACTGACACCCTGAAACAGAGGCTGAGGGCACAAGGGAGGCTGGAGGACACACAACCAGGACAGGTGACTCCAACTGACCAAAGGGATTTTCCAGCCCACGTGACATCACACTCAGTGTATAAAGTGTGGAGAAGAAGAAGAAAGGAGATAAAATTTGGAGTGATGGCATTTGTCTCCCAAAATAACTGTTGCCTTTGATGGGGCCCTGCCCTCCCAGAGATGGCTGAACACATGCCTGCCTATGGGAAGTAGTGATTTAATTCCTGATTTTGCTTTGCTTGCATGTGCAGCTTGTGCTTTCCCTGTTAAACTGTTTTTATCTCTGCCCACAAGTTCCCTTGCTTATACCTTTCAAATTCTCTCCCTAATCTTGGTGGTGGGGGACTGGGTGAGTAGCTGTGTGGTGCTTGGTTGCTGGCTTACATTGCTGCATTGCAGCTTTCTATCACCCACTGGTGAAACAGATTAATATTTAATTATGAACACAGGTACTCAAAGAAATCACAGATAAGAAAAGAACCCTTCTAACTAGTAATTCATTCTGTTTCCGTGACATTGAAATATTGCTTCCTACAATGTCTCTTGTCCAGATGAACTTTAAGTGCCTTATATTATTTGGCTGTCACACTTTCGTTAGCCATCCTTTTGGCAAAGTAATCACACTTCATTGCCAGAAAGTTTATACATATGTTCAAATGAAACCCCTCCTTAACTTAAATGCTTATGATCTTATACCACTGATAATTTGAAACAATACTTGCTCTATTGTTGCAATATCCCCTATTTTACAAGCTGAAAAGGTAGTTATCTATATGATACTCAAGTGTATTAATCACTGCTTAATCCCTAAACTTAATTTTTCTTGGAACTGTGGCCCAGAGTCAATATTTCCACAGGAATGTCTGCATTAGCTGGTAGAGTGAAACAAGAGGCATTAACACATACAGCAAAATCATTGATGTTGAGGACCTGATGCTTATGCTGATTTGGTTTTAAAACATAACTCCAGAATTACTGTTATGCAGACTCAAATCCCTTGAGACCGCATCTATCTTCCCATCCAAAATTATGTGAAAGTAACTTCTTTTTGTGTTCTGATATGGCTCCGCTATGCAAATCGGAGAGTGGGGATAAGAGAGTTATTACTTCCAAAGTACACTCCTGTCTAATCTAAAGCATCCATGTAGATGCTACTGATTCCAAAGTACCTACATCTTCATTCAGTGACTGACACAATACTATACATCACAAATGAGATCATATGTTTGGTCTGTGACTCATCTCTGCCGCTCAAAATGCTTGCTATGATGCATTGTGACCAGCGGAAAGGCCAAATTCCAGTTGACCTTACAGTTCAGTATCCTAAAGGTTTTTTCATGTTGTGTTTTACAAGGCTTCTTTTCTATTTAATATCCTCACTATAGGTTATATATTCTTAACCGTATCCTGTTGCAACATCTCTGTTCTGAACCTCACAAAAGGTGTAATTAGTTTTAGTACTGGTAAAGAAAATTAGCCATTGGAACAATGTAGCTAGGGTCATGATGAATTCTCTAAAATGTAAAGTTTTAAAATGGAGAATATATTCATTTCTCAAATACAGAGCCTTACTCATACTGAAATTATATAGACATCACTTGTTAAAATTCTGTGATCTGTGTTATGCAGGAGGTCAGACTAGATTATCATTATAGTTCCTGCTGATCTTAAAATTTATGGAACTGTGAAACATTTTGATATTTTATGTGCATATTACTAATCTCTTTCCTTGGAGGTTTTCATAACACCTCCCAAATGAATTTAGTATTATCTCTGAATTTCATTTACATGCTGTAAATTCAGCTGAATATACTGCCGTTTATCAGTGCACTGTTTGCAGTCCTTCAGCAAGTTTTCATTCTATGTGACAGTGTTCATATCCATGCCAATTTGAATTAATTTTGTGAGCAGGATTTCGTTTGACACTATATCAAATGCTTTAATAAAAGCTAGATATATCACGTCTACTTCATACCCCTCATCAACCAGTTTCGTCATTTTATCAAAACAAAGTATTCATGTTTGTCTGGAATGATTTGTACCTTGCTAATCTATTTCTAATTTTGATCGTGATCACCAAGTGAGAGATGCTAAAGGGTGTTATAGATACTTTCTTTACAAACTAAAGCCTTTAAAATTGTAAGAGGAGATGAACCTCACACGAATTTGTAAATTTGGAATACATTCATATTTTCTGTCTACTCACCTCCCACAGCTGAAAAACATGCATATTTCTCTGAGTTCTGAAGGTACTCAGAAATTGTTATTGTCAATAAAAGTAGTCAGAGATCTATCTTGATTTGGTTTGTCTGACAAAGTAGCATGAGTAATATATACATTGGGTTGTTTTTTTTTTTACATTTTTCACAAATAGTTATGGGGTTAAGGTTGAATATGGCTGCCTTATGAAAATACTTTCAGTCATAAATTCCGTCTTTCTCATCCCTGAATGTACAATGAACCAGAGTACTGGGCTCTCCAAGATGCACTGCCTATCTCCTTGGCTCTGAAGCTGACTGTATAAAAAATTTTGCTAAGAATATATAAATAGAAAAATATAAACATCTGTCACACGTCTGCATTCAGAAGAGGGCAAAAAAAAAATAAAAAGAGAAGAATTAGAGTACAACTCTGCTAAGAGTTAGACATCTAAATCTGGATTCTTCAACCCTTCAGCGTCATGCAGGGTCAAGTATGAGAATTAAGTTAGTTCAGGATGAGTCTTTGTTGAAGACTTTGTTTTGCTGCAATTTGAATGAAAAAAAAACCACTAAATGTGGGGCTCTTTGATCTTCCGTATTCCATGCCAGTGTACAGGTACATAAATGTTCTGTCTTTAAAAAATTAGGTTCCTGGAAGGAACATAAGGACAAAAATTTATGCTCAAGATTTCATCAAAATACCTTTTAGTTTTGTTTCCCTCTGGAATTTAGGAATATTTTAAAAATAATAAGGGCCCCAAAACTGAATTATCAGCTAGATAGATTTGAAAAATGGACAGCTCAGTAAGCAATAATTTTATCCTAATTAGTCATGCAAATATTTATAAAAGCAATAGCTGCTGGCAGCTCTGATAGGGTGCCAATTTTCTGAAATAGGCTCTTGTACAAAGGCACTTTCAAAAATTCGTTGAGTCTGTAAATGGAAATTAATTAATGGGAAGAGTAGATATCTTGAGATAAAAAAGGTATTAAGTCAGAAGCCTCCATATTTACTTTAAATTACTGTTTTCTTCTTAGAGCCAAACCAAGATATTTGTTCTTATCTCCACTCCCTTGTGAGTATCATATATTATTGTATGATATCCAGCTCTTGCTTCTTTACAAGAAATTTTGAGAGGAATCTCAACATAATATGACAGAATTTACTTCCTTATTTAGGTCATTATCTTCTAGTAAAGCATATTGTCTTGCACTTAAATACAGAATTCTATAAATTATCTCATAAATCATAAGTTGTCATAGATCATAAGTTGCCACGAGTAAGTTTTTTCAGCATTTCAAAAATAAGTGACTCTGTATTTCCTGCTTTGGTTTAGGCTGTTGTGGACTATTTTATTAAGCAAAAGAATTGAACTTCTGAAATGGTTTCTTAAATGAAATAATTAAATGCATTCAAAAATGTTGTTGTTTTTTTTTTTTCCCAGTAGCTATATAGGAGCATTTTCACATTCTGAAAATAACTTTCAGTTATTTTGCTTTTATTAGAGATGCTCTCATTAAGTCACTCTGCTATCCCAACATAATCTTTTAGCTTCCTTGGCCTTTCTCATTTCTGCCTCATTTGCTTAGTTCCCTTGGCTCCTTCTGCAACATTTGCTGGTCGTGTATCTAATCTCCTCCATGGCCTGTCCATTCTTTGGGCTGCTCAGGATCACACAGAAGGAAATACCCAAGTAAACCAGTGAACTGAATTCTCATTTTCTATTTCTATTTATAGAACAGCAGCCAAAATAAGAATCTGCTTGCTGCTGGATTCTTAAGTCTTCAATATTCCAGACAAAATATAGGAAATCAACTTTCTGAAGTAATTTTTTTCTGCCCAGTTTGCACCTATTTCAAGGAGGCTATTACTGTATGTAAACACACTTTCAGAAATAGAATAATGTGTTATTTTGCCCATTATAAGTTTCTGCTGGGTTCAGATCAGTAAATATCCAGACAAATATTCTCTTTGGCTTGATATTGATTTTTGTAATAGTAATGGGAAAATTCTATTGTTTTCAGGGATTCAAGAAGAGACCCTTTGTATAATTTAATGAAACAGGAAAACATTCTTTATTTAAAAAATTATTGAATACACTCTTCACAAAAGAAACTGTAAGATGTAGCTGTTCACTGCTGATGTGCCCTGCTACATTTTTGTCCAACATATCTCTGTCTTGTCTTTTCATCTCATGTTTTTCCAAAATAAAAGAGAGCTGAGGGGGTTTGGTTACTGCAATAAGTCTAAGCTTCCTTAGAATTCACAGGTTTAATATTTAAAATTATAAATACTTTGTTAGTAATCTTGTGTGCTTGAGGGGTGTGTGTGTGTGTGTCTATACAAAAATATGTACACCCCTGTGACAAATGAGCCATCTGTTTTAGCATTTATTTGTGACATGAGACAAAACTTCACATCTCAAAATAGACAAAACTGGTTCTTCTCCCACTATCTTCTGCATTTTACCAGAAAAGTTGAGGGGAAATATTTTCAAAGCAAAATAAATACATTAGCATAACCACTCTTGTAAATTCTAGTCTATTTATTTGCAGTCATATGTAAACTATAGAGAGAAAGGATAAATAGTTTCAGAATTAACTGCATGATCTGAATGTATACCATGCTCTGCAGATCTCTGCTCACACTGTCATTTTTGTTCACATATTTGGCACTAGAACTTGCAAGAAGTTTCTGTGTAACAGCAGAGCGGGTCATTTTTGCAATGTCATACTGCCTCAGAGGAAAAAGAAAGAAGTCCAGAGGAATAGTAACTCTTTAAGGGGTGATAAAGATGATAATATATGCAGTGCTCCTAAATATCATGGATTCAGTGTAGGAAGAAGGGGAAAGCTGATGATAGTGTGTGCTGAAGAGGTTTATATCCAACTGTACTATTTCTTGAAATATATTATAACAGGTTGTGAAATGTTTGTTTTGTATTGTTTTAAAGATATTGGTTGTCATGCCATTCAATGAAATTATACTATTAAATATAAATGTCACTGAAGAAAATTCATTGATATCTGCAAGTTTCATGAGGAAGCAATTAACTATCAGTTATCTATGAAATAGTGGTTGCCAGCATTTGTAGCTATCTGCAGCATATGATAATGACCATCTCTACCTCAATCCTTAAACTTGAAGATCAAGTGTATGCTATAGAAGGACTATGCTCTATGGGTTGCTTTACATAAATTGAGGCCATCCTAACTAGCATAACTTCAAGGTAGAAATACAAAAATAAGGACATGCCATATGTACCCACAAAAGAGCATGCAGGTTCAAGTTCATGAGTAAGAATGCAGCTTGCAGTTTTCTTGGTTGTATTTGGCTGTAGAATATTATTTTCCAGTTTTATTTGGGGGGGATATTAAGTTGTTTGATTTTCAGTTTGAGATAAAAACTGAGCAGAGAGAATGTCTGGTAATTTTTATACTCTTATAAATCTTTTTTCTGAATTGGTTCAATATCTGTATCTTGGGTTTTTATGAGACTTTCTTTCCAAACACCATTTCTTTTTAAATAGAAACTTGTGTTTGTCAGCTAGTTCTCCAGGGTCTTTTCCTATTTCTTCCTTAAAGAAGTCCTTAGACTTTCCAGAACCGCTGCTGGGAAAGCATTTTCAGCACTTTTCCTTGAAGTGAGATTTGTTGACTTCCATTTTAGAATCCTTCCTGCAAAAAGTCATTCTTTTTACACCTGTCCTCTTAGTATATGACTGGTACTTGGGAGCTGCTGCATTCTCAGAACACAAGCTCTTCCTCTCACTCTGCACTATGAAATTATCTGAGATTAAATATGACCAACATCTTAAAACTGTTTAAACCCCTTTTGGTAGCTGGGTTACAAGTTCCTTTTTGCATGCACTTTCAGCATCCTTGTTAAAATTACACTATTAAAACTCCTCTGTATAACAACAATCCCAAACTGATACAGCTGAGAATGGCTGAATCCTCCATACCATGTGTGCTCAAGTTTACTCATTTGTGGAATGGTATGTTACTACCAAAATGTACATGAAGGAAGGGATAAGCTCTCAACTGGTCTAGAAAGGTGTCTCATGAACGTGAGCTGAATTGATTCCTTGATCTGAAGAATAGGTTTGTCAGCAGATGACAAGGTAGCATGAATAGAGCAAATTACACAGACAACCTGAGGTAGTGTCCTGCTTGTCCTGCCTGCTAGGCGTTCATTTCCCAAGTGGACTTCTTCAGATCTGTTTCAGCACGGCACTCAGTTCTGTTAAGAGGTGCTTTCCTTCAAAGCCCTGGAATTTCTCTGCTGTGATTTCAGTCAGAAGTGGGGATGCTACTAGTCCTCTGACACAGAAGCCAGCAGAGGTGAGATCGAGTCTAGGTCATTCACGTATTAGCTGTGGGAGCAAAACAAATGACAAAATGGGGAGAGTAAGGAGAAATAAAATTATCCACTCTTTTCTGCTCCCTTGCCAAGACAAAGACAAAAGGGGCAAAAAAGGAAAAGCTGTGGAAGATTGGTCATCCTCTTCAGTCTGCCCCTGGGACAGAGTTGCTGTGTGCTGCCTCTCCTCCCCCCTTCCAACCCCTCAGTTTTGACTGGCCCCAGGATTAGGAGCAAGCCCCTCGCAACCGGAGCTTCTATTGGAAACAGAAGTTCCATCTGCTGAGGGTTTATGGGACTGGACCCATAATTTGCTCAATTACTAGCGTAAAGAAAACCATAGGGAACCTGAGTAACAGCAACTTCTAACTAAGCACATTTGCACTTCATCTGAAACTCGGTATGATTTATCAGGATCACACCCCCTCCTTCTCCAGGATCTAAAGCAATTTGTGAAGCTTAAATCAACTATTAAATGTATAACTAGGAGATAAAATCACAAACCCAGATCTAATTGGTATAGCTTAAATTAAGTTTTACATTTATTGCTGGGAGATAAAATTTGGATAGAATAACTATTACAACAGAATTAAGTAAAAGAAAATAGGTATGGTGTGGGACCTATGGTAACTTTTATTTAAAACACATGTCTGATGGAGGCAGCAGTCTGCAGAAAACATCTGATACTACTACACTGTAATGGCCATTTGCTAGACCAGCACCCTTCTGAGAAGTGAGGCAAAAAGATTAAATCTTAAACACAATGCTGGTTTTGGAAAATATATAAGAACATAGAAAGTTCAGTCAATAAAGCAGGCAGGTTATGTGTACAGCCTACTGCAATAATCAATCTCCCAAGGAAGATATTTTTTATGGGCAAATTTCTTATGAAGGTTTAAAAGTACATTCTAACAAAAAGTGAACAACTGGGACAGATAAACTGGTGAAGATAATTACAGAATACTATTATCCAAGGAGACTGAGAGTAAAAAGAAAATAAATGATAAAATTGAACTTAAAACAGTGTAGTTTGTTTTTATTTCCAGTATAACAGACCTTGCCTTAGGTTTTTTATGTTCTCATTCTCAGCATGTCCTTTTCATTTCCCTTTTGAAATTTTATAATAGGAAATATTGAATCATGTTTGTGTATCAGTTATTCTTATTGAAAAGTTCAGCAGTTCTCTTCAATAGATGCAATTTGTTAGTTTCAGAATTAGAGAATAATCTAGATTGCTAAGGCCCTCTGGACATCACTGGTGCAGTATTGGCTGAAAGGAAGGCATATTTTAGAGTTCAGTGATGTTACTCAGGGTCTTGTCTGGGAAAATATTCAATTTCCTCAAAGAAACAGCCTCTCTCAGCAAGCTGTATTCAACTTATTCCATTGCTTGACCAGAGTCATTATGGAGTTTTTTTCCACACATCTAAAAAGAAATTCCTCTGCTGAAGCTTGTGTCCTGTGTCTTTCCTCCTTCCGGTGTGCACTTCTGGGAAGAGTCTGGCCTTGACTCCTCTATGACAACTAATTAGGTAGTTGAAGGCCTAAATTCGGTGCTTTCTCCTAATCTCCTTTTTTGAAATTTTAGTGCAAATGTTATTAAATCTTAATATAACAATTTTTTGGTTACTCAAAATTTGCAGAAGCCTGAAGAAAAGCATTCCTATAAGAAGGGAGACAATAAAAGTTGATTTTCACTGAGTCCTTTTTCCTCAGTTTTTAATAAGAATTTAAAAAAAATAAATCACTACTTATGTTTTGCCAGACCTTTCCAAGCAAACTTGCTAGGAAATCTCCTTTCTTAGTCCTCTAAAGCAAAGTGAAAATTCAGTGTGAACAGAAGTGTTCCAAGGAGAAAGGCACAGGAGACAGGCTAAGGCACAAAAACATTCAAAGTTTCTCAGTTCTTCACACAAACAAGAACAGCTCTTAAATGAGCACTTGCTGGAAAACAGCACTCTTACCTGCACAGGAGAGTTCATGCTCAAAAGATCATACAAAGAACTCTGGCTGAAAATCTCCAGTTTAAGCTGCTCTGTTTAATAAAGATGCTGACTGTTCAGTGACCTCTGTCACTGAGTGTTTCTTATCCCCATATTGCCCAACAGACTTGTAAGTGTTTGCACTTGTGCAAATACTTTCTGATTCCTAACAGATCTCACTGAAAGTTTGGCATAGTTAATATTTTTAACCTCTTTTTTTGTTGTTTTTAATCAACTTTTGCTTTTTCTAGTGGTTCATGTATTCTCCATTCTTACATTTCAGCATAATTTAGTCCAGGAGCTCAAAGGGATTTCCAGAAGACAATTTTAATTATACCTTTCTCTCTTTTAATGGAGACAGGTTCAGATAACAAGAATATCCTCCATATGGAAAAGATGGAGATATACCACAAACAGGTAAAGTGAGCTGAGCTTAAACCTAGTTTTAGGATTAGCCTTTGCCACCCTTATTTCCATTAAGAGGCTTCCAAAAGAGGTTTGTAGTAGAGGAAGATGTTAATCTCCTGAGCTGAAGCAAATAACTGCAGCAATTCTTGTGAATGACAGCCACTTCAGACCCTTGCTGCCTGGCATCTGGAGCAGGTTATCACCAGGGACAAAGAAATAAAATGTGGGTGTTCTGCATTCCAAAGACACATTCCTAGGCAAAAGCCTAATTTTTAATTCCGTTTTCATCTCCCTTTAATGGTTCTACTTGACAAACCTTCACTTCTCTGTAATGGATATTGCATGACCATATCATCATTACTTATCAGCTCCATGTACCTGTAGACAGGTACATTAAAATCAGTCAGTCAATTTGGTTTAGCCTCTACAGCTCCTTTTTTCTCAGAAGTCTTAAGTTGTGATTTAGCCCCAGCCAGCAACCAAGCCCCACAAAGTCTCTTTCCTTCCCACCAGCAGGACTGGGGAGACAATCAGAAGAGTAAAAGATGGAAAACCCTTGGGTTGAAACACAGACAGTTTCATGGAGAAAGCAAAAACTGCACATGCAAGCAAAGCAAAACAAGAAATTAATTCTCTGTTTCCCTTGGGCAGGCAGGAGTCCAGCCCCCTCCAGGAGAGCAGGGCCCCATCACAGACAATGGTTATTTGGGAAGACAAATTCCATCACTCCAAACATCCCCTCTTCTTCCTTCTTTTCCCCACTTTATATACTGAGCATGATGCCATATGGTCTGGAATATCCCTTAGGTCAGTTGGGGTCACCTGTTCTGGCTGTGTCTCCTCCCAGCCTCCCATGCACCCCCAACTTCCTCACCAGCATGGCAGTATGGAAAGCAGGAAAGGCCTTGACTCTGTATGAGCTCTGCTCAGCAATAACAAAAACATCTCTATATTATCAACTCCGTGTTCAGCACAAACCCAACACTCAGCTCCACACCAGCCACTGTGAAGAAAATTAGCTTTACCCCAGCCTAAACCAGCACTGCATTGGACAACAGAGAGTCAAGGGGATACACTGAAAAACATCTTTAAAATAAAACATTGTGTAAGTAATCCAAATTACACCCTGTAAAAGAGGGTATTATAAAGATATACACTTACATATACAGCAGAGTACATAAATTCCATTGAAGCCAGATTGTTTTCTCTCAGGATTTGAAACAATAATCCATATATTAAAATTAAATAGTAGTATTAAAATTAAGTAGATAGATAGATAGATAAATAAATAAATAAATAACAATATCTCACCTCCCAAAAAAATCCCTCAAAAAAAAAAAAAAAAAGGCAATCTCTTGATTACGTCCTTGACAACTTTTGCTGACCATTCATTTCTCTCTAGATCTAGAATATTTATCCACATGGTGGCAAATAGAGGGGCAGAAAGAAACAAGTAATGCCCCCACTCCCTCTCTACAAATTCACTTTTGAAGCTAAATACTTCAGATTCAGAACAAGAAATTCACATATCAAACAGGTCTACTCTAAAGTACAAAGCATGCGGCAACAGAAGAAACTGAGTTCAGATTAGCTGATGCAAGTGAGTACAGTTCCTACAAGGGTGTATGAACTACCATTAGCGACAGTAATATTGTTAAAATTACTTTTTTTTTCTTTTCTTTGTTATCCACAGAGGAAAAATACATACTACTTTGGTCAAGGTACTTCATGAGCTCCCTTTTTAATTTTTCCTCTTTCATGAATTCTTATTAGCTTGTAAAGCCTTTGACTCAGACTCTATTACTCTTCTCAAGTACTGCATTAAATTGGGCTATCATTCAATACAGTAAGTAATATTCAGGCTTTCCTCTCATTTGACCAAGACATGAGTCAAGTTTATCTTAGATACACTTCTAGAAAATAATACTATTTCAGATATGCAGGTTCAAAAACTTAGAAAAAAAAGTCAGGCAAATAAAACTAATTCTCTTCAGAAATATAGAGTTATATTTCTTTGAGGAATTAACATTTCGATATATAGACAAGCAGTGCTTCATCTCCTTTGCCATCTATATGATCTGCACTTTGGGTCAACAATTATTTAATAGGCTATTTTGAATATTGGAGGATGGGAGTGTTATTTGTGTTATTGCTTTTCTATAGGAGTAATCCCTTACTTACTCTTTCAATTTATTTCTGTGAGGAGGACTTATAAGCAAGATACAATTTTAGAATTTTACTAGGAAACCACCTTTATATATTTTTTACATAATTGAATTTCTTATTTGGCTTGAGCAATTTTCTCTCTTCATTGTCTTATTAAATAACAAAACAATTTAAAGCAAATTGTTCTCTTACTTTTCTTAACTCTAAAACTAAACGAGTAACAAGAAGTCTGTGCAATATCTTATCTAATTTTCAAGATAAAGATATTTCTTTTAAATTTTGATTTCCTTTAGGATTACAAGAGGAAGTGATGGTATTGGAAATGTAGGAAAACCCTGATAACATGACAAACTAAGATGAATAATTGAAGCAGGTTTTAAAAGTCTCTGTGGGGAGATAGAAAAGAGGAAAAACAATCAGAAATATTTATACCAATAGACAATCATAATAAAAATTCTATGTATTATAGTGGTAATTCTGTGGATGGGGTTAGATACATGTAGCAGCCTTAATCAAATTAAATAGTTTTTCACTACATTTCTTTTTTTTTTTTTAATAGACGTAATGAAAATTACATTTCTCTCAGCACTAAGAATTTTTTTAGAAATCAGGCACATAAGCATATATCTACACATTTTGGCCTATCTAAGTGCAAAAGAATGAGTAGATTGAGTGATACTTAATAGATAAGTTACCTGTAGCTATTGAAAGACAGCATAGGAAGGGTCAGCTACAAGAATTGGTGTAGAACACTATTTCAGGATATCAATTTTAGTGGAATTAAAACATAAGGATTTAAAGCGACATGGGAAAAAAAATGTATATGGGATTTTTCAGGATTTTTTTTTTGTCTTTTGGTTGGTTTGATTGGTTTGGACTTTTTTGGCTTAACAGGAGGATAGCCTTTCAAGGTAAAATTTCTCTAATGGGGGAAGAAAAATGAAGCTAAATAAATATCAGGAATGCAACACCAAACCCTAAAGAGTAAACTTTTCCTTTAATTTTCACCAATATCAGAGAAAAGGAAGGAGGAATGTATTTATTATTATAAAATAATGGAATTAAAATTAAGAGGAAGAATCAATCATGATGGACAAATAATAAATTGATATGAATTAAGCAAGGAGGTCTTTTGCAGCATTAATGGAAATAGTTTGACATATTGAGAGGAGAAGAAGCAGATGAGCCTCACAGAATGAGATGTATGTGGATTCTATTATAGAGTTAAACACATTTTATAACAGCATATTTACAAAATGTATTTTGCCTGAATTTTCACTAAATTGTTTCTCAATCCTGATGTCTCTCAAAGGAATTAAATTAATTTTATTCTATCCACACTGTTCACAGAATATGGAAACAACTTGTCCATGTAGAATGATTCACTGATTTGAATCAAGTATTCTTAATTTATCATCCATAATTCAGCCAGCAATAATTCAAACTTGCTTGGAACAGAAATTGATTGAACGATGGTAAACAGGAGCAGAGTATATTGCAAAACAGAAGTTTGAGAGAAAGCCTTCAGTACTGTATTCCTAAGATTTGTGCTGTCTTATTCCAATACAGTTCCAGTGGGTGACAGAGTGTTTCCACTGACACCCTCTGAAAGGGGGAAATCAAGGCTTATCTGGGGTCTTACAACCCAGCCTTGTCTGGGGTCTAAAGTATTGCAGTGACACAGGTAGTGTGTTGTGCTAGTGTGCTTTCATATTTGTTAATCATAGCAAGTGAACCTAAATATTTTGTCAGTGGTCAATTCTGCTTTTTACCAAGAAGACTAATATGAATTCTTCAAAATCTGAGTGTAAGGCCAGCTCTTCAGCTGCCATAATACAATTATTCCTCTTGGTTTTGCCTCTGCTCTGTCCATTTATGCTAACGGTCTGTCCAGATTATGCATAAACTTCAGGGATGCTCTGGGGTCCTCTGTGTAGCAGTACAGCCCTCATTCTGAAGTCACAGCACCACAAAACTTGGTTTTGTAGATGGCTCAGAAGGGCAGTGTGAAGAGCACAGAAACTGTATATACCATGCATTATCTGGTCAGAAATGTGAAGTACACCAGTGTGCTAAATTTAATCCTTCCACTAGCAAAAGGGACCTTATGACAAAACATAGGGCAAGTGTTCCTGGGCATTTTAGAAATAGTGTGAAACCTGTTTAACTCTGTTTTTGTAAGAAATTCTTCCAGAGTACAGGCTTGCAAACCAGTATATCTGGACATGATCTGGTACCTGGAATTTTCTGTGGAGGGCAAGAACTGAAAGGAGCTTGCTGTTTGTTTTGATCTTATTGTATTGCTGAAGCAAGAGAGATGGTGAGATTATTTCACAACTACTGTACCACCCAGAAACCAGCAGCTCCGGCTTCCAATGTTTCCCTGGAGATAAAGTGTTTGAATCTTCATAATTTCTCCCTCAAATATCCACATGGGTATGATTAAGTCTTCTGTTCCTCTGCTATGTCTAACTTGAGAGGTGATTATATTTTGAAGTTTTATTTGAAGTTTTATACAAAGATATCTATAAAACATCATCTTTCCCTAAATACATTTTATTTTTCTATTTCAGAATGCATTTTCCATATCCATAAGTGTGTGCTATGATTTTCAACCTACATCAAAGATTACATTTATTACTCATTTTAAACATTCATTGTCCTGCAATACTGTTTTGGAGGATGAATTCTAGTCACAATCTTTATACAAAATTATAGCTACTATGTGGAAGAAAATTACTCACAAGTAGTCACCAATCTGAAGTAAATAGCAGTGGGTTGGTATTTATGTCCTGACAGAAACCTATGGCCAACCAGAACAAGTATATTTAGACTGTTTTTAAAGGTCTGCCATTGTGACTTTTCTTAGATCCTGAGTAGGAAGCTTGTAACTCATGTTGTCCTATGACAGTGACTAAAAGTCAGATTTTGCACCGTGTTATCTTTTGGTGTCCAAACCCTTTACTTAATCTAGCATTTATATTCCTCCTCTGTCCCTTTCAGATGTACCTATGAGTTATTCTCTCGTTTGACAAGAGAAAATCATGCTTGTGAGGAGGCTTTCTTTTGTAAGTAATCATTTTTTTAGTGGCACAGCTCAAGAGGGCTGCTGGGTGCAGAAGGAGAAACTTCATTTATGCATCCATCTACCATTTCTTGCTTTAGGGAAAATTTTAGGGAAACTCTTCTTTCTCTCTCTGCTCAGTATAAAATCAGTGGCAGAAACAAGAAAAATCCCTGGCTATTATATACCAATTCTGTTGCAGCTTTCATTATTTTAATCTTGTCTTTTCAGCATTTCACATTAAAAGTATTATTTATCACCAGCTCAGCTGGTGAGTGAATGTGCTGTCTAATACCCAAGAGATAAACGATACATTTAGGCATTTCTGCAGGATATCTGGACGTGTTTTCAGGTTAGTCACAGCAAGCTTCTGAATGTCCAAGTATCCTGGACTAATAGCTATTGTGAATTCACTTACTGACAATGAGGTATGCTGAGAAGCTAGTCTGGTGTATCCTGGCACTGAATTTGCTGTGCTCCTGTTGCACGGAAATACAGCTCTGCTCAAGAAGTCTTGGGAATAAATCTGGAAGAACCACCTTAATTTCAAACTTTGGAATGCATTTTTCAGGCTGCATTTTCCTCCTTCTCTAGGCAGAAGCCCAGGTCTGGCCTAAGTAGTGGGCCCTGAAAGCGATAACCCAAAGGCTCTAGGACAGGATGGATAGCATTGCAGGGTTACCTTGCCTCACAAATAAAGGCAGTAGATTAATCCCAGAATTAATAATGTTTCTGATATATAAACTTAATGACTAGCTCTATGCTAGTCTCTGTGGTGGGACACAGATGTGTTCTACATATGGCGAGCTGCAGAAACACAATTTAAGTTTAAAGACTTTTGTTACATTATGAATCCACTGAGAGACAGAAAATGGAGAAACAGATTACTGTTGTACTTGTATTCTTTTCCCCTGAAGTTCTGTCTAGACATATATGAGTACACACATTGCAAGATTTAGAATTACACAGGAAATTATTTAAAAATCTAAGTCAAAAATAAAGGTTTAAATCATTAAAAATAAGCAAGCTGTCACAAGCTTCCTTATTTCAACACCAATTTTGGATTAAATTCCCTACCTTCTCATCCTTTCCCACAAATATTTTCCAGAATAGACTTTAATTTTCTTATGGCACTGTCATAATTTGAATATGTTGTCCAATAACTTGTCCAATTAAGTAAAATATTTGATTAAATTCAGTGAAATTTAAATAGAAGTTAAAAAAATCCCCCAACTAAACTTGCATTTTGGTGAGATTTTTACATTAAGATGAAAATATTTATGTATAATAATTTTTGGGATAGTACTTTTGGAATATAATTTCCCATTAGAAAAGAAACTCAGATGAAGTAATCCCTATTAATTTCCCATATAACATGCTGATTTTAGACTACTGTATTATGTTGTCCCTTTTAATTCTTTATACCACTTCATACTGTGAGTTTTAATGGGTTTTCGGAGAGTTCCTTTTTCTTTTCCTGCTAAGCAGAACTTGTATTTACTGAAAGGTTTGTTTATGGGTTCTTCCTTCAGTGTTTCCAGCTGTGTTGTAGTTTAGCAAATTATAGCAAAGGTCATTAATATTTTTTGGTTGTTTGTTATCTTCTGTAAGTCTACAGACATTTAGGTTTAATATTTGGTTTTGAAAGACTGTTTTCCCTTCTTTATTTCCTGCTGTGTATGTGAGCAACTGAATAATATTTCAAATGAAAGCAATTGAGATAATGGAGGGGGTTTCTTCTACATTTAAGCTATCAGTTTGAAAGTATTGTCTGTAATTCTGGAAATGTTCTGAGAACTTGAATATTCCCTAAAAAAAGACTAAATTTTTTTACTGTTAGTAGCATTTCCTCACTTTTCTGCCCTAATATCCTATAAAAAAATATTGTGTCTTGTGTACAGGGAATTTGCTGCTATTAGGAAGAATTAGAAGAGAAGAGAAGGCAGTAGAATTTTATTTCTGGTATGGATAATTTTGGGATAAATTTGAATTTACTATAGTAAACACTTCAATGTTTCTGGGACATGAAATGGGAGAAAACAATTATTTTCTGCTTTTGAAAAGAAATTAATGTAGAGAAGCTCTATGATATCTTTGGTCTTGCCTGCTTTTTAATTGAGTACACCCAGATGTTCTCTGATATTTAAAACTCAGAAAATTATGGACTTGTGTGAATGGTTTCTCAAAGGTCTCCATTAAAAGATTGCTTTAGTTGATGAATTATTTCCTTTTCTCTGCAACAAAATTGAATGTGAAGCAATTACTTAATTTTCTGTGTCATTCAGCAGGTTGTCTAAAAAGATAAATCTGATCATCAGATAAAATGAGAGCTGTATCACAGAGAGATTCTTGTTATTTTGGCATCTGGTAAGAGTGAGGTTTTTCATCTTTAAGAGATCCACCACAATCTTTCCGGAAACATATTCAGTTTTATGAAGCCATTTTCTGCCCTCAAAACATGGTAAAAATTAGAATGTAACTCTTATCCTGAAACTCTGATGTCAGTGGAAGTTTTCCTACTAAATTCTAAAAGTCCAGAACAGGAAAAAACCCAGCACTTCTGACATGGAAATAATGTCTGTTTCGTATTGACCTGCACAGAAATAACTCTTGTGATGAGAGGCCTTGTGATGTAATCCATTATTAATACGCTGAATCATTCAATCCATTTTAAATATTTGATTGCTTGCTTCTCATATAATATGCATGATACCTTCCTATATAAAATTATCAATACTCTAGGTGCCCGTAAACATTACAGAGTTTTTATTAATAATCTGCCAGTAATGCTTTCATAATTTAGCAATGAAGTTTAATTCTATTTTTAACAAAGTCTTAGATAACCTCAGTCTACGATCAACATAAAACCAGAATGAAAAGTATCAACACTGCAAATATGCCATGGAAAACCCCCTTAAAGATAATTAAAGTGACTTTTAGGTATGGAGGACTTAAAATTCTGTTTGGAAAATAAAAGTGATTTTTAGTATTAAAATTTTTAAAGGAAAACAAATTTAGGAAAGAAATTATGTTGCCTTCCAACTCTTTTTGCAGCTGTATTTCTAAGAAAGCAAATTTCCAAGTGATTTTTACAACAGCTCATCTACAGATTAGCATATCGAGATTTAAGAATCTAAGCCATTAAGCCTTCTTATTATATCAACTTATAGACTGAAAAATGTGTCAATCCTTAAATGAAGTCAGAGTAACAGAACACATTTACTCATGTCTTGCAACATCCAGTCCAAGTGTTCTGTTACCATTGTATTTAGGAGGACGCTACCTCTTTCTACTCTTGTAAATTAAAAGAAATTAGATTTAGCTGTCTTCTCTGAAGGCGTCAACTTCTTAGATATACTATCAGAATATCCACCAAACTGGACTGCTTTTAGAAGGACAACATTAATTTTTGGTGTCTCTGTAAGATCGCTTGTTAACCATTGGAGAGCTCTGCTATTCTAAGACTGTGTATGCACTAAACTTTCTCAGACAAACATAGGCATTAGAGCTGGATATAAAATATTACTAATGGCACAATTTTTGACATTTCCAGGTTTAAGTAGGTGATGGAAAAAGATTTCCATGGTGAGGTATTAAAAATGTATTTCAATGATATTCCACATTGCAATGACAATCCAAAAACTTTGTGGTGTGCTAAATCTGTTATTTATTGATATCTCCAAGAGGCTGAGACATGTATCAGTCATTCCTTAGCCTGCTTTTCAGATTTTGTGAAGTCAAGTAAATCTGTTTAAAAATTACAAAAATTCTGACTTAAATCACACATAGATTCTAGTTTTTCTTCCTTTCTAAAGATATTATATAAAGAAATGTTCATATTAGGATTCAGAATAGGTTTATAATTTTTTATTTCTTTTTTTTATGTTATTTTTAAGTAGAACTGATATATAGATTTTGTTTGCAAAACAAAAATTCTGGATTTTGGTTAAGTTAAACCCTATTCATTGGAAAATAATGCCCAATAGAGATATGCAAGTATCTCAAATATTTACATTTACAATGTAAAAGATCTTTTACTCTAATTATTCTTTTTATTATTCTTGCAATTGTGCCTTTTCCCTACACAGTAATATAGCTCTGTAGAGAGATCCTGAAGAGCATTGGCTCAAGCCATTTGAACAGAATTCAATTAGGTTGATTATATGATGCACTCTTTCTAATTTTTTAAAATCATATATCTTAATGCATCTGTGATATCTAGTACTATGCATCTTAAACAAAACTTCTACTTTTTGCAAGCTTAAAATACTACATTAAACAATTTATTGTGAAAGGAGTGGGAAATAGGAGTACATGGTTTGTTGTTTCACCAGCTTCTGGAAAAATGAGAACAACAGTTTCACTTCTGTTTGTGGAAAACAACTAATAGATGAGTTTTGTGATGTGAATCTCTCAGTTCTAATCTGTCTTTTTGTGCATGTAGGTTGGGTTTTGTTTTTTTTTTTCTGGCAAAGGAAATTAACAAAATTGTTATTTTCTGTGGACAAGCATGGAGCTAAGTCTGAATGTAAAAATTATAAGATTAGGATATTACACTGAAATTATTCTTCACATGTTTCTGTAATTCATCGAAGAGAAAATCAAAAACAAAACATTTCTTACAACTGAGAAAAACTATTACATAATCATCTAGTTCCCATCACTGCTAGTAGCCCATATTGCTGAGCCCTGTTGGCTTACCAGTATTCACTTATGCAGAAAGTCCCAATTTAGAGACCTTTCCTATGATACCATATTTGGTTTTACACAGATATAATGGGATTTTACTCCAAGTGAAGCAGGCAATACACACAGTTTAACACATCCTGGTAGTATCACATTATATCTTAATTTTTTTTTAAAAAAAGAGGCAAATTAAGTTCAGCTTACTAGGAAGATTTATTTCTTTATTTGCTGAGTAACTGTCATAATCATACAATATCAGGAGAACAGGCTACTAAGAAATTAAATATTACTATGTCTTAAACTTCCATTTAAACCCTCACACTTTAGTGTTGTGCTTCTCTCCCTGTTTAAAAACAGAGTATTGCACATTGATGAATTATGTAAAAAGATGCTCATAACTCTTAGCAACATCATTCTGAAATTCCTCATTTGCTGTGCAAATATATCATACAAATGCATAATACACTCCTATTTTTATACTTCTTTTATTATTGTGATAATTTTTGTGCATCAGACTATAATTATGCCCTTATTTAGATGCATGTTTTAAATCTACCGTTGTGACAAATGTTTAAATCTTAGTCTCAATTTGAATTGCATAGCCTCTAGTTCATTTATATTTTTGGAAGAATTTAGTTTATAAAGTCTATAGTAAGCTAATAGGATATGCATGGAAAATGAATTTGTTCATTCAACTAGAATTTTCTGCTGAGTTGAGCCTTTTATTTTTCACTGAGTTAACCTTCCATTAAAATAAAACATCTGAAAACCAGCCAGCAATTTTGTAAAGCCAACATCAAATATATTTAGAGATCTCAATGCCAGAAACCCCAATCAAAACAAAACAAAAATCACGGTTCTGTATCATTTCTTGTTCATGTCTAGTTTTAAACAGTGCAATTGATACTGAATCTCCTTTAGGAGAAGTCTGAACATTTCATCGCATGCTTTAAAGTTGGTTGATACAAAATAGCAAGTGTTGAATGAAAGAAACATATACAATAGAGATACAGTTAAAACTGGTCATAATGTGTTTAGAGTACTTGCATTATTTTAATTAAAAGTAAAAAAAAAACCAAAAAAGACAAAAATAAGATTAGTTTATGAATTAGTAACCCAACAGTAGAAAATGAAGATTCTGCTTTTAAAGACTGTTTCCAGAGATTCAGATTACTTTTACCTAATTTATGCACATAACATCAAGGTGTTACTTCTGAGTCTAGTCGCATTAGAAATTTCTTTTGTCTCATAAATGTCTTTGCTAAACAGACATATATCATCCTGTGGAAATACCTGTCTCCCTATATTAATGTTTTTATTGAAAATATAATAAAAACCTTAGGCATGCTTTATAACAAAGACTAGGAGCATGAATGCAACTGTAAGGGAGGTTTCTGGGATAATCATTACCTGTCTACTAGCATGCATCAAATGCAAATGGTACTCATAAAGGAGTAATTACTTGCCAATACCAGTTTATTGCTCTTAACATTCACAATCTAGTAAGAACTGTAAAGAGAAAGCAGTGCTCAATGAAATAGCTTTCCAGGAAATTGTCTTATTTTCTTCTCCCTCCTTGTGGATATTAAGGGAATAAATTCTTTTCACAACAAGAAGCACCTAGACCAGAAAATAAGCTTTCAGAATTCTGCTCAACACTTCCTGAACTCTTCAATGACTCTGAATAAAGAAGAATGAACAGGTTTCAGTCCCAGCTGTACAGGGGCTAGAAGACACTTTTAGAGCTGTGTATGAGAACCAAGGACATTGATACTAAGAGAGACAACAATTCATATACTACTTCACTTTTGTAGATCTAAATACTGTGGCTTCATGTCTAGTATTCATGGCATTCCAATAAAATGCAAATAAATTTCAATAAAATTCCACAAAATTCAAGTGACCAAAAGAACCTTCTTTTTTTTTGCTTTGTTGTTTCTTCTTTATATAGGAGAAGAGGTGTTGGGATTGTGGGAGTGTTTGTATAGGTGCATGTCTTGGTCATGCACATATCTTGGTAGAACATGAAATTACTTTACATGCCTCTGACAGCTCTTGATGAACTGTCCTAATTTTGAAATCTGGTCTTTACAAAGGCATAGACTGATGTTCTGAAGAGGGGCACTTCATTCATGGAAACTCCCAAAAGACATGAACATGGAATTTGCTTGTGAAGATCCAATTTCAGAATCTGGGGCTAAATTTGCATCCCCTAAAAGGTTCAGAAAGATCAGACAGCATTTGGTATTGTCAATATATAGATATATAAATCATACAATTTTTATGGCTCATCCACTAGTTTTGTTTAAAAAATACTAAGATCTCTTTATTTTCTCTTAATTCGGTTGCAGCCTGTATGATTAGGTAAGGTCTGAGCTATCACAGAATCATGGAATAGAGTGGGTTGGAAGGGACCTACAGGGATGATTGAGTACAACTCCTGTCTCTGCACAGTACCATCCCCAAAAGTCACATATGCCTGAGAGTGTTGTCCAAACACTTCTTGAACTCTGTCAGGCTGGTGCTGTGACCACTACCTTGGGCAGCCTGTTCCAGTGCCCAACCACCCTCTGGGGGAAGAACCTTTTTCTAATATCCAACCTAAACTTCCCCTGACACGGTTTAAGGCCATTCCCTGAGGTCCTGTCACTGGACATCATAGAGAAGATATCATTGTCTGCCCCTCCTCTTCCCCTCATGAGGAGATTGTAGACAGCAATGAGGTCTCCCCTCAGTCTTCTCTCCTCCAGACCGAACAGACCAAGTGACCACAGCCTCTCCTCACACGGCTTCCCCTCAAAACATTTTACCATCTTCACAGCCCTTCTTTGGACACCTTATCATAGCTTTATATCTCTATTATATTGTGGCATACAGAACTGCACACAACATTCAAGGTGAGGTCGCCCCAGTGCAGAGCAGAGCAGGACAATCCCCTCCCTTGCCCAGGCAATGCTGTGCCTGATGCACCCCAGGAAATGCTTGGCCCTCCTGGCTGCCAGGGCACTGCTGACTCAGATTCAACTTTCTAACAACCAGGACCCCAGGTCCCTTTCCATGGCACTGCTTTCCAGCATTTCATTCCCCAGTCTGTACCGTACATCCATGGTTGCCTCATCCAAGGTACAGAATCCAGCACTTTCCCTTGTTGAACTTCAGTGTTGGTGATTGCCCAGGCCTCTGATTTGTCAAAGTCTCTCTGCAGGGTCTCCCAGCATTTGAGGGAGTCAACACCTCCTCCCAGTAGTGCCTGTGCTCAGTATTCCTTCCAGTCCTGCATTCAAGTCATTTATCAAGATGTTGAAGAGCACAGGGCAGAGGATGGAGCCCTGTGGAACCCCACTAGTGACAGGTCACCAGTCTGATGGCACCCCATTTACTGTAACCCTTTGTGCCTGACCCATGAGCCAGTTACTCACCATAGCATGGTGTGTTTATCCAGATGTGTGCTGGACATTTTGTCCAGAAGGATACTAGCTATAAAATCTGCCAGCTCTAGGCCCTGTATTAATGCAAATAATAAATAAGGAAAAGCAGCAAAGCTTATTTAGGCTGAAGGCTTTTAAAATTAATATGTCTGGCTTTGTAACTCTGTGAAGATAAGAAGGCATACACTGCTGATAGCTGGTAAATGGCTCAGAATCACTGTAGGATCTCTTAAGGCAAAAATAGGAGCATGAAATACAGTGACATCACCTAGAACAGATTAGGGATTATAGGAATGTGCAACAAAGCACAGAAACTGTGTTCAGCCACTTATTTATTAATGAAGTGAAACTGCAAGTTAAAATGTTACAACTGGGATGAGGTTAATAAAATGAAGCAAAATTAAATATCCTGTATTGATTCCAAATTAAATTACTATCGCAGTTAATTCAAATAGCAACTCTATATGTCAGAGGAGGGGACTTCCAGTTACTTCTGGAACATTGTGCTGGAGCAAGATGTAGACCTCTTGTCAGATTATCTATGGAGTAAAACTAAAGTCACTTGTTTTCCTTCTGGTTTATAGCCCTTTAAGGAAATATGGTTAACATTGCAAGTTGAATTGACTTCACTGGAACCTACAAATACTCGAAATAATTCAAATTAAGTTCAAAGATATCAATGAAGAAAGGGAAAAGTAATCAAAAATTAACACCAATTCTAATTAAAAAATATATTCCAAACACCACAAAGACATTAGAACATCATAGTATTTCTAATGAGCTGTCCTGTATCTGCAAAATAGATATTTTCTGAAAGTGTATGTTCTCCTTTTTCAGTTTTATTTTGCAATTAGGAACTATTGTATGGAGATTTAGGAAAACTAAAGTTGAAAAATCCACAAGAACTTGAATAATTTCAGAAATAATATGATAATTTAAACATAGTTTAAATGTTGTCCTAAATTTTAATTTAGTATTTTTTATTGTAATTGATATATTTCTTTCTGTTTTCCTATTTTCAATGAACTTTCTTCAGAAAAAAAACAAAGAAGAGTTGTCAATGCAAAAGAATTTCAAAAAATGTATTATTCAGAAGTTAAATGGCATAAGAAGATTCATATCCAGGATGTTTACTTTAAAGCTTTTGTTCCTAAGGTAAACTCTTGTTTGTATATATATATCTCCTACCATCCTTGACCACTTTAGTTAATCATGAAGTATATGAAGTATGATTGCTTCTTAGCACTTGACAATGAAAAGATTATTTTTTTATATTAACTCAGTAATTTACCTTATTGTAGCAGTAGATGTACAAACCATTCATTATTTCCAGACACTACAGTGCTGAAGCCATGAAGTACATTTTTACTACAATGGAAAATATTTTTTAAATACTCCTGTATGTACTAAGTGAAAAATGGCATTCAGGATTCAATATATCCAAAAAAGGATTTGAAATGACTGCTAATATTTCCAAAAACCTGCCTGAAGATATGAGACAGCACTGGCTGGTGTTGAGGCTTTTGAATAATCTCTGCTCTATAGTGAGGAAAAGTCCCAGAAGAAAACAAACAAACCAGACCAACAAAAAAACCCAAAAAAACAAAACAAAACAAAACAAAACAAAACCAAAACAAAGCAAAACAAAGAAAACCAAAACAGAACAAACAAATTAAAATATGAAAATAGGATTATTCAGGAAAAAATTTAAAAGTGAGATAAATGTGGATATCTTTTTTTTTTAATATTATTATTTGGATTCTTTTCAGGTCTTTTTTTTCTCACAGGAATTATATTTGTTTTGCTTTATCTGAAGGTATTACCCCTGAAATCAGGCATTTATTTTAGTATCCTCGAAACAGGGATTAATTAATTAGATCCTGAATTAGAGGTTAGAGTTTTTTAAAAATAAGGCTAGGATGGCTTCTATTGTATATTTGTTACAACAGAGATTTTGCAGTCATCTGTTTTAGGTAGTGAAAAACAATTATTCTGAATTTTTCCCTTCTTCCTCTTTAAAACTAGCTTTTGGGCTTTCACCTTCTTCTGAAATCTCATAATAATAAATTAAAGACATTTATGGAATACTGGAGTGCAGATTTCTCCCTGAGAAAAAATATAAATGATTGTTCAGGTATTTTAGGGATAAAAATATTGTAAAATAAATTTTGACCAATTTCACCCTCCTCTCTTGAAGCGTAAGTACGTTAATCAGCTAATCTAACAGCTTTTTGGTACAATATAGCCTACCAAATATGCTTATACATTGATCACAAAGGATACTTACTCAATGATTTTTTTGAAAGAAAAGAATGTGCATTGCTTATACAGATTTCAAGGTGAATCAAAGAAAAATTACATGCATAAAGAATAAGCTGCCCAGATGGTCCATCAACAGTTAATTAAGTGGCAAACACAGAAGTATATCCGATGCTGCCAAAAAACTGCCTGCAGACTCTGCCATGGGCTCAAATATAGATTGCTGGAGGAAAATCTGCAGATTGGCATCAGTCTCTTGTGATGCTCATCTGAAAAACAGAGTAAATTTCACAAGCTACATTTGAAAATGAAAACAAGAGTAAGGGAAGCCCTGTCTGAACATATTGCTAATAATGGGACATGAGTTTGTCACGCTTATGCTGCCAAGGTAAATTCAGACCAGAACAGTAGAGACCAAAGAGGACCAGCAGCTGTCACCTGCTCTCCATGTGAAGCAATGGTGCAGCCTCTGAGTCTCTATCCACTTCTGGTACTCACATAAAAGAGGGTGGTATTCCTTCCATCACACAGTAGAGTTGAATGAACATGTGAACTCTGCTACACAACTATTCCTTGGGACAGTCTCACAGGGACAGTCTCACCAGTGGAAAAAGAGCTGTATGGTTACCCACTGAAGTTTTTACCTTTACATTTCTTGATAGTCCTTCACTGCTAAACCCTCTAGAATAATATCCTAGTATCTGTAATTAAAAGGCATCAAAACAAGTTTCTGGAGAGTAGAAGTAAGCTTAGAAAATATGTTTCAGGTAAACATTAACACTTTGCAAGAATTTTTTTCCCCTTAAAATATGCCTGCTTTTCCAAGTCATGTAATTCCAGTGTCAATAAGAAAGCTGGAAAAAGTAGTTTGCCATGCTCCCAAATGTAAATCTACCCAGTATTTGTTACTTTAGTGCAATTATCAGATTTGTACTTCAACTCAGATTAATGGATAAAACCACTAAAAATTGCTTAGGCAAGTGAGAAGACATGTGAATTGGTTAATAAGTGAATTAAGGATTCTTCCTTTGAAATTTATTTCACATAAAAGAGCAGCAGTCATGAATATTTTAAAAGCTAAAACTCTTTAGGCTTCTTTAAATATTAATGTACTAAAGAGAAAACATTAAATATCAGTTAGGAACATATAGTGTTTCAAGTATTTTGTTGTGAAACTAGAAAACCAAACCAAAATGATTCATATGAAATAGCTTGTAATTTGTCATACTTTGCCCCTTAATTTGTTGCATATTCAATCAGATGTTAATTATTTTTGTCTATATTTTTTCCCTAGAAACTACTTATTTCTCAAGGATTGTTTCTGTTATGTAATCTTGCAGAAATTAGTCAGAAAGACCAAAAAAAAAAAAGACAGAAGGCTGAAGATCTGAGACCAAACCACCCTTACAATCCAGTTTTATGGAAAATCAATGGGAAAAAAAGTATGAACCAGGACACAAATCTTTAAAAAATAGAAATAAAACTGTTTAAAGCACTTCATTTTGGTCATGAATTTGAAAGAGAGAATCAATTCAAAATTCTAACCTTGTAAAATGTAAAACCCTCAATGATTATGATTTCCAAAACCTTTCAAGATGTGTAAAATCAGCGGGTGTTCCGATGCAGCGGAGTTATGCTCAGCAAGAGTTCAAATGGATGCTGTTGTTCTAGAGTTAGATATATAGGCTTCTGCTCTGTCCACTGCTGCTGTATCCGAGGGAACTCATGTAGGCAATGCACGTTTTCGCAAGCAAACCACAGTAATGGCTACAATACTAAAGGAAACAGATTTGCCCCAAAACAGCATCAAAAAATAATCTTCCTTTCGAACTGCAGTTGTACATGGAGTTTCAACTGTTCCCAAAAGGAAATCTTTTATATATGGCACTTTTTCAACTTCAGCTTGGATAATCCAGGGAAAGCTATTTGCTCTACTTGCAATAAAACTGTGTATACTCACAAACCTGGAGCCCATATTGGCACATCTGTGCTTGGTTTCCATCTGCAAGTATTGTAGCCAACATATTCCAGTGATTGCAGCCAAAATAAAACAAATAAAAAGAAAATCTAACAGTGAAGTAACTGAAACTATTAGATACTGCACATCATTCTACATTACCTTTTTTCTTATTGTTCTTTCACTTTACTGTAGAACAAAAGGCAATTTAAAGCCAATAACTACAGAACCTGAGTACTGATCTACAGTTTGCATTTATTTTCTCCAAAGCCAAACTTCACAGGTATCATAGTTGCAAAAATAAAGGTGGACTCTTTTGCAAATAAAATAAATTTTATTGCAGATAAAACCCAATTCAGGTAGAATATGGACTGACAGATGGAAAACTGCTAACACAGGGATTGACATAGCCAATACTGAGGCCCAAATAACTAAGGCAAATTTTAAAAAAAGAATTATGCAAGATAATATCTTTCTCTGAGCATCCCTGTGTCCAAGCCCAAACTACAAGTCATCTCTAAAAAAACCAGAATATTAAATTTAATTCAATAATAACATATTATTTTATTTTTACTGCGTGTTTATTGGGTTTTATTTATTCATTTATTAAAAAAAAAAACAAAACAAAAAAAAAAAACAAACCCAAACCAATACCAGATTGGCTAGATTGTCTATTATACTAAAGTCCCTTTTCTGGGAATATTGAATTCTAAGGACTGCACTCCATCTGATGACTCAGCAAATCCTCCAGCAAATAACAGAAAGAATCACTAACACAGCAGTGAAAATATTTATTTGGAGACAAAGTTTTAAAAAGATCATAAATGTGTACATTGACCAGACACAACTTGAGAAAGCAGTAAATACCTCTATTTTTTTCTTTTTTTTTTCCTACATGGGTTATCATTCTAGATAGATGGAATATCTTAGTATTTTTGTTTGTTCATTTGCTTACTTTTGTGTTTATGCATCTTTAAGTTAAACACAACATTTTTTTCTAAACAGAAATTTTTTTTCATGATACAAGAGGTTTGGTCCTTCTACGCAGTTGCTGGTGCTTTTACACAATCATTCATTTCTTAGAAGAGTATTCATCTCTACAATTAATTTTAGAAATTCCTTGAAATCCTTCAGTGGGAATTAAAAATCTCTGAGGCATATGGATGCATAACTGATTGCTTTCATATGTTTTGTCTTTTCATTTTTCTGTCATGTGCTTAATTTGCACCTCAAAATTATCAATGGTCAGCACAGAGCAGAATTGCAAGCAAGAAATTGCTCTTCATTCAGAAGCGAGACTTTTAAACAGGAAGGGAACAAAAATATTTGCAATATTGGTCCTGTTTGTATAGTAATTTAGTATTTCAATATTGTCTTGTTTGCTACACTCACATAAGATATTGACCCATCTAGAACACATGTATCATGAATTCACTGTTTCCTGAAATGTCAGAAAACACTGCCATTGAACTGAGAATGAATAACTCTTGTAGTTCCTTTCCAAAAAACAGACAAACATCCTCTTCAAAAAAAAAAAAAAAAAAAAACCCAAACCAAACCAAACAAACCCCAAACATAAAAAACCCAAAATACAAAAAAAACCCAAAAAACAACAAAAAGCTGATAAGATATGAGTAATATATGTTGGTTGGGACCATGGTGTGCAAAGACATATGGCAAATTTAGCCATTTCTTTGGCTTGCTGCACTTCAGGGCATTCATAGAGCAATTTGCTTGGCCTGGGCTCATACTGGTTGAGAGGGGCAGTAGCTACTTACAACTGATGAATTTTCCCTTCCACAGGCTTGGTAGAATGCCTCAACGGGACTTGTCTGATAAAACTATACAGCATAGAAATATAATATGGAGGAGAAATAAGAGAGAAATGGAAGAGCAGTGAAGTTATTGCAGTAAAAAAGGAGAAAGGTAGCACTCTTGGGAGCCTGATATTAAAAAAAAAAAATCAAAGTTTTATAAGTTCAGCCACTCCTTTGAATTGCTCCCTCATGTGTCAACTGATGGGAGGCTGCCAATATACTGTAATGTTATCCAGTCCCCACTCCTTGTTCTGCATTCTAATGCTATCAGTAGGCTCAGGGCATGCTTGGAAGGTGTGTGAGAAGAGGGTGTTGGGCTCCCTTAGCTTCTTTACTCACCCCACACACTGTTCTTTACCTCATTATATGATCCAGACACTTGCTGAAACAAATGCTCTCTCGCTGTTAAAATCACTTTATATATCAGTAACTCTGTGGAGTTAAACAAGGGTGTTCTAATAAGATTTATTTTTCTCCTCATCAAGTTAAATTTATGGTTGAAGAGAAAATTGTGATTGTGTCAGACAGCGGATATAGGAATGTGAGGGTTAGGAATCACTGGCATTCTTACCTTAATCAAGCTTTCATTCCCAAATTGGATTCTTAGATGTGTTCTCCCTCATTTTTGTAGAGGTAATGTGTTTTGCTTTTTGTTGGTTTTCTTTTCTCTTTTTTTTTCCTCTTCTAGGCAGTTATTTTCTTTTACTGGTGTGTTGCTTAATGGAAATACATCAAATTCTTAGCAGATGCAGTCACTGAATAAAACAAAGGTCTAAATGCTAATATGAATAATGAAATTTCCATGGTTGCACACACGGGAAAGAGTAGAAATTGCTAAGACATAATGAAATAAATTATATTTTATTAAAATCTCCCTACTGAACAGATATCGCGTGCAAATATATTTTCTAAAATGAATCAATGTATATTTTCATTCATGAACAAAAAGCTTAAGATGCCAGTGTTTTATTCATGTGTATATAAAAAGTGTATCTGGAAGCACTCTTTATTATACGAAGTCATTTAGTTGCAAAGGAGAATAGAAATATTGTCCAGGAAATGAACAAGCACATAAAGAATTTGTTTACTTTCAAAGTCAACTGCAAAATTATCCGAGCCTTATGTTAATGTCACTGCTTCCTGTTTATTTCTGACATACAAATGCAAGCATGCAATTCTCCTTCTAAATGAAATTAAAAATTTAATATAAAATGAAAAAAATAAAAGCACTTTGCTATGTGAACATATGAATTTGTAGATCACTGGCTTATCTTGGGAGTACATTTGGGACATTTCATCCACTGCTCTGTGGATTGAGCTGAAAGATATTTAAGTTGACAAAACCAGAATTCAGACTGCATTTTAAGTCATTTTAATTAATATTCAAAATTTTATTTATAGATTATGCTCTTAGACATTTCCTATCTTGCAATTACAGTTCCTCTTGTTGTGAGTGGGAAGCACACTGAGAACTGGAATTGAGAGAAGAAAATTAAAACCTTTCTTGCATTTTGTTAACTCAACCTTAAATTCTTTGCTCTTTCCCAGGGTATTAGGAAGGGAAAGATGTCTGACTTGAGCACAGTGGGAAGAGAGCCAGACTGGAATGGGAGAAGAAACAGAGATAAGGATAAGGAATCAGGGTGGAAGCAGAGATGGTGCCTGGGAATGAGGGAGGGGGAGTCTGGGAATTCAAATCTAAGAGGGAAATGGTGAAGAAAATGGTGAGGTAGTTAGAGAGGGAAGAGAGCTTGCCTTTGGATAAGGATTTGGGGAGACTGCCAAGATTAGAATGGTACAACTGGGAATTATGTGCAGAAAGTCTTGAAATAAGTGAATCTGACAATGTGATAGTTTGCATGATGATAAATGAGACTCTATTAGCAAAGACAAAGATGCAGGCATACTGCTCAAGTTTAAGCTGAGCAAATCACAAGCCAACAGGCAAGATGAAGTAATTATCTGTGTGTTTGCTCATCACTAGTATTTTTTCAGGTAGCAACTCTAAGCTCATTAAGAAAAACAACATTTTTCAATCCAAATTTGATATTTTTTTAGAAATGCATTTCACTCTTAAAAACCACTTTTACTGAATTATTACTTAGGTATTAACTTTATTGAGGTCACTCAGATGCAACTTGAAGAAAAAATACTCTGTGAGAGTGTTTTGCAACTAATTTTTTTCACTAGCTTCTGGATTTTCCTTCAGGATCAAAAGACATTGTTGGATTTTCACCCAGTTATGTTTGTATAACAGATAGAGTGCATATTTTTCTAGACTCTTTCTGAGTTGCCAGCAGCAGAACCCTCAATCTGGGGCCTCTTTAATTAGTTCTTACTGCAGAGTTCTTGCAATGTCTAAATTATATGGACTTTTGTTGTTGTCATAGGCAGATAATTCTCCCAGGCACATTTCTCTAGCTTTAAAGAATAATGATAATTTATACTTATTTTTATTGTTTGTTTTATTGTTTATTATTGTTTCTTGTGTTTAGGTTGTTTTGGTAATTAGGTCCATAAAATAAGGGATTATCCAGCCAATAGAGAGGAGTCAGTGGTTAGTCTGATCCCTGAGGGTTTCTCAATGCTTTACACAGTGTATGCAGTTAGATGTTGTCCAGGAGAAGGGGAGAAAAGTCTAATGGTAAAGGGAGGTGCCTTGTGAGATAGATGTGGAGTAGAAGATATGTCAGATCTTTAAACCTGAGAATTGGTTCTGGAGTAATGCTTGAATTCTAGAGTGATCTAGACTGATCTTCAGATGTTGTAGAAAATGAGCCAAATGAACCAAAAAATGAAACCTATATAATGAAAACTTATAATGACTACTTTCCATTTATGATGCAGCACATCTCAAATATAATTTTCAAAAAAATTCCAGTTAGAAAGATGAGCTTCTCAAGTTCTCAATTACAATGTCAGTTATAATTATAATAAAGATATAATAAAATTATAATAAAAATTATAATTATAATAAAAGCAATTCCTTTATATCATGATTCTGTGCTAATACGTATCTTTGATTTCAAGTTGAAATAACAGAAAAAGTGACCAGTACAACAACTTTTACCTTTTACACCGTATTTTATTTGAAATTAAGTACATCAGGTCAGGTTTTTTTTCTCTTTTGTATTCAGAATACATATAGAAAATGACACATTTGAACAATGAAGCCTGCTCCAGGAATGACTCACTTTTTGCATTGCACTTCTCCCTGGTAAATTACCTTTAACAACGCTAAATAAGAGAACTGGTTTGACAAGTTGCGAGCAAGTAAGCTTGCAAGTATGTTAAGAATATGATCTACTTACCCCTCCTAAAGCAAATAGACACTGCTTCCCATTACTTCAAATGGCATATTCCTCAGAAGTTATACTTAAAGGAAATACACTGTAATCACATAAAATGCCTTTTGGTCAATCCTGGACCAGGGGCTTAGAAAAAAATCTACTCACAGGCAGTACTTCAAGGTAGGATGTCAAACTCACGCTCAGGCTTTAACTCAGCAAACAGGCTGGGAGTGCAGCAGGACCCTGGAGGGGACCCAGCCAGGACAGCTGACCCCAACTGACCACAGGGATATCCCATACCGTACGGCATCATGCTCAGCATATAAAGTCGGGAAGAAAGAGGAAGAATGGGGTGTTCAGAGTGATGCTGTTTGTCTTTTCAAGTCACCGTCAGACTGGATGGAGCCCAGCTTTCCTGGGGATGGCTGAACATCTGCCTGGCCATGGAAAGTGACTAACTCCTTGTTTTTCTTTGCTTGCATGCATAGCTTGCTTTAGCTTTCCCTCTTAAATTGTCTTTATCTCAACCCACAAGTTTTCTCACTTCTACTCTCCTGATTCTCTCCCCATCACACTTGGGAGGAGTGAGTGAGAGGCTCTGTGAGGCTGTTACCAGCTGGGGTCAACCATGACAGAGTTAGAGTCTGAAGAGATCCATTTTCCATAAATCTCCCAACTGGTTCCCAGTGACAGGTATAGGCTGCAAAATGACTTCTCCCCTGAGTATTTTTCTATCTGAGCGATGGCTGGAGGTCCAGCAATTGAGAACAAATCTTAGTTTTTGTTAAGTTTAAGGCTGTGGTTGGGAGAGAACCAAATATTATTCCCTGCTTGGTGTGTGGCTTTCAAGAGCCTCCTGTATGGTTCTTTCCTTCCTTGTTAGAGTAGGCATTGTGAGATACATTTCAAATGACTGTCATGAAATGTTAAATAGTTAAGAAAGGCTGACATCCAAAAAGGTGTTGACATCAATCTTCCATCATCACCAAGCAATTCTGACCAACATAGATGATACTGTTCTATGAGGGGCAATGTTATAAAGAAAACCTAGATATAAATGGCATCTGTACCACATCAATATCTGTATCTGTACCACTTTTCCCTTAACTTCTTACAAGAATCAGCCTGCCCTTGGCTGTTTCATGTTGATAGTAGCTCTTAGTTACCAAATGTCAAGATAAACAGAAGTCATTTGCAAGTGTTGAAAGTATGGAGGAATTTTGATCGACAAAATCTGAATATATTTTAATGCAATTAACAATTAATAAATGTCTTTGAGTTTATGGCAAGATAAGCATATTATGAAGCAATTTGTTAGTCAGTTATTTGTTGTTAAATAGCCAATAAAAGTGCTGGAGTAGACATGAGCTTTTCAAACCCTATAGAAAAGATAAACTTCTCTCCTTGAGAAACTGTAAATTGGTTGAGAAAATAGCTTTAGACATTAAAATGTATTGAATACTATGAAGAGCAAGAGGGGCTGCCCAAGCAGTGGCAGCACCATTAATCAAGGAGATCTTGTAGGGAGTTAATCTTTTCTGCTCAAACATATTGAAATATCTGGATCTTTGGGGAGCCAGACCTGTATTCAGGGCATCAGTATCAGTCCTAGGAAAGACCTCTACATCTCTTAACACAGACAACAGAACATGTGTCCAGAGTCATCTTAGGTCCTATGGTATCTGAAGAAAAATCTTTTGCAGAGGTATTTAAGATGTAAATAAGTATCTTGAGTCTGATTCTGTTATAGCAGCCATGGACATAGAATGGATAGTATTTCTAAGGGATGGGTTTTTTAATTAAAAATGTTTGCCAAGAGTAAATTGTATTTGCTTCGGGAATAAGAGCTGGTCCAGACTCTGACAAAAGTGAGTGGATTAATTCTAAGTGAGACAAACAACAGCTATGTCCTGAGATTTGAAAATACCTTCACAGACAAATTGTGAAGTCAGAATCACAGTTCATCATATAGCAATAACAACTGATAACACTTTCCTCATCCTAAATTTGTAAACCAGATATTGTTTGAAGTTCGTATTCTTTTTTCAGTGACTGGTTTTAAAACATCCTTCAGTGTCAGGCAAATTACTAAGCTCAACATTTCTGAAACTCTTGTAGCTATTTGTAGTTGGAGGAATACTTGTTGGGGGACAGGAAGGAGTAACACACAAATACAGAAGACATAAAGAAATTCCAACTTTTTCTTGCCAAAGTAAAGTTAACAGTATCATACTATATATAAATTGTATGTATATATTTATAATTAACGTATCCACATATAAAAATCTCTAATTATATAATTAGAAATTATATAATTATTTAATCATTAATTTGATAATTAATTATATAATAATTAAAATAAATTATATAGTTAGGGAAAATGATTCTTTCCTCCTGGCAGAAATTTCTATAAGGTAAGAAGAACAAATTCTCCAGAATTTATGGTTTCCACTATAAAGAACTTGAAGTATTTTTAACTTAGGCTTTTTAATTTTTCTATTAAAAATCCTATTTCAAATTTATAAATATTGAGAAATATTGTTCGTATAGCAAGCTGTAATATTAAAGCATTTGCACCTTTATAAGTAAATACTATAGTAATCTTCACATCTGCCAATCACATAAACAAGCTAGGAAAGGAAGGCCCTTTTCCCTATACTTTCACATTTGATAGATATCCCTGCAAAGTCGGTGTGAAACTCTTAACTGATTTCACTGGTGCACAGTGTATTTTCCACCAATAAACAGTATTTATGCATAAAATTATATTTCTAATTAATTATTTTAAACGCACAGTTATTTTTTCTATCTCAGATCATTTTTTTCTTACCAATCACCTAAATATCTTTAAAAGTTAAGTTATATAATTTCATTTACTATCAAGATCACATATATACATATATATATGTTTATAGTTATAGTTATTGTCACTGTATGTTTCAGGTAGCTCTCAAATGTGATTCATATATAATATTTACCCTGATACTGCAAATCATTTACCTTAAGCAAAAAAAAAAATTCAAAAAATTATGAGAGCATATGATTGGAAAAAATCTTAGAGGCTTCACTCAAGTCTCTTGTATGACGTGCTATGTGATGTAATTCCTCTCATAGATATGTCATACTTAAACATGATTAGAGAAACTGTGAAAATATAAAGTATGAATGAAAAGGTTCAATTACCAGTCCATAAACTGATAAATGTAACTCCATGGTGCAATTAATTTTATACAAAAAACAAGATCGTCTCTTGGATAAACTAATTAAATAGTCCACAGATATTTTGTTTAGTATCATTCTTGACCTTCAGTTCTTGATCTTGATATTTTAGTTCAAGATGTAGATAATGCCCCAAAAATCTATATCTCTGATCACAATACACTCTAAATCAGTATTTTCCCAGCAAACAAACAACCCATCCCCCCCCCCCCAAATCAATATTAAAAACCTACCAACCAACCAACCAAAAAACCCAATCCAAACCAAAACAACTCTTACAAACCACCCAAACCCCCCAAATCCTAAAATTCTATGTCCATCCTCACAGGAGAGATGCTCTAGTTGCTTCATGCAGCTGATCAAAGGAATTCTGGAAGGAAAAAAGTCACTGTGGCTGAAAGTCAACTTAAACAGCTGAACAAGTGATCTTGATGCGCGTAACAAAATCTGCAAGTGGAAGAGGTGAACAAATTAAGAAAATTAAAAGAGTACATAAAACATGACAAATTACATGCAGCCATAAATTAAAATGATGTAAAAAATTTGTAGGGACTTTTGGAATACATAAAACCTATTTAAAAATTGTAACTTATCAGGAAGAGAAACTTACAGCAAAAGTAATTTATGAAGTTATTTTTTAAGCATACATGGTTTTTCAAAAACCTTTTTCATGAGGAGAATCACAAGTACTTGAAATGTCCACAAGACTTAGAAATAAAAGGATAGAAAACAAACAGTGGAAGAATATGAGCCATTTCCACCATGGACAGAGGTTAACTGAAAGCTTGCTGCAATCTTCCCCTAGATTCTAGTTGGCTCAAGATATTCACATACATTATTTCAAAAATATAGAGATGGAAAGTGATGCTAGCAAACTTTTAGATTATAACAGTCATTCTAGATAACCAAATCTACAGCTGTCTGCAACCTCCTATAGAAAGTTGTGAAGTGTGGTCTGTCTCTCCCATAATGCTTAGGCTTTGCAGATTAATGTTTGATGGGCAGTCTATCATCTAAATTTTTTTTCAACAGTGCTGCAGCTTATCTCTTGTAGACAGAACTTGGTTTTTGGTGTTTTTTGATAAGATGCTAGAGCAACAATCATCTTATTTTTCTGCACAGTAACTTTCCATCAAAATTGAAACACAACAGACTTTTTCTGTTGGCCAATACATAAAATGCTTTTAAAATAATTTTTCAAAATATGATGCTGACGTCAATCTTAGAGCTGCATATTAAACCTTATGAATACTATTGAAGTTTTAAGAGACTGTAATACTTTACTGCAGTATAAAATGTAAGTGATGCTAGTGAAATTGATCTTTTAGTCTACAGTGAGTTGTAAGTGCTCTTGCATAGCTCCACTGGAATTAGGTTTTAAGATACAAACACATTTTTTGGTAAGTTGGTAGTGTTTTGGTCTATGTAAAGTAGAATCTTCTGTGGCCTCTTATAAGAACTAAAAGGATTTGTCACTATGGATTCTCACATTTCCTTCTGGTAACAGAAATGTCTTCTTTATTAAGTCCATCTTTGAAGAACTATGCTTCAGTCATAGATAATATAATGCAGAAGTTGTGTGTTTTATAAGGCAAGTTATCTACCATTTTCTGAATATCCAGATTATCTGGTGCTAATGCATATCTACCTCTGTTTCTCTGGAACTCCTCTTTCCCTAAAGGTAACTCACAACTGCAATATTCACTTTCAATCAAATTTGAAGGAAGAATTTTTCAAGGGTGTCACCAGCCCAGCAATTTCACTAAAATACGTAGTTAAAAGAAGATCGGTGAAAGAGAGCCCTCACCAGCATTCTAGTTAGGAATTCATTTAGTCAAATATCAACTGAGTGGTAGCACCAAGAAAGCCAATAAGCATGAACATGTTAAAAATATAGCTCCAGAACAATTTGATATCTCTATTTTGACTTTCAGACAAAATATCACTTGTGAAAGACATGGAAAAAGCTGAGATTGTGATGATGTAAGGATGTAAGGAGAATCATGGAAAAACTGGAATGGCAGAAATCGTGGCAATGAACTCTTGATATTGCAGGTAGTCTTTGGAAGTCACAACAGCCTGCATATGCCATGTCTGTAGGTTCTTGGAAGAACTTAGCACTGTGGTTGGACTGGTGGAAGAAGAGGGTATATTGTCAGTGGCTGTCACAGGGGAGGAAAAACTGGAGGTCAAAAAACAAATTCATGAAACAGTAGTTACTGTTGATAGAAAATTTATCTTAAGCATTTTAATTTGATTTTAGGAGTTTGTTTCAATTTGTTGTGATAGCACATAAATGTTTCTTCTTTAAGCAGTATACCTTTGTCTTCAAGGCACTGCCACACTTCTGAAATGCTTCACGAATTTTAGAATTCAAAAAATAATGTAATTTAAGTGGTCACCAAGTTTTGAAGGAACAGAATCTGTAAGCATTCTGTGAGATTTCTTCCAGAATTTATATTACATATATTACATTATATTATTATTAGAAGTAAAAATCAATGTGAGAAGGCCATGTTTATGGAAAATAAAATATTTTATGGAAGTATTTTTCACGTATGGAAATTATACAGTTCTTATAAATCTTTACCAGGAGAATTTATACTTAATATCTGGCATTTGAATTATTAATAGCATAGAGCCAGAATAATTTTCTTTATTTGATTTATTTTTTTAATTTAGAACAGCCTTGGTTGTGTTAATTAATTAACAATACCATTGGTTCTTATAAATAGTGGCCCTACAACTTAACGTGGTAGATCATGTCTACACTTTGGAGAAAAGCAGAGTCGTGTTTTTTGTTGGTACTCAGGTGGATATAAATTAATGTCATGAAAAGAAGGAATCTGAAAATACCAGATGCTAACAGAAACATGGAAAATTATTGGCAGTTTCACAAAATATTTTTTTAATTCTTGCTGAAAATCCTTTTGAAAAAGTGAGAAGAAATTAGGCATTTCAATGAAAGACTAAGGGCTTGCTTTTGATTCAGTATCACATTATAACCTGCATAACTTCCATTGGCTCATTTCTTGATTTGAAGTAAAAGCTACAAAGCTATTTAACACTTGGGATCAATCCTATTCTTACTGTAAATAAATTAGGAGAAACTCAGTCCATTATAAATACATTTTTAAGACTCGTATAAATACAAGAGTTATTATACATAGTAAGGTGACTATTTATAGTAATACTTAAGTAATTTTTTAAGGAGAAAAGTTCATTTTTTAACCCAAAAATGTTTGGTTTGAAATATTTCTTCTTGGTTCTTTTTATTCCATAAAAAAGTGTTCCATTCAACATGATAGACCTGTTAAACACCAAGTTAAATATTTGGTCCAGAATTATCCCAGAAGCTTTAGAGATATATTATGAAGAGTGAAGGGCTTTTACATCTGGTTATTCCAGTCAACTAAGGTCTTAATTGCTCTCAGGAGGCAACTTTCTTTCCATTAACTTTAACGCAAGCCTAGAATGATTAGGATCTTAACATAGGATCCTCAGCTAAGTGCCTACACTTATCTGGAATGAATCCATAATTTTAGCTTTTTAATCCTCTCTACTTAAGATAAAAGAGGGGAGAATGAATTATGCATTTATTAGAAAAGAAAAATTGTCAGATCCACCTTCAGACTCCCCTGTAGCTGGGATATTCATCTTGGACATAATTTCCCTAATCAAATAGGAAAGATGAGAACTCAAATCTGCCACCTCATACCCGTGTTCTATCTAGAGCTGCAGTGAATCTTGCTGACGTCTGACACTCACCTTTCTCACTGCTCCTTAAAGTGAGTGAATGATTCCTGTAGGCAATGCAGTGGACAAATATAATTTGTTCTGGGTCACAGTAGTAACTATGGCAATGGGATTTGGATGCTTTTGTGGACAGTGGAAATACCATTCTTGTTCCAGTTTTTCAATGTGCTGGCTCTTAACTAAGCTATATGGTATCTGGGATATAGTTCTATCAGTCCTTCCTTATAATGTTCAAATTTTCCCCTATATAGTTAAACATCTGCTAAAGCACTAGCAGCAGCTCAGTTATCCTGTTTCAGAATTACTTTAACTTACACTGGGAAGGACGTTCTGCCAAGGGTATTCCTGATGTATCCAAATCAACATATGTCATCTCCCAGGTGTATGTGCTTAGAGAGATTTTACTTATTATTTTATTTTATTTTATTTTATTTTATTTTATTTTATTTTATTTTATTTTATTTTTTACTAATTTCAGAGGACTAATCAAGACATATACCTATCAAGACCACCTTAAGATTAGGCAATTTTACTTCAAATGTTTAAAAAAATAATAAAAACCACCTCACTACAGTGAAATGATGAGTGCCCAGCATTAAAAAAAGTACTTTAGAAAGTAAAGGATATGTTCTCATTTAAACTGTGAAAAAGAAACAGGAAACTGAACTCCCAAATTCAACTTAAGTTGTAGCTACATAAACCAGACTATTCTATGGCATGTTATGACTACTATTCAATGTCAGAGCATTCAGAAGTCCACTAAAATTTAATAAAATAGAGAACTACACTATCAGATGGATCAAACTTTTCCCATACTTTGGAATTACCCACCTCTTCCAAAAACTTGCACAGTTTCATTAATCAACATTTAGAGCGCTAGACCTGCAATCAAAAGAGAATTTGGTATTCAGTATGAATAGTATGCTTGGGCTCCTTATTTTTATGAAACCAGCTCTCAGTAAGTCAGTTTGATTGACAGAAAACAACTGGAAAGGAAGACTGAATCATAGGATTATTTAATCTTAGATTGCATGTCCTTGAAAATAAAGACATAATTTAAATTTTATAATCTCCTTTTGATAAGAACAATATATTTTGAAAAGCATATTGCAATATAATACAGAGAAATAAAGAAAACCAGTAATTTTTCAGCTTTATTTTCCTTGACTATCAGCGAATTTATTAATGCAAAGGAAAACAAATAAAAACAACCTTAAAAATTTGGAATAAAACCAATTTGAGAATTTTGAGACAAAATTATGTGTTTAATCTCTGAGCTAATGGTCAAGTCTATGAGGTAAAGTGACATTCTCTTTAAACATCTCCATGACTTCATGACAGGGAGCAGAAAAACACAAGGAAATTAAATTACAGAGGATTATTAATTCGTACTGAATCAATAAGAAAATTTCAAAAAAATTTTAGCAAGTACTAGAGAGGAGAAATCTAAGAACAACAGTTGAAGAGTTGTCATAGAAGTTATAACCAAATCCTTTCTTCTGAGTGTCTTTTCTCATTCAAAAAAAAAAAAGAAGCAAAGAAAACAGCCAACCCAGAATATTTAATAATTGCATATTATCCATTTTACATGTAATTGCTTGCTCATGCAGAGATGCTGCTTTTGAAGTGGATACCACAGTGTTATTAATGGAATTTAATAACAATCTATTAGAAAATAAGTAACGGCAAATATTGCCATATAGCTTCCTTTGCCAAAATTTAATCAGAGTTAGGACAGAGCAAATACAATTCATGTATAAAAGTTTGTGACTTATTTCTTTCATGCTCATAATTTATTTTTTCATTGACTCTATATCTGTAATTAAAGAATCACTGCTGTGACAGTGCTGTGTCTAACAAAGGTTGAAAGTAGAAGAAAGTCATGTATTAAAGCAAATGCCTTAAAAGGCATGTTGCAGTCATTTTAAGATGAACTTCACTCTCTGTATCTACAATGTGGTGACCAAAATAACTTCAGTTACTTTTCCATTTTTAGTGTAAACAATTTTTAAGAATTAAAATAAAGCAATAAAATAGAACTCATGCAAGTTATATTTATTATTATAAGAACATTCGTAGAGGATCTTTTTGAATTCACTCAAATTAATCGAAAAATTTTCATTCTGCTTTGTTTTTTTTAATTGTATTGTTTTTAAAACAAAGTTTTAGTTTTAATTAAACTACAATAATCTCTCAAATATCTGCCATTAATTACTCAGGAAAAGCATTACACAGAAAATTTCAAAGGTCAATTAATATTTTTCACAGAAGTTTATTTTCTCTGCAGGTAAAATTAATCAGAAACACTTACTTATGTCCTCTTGTTAGTAACAAAGGAATAAGTTCAAGATATTTTCTCAAATACCATGAATTTTTATACTATGTTTATTTTTCTTTTAATTTTTCCATATACTTGTTCAATGTCTTTTTATTTTATATTAGCTGTCCTAATTAGTTAGACTCATCAAATCTAATTGATATAGGACTCTATTTTCTATAAGGAAAAGTAGACAAGATACTGATTATGCTGATTGCCAAGAATCTGATCAAGAAACTGCAAGGTTATATCTGTCATGAGCAATAGGCACAGGACACCTCTTTTCTTGGTTTAAGGAAAGCTTTTAATGGGCCACAGACACCAAATTGTTCTGCTTGATTGAAACTGAAGAACTTCTGCCTATGCCTAAGAACAGAGCTTCAGGCACCAGAAGACCTTCGAGGCCAATAAAACTCAAAAGTTACTCTGTACTGTGCACATAATTTTTACAGTTTGCGGGATGAAGGCTTTAATGATATTTAATGAATAAGCAATAATATAACAACACAGGAATATTAAAAGCTGCATTTTAATTGACGCTTTGCTTTGTAGTTTCCCTTTATATGCCATTATACACTAAATTCAAAACTTTCTTTGTATAATTAAATTAGATCTGAAACTTAATGGCTCTTTGCACTTTAATGTTACTGCGTTTTGCCAACAGACAAGACAAACTCAGTTTTTTCTCTTTATCATTTTGACTTTTCACATGAAGTGGTATGTGACATATCTTGATGACACAGATCAAAAAATCTCAATCACTCTGCTGTTTCTTTACCAGTTAAATATTGTAAGAATTAATACATTTACAGAATTATGCAGAGACGTTTATCATATTTTACTGGAATAATAATAGTCATAACATATGAAATGAAAACAGGTGAGGCAGAGATTTTCTCAAAAATGCATGTTACAATTTTCTTCAGAAATCTGTCTTGCCTCAAGAGCTATTAAAATGAGATTGAATTTACCCTAATTTTACAGAATAAAGTCCTTGACTGAAAAAAGAGGGATTTATGCCAGGTTTTATTTCTGAAACACAGAGGACAATAATTTTTTTTAATGTTATTTTCAGATATGTACAAATTAGGTCTGAGTAAGAAAATATTCATCTTGTTCACATTTTTAAACTCAGACCAAAGAGTTTTATATCAGCTGACTGCAGGGATGGATCTGGAATCCTTTCCGTGTGTTGCCTAGCTTTTGCCATTATCACAAGTAGACAATATAGTGATATTGATGCTACAGTCTCTATTGAATTGATAAAAGGGACATTGGTGTATGTGAAGTTACTCCTATTATCATTTCAGCTGTTTGTCAGTGTTATTTGTGTTTGGACAGCTGATACTCACACTAATTTCCAAGCTCTGATTGGATTTTTGTTTGGTGTTTTCCTTCTAACCAGCAATTGGCTCATTCATCACAAAATACTCTGTGAATATTTTTGTTCTTTCAATACTAAAAATTATCTCCCAAGATACGTGTGTGTATAAATAAGGCATTCTAATGCTGCTTAAGTTTGTAAACTTGATTTGGGTAACATTCACATGACATGTAGGAGACAGCCAGGTTGATACAGCATGTAATATTTCCAGTGAAATCCACACTAGATGATGAGAGACATGGTAGTGTTCCTAGAGCTACTGCCTTTCTCTACAATCTGTTATTATAGTACCAGAAAAATATTACAGCTGATAGCTTTCTATCTTTGTGTCACACCTGCAAATGCACTTCTGGATCAAAACTTTATAGAACTGTTTTAGATAACTTACAAATGTGCACTTAATTAATTTTAGTGAATTTTATAGAGAGGATGCAAATTCAATATATATCTTAAAGAATTAAGTTTCTTGATATTTAATATTTTTTTTAAGTACTGTGAAATATAGACTTAAAGCTTAGAATTCCATCTAAGCTGCTGTACCTGCTTCATTCTACCTTTAGTAGTGTTCTGGAGAGAGTAGGAAATTAAGAATTCAGGAGGAAAAACAAGTATCAGAACTAATGAAGTTTGGGTCTCTGTAGATGTGTTTTGTGGACAATTGACATGGGTGTCTCACAAAATGTGAGATCTGAGTGGAGGTTTACAAGTCTGGGAATATCTTTTGATTTTGTGAAATGTGAGTGAACATGACTAGGGGGGTAAGAAGGTTCACATTTTGGTTGTTTGCAGATAACATGGACAGCTGACTTCAATTCTGGTTCTTAGCATCTCCAACCCAACCGAGCAGAGTTGCCCAACTGAGCATAAGCAGCGGCTCTTGTTCCTAAAGCAGTTGGTCCAGAGGGGTTCACCACCTCTCTTCTCAAAGCAAATCTCATGTGCATTGGTCTCATGCACTCTGCACTCTTCCAGTTCTCCAAATTATACGTGATGCCTTGGTGGCCCAAATCATCATCATTATAGCTAGTACTTGCTTTCAATTGTACTAAAATTAAATCTGCATTCAGAGAATCTGAAAAAATATAGGTGTCTGTCACAGTCCACTGAGTTCTTTTCCTATGAGTATTGTGCTGCAGGTATGAGTGACATTTCAAAATCTTGGGAAGCTGTCAATAGGATCAGAGGTCTTCCTTAAAAAAAGAACAATTCACAGACCTAAATTCTGCTGAAGAAATCTGTTTGCACTACTAAGAATACTCTTGACCTCTTTTCAGTGAGATTTAGCAGAAGTGTGACTAATGTGATACAATAAATAATGAGATCTGTGACAAAGAAGAACTATTATTGACACACATAATATACTCGAATCAGCTAGGTTATATGTCTCTTATTTTGTACACAGTAGAGATATAAAGGGAAAATTCTTCCCCAAAGAATATAAGGCTATAATAGCTGGGTAGAACAGACAAGTCAATGGAGGAAACTGGATAGAATAGATAAGATTGTGAACAAACCCAGCAAAAACAATAGAATGGTTAACTAGAGTCTACCTAATCAGTCAGCTCTGGGAAAAAACCAATACCAGTAAAATATTTATGTGATTGAATGATCAAGTTCCTGTTCTTCAGCCTTTGGGATAAAAACACTCAACAGTTGGTTCCACCCGATATACTTAAATGGAATAAAATTAAATATATTTCTCTTCAGTTTTTATTTTTTATTTTTTAATTTATATTAATTTAAAAATAAAACAACCACTTTAGGAAAAAAAATTGCAAAGAAAGACTGAAAATTATTCTTGCCCTTTTAAAAACCCTTCACTTTGACCTGAATATGTGAACATTTACAGTCAGTGCAATATTGGTGTTTTTTAAATAAATAATATATATTTGGGGAAAGGTGAGAGGTGAAACTTCAAGAAATGCACTTGTCTAACTGGGACCAAATTAGCAACACTTTTTAAAGCAGGACTGGAAAACAGAAAGGTGATGACATTATCGAATATTTTGTTGTTGCAGTTTTCCTCAGATTAAATGTTGAACCTGGTGTGAAAACATTTGTGGAGTTGAAAAGCAAGTATGAGAATTAAACTGACACAATTTGCAAATAAAATCAATTTACTCATACAGTAAAACGAAAAAAAATAGAAGGTTTTGAAGATGGTTACAATGATCACTGCTGCTTTGTGTTTGTTACAGCAAAAGGAATGGGTACAGATAGTTGTTTAAGATAACAATACAAGAACTTTTGAGTTTGAGTGGCCTAGTGAAATCAATTAATCTATTTATAGCTATCTAGAGAAAAATACTTCCTAGGTGTTACAATCAGAGGACCCAAAGAAACATTCTGAGTAAATAAATCCAGAGATCAAAATAAGGGAGAAGTGTTGTTCAAATTCTGCAGTGATTTACAGACACTGTTAAGTTTAGATCAGTAATTACACTATTTTTCACTCTTTTGTTAGCATTCTAAGTGAAAAGAAATTGTTCCAAGAAACCTAGGAAGAATAAATTCTTCATATTCTCCTGTTTCTGACAGAAAGCAATCAAAACCGTCAGCCTTTAAATGATGTCATTAGAAAGGTTACACAAATTGATATACATATACTTAGAACTTTTAATTTCAAGAATTGCTTAATTAAGACATGACTAGTACTTGGATATGATTTCATTGTGATTCATATCTGTATCTACTTACATTTTTCTTTTTTCCCAGTAAACAGAAAGTAAAAACAAAGAATCGTACAGAAAGAAATTCAGCTGTAAGTTGTAGGTCATCATGTCTTCCAATGTCACTTGGTCCTCGATACAACAATATTGCTAAGAGTGACCTTGTCACGGGTCATGTAGGAGTACAAAATGTTTCCTCTGCAGAGCCAGTATTTTTATTAAAAAAATAAAAAGGTGTGAGATCTATTACTCTAGTTCAACTTCCTTTGTGTGGTGTGAGGGAAAGTGCCTATCAGCCTAGAAGGCATCAGGGTGAAATTTGGGGTTAGGTGGAGCCACAAGGGGTCAAAACAAATGCTTGAAGCAGCACATGCTCTAGAAAGCAGATGAGAAATGTAACACCTGTGAAATAAGAGCAGAGGATAATCACAAATTTTCAGAAACTGCTTCTAATGCTTCAATTTGTTTAGGGGAAACAGGAAGGGAATATTCAGGATGCAGTAAGAATACCCAAGATAAAAATGTGTATGGGCCAAAGTTATCCAGGACTGCAATATAACAGATTTAAGTTGTAGTTTACATTGGCTAAAAGGTGAAACCTTCAGACAGTAAAATAGTACTGAAAAGTTAAAAATTTATAGTAAATTGCAGTTCCATGGACCAGGCTTGGATGGAGGCAGCTGAATGACATATTTAATCTCATCAGACTTTACCCACAGGGTGTCCTAAAGAATCAGCACGCAGGTACAGAACTTCTCAAAAAAAAAAAAAAAATAGGGAAATACGCTAATATTTTCTTATATGTCAGTTCAAATCCATAGTGATTTTTTGCACATAGTCCTTTTTCATCTGGCTTGCTTTGTTCTTCTGAGATGTCTTAATTATCATACAACTGTGAGATGAAGGAAGAGCACATGTTTTTGCCCAGTAGTAGAGAAGTAAAGGCAGTTTATAGACAGATTACTTTAAAAATTAAGATTACTCCTTTTTTGCTTTCTGTACAAATCACAGCAAGAACCAAAAAAGAAATGTAATGCATGTTACAATATTCACTCTGTGGAAAAACCTGAAATCCCAGGTGCCTCAATCACCTTTCAAACATTTGCCTTGTCAATGAAAGAGTATTAATAGAAAATAAGTGACAAAAATAATATGATAGAAAGAATCAAAGAAGTTAGGGCTTTGTAATGAAAATTGATATTGGCTAAAGAACTAGAACTAATAATTAAAACACAAAATAATTTGGTTGAAGACAGAAAGCATAGGTAGAGAAAAGCACAATAAGCCAAAAGGAATGAGTTATAGAAAAATAACTTACAGGATTTAAAAAAAGAAATGGCATTTCAAACAAATGGAAACTTTTTATATTTTTAACCTTGGGATAGAGGGCAAGAATAAAGGGAAAGAACCATATGAATAACTCAGCAAGGAAAAGCTTTGGGATCTCTTTAGAACAGCAACTCCTGCTCAAAGCATGACTACCTGTGTGGCTGAACCACATCAAAATACATGTAATTACACTTATCTGCTTGAAGAGTGCAAATAAATATAATTATACTCATGTTTTATATGACATTGAGAAGATGACCAAACCAAGGGGAATATGCATAAAAGATGGTGTAAAATGAGGAAGACTGTAGGACTTTAAATTATATGTAAGAATTAAAATATTATAACTTCCTCCCAGACATGAGGCCATTGCAAATGTTCGGATAATTATTACATTTCAAAACAGGATTATATTTGCCTGATTATTATGTATTTATATTTTAAAAGTATTATTGACTTTTACCCATCTCTATGGTTGTGATAGCAGATTTCATTAAAGACCAGAAAAGTTATTTGGAGTAATTTTTCAAATTTCCAAAGAAAGAAAAAATTATGAAACCTAACAAAAAATAGTTTTATACTCTTTTTTATTCTAAGCATATTATTAAAGAGTATTGGATTTTTTGCCACTCTATTTTAAATTTTTTTATTTTATTTTAAGGATTTCCATGAATCTTATTTTAAATTTCTTGTACAACATCATAGAATCATTAAACCAATTATGTAAAGTAATAATGTAAAATCATGACTTGGAATAAAGCTTTCAGCTGCCAACTAACAAAATTGCCTTAGAGACTGTTGCAGAAGGAAAAAAAGGGTATTCAAGCATAAAAAACAACAGCAAAGTATACATGAATGGATCTTAAATCCCCTTATGTCACATACTTCTGTAGTTTCCTTAATGATGCAGGCCCCTTTTCTAAATGACATGTTACAAAGTCAGCAAAAAGAAATTGCAGTTAAGGACAAGGCAAAGTAGAATTACCTGTTCTCTCACTAGCCCTTTATAGCTGCAAATCATCTGATAATTTCATTCTCAGACAGAGAGTGATGAAAATGGCATTAAGGAATGTTGGAAAGGGGAGGAAAAAGGTATAGTTAGAATTTACCTGCATTTACTCACTATAGTACCTTCAAAAAAATGGCTGAGTTGAAAATTAGTAAGGAGAATTCATCACTTAATGTAGAGTAGCAATAGAATATTTTCTGGTTGCAGAGTAAAGAAGGGAAATTGGAAGTCTAGGATGTGAAAAAAAAATCAGAAAACCAGATATCATTCTTTCTGCAGAAAATTTTACTTATTTCTTCTTTTGAAGAGTGAATATAAGTTTTAAAGGACAAAACATGGGGGAAAAAGCTTATAAATGATTACATTGCAAATAAAAGAGATGAATAGTGTCTTTTTTATTTCCATGAAAGAATATTGAGTACATAATTTTCCTGATGATGTTATACCCCCCATGACACATAGTGTAAAATTAACCTTCATCATGAGTTGTCAGTAATATCTAATTTTAAACTAAATAAAAAGTGTAGTAAAATATTACATTAATATATAACAAAAAAAAGAGAGAGATTAACAGGTTTAAAATCAAAGCTTTTTCTTACTGAAGTGAAGCATTTCTGTATTGTTAATTATAAAAGAAATAGTGCATATTTTTGGATAAATGAGAGTTTCATTTAACATACTGGTTATTATTATAGCCAAACTATTACTATTATAGCCAAACTGTTTAGTTGTACTGTATGATACGGGACCATTACACCTGAGACTAAAACATAATCTTGGTCTTAAAGGATAGTTTAGCTCTTAAACTTATATTTAACATTGGGGTAAAAATTACACAGAAGGAAATGCAGTCAGACCCATCCCAGACACACTTTGTACCTGCTAAGGCAGTCAATGATTAGGTCCAAAATAATGACTAGAAAAAGGCATAATGCTATAGTTTCCACTGCTGCTAGTAGCCCCTGGCATAACTCAATTTTATTTTTTTTCTTACTGTTCTATTTCATTTGTTTTAAAACAATTCTGACCTTTCACACTCGACTATAAATTCTAAGTCGCCTAAATAGCTTTTTAACAGTGTGTATATAATTCCAACACTTCTTTTTTAAATATGTGCTTAGAGTGTAATCATCTCCAGTTCTGAACATATTTTCATGCAGAGAGTCCTACTTATTACTTACTTACTTACTCTTGGTGTAGAAAAATTAAACAAACTGAAGAATTCTTCCAAGCAGTAATAAATTTAGTAGAAGCCTATAACTAATGGACCCCGGTCACTTATTTGCACTTCCTAAATTAGTCAAGACTAGATTGGATCAAAGTAAAAACTTGTATCAATACTGAGTAGGTATCAAAAGTGGCAGGAGACAGCAGGTGGCATTCTGAACACCAATCTAATAATAATAGGAGCACATTACATATTTTAAACATCATAAAAATAATCCAAGACCCATGCAGTTTGGAGATTTTTATTGTTCTGGTTTTGGTTTGAGGTATTTTTATGAGATGAAACAGAACACCTACACACCTGTGATCATTAAAAACATAATGGTATATTCTGCAAATGTTGTACTGAAAATGTACAATTATATTCTAAATATATGTCTACTACAATTCTGTTTAGACAAGTTTGTTCATTTAATTACATTTTTATTTTTGATTGCTAAGCAATGGTCATGTATAAAATTTGAGCTGTTTACCTTTCCTTGTTTTTAAATAACAGTATTTTATACAGCACTGCTTATCTATTCATTATACTTAGAAAGGGTTTTTTACAATAAACAGTATTTTATAAGCTGATTATTTTCCACTTCTAAGGAAGAAGTAGTTTACCTGGAACCTTTCAGTATCCTTCATTTCTGAAGTTTAAAATGTGGCTGTCTGTGGCGACCATGACTTAGGTATGGTGAATGAAACATCTAATTATCAGATGACACTTCTACATTACACAGCCACATCTCAGAAGCAGTCACAGAAGAGGAACAACACAGGAGGCCAAAACTGAATGACTGACCTGCAAACATGTATCTGGCTCCATACTTAGCCTTAGCAAATTGTACTAACAGTTCATTTTCAAGCACTCTAAGCTCACATAATTGCTGCAAACGTTATTCTGACTTTTCAAAATGGATGCATGACTTAGTACACCTTTGCTTTGATTGGTGAGCCTGAAACTGCACACTGTTGGCTCCAAAATAAGATTTCTACCAGCCCCAAAATCAACCCCAGTTCAGCCTGCAAATGCACGCAATTTATCTCTCCCCTTTGCTTTCCTTTACAGAGTGAAACATGAATCACAAGCACTCAGTGTAGTGCACTTGGGAAGGAAAACCTGTTTCTGGATTCACAAAATAGTTATGTAAAATCCTGACAGTTTTGAAGCAGAACTGATGCATGGAAATAGCTCATGGAGCTATGCTACTGGATTTAACGTTACTCCCCACAGATTCCTGTAATACTAGAAACATAACAGTATATTTTAGAAACAAACTTGTAACATTGGGTAACTAACTCTGTTAGTTTCATAAAATCAAAATGGCATAAAATTTGTATGTGGATAAGATTTTAAGAAAATCAGTATGTGCAGTTCCACTGATTTCAAAGGCCCAATGTGAATTTGCTCCAGTGGAGGACCTTGTCTTATACTTTCAGTGAGTCACAATATAAATTCCCAAGAAAAGCAGTTATATTGAATTTATTCTTAGAAATAAAAAAATATTAATTTATATATTTTAAAGTTCCATAGATATTGCCCTCAGTTTTCTCACTGTTTCAGTGTGGTAAATAATCGTTTCTTGGAAGTTGGATTTTCAGAGGTTTTTCTATTTTCCTTCTTTTCTTGTATGAGATCAAGAAGTCACAATTTCTTACCTTCTCACTAACTACTGAACTGTGCAGGCTATTTGGTTTCAAGAGCCACTGAAGATACTAAGATACTTTCTCTTCCTTTCAAATCTGGAAAGAGAGAGGTGAAAACAAAAAACTCTATGGAGGCAGTCATACCTATTCTAGGCTTTAGATTTCGTAAGAAGATGGCCTTAACATGATAAAAAAATATTACAAATATTTTACTAGAATATGATCTTACTTTTCCATTAAACAGGAAAAATGCAAAGAGAGAAAGCAAATTATCACCTCAGACTTTGGAATGTAAATTTACATTGCCTTATCTACAATTAAGACAACTAAAAACTACAAAGAAAGCCTCACTGGAATTAAGAATTGGAAAAATTCTGAAGATAATGCTTCACAATGACCAGAACAGGTGTCAAGAGATGATTTGAGTTACATAGCCTGCTTTGCCAGTTTTCATGACATAGATTTGAAACAGTGGATGTGTAGAATTTCTGCCAAGGTCTACATTTGAAGTGGTTTGAATTTGCTGTGCCATGGAACAATGGACTGACCATTATCACTTTAAGTGCACAAGATACATTTCTGGGGGACATCTTCCAAATATATTTCTTAGGAGAAAAACCTCTCACACTCCAAGAAGACTTTTCAATTATGAACCGAACCAGTTCAAGTCAGGAAATCTGGTAGACAGACTACAAAAATGCAACTCTGATCTGTTGCAGAACATTGATACAGACATACGCAAAACCAAGTGACTTGAGTAATACCAAAATACAAATGCTTGGCAGTTATTTTCTGAATGTATATGACATCTACAGTGAAAATCTAATAATCAGAGGAATGAAGATAACATTTCCACAGGCTGATTCCACTTTATGCCTGAATTGCCCTTTGACTATAAACTATCAAGAGAGGAAAAACCTCCTCTAGCACCTCTCTTAAGCATCTGTACTGCACATCTGAACTTGAATACTACTCCCAGCACCAGCAATATGCAAGATACCTTTCAGGCAGATAACATAAAATCTATGGGGGAAGACATCCAATGCATACACAGCCTTTTCTGGGAAAAAAAAAAGTCTGTGAACAGCTATGGGAGACCACTGATTATTTGGTTTTTTGAATTACCTTCATTCCACTATCACTGGGCTTCTTACCTTTTTACATTTTCAGCCTGTTCATATATAACCTGTACTGAGTCTCAAAGTGACTCAGAAATAAATACCACCTGTATGTTCATTCCTCTGTTTGCTATAGATATCATTTTTCAGCAATGTAGTTATTCACGATAAAAAGATCCACCCAAGCTTAATACAGAACAAAGAATTTCCTTGAATTACTTCAGTTATCATAATCTAATAATAAAGATATTATCATACAGATTAGTAACTATGAGAAAAGCCCAAGGCCATTAAAATGATTGCTGTCAAAATTATATACTGAAGCAGCGGCACATTCTCTTGCCATAGCATATCTAACATGACAATAAAATGCTCAGCTTTCAAAGGATTATTGTAACTCTACCGTTTTAGATTTTTTTTAAAAACTTATACCTAAAAATCTCAAAGAATTGGGTCCAATCCTGAAGGGTAACCAGCACTGAAATTTGCCTTTAATGGATTAGTAAAGAAAATTACCAGACATCTCCCTTTCTGTATTCCTTCTATCCTGGTTATAATGAATTGCCCATCCTTCTCCTGCACACGTCATGAGCAGAGCATTGATACAGACTTGTTCCCAGTGTATCATACAGATATATTGTCTTGAGGAAATCTCTTCAGTTATGTGCTTGGAGGTACTGTCTCTGATCTCTAGCATGTCACCACAAGCAAAAAGTTAACAAGGATCAAAGATAAAGAACTAATGAACCAGTAAATGAAGACTACCTTGAGAGGGATGTATGGAGAGGTAGTGGCAGACCTGAGAGCCTAGTAGCCAGATCCTTATTGCCCTTGTGTCAGAAAGGGAATAAACAGCCAGGAGCTGTAACAATGCACTTTGGTTTTCAGGAAAACCACCTGAGAACTTAAAGATAAAAATCTGAACTCTTTTGGCTGAAGAAAGCAAACTAACCCAGAAAGTTGAACCTTTGGACACTTTACTAGATGGGACAGTCAGCGGTTCCTAGTATTATTTTTGTGAAGATTTTTTTCTTGAAGCTAGACTGTAGGTGTTTTATCTCTTCAATGCCTTATACCATTTTCAGACCAATTTAGTGAAAACATTTTTACATTTTTCTAGCATCCACCCCTGAAAAATTTTATCCAAACATTTTGGGTTTTTTTCCAACTATCCACCCATATTCTGTGCATTAAGGAAAAATTGATTGATAGGTGTGTATTGATTTGTGAACTTTTACAGGTATTACAGTCTTAACACACTACCTCTTTGTGCTGAATCTTTATATTTTAGCAATTTTTCTGAGTCTCAGTTGCTAGAGGGCATATTTAAATGGAGTTGAGCAAATATTTCCTCAACTGATTTCAAAAGAAAGAAGTTGTCTAGTACACTTTTTACTTCAAATTTATATAACATGTAACTCATGTACTCACAGTTTTTTCAATTTTGTGTACTTTCACAGAATATTGGATGAACAGCTTGAGAGTCCTTTATTGTCTTCACAGAGAGCATAAAAAACAGACAGCAACAGGCACGATTTCCAAATGCTTTTAACACGCCTCAAGCCTGACCTTGCAGGAAACACCTCTAAGATAAGAGTCAATATCTCAGAAGCTTGTTTTGTGGCCTGGACATGTTCAGAGAAGATATTTTATAGGATTTATTTTTATTTGTGTGTTCCTGTATGAGCTTTAATTTTGCTGATGGCGACAGGAACAATTTTAGTTGTCAGCTGAGATCAGGACTGCAGCTATGCCTGTCAATGCAGTAATTATGTTGAAAACAGTGAATTCAGTCCATGAGCAGTTACAGAAACTAACAACAGAAATACAGCCACTTTCAACACAAAAGAAATCTATGCATCATTTGCTTTAAATAAACTGAGATTTCTCTTCCAGTAGTATGTATTCACATGTATGATAAGAAGCATACAAATAACTATTAAGATTGTGTTTACATCTATCTATCTTAAGAACAAAAACTTTCATTTTGCATTATTGAGTCTCATGAAAAACTGGTTTAGGAGGGGTGAAAAAGAAAAGAGTCTTATGGAAGAAACTTTAGGAAAGTAGGAAACTGTGAAAGTCAGGTTTTGAAAATGAATGATAGCATTGAAATTCCAGATTTTTTTTTTTTTTTTTTTGGCAGGGGGGTTGGTGAGAGCAGAGAATGGAACGGTGGTTTTACTTCTTTTATTTCTAATATAAAATAATAAAAGGAATTATTTTTTTTTAGTGTTACTACTTTCATTTTCTTTTAATCCTTAGGTTTGCATTCAAAAGTGATTAACAGTTGCAGATGATCTAATTCTTCAAATTTGGAAATGCATTTAAGGGTTTCCAAGGTGGGTATGAGTCCTCACATCGCAGGTACATGCCCTCTGGGTCATCTCATTTCTTCGTGTTTAGTACAGGAAAATCACACATGGAGATATCAGAATACGCATGCCAATGTTGTCATTAAATAAATAAATAAAGCATTTTTACCATGAAAACATGACCACTAGTAATTTTTTTAGTTTTTCACAACTGATTTTGAGCCTTCCACTCATATAAAAGTATCAGATCCAAAAAATGTTAACTTCACCTGAAATAATTAATTTTGTCAATATTAAGATGTTCACTCAAAATAAGAAAAAAATGCAAATATAGTCAAATATATATTAATGCTAAAATTAAACAAAATGAGAGATATACTTAAGCATTTTTTTCAATATTTTTCAATTTTAAATCCCATAAAGCCCCAATATTTTGTGAAAAAAATTAAACAAATTATATTTTACTAGCAAAAATACACTATATTGTGAAATTTTTCAACTGCGTTTGCTAGGAATGTTCTACATGTCCAACTTGAGTCTTTTTTTTTAGAAGTGGCATCTTATTATTTTTGAGAACTGAAAGCACCTAAAATCATCAAACTGACATAATGTAAACACAATAAACATGTATGGAAACATCAAGTGCTCATCCTTCTATTCTCTAATAGAACAACAAAAAAAAATATTTCTTTCAGTTCTCTGAATGTGTTGCCAGAAATCAGATTTTCACAAATAAAACTTTTAGATCATTGATTAGATAGCAAAAACCCCCCAACATTAATGCAATTACAATTCAGCAAGAGTGTGAATTTTATGGGTATTTGGCTAAGAAGAAATTAAATTAGTTCCTAATCCCCCTCTTTTCCCCACTGGCTTTTTCCATTTTATAATTTTTGTAGGCTATTGCCATACCCCAATTACTACTACCTTTTGCATATTATTTCAGGGTTTTCCTAAGCTCTTCTGCTTCTACAAATACTTTTGAAGTTGCAGTTATTATTTATGCTAAGGATAGGGAAGTACTGCAATTAAAATCGCAATATGCAGGTCCTATGCAGAAACAATGAACTTGACCTTTTGCTTGGATGTCCACAGACTTTTCCAGGTTCTTCAGGGAACCTGAGCAGTAATTGCTAGTTCTTAATACAAGAGCGCTCATCCTCTTTGCATGGTGTACCTTGCCTCTGTCAAATTAAAGCATTTGTGTGCCTCCAAAACCTTTAATATAGATGTAGTAATAGGAGTTTAAAATGCTTTGGGTCTTCTTTCCGATGTAGGTGGGTTTTTTCCCAGGGGCTAATAATAATGCAACAAGGTAGCAATGGGATATTTATCTCACAATTATGAAGGTCTGTATCTGAAGCATTCATTCTAGACTCTAAGTGTAGCCACTACATTCATGAAAAGCAGAACTGTAAAATCACTTAAATACTAAATTTTAAAGACAAGCACACTTTTCCATGCCAATGGCATTTCTACGTTATTGTGGCAGTGGAGGAAGCTGGGAGAGTCATCTACTTTGCTTGGGCTATTTTTAAAGATTTGCTTCCCCCACATTCTTGTGGGCTAGAATATTAAAATTAATTTTCTATTACCTGCAAGACTTAGAATTCTTAAGGGAATATATTTTTCTTTGATTACTCCACAACATATTGACATTGTTGCAGCTTACAATGTAAGTTTAGCAAACATGCTGAGAGAAATGAGATGAAAATTCTTGGAAAGATTCTGGACTTTGTATAAAATTTCAGAGTCATACAGTGAAATCTTCACTAAATACACACTCGGTTTTAATCACACCATGATAATGACAAAGCAAATGCAAAAAAGGAAAATTCTTTGATTTGCTGGGTAATTATCTTACATCATCAGTCCTGTTGTGATTGACTAAGTCTGTATAATACTCTGCATTTATTCTTTCACATTTAATTCAGAGTACAATGTACATTAAAAACTTCTCATATATTCTCTGCTTTTTGTCCAAGATTTTCCGCTACAGATTGATTTAGAAGTAGCTATTTAGCTATCGGAACATCCATCTAGCCATTAGCAATCTTTTCTGCTCTATCATTGCTAATACTCTCCATTATGTATGGAACAGATAAATTGCCTGTAGAAAAAACTTGAAAAAACCCAGAGACTTGGAAATCAAGGGCCACATGCAGGTAATGTTTACAACAAACTATTTGGTACAAACACAGCACAAACAAAATCTATGGTTTTGTTGCTTGTTTCCACTTATATCTATATATGAGTAGCAATAGGTCTGTGTGGGTTACTTGTTTGGTTTTTCTTGTGTGTGTATTTTAATGTTTCACATGAATGTCTGGTAAAGGGCCTCCAAGTAGCTTAAGAGCTATCCCCACCTTGCAGCAGTCATGCAGGATTTTGACAAGGATATTGGACCAGGATTCTAACAAAGATCTGGACAGACACTGAGCATTTCCATCATTAGGTTCTTTCAGGTCTAGATCCTAAAAATATTCAGAAATTATGTTTAAAGCTTATGTCAGAAAGCAAGAGACATAAAAGTCAGTTAAACAAAACAGAGTTTTTCAGAGAAAGGAAGAATCATACAAAAACTACAGCATACAGCAATCATATTATGAAAAAGAAGCCTCATGGACATCTTTTACATTTGAAAAATCCTAAAAAATCATCAGACAAGTTGACAAGCTATCCTAATTACTAGAATAACTGCTAAAAATAGACGTTTTAGCCACTTGACCACTTGATCACATGAAAATGTGTCTACACACTTTAAGACAACTCTAAATTCAGTCCTCTCAAAACCTAGTAAAACTGTACAAAGTTTTGTCATAAACCTTCAAGACAGCAAACTACTAGGGTTTGCCCAAATCTGCTTGACTAGTTTAAATATCAAAGAGCCAAGACTGGGAGACTCTTCTAGTTGCATGCATGCTTGTCTCATCATTCTGTAATCTGTATGTCAAGAAGGACAAATATCTTCTTTTTCTGAAGTGTCAAACCTAATGCATACCTCAGCCACTTCCTTGATCCAATACCAGGCCCTTATCAGAAGCTGTTCTCCTATATGAAGGAAGCTCAGTGAAATCTTCTTCTAAAGAAAAGTGACATTAAAATGACACGCAGGGAAAGAAAGTTTCCTAATCTGAAATACTATACGTCTCTCAGAAATCCATTTTCCTTCTCATCTTGTGAATCTGTCTTTTAGACTACAGTTCCTCCTGGATTAAAAGGGTATCATCTAAAGCAAGCACATCTCAGTACTAAACCCAGCCGGAAGGAATAGCTAATATATTCAAATTAAACATTTCTGTTCTTCATGAATATTTTCTTCTATGGAAACATCCCATGACCTTATTAGGATACAGTCATGTTTAGTATATCTTCTGGTGGGGTAGAAATGTAAATAAAATTTTACATAACTCTTGATTTCTCTTGCAATGACTGTTACCTTAAGTCCTACATTTCTAATTCTGTTATAACAGAGAAAAGAAAAAAACCTAAAAGGATAAACATTGAAGATTTTTTTGCACCCACCCAAATAATTGTAAACACCTTACTATCAAATTGAAACCAAGAAAGAAATCCAGTGCAGTTAAAGAAATCAGAATGCTAAGGCTGAGCACAGGTCAACTCAACACATTGAGTTTGGTGCTGGTTTTATGCTAATTGCTTTTCCAAGGAGGAAGCAGAGCTCAAGGTATAGCAGTACTCAAGTCACTTGAGACCAGGTTTAAGAACTTATGAGAGGCTGATGTGGCACCCGAGAGTCACAATGTACAGCTGTGTCAATTGCTGATGGAACCACACTTCAGCTTTCCAGTGGTGTGAGACTATTTCTCCGCTGATGCTTACTTCAGACTGTGTCTCTTTAGAGCAAAGCCTGCTAATTCACAGACTGTGACAAACCTGAGTGTAGTTCTTTGAAAACTTTAGCCCTCTAAGAAATAAAACCAGGTAACTTAGAATGTATTACATCACTTTGATTAGAATAATTGTTGTCATCCTCAGCAAACATTGATTTGTGGCCCCAGAGGTACAAATTCAGACTCAAAGATAATTATACTCAACTCCCATTTGAAGAGTTACATTAAATGAATGTAACAAATTAAATTACTGATCTCTTGAAAGAACATTAATATTGTTCAGTGAATATGGGCCAGCCTCAACTTCTCATATAAAATATCCTCTTAAATATGTCCCTTGTGGAATAACACATCTGTAAAAGCGGGTGCTAGTGCTAACAGAGTAATCCAAAAGAAGTTTAATAGGAAAAATATTCATTACCATTTTTAGACCCATTGTGAAATACTTACTTTTTCTGGAGAAAAAGCAGTATAATTTTCTGATGATACACCTTCTTTAACAGTGAAAATTCCTTAGCTATCACTTATCTCTTTTCATCCTCTAGGTGGCCTTTAGGGCAAAATCTATCCTTCCTGAGAACTGAAGGTTCCTGTGGGTTTTTTAATTTGAACTGCTAAGTGGCACAACTCAAAGCTTAGATTAAGTGTATTTTGGCAGATTGCTTAATCAGACTGTGGTTAATACATATACCTGGAATGTGACTACAAGCTTTTTTATTCTTGCAGATTTTTGTTTGTTTCCTTGTTTGGTTTGGTTGGTTTTTTTTCCATCACCACAATTTTTCAAGTGACAGCAAAATTTTGTCCTGTCTTACACATAGAATTAGTACACTTCATAAGATCACTAAGAAACAAGTTCCTAGAGATGCTGAAGCAGTGAAACACTTTCCAGGTAGTACTTAACATTTAGATATCCTGTAGCCTAATAAAATAATTTTCTAATTATTTGAGTTTCTGATATAATAGAAATTAAGGTGAGGAGCATAGGCTGTATGGAATAATTTCACTGTGAACCACTTAATTTTATGGTAGCCAGCTCTGAGAAGAAGGTGAGGCCTGTGTCTCATGACTGAATCAAGAAATCTTTGCTGATAATTTTGTTCAATGTAACATGAAAAAAATTATTTGAAGTAAAATTTTTCTGGGAAGAGGTAGTGAGAAGAGGAGGGCTTCCAGCTGCCCCTTAAAGCCCAAGTGAATACACTTTGACGCTTTGACCTCAAAGGCACCAGGAGAGAGGGGAAGTGAGGGGAAGTGAGAGGGGAGGGGAAGTGAGAGGGGAGGGGAAGTGAGAGGGATGGGAATGGGAGGCAAGGGAAGGAAAGATATTTACCATAACTTTCCTGCAGACCTGTTTTAAAAGTAATTTTACATTTCAACTGTTTACTTATTTTGAGCATCTGCTGTTATAAAAAGCCATTTGTTGTTTTTATTTTTCATTTTGTCTTTGAAAGAAAAGCAGTATTGAAAAAAAGAGATTGAGTGGTTAACTGTTTCAAAATTATTCAGAAGTGTTTCTATTTTGCTTGAAAAGGGTCAGTAAGTAAAATCTCTTCAGCTCAGCCAGTTAATACCAAGAACCAGTCTTATTTTTAGAAATATTTTACCTTAGTATGGAGAACAGTTCAGTGCATTTTCATAAAGTTCTTCAGTTTCCATGGTAAATGGGGTCATTATTTCCTGTTGAAACTGGTGGGTTTTACTCATACTTTAGAAATGCTTTTCATATGATGCCTACAAGACATAGAAACAAATACACCACAGGTCTATTGTTAATAGCTGTTAGTTCTTAAATCAAAATTTACACAAGGTCAATATAACCTTGCATTAAGGCGTATGGAAAACAATGAATGATCTATTGCAGCCAAATAACTGACATTCTTAGCTGGAAATAATAGAAAGGCTTTGATTATTAATAAATTAAAAGAAAGGTGAGGGGGAGGGAAAAGGGCAAAAATTGGAGATTTAACCCTGAGAATATATCCAGTGCCTCAAAAGTTCTTATCTGCAATAAATGAGCAAATGAATAAAACAAGCTGCTATAAAGCTTTATTAGCTGTCTTGTTCAAATCCTTTACAGCGGGTAAAAATTTCAGTGTTCTTTACATAGAACATGTCTGTTCCTTTTTGATTTTCCCTTTGCTAGATTACTCTGTGAGGCATAGTCACATCTATCAATCTATATTCATAGCTAGAATATTGCTAGAATAAAGTAATGATTGTTATAGAAAACACTGGAACATTTGAAGGGTCTAAAATGTGTACATTTTATCCATGTTTAAGGAAAATAAGAAAATTATTTTAAAAATTATTTGCTATCCATTTTCTCTGACACTTACCATGGATCTTTTTATGGGACTGTCATAAGGAAATTAAGTTCAATAAAAATTTGGTTTTGCACAGTCTGATCCAAATCATGTAAAACTGAACAGTGCCTTCCTTTCTGTAAGATTTTAAGTGGTCGTTTCAAAATACTATAAAAAAGTGATCTGTTCTCTTCTAAATTAGACACAGAGTTCCTGTGGGTGCCTTGTTAGCATGCCTTCAGCTGGTATAAATCAGCATGGTGGTTCCCTTAATGGAAATGGAACTGTGACAACTTTTATCAGCTCATTCCTGTGCTCCTCCTCCAAGTGCTGCCTTAAAAACTCTATACACTGAAGTGTCTGGTAGTACTTTGCACTAAGAGAATCAGTGTCAATTGGCATTAACAGAGTCATGCATTTCTTCTGAAGCAAATAGAAAAGCTATCTTCTGTACACTTTCCTTCTGCATGCCCTGAGCCCAATATATAGAGCTTTTCAGTGGCAAGTGGGAGGCTTGCTGAATGGAAATGATTTCTTTCTCCACACATCCCACATTTCTATCCTTTCTGATACTATTTAATCTGTATAAAAATTCTTCAACTGCCTCTTGAAAATGATAGCACTTCAAATGAGCAGAATTTAATATCACCAGAGTACACGGGACTGGAATCAGGCCTATATATGTTTGTATAGAAACTAACTTATATAGAAACTTGATTACACTTATTTCTATTTGTGTTTCTGCAGGGAAACCAGAGAATATAATAGTAGCACAAATATAACTGCTTAACAAACAGGTCCCTACATGAACAGTTATAGTGTTTAATAAGCCTGCAAGGAACAATGCAAATTCTTTGGAGAACAATGTCAGGTCATTTTTCACAGTCATATTCAAATACTGAAAACAGCAGCTGGATGCTGAGCCAAGGAGGTCAAGAGTGGCAGTGCCTACTATCAGTGATACAGATATTAGGGGCAAAGACCCATTTCTCCCCTTTGTCCAGTTTTGAGTACCCCATTTATTACACAGTTTCGACAAGCTATGGAATAGAATGAAATCTATCTCACCAACCTCAGTACACATTGCTTTTCCTGTTAAACAATCTAGGCTTGCCCTGAATAAAATGGGTTCCTTTGCATACCATACAGTGCTTGCACAGTGTGTTTACCCTGCCAAAATATCCTTGTCCAACTGACCTGGATGTCAAACATTACAAACATGTAAGGAGAGAATTAAATAAGCAGACAGAACAAAATGAAAACAAATGCTATGCATTTTTACATTTGCCCCAAATTAGAGGATAGTGTGTCTGTGTTCACATTTTAAGTCTTACTGTCATTCTAGTTTCCTACATTGCCCTGACAGATCCTGTCTGAAGTGTTAACATTGCCACTTGCATCCTCAGAGCCTAAAATCCAAAAACCCAACATAAATACAAACCCCGCAATTCCTTCAAAATCTGATTTTTACTTAGGTTTTAACTTTTCAAAAGACAAATATGAGTAGTACTGCAACTAAAAACAAGGGCAAGTATCACAGTATAAAGTACATGTTTCTATGAATAGTAGCAAATTTTGTGTTTACAAAGTGCTACTGTAATGCAAACCTCCATTTCATGGTCCAATAGTATTGAAAGAAGTGTGGACAGTAATCAGAGAAAGAATAAGTTCTATAGATGAAAAAAATGGTTCCTAAAATGTCAGGTAACTTTCTGAAATTGTCCTAACTGTCAGTATCTCTCTTTCATTGAGAAGGGATCTGGCTCAGTCCTGTACTGGAGGGACTTTGTGCCAGTTCTCAGTGGTGGCAGAGTGTTGCTCTACAGTTTAGCCACTTTGTCAAGTCAGTTCAATGGAAACATCTCTCTTTTTGCTTGTTTGTTTGTTTATTTTTGTTTCTTTGGCTTTTTTTCATGGACTGGTTTTCCATGTGCTCAGCTCATTAAGCTAAGCTACAGACCAATCACAGTTCCCAGAACTAGAGCAAAGGCAAGAAATTTAAAATGAGAGTGGGACGCCTCTCTTGGCAATGACCCACACATGCACCAGATAATCCTTAATCAAATGCTAATGATATTTTGCCTTTCAGACTCCACTTATTACACTGGCAACAGTTTTTGGAAAGACATTTAATTTTTTTTTCCCCAAAATATATTAATCTATATATTTGATATATTTATCTACTTGTTTAACTTATATCTATATATTTGAAGTTTAAATACTTATAGAAGGCAGCATTCCCAGTAGAAAGCAGCATGTCCTGCATTATTTTCAATGAAAGACCATGCAGATTTTGTTAACAAGGAAGAAAATTAATGTTCCAACCTGCATTAGACATATAAGGGACAGCACATATCAACACAGAATATGACTTACAAAAACACTACACTAAAAAATAATTTCTTGCTTCTTAAACCATAATGTTGTAAAATCCTTTCCTTTCCTTTCCTTTCCTTTCCTTTCCTTTCCTTTCCTTTCCTTTCCTTTCCGAACCTTTCCGAACCTTTCCTTTCCGAACCTTTCCTTTCCGAACCTTTCCGAACCTTCCCGAACCTTCCCTTCCCTTCCCTTCCCGAACCTTCCTGGAACCTTCCAGGAACCTTCCCTTCCCTGTCTGTTCTGTCCTGTCTTTAGGAACAGTTTTTAACTTTATACTAAAGGATAGCCCCTAAAACCAGGTATGTTTTAGCCAAAATGCTAAAATGTGTTTCATTTCTAAATGAGCATGCTGAATCAAGACATCTGGCCTCATTATCCATGTGGGTTCCTAATGGCTGGGGAGTGCCAAGACAACTTACTGATTACAGATACCAAAGGGTAGCACTGCAGAGCCCCATCTGACCTTGGACTTGGAATAAGCCTTTGTCAGAGGCTCTGGCTGTGTGAATACCACAGCTCTGAACAGAAGTCCAGCAGCATTCTGTCCTCATATCTGAGACACAGCCAGAGGCACATACTTGAGATTAAAACTCTTCGCCTACGTTTAGTCTTGAAAGCTCATACCCATGCTCCAGGCACATACTTTCTTTCAGTACTGATTCTTCAGTCAAATCCTCCACCTGTGTCCACCTGAAGCTTAAATATAGTCTTTCTAAAATACCATTGAAGGTGAATCTTTTTATTCACAATTCAATTCTTTTGAAGCTGCATGTCTGAGAAGCAGAGGGGAATCCATTCTATCAATTTGCATTAAATAGAAAGCAGATAAAGTACAATTAAATATGAAAATAAAATACATTTGAATCTGCTTTGTGTTCCAGCCTTTTTGTAGAACTCACCAGATCTTCCTGTCTTCACGCAGGGACGATGTGCACGGTTTGTCCTTTCTGCTTTGATTAATTCTGCTATTAGAGTATATTGTCCTTCTCCTCAATGTCTTGGTCTTCCCCTTCCCCTCCCTGCACATCTACTCTTACTGCCAGTGATCCTTTGTCATCTATGGGAAGATCTCGTCTTACCCTGAGCACTTCACTCTCTGTCTCCTCTCGTTTCAGAGAAAAGGAAGAAATTTCATCTCCCAGGATGAGCAAACCCATTGCCCAAGGCAATTCACTTAGATGAGTGAACAAGTACAAATGACTGCTGCTGTTCCAGCCTCCTGACCTGTGATGAACACACGAATGAAAAGGCATTTCATGATACAGCAGTGTGCCAACCGACGATTTTAAATCATGAACCAGAATCTGTATGTTTTGAAAGAAAATGTTTATAATACTATCACACAATCAAATAAGAAAGCACTTAGGAGTTTTCATAAGAGCAAAGTAGAGCCTTCACTTCTGCCCTTCTCATAATTTGAGCAAGCATAAACGCACCATAACATAAGTCTTACAGTCAAAGATAACCTTTACCTCAGTCCTTCAGCAGGCATTACACAGGTATGAAATAAGTGAAAATTGGATAATTAGACTACAGAAATTGAATGGAATGCTGTTACTCATTTTGATTAAACTCTTTCACCACGTGTTTTAAACACTGCAAACTACAACACAGCTGATAAAACCAAAGTGCTTAATAATTCTATTTCAGATGAAGGGTCATATTAACATCAGTTGAGAATTTTGCAGTAATTTTAAGCAGATGCCTAAAAGGAATGACAAGCAAATTTTAAACTTACTTATGCTACCTCAACTTACGCTGCTTACCAATTTAGTCACGTCATACTTCATAATCTAAGAAGTCAATTAATATAGATGGCGTGAACAAAAAAAAAAGTTTTGCATATATTTAACTTTCAGCTTAATGATAAATTGTATCAATATTTTCTTTTGATAAATCTAATAAAGAAAATGAAAAAAAGCCTCTTTAGTTCAAGATAATTTTATTTTTTCTCTTATCAGCTAAAGCAGTCATACTTTGGATTTCCGCTTTCCAGTTTTCATAACAGTAGGAGGGAATTTCCTCCAAGGTCTTATCAGCTTGAACCACAACCCCTGCACTGGTTTCTGGTTTACTGACAAATTACACTCCCTTAATCCCTATCCAGGAAAATTTTAATGAAGGCACATTTAGAAATTATACCATACATGACAATTTCTACATGTAGCCAATGTGTGAAGCTCCACCCATCCTAAATGGCAGACTAGGCTTTGCACTGCAGGTGAAGAGAGAGCTCTCCTTTTACAACTTCTGAACTACCTTTCCCTTCACTCCAGCTAATGTGGCTTGCCTCTCTGCTTACCATTTTATTTATATACACAAGTTGAAAACAAAATCGGTTTTAAAAATTGTTTGTTTTTCTCAGAGTATATTAAAAAAGGGCAGAAGGATGATTCATTTTAAGGACCAAAACAGAATAAGTTAACTTCTGTCACTGTACGCAGCACTAGTGTGAATGATAGTAGTCATTTTACTAACAAATCCCAGATTCTTGGCAGTGAAGACAGGTGTCATGACCCCTTAGCAGAAGGCTGGGCCTACAGCTGCTTTCACAGGGACAAGTGACAGCATGGCTTCTCATTCCCTCACTGCCCTGACCCTGTGACACAGAGCTGCTACACAGGGTGTGGCTCACAGGACCAGTGAGTGTGCTGGGATCAGGCTGAATCTTCTCAGAGTTTATTTGGGTTTATTTAAAGGAGATATTTAAGAAATTATTGATGGTTGAGGTGAAGCTAGTAGTGAGGAGAAGGAGGAGTCATAGAGGTGAGGCAGAGCCCTGGAGAAACCAGTTGACTCTGCCACCCTCAGAAAAGACTGGCAAGTAGGTTTGGTACAGTAGCTCCTGTAAGGAGAGGCTACATACCCTTATCCCCCTTGTCCTTACAGCAACAGCTACAAGTTCTGTATTTGCAAAAACAGCATAAAATACACCAAAAGGCACAGCCAAAACTAGCAGTGACCTTACGTCCCATACTCTTCTCCATCACATAATAGCATGCTCCCGTCACAGAACCCCGCCAAAGGCCATATACTGGATTCTAATAAGATCAAGCAGTGAAAAAATCTGTCCATTTTGAGGAAGAAACTCTCTCTACCCCAGAATTCTCCTTGTTCTTCTCCTGAAAAAAAGAGTTATGGCTGTGGAGTCCTTAGGGCACATTGATCCTCAAGTTTCCTTCTCGCTACCCAGAAAATGATTATGTTGCTGCCTATCTTAGACCTGTCCCTCTCAGCTAGACTGGAGTAAAAATAATTGTTCCATTATTTGATCCTCAAAACTATTTTGAAACATGAATCTTTTTGTATTTTATAATGGTTCCTTGGGATATCTGGTTGCAATGATTGTAAGTTTAATAATGTCCAATTTCAGTATTTATATGTCTACCAAACATATCACAAGAGTCTGCTAGTACATAATTATTATGTGACATGTTTTGCCAGGACTTGAAAAATGACAGACATCACATATGTATCTACTCATATAAGGCATATTTTCATTATTTACTCAGGTGTGTTCAAAATCCAAAAAAAAAGAAATCTTGCAGGATCCTCATTTTACAGTGTTTTTGATACCAGTTCCAACTGCACCTTCACATCCCTCCAGATATTTCTCCACTGTTTTAAGACTTCCAAAATTTTCTTTTCCATAATTTGCATAGAAATTATGCCTAAGTGCCATCACCATCTCATTGACATAAAGGGAAGCTGAGTAATAATATATTTAAAAACATAGTAAGAATTGTATCCTCTGCTGTTCTAGGAAGCTTGTGGAATTAATATAGTGGGACTTAAATTCTCCAAAATATTTTGTATTGTGCTTGACTAGGTTGTACTGAAACTTGAAGTTTTCCTAAGCACTCATATGACATATTCTTCCACAAGTGAAAATAACAGTGTCTGGGTCATGCTGAGGTGAATACTCACTGGGTATGTAGATACCTTCCACAACTCAAGCTTTGCTCAATTTCTCACCAAAAAAGCTCAAATACATTTTCTCATTTTATTCTATGTCATGCTTCCTCCATGTTTACCTCACTGTAGGAAAAGTGTTAAAGTGGCAGGGGATTTGTTACTCGTTCAAAGAAACATAAAAAGAATAAATAGACTTACAAGTGGTAAAAACACCAAAAAATTGGTGCTGTCATAATTTCCAATTATTGGATACATAGCAACTGCAATAAATACTTGCTTCTGCACATGACATAGTTGCCAAAATGCCTACCTAAACATTAACATATTTCTCAATAGTAAAAATAAATATTAAAATGGTACTTTAGAAAATGCCTATCACCTCAAAGGAAAAATCTTACATCATTTTTTTACTGTAGAACCTTGGACACTTGTTACCATCTTGCCAGACAGCAGTAATATGAAGTGCTACATGATCAGGAAAATATTAATTCATACTGCCAGGTGAAAGCTGTTCAGGAGTCTGTGACCTTTCACAGAATATCCCATTGATCAGCACAAGATGATGTAGCCAGTTTTCTTATGTGAAATAAGCTAAATTTTTGAAGAGAGGCATAAGAAATAGCTTGCTAGAAAAAGAAAAAAGTCATAAAATGCCTAGCAGAGATTGAAATCCTGTTATGAAACATAGCAGAAGTAACAAAATTCTCTTCACAAGTAAGTAAATTTTATAATGGCAATGTGTCTGGGAATAATTAATTTCTAACAAAAATGGGGCCTGCATATTCTACTGTCAGTTCTTCCTTTGTATGTAGCACAGTGAGGTGGGATAACCACACAGGACATTTTTCTTGTATATGGCAGATAATAAATCCCTACTTGTTTGAACATTTATTCTAACTACGAATAGGGAGAACAACTAGGTTGAAGCTCACCTCAGTCTTTTAATTCAGTTAAATCATGAGAGAACTTCTATGCATATAAGCAGTGAAATACAAAGAGGAATTAAGCCACAATTTAAACTTATGTTTATGGCTCAGACCTGAACTTTGCTGAATAGAAGCCTCTGAAGCTGATCTCTTCCAAGGCCTAGTGTTTTAGATTGAAATGTGTATAACCAAGTAAACTGGAAAAGGAGGTGGGTCTAATCTATAGTTTCAAGTTAAGGCAGCTTGAGTGCTCAGAAAGTTCTTGTCTTAACATCTATAAATTTACATTTATGGAAAATTTACTAAATTAACACATAAAAAAAGAGGAAAGGTAGCAAGATGAAGCTGAATAATTAGGGGAAGAGGATGAAATAGAAGAAATGAATCATATACAGTCTTATAAAATTAAAAAAAAACAATAAAACAACAACAAAAAGAAAGCTCAAACCAGTAAAATTGTTCTGAATTTAAGAACTGTATAACTGCAATAGGAAGATCAGAATTTGTAACAGTAAAAGCAAGAAAATCCTACAAAGTCTTACTGGTGGCCATATTTTACCCACTTTTATTTATGCTGGATAACATCTAAATATGCTGTGGATAAAAAGAGCAGAACAAGTTAAGAATCTCACTGAGCCATTATTACAAAAATCAGTCAGATAAAAAAATAAATCGGGAAAATTTTTTTTGTAGCACATGCCAACTTTTTAAATCTGATATACAACTGTTAAGGAACTGAAAACAACAGATTTGGGGGGGCTTTTCATGTTCACATCCACTGAAAAATAGCAACTTGAGCTTAAATTTCAAAAATTCAAAAGACAGCTTTGTTTGAAATATTACAAATAAAGAAATTCACAGGGTGAGAGAACAATTATCTTCAGCAATGCAGAATATTGTTGGATGTAGAATTACTAAGAGCCTAAAGTGAACTGCCTCAGTCTTTTCCTTATCTCTGAAGTCTCCAAGGTAGACACCTTAAACCAAACAACCCACCATTTTTATTAGAATGTTAACCAGAATTACTTCCTTCAGAATAGAGAACTACAAAGTAATTTACAAACTAAAAAGAAATGGAAATAAAAAGGGACAATGAACCAATCTGTGTTCTTTTAAGCATATCCTTTCAGTCAGGCTTACTTGAAGTCAACTCAGTGGTTTATTAATTTGCAGAAAACTGTTACATCCCCTTGGGTTTTTGAGTCTTGTTCTCCATCCTTTTGGAAATATGGTGCTCCATATTCCATCCTGTCTGAGGCTCCAGTGTCTTCTCACTTGATTACCCCACCTTGCAGGTTAGGAGCAGTTCCTCCTTTCAACACACTTGACATCTTCTAAGAGCAGTAAATACACCAATCCCCTGACCCAAGATTTCCTCTCCTCTTAATGTGTCATAATATTCAGAGGACCAATAAACAAAATGAACTTTCCATCACATAAAATCAAATTTTATGGCTTGCATGGCCTCTTCTCTGTTTTTCTGTCAGGTATTGCACAAAGCATGTACCTCCAGAGATAGCATGTTATGCATCCTTGAAAATTATTAATGCTATGGGACAATGTTCTCCACTACAGAGTCAGTGTAACTCCTCTATGGATATTCCTGCTGAGACACATGCAGCTCTGTCAGATTCAGAGGGTACATCTGCTTCACTCTTACAAAATTCTCCAGGGCTGATATATTTTCTGGGAATGATGTATTTAAGATTTTCTGAGAAAAGTGTGTAAAATCGGTGACAGTCTATTTAATAGACATATTGAATCTGTTTGCAATTAAAGAGTTATTAATTGATACTGTACATTTGCATAACGTTTTTCAACTGAAAACAAAGTGTGTCCCTACGAAAATATATTGCTCTTTCTACCTCATGGACAGGGAAGTGATTACAGTGCAATCTTGGTCAAATGAACCACAAGAGCCACAGAGAATCACAAAGTACTACAGTAAAACAACAACCCTTACTGAACCCAGTAAGGATTTTGTCACAGAACCTCAGAATAAGCTTAATTGGAAGGGACCCACAAGGATCATCGAGTTCAACTCCTCACCCTGCACAAAATCATCCCCAATAATCACATCATGAGCCCGAAAGCATCGTCCAAATGCTTCTTGCACTCTGTCAGACTGGTGCTGTGACCACTTCTCTGGAGAGCCTCTTCCAGTGCTCAGCCACTCTCCAGATTTCCTGATATCCAACCAAAACCTCCCCAACACTACTTAAGTAGTGGGTCCTGTCACTGGTCACCACAGAGAAGAGTTCAGTGTCTGCCCCTCCTTCTTCCCCTCACAAGGAAGTTGCAGATTGCAGTGAGGTGTCCCCTGAGTCTCCTTTCCTCCAGGCTGAACAGACCAAATGATCTGAGCTCCTACTCATACAGCTTCCTCTCAAGGCGCTTCACCATCTTTGTTGCCCTCCTTTGGACACTCTCATAGTTTAATATCTTTCTTATATTTCTGTGACCAAAACTGCATACAGAACTTGAGGTAAGGCTGTACCAATCGTTATCTCCAAAACAGACATGCTATTGCTCCAAGCCTTGGTATCCCCAGACTTTCTTTCCAGAGACTAAAACCTGCTTCCTTTTACCAACAGCTATGAGTTGGATTATGTATGCTCCAATTATCCATGCTGTGAATTATAGTTGGGATTTTATTTTAGAAATACATTTCAGGGAATTTTAATTTCTAATATTGTTGTAAAGTAATTATTTTTAAAAAATTTTAATTTCAGTGCTAAGATAATGGTTATATTTATTGAATAATCACCTTTTAAAAAGCTGGCTCTCACCATGTTTCAGGTCCAGCAAGTTAATGACATAGTCTCAGACAATTTTAAATCTGTCTTATTTATTTGTTAATCTCAAACGACTTCTAAAGAAGGATTAGCTACACTGAAGTTTGAAATTCTAATACCTAGTTGCTTTTCCTATGTGGCAGAAAAGCTAGACAGATTTTTCATCAAAGCCAGACATATAAATTTTCAGATCCATAATATATAGCTGTAAACTATCTCAATTAATTTTCTTGGAGACTAAACATAAGCATATTTAATTCCAAGAATGATAAAATGCAAAAATAAAACATTATAGGCTTTTAATGAATCTAGCATTCATTCTTCATATGAAGTAGAAGCAAACACAAATTTAATTTTTTTAATACTTAGTAAATATCATAATATTTTTTATTATAGAGGATTTTGAAACCTTTTGAAAGTTGCATTTACTTCAGGTAGAATGAAACAAAGGCAGATTTGGTCAGTGACTGGGAATACCATGACAACTAAGCCTAATTCCTCTGTATCTGAATTGAAAATGTCTTTATCCCTGAAATAATGAACTTACTAAGCAATTACACATGTGTTCTGCACAGTACAGAAGCCAGCTATTGGTGTTGAACTTGCACTTTCCAGCCTAGTGGATGCTGAATCCTCTGCAACACTCAGAACCTCTTCATGGTTGTAAAGAAAGCATTTGAATTGCTGTGAGGTTCTTGCCAGTTCAGTCACTGAATGATATTTTTATAGCTGGAGGAAGAGTGATTATTTCTTCTGGCAAACAAAGTCACTTTATATTTATTTGGTTTCGTCTTTCTTTAAAAGAAGACTGTAATGGTTGTTGGCTAAAAAATTAATGATCTCCCTTTCTCTTCTTTCTTTGCTGTCACTCTTGCACATCTGAATAAACTGAGATCTATAACTAATTCCGTCTTCTCACAATTTAGTGAGTTCTTATAAAGTCTAACACTGAAAAATTTGCCTCCTTATTCTCTATGCTTCACTTATGAACAGCTGTGGTATATTTTGATTTTGGTTCCCAAAAAGAAGCTGCTGAAAGATATAGTACATGAATCATTGCATTACACATTGTCCCTATATCTGCACACATTCCTGTGGTAATCCATTTGTCTGTATTGCCAGAGCAGATGTAACATCATTTACCATTTCTGACTGATAGTTGGAATAAAGCAAACACAATTAGAGACAGGGGACTGGGTATTGTTTGAGTAGCATTTGGCTTGGTATCAATTCACAACCCAGTTTTCATATGCTGTTATCTCGTGGCAGAGGATCTTGATCATGTGAGCTCACATTGATGTCTTCATAGGATCAAAAGCTACGCCTCAGACAGCAGCAACATGAAGGAAGAGAAACTCTGGCAATTTAACTCTGGGTATTTAACAACCTTGATGCCTATTAAGTGCTTCTTTGAGTCACATGGCACAGTCCTTACCTCAAAACTGTACTTGAATTTCTTACCTGGCGTCTCCAGGTTGGCTGCCCAAACTGTCATATCATCTTATATAACAGAAATCAATGTCAGTATCTTCTGCAACTGACTTCTGACACATCTGTTGTCCCATTTTTAACCTTTTTTTTTAAACTTGTTCTTCCTAGATAACTTTGACTATATTTTGAATTTTTTTAGTGTTGTTTGTTGTCTTACAGAAAAAACACTCATGTTGCTACACCTTTTTATTACTAATTAAATAAATGCTAGTGCTTCATCCTAATTTATAACATCACATGACAACCTCATCTGAGGAAATATAAAAAAAAATAAAACATTTTCTGGTCCCCTGTGTCTTTCAGTTGGAAAAACAAGTATCTGTTTTCCTTGAAGAAAAGAAACTATTATAATTCTATGGTCCCAATCCAGCAAAAATACTTTAAAATAATAATAAACTCAAAATAGTCTTAATGAAGAAATTAGGATTCATTATGTGTTTAAAGTCAAAAGCATATATATGTACATTTTGGAGGGGAGGGGGGAACATAGGATGCTTAAAGAGCTGTTTCTGAAACAATAATTTCTGCTGTTTCTAAGGCAAGATCAGTTATACTCCTTAAGAGGTTTTGAACTGTCATCTTTTTCTGCTGAAATATAATGTCAGAAAATATAAAAACAAGTGTGAAGTAAGAAATAAAAAAGCCTAAAGAAGTATCTGCTGCAATGCAACAAGTTTACTCTGAAAGCAATCAAGTGATATTTTTACTTTGCAAGGGTTACAAGTTGTTAATGTCATTCATAGCTTCATGCTGGTAGCTTTGTGAAACAAAGCTTAATACAAAAGGTCCCTGAGGCTTTCAAGATGCCGGTTCTAAAATTATGGTAATCTTGTCTATATTTTGATATAGGTTCACTAGAAAGGTCCCTTATGGATGATGGCTTTGGCAGAACAATGACACAATAATTTGGAGTAAGCTACATATTTGCTATAAGACAAAATAATGCCTGCATAACAGGTTGTCCTGGTTTGAAGGACAGGTGTCTGTTAAGGAAGGCAGGAGCCTCCCTTGGGGTGGGAAACTGTAACCCCTCTCCCTCCGAATTATTATAAATTTGAAATCAAGAGGCTCTCAGGCAAAGATATGGGAATAGGAATAACAGTTCTTTACTACTATCTAAAACAAGGATAACAAATAACAACAACTATAACGTTGACCAACAAACAGAACCAGAAACCCAGTGGCAGCCTGCTCGGCTTCAGGCACCTTTTCCCTTTGGTGCAGTTCCAGTCACAGCCTGCAGGGGCGCTCTGGGTGCGGTGATTCCCCGGTGCCTGCAGGGGGCGCTCCGGCGTGAGCTCAGGTAGCACACGGCGAATGGCGACTGCCCGAAGCACGGAGGGATGGAGGAGAGCCCTTGCTCCACAGACCCTCGGGAGGGGCAGCTGGTGTTGGTGCTACAGCAGGATCCCGGGACACAGGGAGCTGGGACGGTAAGGGGTCTCCACGTGCAGGGAAAAACCCCGCTACAATGTAGCGGAGAAAAGCGGGCTGGTGGCAGGCAGGTCGGCTCCGGATGGGGCAGAGGGCAGAGACTCACAGCAGACAGACCGGCAGCTCCGCGCTGGCTTCTCAGGGGCCGTGGGTTCAGCAGACAGCAGCTCTGACCGTCCAGCTCCGAGGGTCCCGAGCAAGAGGGCGTGACCTCCCTCTGCCCTTGCTTTTCAGTCTCTCCAAATCTCGCGTTACCAGGCTCTGCTTCCGTGAGGGGCAATTTTGCCCCACCCTGCCACGGAGAAAGGCTACAGCCTTGTGCTTTGTTTCTCTTAAGTACCCAGTCATTTGTGTCTTAGCAACCCATGGGAGAAAAATTCTTGAGGAAAAGAACTAGATCCAACCTTCAACATTCTCCACCCCGAATTTTTTTCCCATGCAAACACCTTACATCAAATTTAAACTTTCGAGGTATATACATACATGCAGATACAGATACAAGCGCAGTGTCATAAGTAGTTCACCCTAAAACAAGATCTCCTTGAGGTATGCATCGGGTCTCTCCATCCCTTTGCATCACCCACCAGGTGCAGCCTGGTCCCTGAGCAAAGACAACCCCCCGGATGGGATTGTCTTTACTTGAGGCAGAGTTTACCCAAACAGTCTTTCCCAGCATACCTCTCATGTGTACTACTGGAACTTTATCTCCATCTGTTGTTCGCAAGGGGTCAGAGTGGGCAGGCCCGGCCCGGCTGGAGGAACCTCGGGTGTTCACTAACCATGTGGCCTTTGCTAAATTAGTCTCCCAGTTCTTGAACGTCCCCCCACCCAGTGCTTTCAAGGTGGTTTTGAGCAGGCCATTGTACCGTTCAACTTTCCCAGCTGCTGGTGCATGATAAGGGATATGGTACACCCACTCGATGCCATGTTCCCTAGCCCAGGTGTTTATAAGGCTATTTTTGAAGTGAGTCCCATTGTCGGATTCAATTCTCTCAGGGGTACCATGTCTCCAAAGAACCTGTTTTTCGAGGCCCAGGATGGTGTTCCGGGCAGTGGCATGAGGCACAGGGTAGGTCTCCAGCCATCCTGTGGTGGCTTCCACCATTGTGAGAACGTAGCGCTTGCCTTGGCGGGTCTGGGGCAGTGTGATGTAATCAATCTGCCAAGCCTCTCCATACTTGTATTTGGACCACCGTCCGCCATACCATAGAGGCTTTACCCGCTTGGCTTGTTTGATCGCGGCGCACGTCTCACAATCATGGATCACCTGGGAGATACTGTCCATGGTTAGGTCCACTCCTCGGTCTCGTGCCCACTTATAGGTGGCATCTCTGCCTTGGTGGCCTGAGGCATCATGGGCCCATCGGGCTAGGAACAGCTCCCCTTTGTGTTGCCAGTCTAAATCTATCTGTGCCACCTCAATCTTTGCGGCATGATCTACCTGCTTGTTGTTCTGGTGTTCTTCGTTAGCTCGGCTCTTAGGGACATGGGCGTCTACATGGCGGACTTTTACGGGTAGCTTCTCTACCCGAGTGGCAATGTCTTTCCATTCATCAGCTGCCCAGATTGGCTTTCCTCTACGCTGCCAGTTGGCCTTTTTCCACCTTTCCAGCCAACCCCATAGAGCATTGGCTACCATCCACGAATCAGTGTAGAGATAGAGCTTTGGCCACTTCTCTCTCTCAGCAATGTCCAGGGCCAGCTGAACAGCTTTGAGTTCAGCAAATTGGCTCGACCCACCTTCTCCTTCAGTGGCTTCTGCAACTTGTCGTGTGGGGCTCCACACAGCTGCTTTCCACTTCCGGTTCATCCCTATGATGCGACAGGAACCATCAGTGAAAAGGGCGTAGCACTTTTCTTCATCTAGCAGTTGATTATATGGTGGAGCCTCCTCAGCCCGGGTCACTTGTTCTTGCTCCTCTTCATCAGTGAGACCAAAACTCTCACCTTCTGGCCAGTTCGTAATTATTTCTAGGATCCCAGGGCGGTTCGGATTTCCAATGCGGGCGCGCTGTGTGATAAGTGCGATCCACTTACTCCATGTGGCATCGGTGGCGTGGTGGGTAGAGGGAGCCTTTCCTTTGAACATCCACCCCAGCACTGGTAGTCGAGGTGCCAGGAGGAGTTGTGCTTCAGTGCCAATTACCTCGGAGGCGGCTTGAACTCCTTCATAGGCGGCCAAGATTTCCTTCTCTGTGGGGGTGTAGTTGGCTTCGGACCCTCTGTAACTCCGGCTCCAGAATCCCAGCGGTCGGCCTCGAGTCTCTCCAGGCACCTTCTGCCAAAGGCTCCAGGACAAGCCCTTGTTCCCGGCTGCAGAGTAAAGCACATTCCTCACCTCTGGTCCCGTCCTTACTGGGCCAAGCGCTACTGCATGAGCGATCTCCTGCTTGATCTGGGCAAATGCTTGTTGCTGTTCAGGGCCCCAGTGAAAATCGTTCTTTTTGCGGGTGACCAGGTAGAGAGGGCTCACAATCTGGCTGTACTCTGGAATGTGCATCCTCCAAAAGCCTATGGCCCCTAGGAAAGCTTGAGTTTCCTTTTTGTTAGTCGGCGGAGACATCGCAGTGATCTTATTGATGACCTCCGTGGGAATCTGGCGCCGTCCATCTTGCCATTTTACCCCCAAGAACTGGATCTCTCGAGCAGGTCCCTTGACTTTGCTTTTCTTGATGGCAAAACCGGCTTCCAGGAGGATCATGATGATCTTCTCTCCTTTCTCAAATACTTCTGCTGCCGTGTTCCCCCACACAATGATGTCATCGATGTATTGGAGATGCTCTGGAGCCTCACCCTTTTCCAGTGCAGCCTGGATCAGTCCATGGCAGATCGTGGGGCTGTGCCTCCACCCCTGGGGTAACCGATTCCAGGTATATTGCACACCCCTCCAGGTGAAGGCAAACTGAGGCCTGCACTCCGCTGCCAGAGGGATGGAGAAAAACGCATTGGCGATGTCAATGGTGGCATACCACTTTGCTGCCTTGGACTCCAGCTCGTACTGGAGCTCCAGCATGTCTGGTACAGCAGCACTCAATGGTGGAGTCACTTCATTCAAGCCACGATAGTCTACAGTCAATCTCCATTCCCCATCAGACTTGTGCACAGGCCAGATGGGGCTGTTGAAGGGTGAGTGGGCTTTACTGACCACTCCTTGGCTTTCCAGGTCGCGGATCATCTTGTGGATGGGGATCACGGCGTCTCGATTCGTCCGGTACTGCCGGCGGTGCACTGTCGAGGTGGCAATTGGCACTTGTTGCTCTTTTACTCTCAGGAGTCCCACTGCATTTGGATTTTCGATAGTCCAGGCAAGGTGTTCAGTTGCCTGATGCCCTCTGCCTCCACAGCCGCTATTCCGAAAGCCCACCTGAGTCCCTTTGGGTCTTTGTAGTAGCCATTCCGGAGGAAGTCTATGCCCAGAATACATGGGGCCTCTGGACCAGTCACAATGGGGTGTTTCTGCCACTCCTTCCCGGTCAGGCTCACCTCGGCTTCCAACAAAGTTAATTGCTGTGATCCCCCTGTCACCCCGGCAATAGAAACAGGTTCTGTCCCCACATGTCTTGATGGAATTAAGGTACACTGCGCACCAGTATCAACTAACGCTTCATATTTTTGTGGTTCTGATGTGCCAGGCCATCGGATCCACACTGTCCAAAAGACCCGGTTTTCCCGTGCCTCTTCCTGGCTAGAGGCAGGGCCCCTCTAGCTCTGGTTGTCATTTCTTTCTTGGGCGTACATGGTAGAGGTCCCCTCGAGGGGATCTAAGAGATCGTCCTCTCTTCTGTAATATCTGGCATCTCGGTCACGGGAGGCTGAGGCTACCTTCACTTTAGTAGACCCCCCGCCTCGGTTAGTATTTCCCTCCTTGAGTTGCTGTACCCGTGCTGCCAGGGTAGCAGTGGGTTTCTATCCCACTTCCTCATGTCTTCTCCGTGATCACACAGGAAGAACCACAGCTCAGATCGTGGGGTGTACCCTCTCTCCCTGGCTGGGGGGCGCTGGGCTCTGACTTTGGGGCTTGTGACTCGCACTGGTGCCGCACTCATCAACCTCATCTCCTCCCTCACTTCCCTCATCATCTCCTCTCTGAGGTCTTTGACCACAGCAGAGACCTGAGCCTGTATTGGGCCACTGATCATACTATCATAATTCCTGAGTTTGGTGGCTATGGAGCCCACTGTCTCTCGGTTGTCATCAGCATTAATTGTTGCAATGAAGATGGTGTATTGGGAGGGCCCTAGCTTTGCCAGATTCCACAACATTTGCCCTGTACACTTGACCTTGTCGGGGTCGTTATCATGTTGTCCATCCCTCCCAAAGAGTACCTCCAATATTGCCACCTCCCTCAGCTGTTGGATTCCCTCCTCAAGGGTCTTCCATGGTCTTCTATGATGATATTCCTGCATTCTCTCCCTGTTGACAAACCTCTCTCTTACACTTATTAAAAGCCGTTCCCAGAGAGACAGGGGCCCGTCATCTCTTCTGAATACCTGATCAACCCCTGAGTCCTGGGACAAGGGTCCCAGCTGCTTTGCCTCAATACTATCCAGCTGCACGCCCATACCCATAAGGTCCCAGACCCGAAGTAACCAGGTTGTAAAAGGCTCACGACCCCGTCGCACAATGTCTTTTCGTAGATTACGGAGACTGTCATACCCCAGGGACTCAGTAGTGATTTCAATCCTTGGCCTCCCTACTGGTTGAGAGGGCCCTGCTTCCCCATCATTACTCACTGACTGCTCTGGTTTGACCTTAGTCTTCCTCTTTTCCACAGGGGCAACTGCTACTGGCTGTGGCTGCCCCTCTGATCTGACTGGAGCCTGAGCGGTGATAGCGTCCCTGGGTTCCTCTGCTGCCTCATTAGACTCTCCCTCTTCGGGGTACGGGAAGGGTTTCCCACCAGCTGGGCAAGTGTATTCCTTCAGCACTTGGCCCATCTCACGTATCTCTTTCACCAGGACTCCCACCCAATCCGGGTGGGTTGTTTCTGAGGTGGGTTGTGGGGCCGGGTCAGACTCTGTAGCAACATCCCTAGTCTCTGGGGCAATGTCAGGTTCTGGGATGGTGTCCCTAGTTTCTGGGGCCATGTCAGGTTCTGTGGCTACATCCCTAGTCTCTGGGGCCGTGTCAGGTTCTGTGGCTACATCCCTAGTCTCTGGGGCAATGTCAGGTTCTGTGGCAGCATCCCTAGTTTCCAGGGCCAGGTCAGTTTCTGTGGCAGCATCCCTAGTCTTTGGGGCCATGTCAGGTTCTGGGGTAGATGTCAGAGTGGCTATCCAAGTCAGAGCCCCCTTATCCCTGAATGCTAAATAGAGCAGGCCTATCAGCAACACCAGCCACTGTATGGTATCATTAGCATCTAGAGAAGATTTGAACCCCTCAAAGATTGGCGGGATAGGCCCAAAGAGCTGGGTGAAGGGTTGTGAGAACATTTCTTTTGGTGTCACTTCCTTGGTGTCACTTCCTCACAGTAGTTACCATTATTAAAGTAACCCTGAAAACATGTCATTAGTGTGTGGTAGCTGTGAATCCACATGCCTGCCTTCCAGAGGAAGTTGAAAATCCATGAATTCCTCACCTTATTGACCCATGACACAAACTGTATAACAGCTACTGTAGCCTTAGTTATAGGGCCCATGTTTAGATATGGGGCTGCAAATGGGAGAGAAACAGCTGTGACCACTTGCCATACGAACCGGAATAAGCAAGACCACATGGTGCAACCTAATGAGGTTCCTATATCCAGCACAAAAAAAACTGCGTTACTCAAGAACTGTTATCCTTCTTCCCCTCGATGCCCTCGTGCCCCACCGTTGGGCGCCAAAATCTGTCCTGGTTTGAAGGACAGGTGTCTGTTCAGGAAGGCAGGAGCCTCCCTTGGGGTGGGAAACTGTAACCCCTCTCCCTCCGAATTATTATAAATTTGAAATCAAGAGGCTCTCAGGCAAAGATATGGGAATAGGAATAACAGTTCTTTACTACTATCTAAAACAAGGATAACAAATAACAACAACTATAACGTTGACCAACAAACAGAACTAGAAACCCAGTGGCAGCCTGCTCGGCTTCAGGCACCTTTCCCTTCGGTGCAGTTCCAGTCACAGCCTGCAGGGGCGCTCTGGGTGCGGTGATTCCCCGGTGGCTGCAGGGGCGCTCCGGCGTGAGCTCAGGTAGCACACGGCGAATGGCGACTGCCCGAAGCACGGAGGGATGGAGGAGAGCCCTTGCTCCACAGACCCTCGGGAGGGGCAGCTGGTGTTTTTTATAAGAAAATGCTTTTTATAAGAAAATTGGTTTTTAACTTTGTAAGGTCAGCTTATTTGTGCAAACTAAAAATGTCCATTGAGTCTTATTTCTTTTTCTAATTGTGATTCTTATGCTTTACTTTTTTGTGGGTATTCAGGTAAAATTCCTCCAAAAATCAAAAACTGTGACAGTGAATAATAGCACACATTTGAAATATCAACATGCTTGATGAAGTATAGATTTTTGACAGTAATTATCTAAGTTACAATAATACAATATTTTTAATAACAACTCTTTTCAATGCACAAGTAATATAAAAAGAAATTAAAAATTAATTAATCTCTCATTTTATAATTTTAAAAGTCATTCCAAGTTCTTCAGCCTTCCCTAATGACTCTTTACGCACCATGCCAGTACAGACCCTTCTAGTTAAAAATGCTTTAAGTGAAAACATAAACCCGAAATATCTGCACTTTGGGTTTGGTTTTTCTTGCTTATGAATGCAATTCTTATAGATAGATGCTATTTTTCTACATAAAAATTGATGCATGCATATTTTTAAAAAATCACATAACTAATAATTTCTACTTAATCTTTGTATCTCAAAGAGCAGAGTATTCAAAAAACTTCATAGGAAATTTCACCAATGATTTACATAAACAGGAAACAGCATGGAATTACTTTTTACTCACATCAAAAAATAGATTTCAGGAACAGGACTTTCTCAGGTAAATAAGGTGATCATGTGTTATCTCATTGCTGGGAATCACTAACTTTTTTCTGTTCAAAACGTCTGAACCTACACTCTGAAAGAACTTGCGAAAGAACTCACTTTCTAAAAGAAAATCAATGAACAACAGGAACATTTAGGAAAACAAAGCAGGCTGGAAATGTTCCCTTTAAAGTATTAAAAACAGGTGGGGATACACAAGGATAAAGGTGTTGTTACCAAATTATTCTCTTGGTTGAGAGGTTTGAAAAAAATCAAGCTAAGTAGCAGGAGACAATGTTATAGCCAGTCTTTAAAAATATAATTGAGGCATCTCTTTCCCCATTATGGCCTATAAAACTCCAACTGTTGTATCCATCTGAGTACCTCCGATAGAACAGACGGGAAGAGAATGAAATGCACACTGGATCAAGACTTTCCATGAGGAATTCAGCCAAATACGATGCCAACACTGTATCATAAATACAAACATACAATTATTTAAATGAGTGAGATATGTGGTTAGGTGATGGAAGACAGAGTGCATGAATAATCTCTTGGAAACATGTTTTTATGAGGTTCAACTTCATAACCAACCAGGAAAGATAGAAAGGCTACACAGAGCAACATGTAAATGCTCTTAATATGAGTGACCACCAAGGCCTTGGCGAGAGGATGTAGCAATAAAATGTGAGAGCAGCCACAGATGTCTGCAATTGATATAGCCATGGAACATGAGAAATAGAAATATGAGGCAATATATAATGTGCATTTAGACGTCACACGGTGTTTGTATAAGGAATGGCACATACTCAAGGCACATTTCAGGCTATTACAGGTAGCTAGTGCAAGCTTAGTATTTGGACTAGTTTAAAAATATATAGATCACAATAAATTTGATTTCCTGTGTTCCCTGTCTTGCAATATTTAATATGATTAAAGAACCACTTAAGCATTTCTGTCAACTGGGGAGCCTGTCACTTGTCTTTCCTATGTGAATATTATATAAAAGGTAAACTAGCCCAGTAACCTTACCCCATCTCATGATAACCAAGTTAGACTGTTCTAACTAACTGAATAATTAAGTATGCTGAATATTGCTATTATTTTAAAGAATGCTTGAAATGCATGGAAATACTGCTTTAAGTACAGAAAATGTGTACTGAGCTGTCAGTACTTTGTGATATGCCATATAATTGTTTAGCTTGATTATTCAATCTCATTGGGGTAAAAGGCTTTAAAATACTTAAAAATTTTAAACAGATTCTTAGTATCATTTTGGAAGCATACTTGTTGCATAAATATGCCACCAATTGGAAATTATTCTGTATCCTGATTTGACTGTCTCTTATACCTTTCTCAAATTCTGCAAGCCAAATTCTAATCAGCTCTTGGGATCAATTGTAGTGTTATGTAAGTCAGTAGGATTCTAAAAGATGTTTAGTATAATTAGCACCAGTTACACAGTAAAGCCAGATGATGAGATCTATTTCTTCTCTCATAACATAGAATGGATTGCAATCCAGATTACTTTAGCAGGAATAAAAGCTGTTAATGTCACACTCATTATTTGTGAACAGCTTGACTTTCCGAGCGTGGGAAAAATATACTGAGTAAGGCCTTTGAGGGGTGTTGGTTTGCTTCTTTAATTTTTTGACTGTTTAAATTTGTTAATATTTTCCATCATTATAATTTGTAGCCATAACTCAGGTGATCCTATACAGCACCTGGAGGTTTTAAAATACCCTTTAATAAACAAACCTATGTACATTTTCTACTTGAAACAGTTAACAGTAATTATTTCTATGTTCCAACAATTTATAAACTGCAATTACTACATTTACAGAGGAAATATTTGTTCACATGCTACTGTCACCAAGGAAAGACATTTCCAGAAGAACTTTCAAATGAACCTTAGATATGGACACATAGCATCAATTTCCAATGGACCCTGAGTGCTCATTAGTCTCTACTGTTAAAGTATCTAAAACTGTTACACCTCTCCAGTGACCTCAATTTAGAAGCCGATGCAAGAATGTCTTTATACTTTTTACACAAAAACACACACTCTGGAGGGAAATTGAAGGAAAGTGAGATTATTGGCGAGTGTTATTGACTAATGCTGAGAGTGCTGAATAACACTCCCAAGAAATTATGCCTGATTTGGCACAGATCTCTGTCATTTGTTTTTCTTGGTGTAGACCAACAGTAGATAAATTGCTTCCTTTTCTAGGTTTAGAAAAGGAGGAGTTGTGCTTTAAAGGTCTCTACCATCAGTCAGTTCTTCAGTGTATATATTGGATCTCCCTCAGGACTATCAGAGAGACTTTACCTAACTTCTGGGTAAGCTAGCTGTTTCAAAAATAGATACTTGCACACAATTACTTTTTGTGTTTTTCATGTGTGCATTCTTCTTTTAGTTTCCTCAGTATCCCTGAAGAAATATTCATCTACACATTTGTAGAGAAGAAAGTTCAAATTCTATCATGTCAGCATGAAAGGAGAATCAAAAAATTCTGTACCACAAAGTTTCAGAATCTGCCCATTAAAGCATGTATTTTCGTCATAGAAAGAAGTTTATCTCCCAACCATTAGGTATGTGTGGAGGTTTATTTCCATTATCTTTCACACAATCATCTCTTTTTTCTTTATTATTTGGAAATCATCTTGTCTCAGTAGCATGATGTTTCCAAAATATTACTCTATGCATCCTTTTTATCCAATGATTGTGTTCTAAATCTTACAAAGTCTCTGTTTTCTCAGTCAACAGCAGTGCATTCCACAATCTAAGTACCAATCAAGAAAAATATACAGATGTATTCCTTATTTTTATCAGTTTTGACTTTTCCTGATTTTGCTCAATTGAAACGCTCTTGTGAAAACACAGCAGCTCTGGTCTGCATCTCTCTTTTTTTAATATTCCTTTATCATTATAGCATGCTGTTTCTTGGAGCGGAATATCATTCAATATTTAGATTTTGTAGTATAAGTCTCTTCTTACATGATGAACTGAAAAGCTCAATTTTCAATTGATGCTTTATCTCTCTGAATCTTTTCTCTCATTTCCATATGGAAGATCTTTTTCTTAAAGCCACTGGGGGTGCATCTAAATTGGCTTTGCAATTCAGGTTCAATAATTCAATTTTTTTTCTGTATTCAAAGCCTAGACTTACTCTTTTGAATTGTTTGATTCTTTCAACCTGTCTGGTTCCCTGCATGCATACACTGACCACTTCTGAGCTCACTATCATAATTAATATAATTATTCTTATTTCTGAGGAACTATTCCAGCTCATATTACGTAATATCTCTGTATTACCGAAAACTGTGTGTTTGGCCGGAATTAGCTTTGCAAGGGTTCTCAATACAACCATTTTCTGTATTTTTAGTCTTAGAGGGTGTGCAGTATGGGGGATATTCCTTCATATTGGATTCTGGTGTTTGGAGTCGATTCACACCTAAGAACTCAAAATTTCACGCAGTTCCAAGTCGGATCTGGGTATCATGCTGTTAGCTTCTTGACCTATATTTGGCAAAAAGGCAGACAACACTCAGTGATTTCATTTAAATAAATCCTAAGTATGTGTTTAAGTACTAAGCCATGCAAATACCACTACATTATGAATTATGTGCTGAATAGATTGTGGAGCTTTAACTCTTTGATCATCTTTTTTCACGTAATTGTGCCAGTCCAAACTTCAGACTGCATTCTTATATTATTTTTCTTCTCAGAAACACCATATCACTATATTTCCACATATTTTTTCACACATTCAGCCAGAAGGCTGAGCTTAATTTGTATGCCATAATCAGGGTTTGGTACTACCTGGTCAACAGTTTAATATGATAAAGATTCTGTCTCTTAGGATTTTTAAAATTGCCATTTGTCTAAACTTGGCATTATAATGTGTGTATGTCATGTCATCCCCCAAAACACCATCACAATTCCAGTCAAGCCTGTTTACGCATCTTCACAATTCTTAACAAGTTTCTACAGTTTACTGTCAGATGTAAATATGTGTTGATTTACATGTCTAAGGAGGTGTCTCCACTAATGCTCCAATCCACATTGTAAAATTGTTTGGTTTTAGAGGGTCAAAGTAAGGATTAACGGGAATAGTTGGAACCCTGCCTTGTTTTTTCTCTCCTTTTTCTTCTTCCCCTTCCCCTTCCCCTTCCCCTTCCCCTTCCCCTTCCCCTTCCCCTTCCTTTCCTCTCCTCTTCCCCTTCTCCTTCTCCTTTTATACCAGAACAAAAACAAGAGTCCAACCAACCAACCAGCCAAGCAAAACCTTACTCTAAAGGTTGCCATTAGGGAAATGATTCTATTAAATCTTGCAATGTTTAGATGCATATCTGGATGTTGGATTGTCCTATAAAAAAGAACTTGTTTCCCTGCTTCTTGAATTCATTTCCCCTTCTTTCTCTTCCCCAGTTCGGGTCTGTATCCTTAGAAGTATCTAACACCTGAGACATTTTGTTGTTTTGTTTGGTTCCCTGCCCCTTTAAGCTGTAGGTTATGGAGGAAGATAACAGTTTTTTTCCACTTTAAAAAAACAAAACAAGTTAAGGCAACTACAACTAACTAGAATTTACTTAAGGTAATATAATAAAACATCTGAAGCTGAGAATATAACTTCATATGCCTTTAAGCTAATAAATTTCTAATGATAGTGAACATGCAATTTTCTTTTTTAAAAAGCTACTTTCATCTAGTAATTCTATCTAATTTTTATAATATGAATATGTACCCTCATTTTGTATATTGCATTATCTATACTGATATGTTTTAATATACTATGCATATTTAGGGACATTATGGGAAAGTATTAGGTATTATTGACACTTTGTTCCTGTGGAAAAAAAGAAAGAGTTATAAAAATACAAATGCTAAAGCAATAACGAGTGTATTTTGTACTAACAAAATAATCTTTAAAATGATTGAGTCAGCTGTACACAGCTTTAAATGAGGTTAAATCTAATAGGTGGAAAAATGGAAAACCATGGGGTGGGAGAATGCATTTTGTTTCTATACATAAATTGGTCTAGCTATGTTCATAGTTGGCACATGTCATTTTTCATTAAAATGGAAATATATTTTTGCCTTTATTATACCATCATTTATCATACATTCCACCACTCTATTGATGAGGAATATGCCATATGGGGAAATTAGTTTTGTTTTAAAATAACGTCACTAACAAAAATCAAAGCCGTTACATTTATGCAGAAGTTTCTAGTACTTGTAAGCATGGAGACTAATCCAAGGGACTAACTTTAGATGAAACGTTGTTTGCGTTGGATAAGGAGGACTGGAATTTGTATCCAAGGTCCTATGTCATATTATGGAATTTGTCTTGGAATTCTGCTTAAAATTAAATTAAAATATGATTTTTTTTCCAGTATAATAGTTATGGACACGCATGAGTTATTATTAAATAGCCCCATAATATACTGTGGCTCATGAATATATATTTGAATTTTAAAACTGCCACAGAATATGAAAGCTGTAGTTCATTATTAAGCTGTTTAGACAGGGGGGTGTGTGTAGTCATGGTTCTGAGTAACACATTTTTCTACCTAACGTAAACAATGTTGCAGGTAAGAAACTTTGCTTCTCTGGGCAACAGTAAGCATGTAGATTATATGTGGAAAAGTGAAGACATTTTCTAGAAAAACTGAATCCAGTTTTAGTGCTCAAGTCAACACCTCTGTTCCTTGTATCGTTAAGCTCAGAGTGGAGTACACCACCACTTAAATAAATTTCTCAAGGAGTGAAGTTTTGGTTTTGGAAGTAGCTTAAGAATACTAATACATTATATTCTGTTAAAAAACCAAAAAAAAAAGCCAAAAACAAACCACAGATCATAAGAAATAAATTGCAGCCAGTTTTGCTGAAATCTGTGGCTTATTAGCAGGAATAAGAATAGAAATCAAACAGGGGAGGAGCCTAGAAAAAGTCTCCTACAAGTTGCAGCCTCTCTGAACTGCTGAATTATTGCTATGCTCTTTCTCACCTTTCTTTTTATGTCACATAATTTGTGTAAACACAAATGTCCATTACAAGCATGGAGTAAGAGTGACATTCCATAATAGGTTTCAAAATTTTAAAAGGTTAAAAATTCAGTTCTGCAATAATTGTGTGGATTTCCACAAAGAAAAGACTTTTCCTGATATGAAAAATAAACCTTCTATCTAATGTCATTCATAATTGTTTAAGCATGTTTTCTTGTTTCCAACAGCCAATATTTCCTCTAATATCAATCCTAAATTCACATAACCACTATTCCTGTGGTAACCAGCATTGTTTTCCTCATACTTCTGTCTGCACTGAAGTATGGAAACATTATTGTTCTTACATGCATTGAAGATATTTCCCACTTGTGTCAAACTAGCACCTTTTCTGACCTCCTCTTGTACTGTCTGATCTTCTCTTTCCTTAACCTTGTAGGATGTTTTCTCATATGTGTTTTCTTTTGAATTCTGCTGTATGGAGCAGAATCCAACAGCTTTACAGACTGAAATTTCCTTATCAGTCACACAAATATGCTTTTTGATACAGTGCTTGTTCTGCTTTTCATGATATCACAAACACTATTCATGGATATCTTGTGATGAATTAATAAATGAAGGTCTTGCTCTTACAGTTTTTCAATTTAGCCTAGCTTGTACACAGTAGTAGTCTTGTAATTAATGTTTAAGTTCATGATCTATTTAGTATTATTACATTTCATTCCAGTTATAATTTTCAGTCTCTTAGCACCATCCCATGCATTACCTACATTGATATTCTATCATGCAGGCAGTACTATAGAAATCATGTGTCATCAGCACATTTTTATTACGTGTTCCAAGGTCACTAATGAAATTAAAATATTAAGTAAGATTGATCCCAAGAACAATCAATGGATGATTCTCTCTAACCTTTTCAGTACCATTTATCTTCTCCAAACAACCAGTTTCTTAGATTGTTCTTTTCCTCTTTTCACCTGTCTCATTATGAAGCACTAGCAGACTTCCTTTACAGAACTCCAGCCGCAGATCCTTTTTTGCCTAGAAACTTATAATCAGAAAAAGCTGTATATCTGTCATATACTAGCCCAGAAAAGTATCTCATATCTAGTATCTGTTCAGTCCTTCTCTTGATCTGTATTGACTAAAGTGTGCTTTTCAGTTATTTCTCAAGTATCTGTTTTCAGCATGTACCTTGTCCTCATGGTCAGGTTGTTTTCTTACACTCAGCATTCATTTCCTGCCTAGCAATTTTGTGACCTTCCTGGTAAGTACAGTTGTTGAGAAAACAGCCCTGAAATCTGCCACTTGTCCCTTTTATGGCTTTAAATCTCCACTTGAACTTCATAGTTGTTTCAACCATACATTTAATCTTTATCTGCCTGAGTTTTCTCAGTGAACATTTCATGTGCTCAAGAGTAATATGTTTAAAATTTATACCTTAACCTTAGTTAACATACTAAGTTATTACTTAAGCTTAATTAAGATTCTATGCCCTTAGTATCCTTCTGCTTGACTCATCATCAGTGCTTCATCACTACCCTTGAAAATCTTTTCTTCTCAGTTCTCAGCTTTGATAAAGCACACAGAATATCCCCTTCTCACTTCAAAACCTTTTGCAAATCCATCTGCATTCTCTTCTCTGGTTGTTTGATTCATAAATCAAACAAGTTATCTTCTGTTTCTTTGTTGAACTAAGAAGTCACCTGCTCAGAACATTTATTCATGGCCAAGTGCCTTTTTTCCAAGTAGCTTCTGTGGACACAGAAAAATACTTGCCTTTCTCATGTGGTTGTGCCAATATAATTACTTCATCTTACTTCCATTTAAAACAAATTGCTGCCAACAAAGACTGTTAGGTGATACATCCTTGTTTTCTAATCCTTAGCTAGCTTATTTATTTATTTATGACAGGCAGGAACTCAACCTAAACTGAATGTTTAGCAGAAAAATGACAGAAGTTCTAAGACATCAAGTGAATAGGAATTCTATCCCTCTTTTGCAAATGCACATGTAGAAGCAGAAAAGGTCTTTCTTCCACTGCCAGAAATAACAAGCTTTCCCATCTTGGGAGTCATCATCCTATGTTCGCTCAAGGTTATTTTCTGTCCACTTCTTCTCCTATGTAATAGCAGGAAGAGAGACTTCTGAAGGGTCTTGGAAGATCCTGTTAATCTGCTCTTCATCCCAGATAGCACACTGCCTACTCCTGAACTTTGATTTTCATGATCTGTCACCCTACTGAGGTGGATCTGTCAATCTAGTGTGTCATCCAAAAGTAGAGGCTAACCTAGGTGTTTTCCCCTTAGAATTAAGCTTTCATTATGTGAGTGTATTGTCTTATTAATAGGTGAGTCATTTTCCACTCCACGATTACTGGTTTCTGTGTATCACACTTCCTCTTATTTCCTTATTTTTAGATTTCTATCCTTAACCATTTACATTTCTGAAGGAGTGCTGTTAGTCCATGTGTATGGATCTACTCTGGTGCCTGAACCATTCAGCATGGAATTATACTGTGCTGGGCTAGGCTATACTGTGCTATGTCTACTTTTCCCTAAAATTGCAGTCTCATAAAACATGATTTTAAATCTTATCTTAGACAGCAAATTTGTCTAGGTCATTGGTTCTTATCCATTTAGGAACACTGAACTACTCATTCTTTTTGCTGTCTCATTTCATACATTGCACTGCAGACAATGTCCATAACAAACTGCTATGAAAATAGGGACAGATAAGCCACAAAAATGGGATCTAATCAGTTCTGTTCTTGAATCAATGACTAGTTTTGCGGATGGATCATTTGACTTGTCTGAACATCTATTTATCCTCAATAAGTTGGGAAAAGTACTTCTCTTTCAGGAAAATTATGCTCTGAAATATATTATGTGTCTAAATTGTCTAAAACTACCACATCTGGGCTCACAAAAAAAGTCCAAGAAAAACCAAAACCAAGAGGACAAACTCAGGAAGCAGTGATTAATTTCCTTACATTTATAACCGAGGAAATGGCAAACATTCCCCCTCCCCCCTTCCTTTCAAGTTTTACTGGGGAAAAAAACAATAAGGCAAAGTTTTATATGGAAAAAAAGTAGCAGTGGGATGTACAGTACATTTTTTTATCATCCAAAATATCAAAGAGAAGATCACAGAATCAGCTAGGCTGGAAAAGATCTGTGAGGTCATAGAGTCCAGCCTATGACTGAACACCACTATGTCAATAGACCAAGGAGCTGAATGCCACATCCAGTCTTTTTTGAACACCTTTCAGGGACCTTGACTCCACCACCTCCCTGAGCAGCCCATCCCAGTGCCCAATCACCCTTTCTGTGAATAACTTCTTTGTGATGTCCAGCCTAAACCTCCTCTGGTGCAGTTTAAGACTGTGTCCTCTCATCCTACTGCTGGCTGTCTGGGAGAAGAGACTGACCTTCACCTGATTATGCTCTCCTTTCCGGTGTTTTGTAGAGAGTGATAAGGTCTTTCACAGAAGTACAGTCCAGAAGAAGTGTTACTAGAAAACTTTGCATAGGCAAGAGCTGAAGTCAAAGGATCTTTGGTTTGTTACCAACTTTTTTGAACCATTGATAACTACTGATAACTTATGGAAGTTTTATCTGCAGGTGGGCAGCTTGTATAGATTTTCTGCCTCTCACCCCACACCACCAGGGAGCAGGCTGGGGATGCACAAGGAGCTGGGACGAGACACAATTTGGACAGCTAACTCCTACTGATCAGCAGGATATTTCCTACCATATGGTACCATGCTCAACATATAAAAACTGTTGGGAAGCAGAAGGAATAGGGGAATACTCAGAGTCATAGAAATTGTCTTCTAAAATTACCATTTCATGTGATGGAGTCCAGATTTCCTGGGGATGGCTGAATACCTACCTGCACATGGAAAGCAGTAAAGGAGTTCTTTACTTTGCTCTGCTTGTGTGCTCAGCTTTTGCTTTATTTATGAAGTTGTCTTTATATCAAGCTACGAGTCTTCTCGGTTTTACTGTCCTAATTCTCTCCCACATCCCACCCTAGAGAAGTGAATAAGTGACTCCGTGGGGCTCAGTTGCCAGCTGGGGTTAAACCATGACATATCCTTGTACATTTCCCTGTGCCAATGCACAGGAAAGTGTGGCCAAGCCCTCTAAAATTTCTTCTTTCAAATATCAACTAAGTGCAAGGAAAAAGCAGCATTCAATTTTGGAAGCCCTTGAAACTTTTCTTTAACACTAGCTAGAACTATGAGTTTGTTAGCAGAATAACATGGTGGTATTTTTATTTTTTCTTTAATTCAAAGAATAATAAAATAAATATAATGAAGAGAATAATAAAAAATTAAATAATAATTAATTAGATATTTCAGTGTCAGGCAACCTTAATTGGATTTCAGAACAGATGCAACTTCATATCTTGGGAGAGCCATGAAGTTCTGTTAATGAAATGCCCAAGCAGTATAAGCTGGTGATATACAGGCAAGCAGAATTAAGAAAAGCTTTATCCTAAAGGATTAGTTTCTTCCCTCCTCCACGTATTTTTATTACCTAGCAATTTTTAAAGCTAAGTGCTATATGTGGAGCAGGAGCAATATGCATAATTTGTGTGAGAAAGCAGCATAACATCATTTTTATGAAACTTTGAGAAGCAGAGGGAAAAATAAGATATAAAACAGACTCAAAACATGGTATATAAATCACATTTCTTCATGCAATGGTCCAGGCTTTGATTATGCCTCATGGCTTTACACAACCATTTATCCCAGTACAAGACTCTGCAACCCATTTAATCATAATTTTCACTTCAGTCCATCAGAGTTTGTAATGAGGGAGTAACAACTGGCCTAGCACTTCTCTGCTGCTCAGTGTTAAACAGTATCTAAATTTCTGTATATAATTATATGCAGAAAGTATGGAGATTGCAAATGAAAGAATGCAAATTAATTTATCTTATCCAAACAATAAATCATCCCCAATTCCAAGAAATTAAAACTGGGCACCAGTGGGACAATTTGAAAGTGAGGAAACCATCTTGGTTATTTGCACTCATTGAAATCAAGGAGTCTAATAATTTCATCATGTCAACGTATTGAGTCTATACATAAGTGTGTGTGTGTGTGTGTGTACTCAATTGTCGATTAAAAGAAATTCCTACATAAAAAAAAATGTGTTAAAATTTAGGCTGGCCATCATGATCTCTCAGAATTCCTTGCAGGATGTTTCCTTAATGTTACCAGTAACATCCACATATGCAACTACTAAGTTGACAAACAAGCATTTTTAATTCTCAAAACCTTTACATTCCGATTTTATTAAGAATATCTTTGGAACACAAAATGATGGCTCAGTTCCTTTGTAACTGGATATGCCCTCTGTGAAAACTGGCATTTTAAACCAAAACTCACGTAACTGTTTTCAGTTTCCCAGAAACAGAACACATAAACCCAGATATAGCTGAGGACCAGTATAATTTGTAAGAGACATTGGTGACTTCTATATTAATCAAACTCCTAAAATTTTAGCCTTAAGTAAAATCTAAAAAACCAGAGGAAGACATAAAGGCTGGCAATATTAAGAGAACAAATGTTTTATTTGAAGAAACAAGATCAGTAATGATAAAATATATCTTTTCTACAGTATTTCCTAAGTAGTAAAAGCCTTCACATACTACACAAAAAATAAATGGAAAGGGTAATATATCCAACTCCAGAGACTCTATAATCTCTATATTTTTACCTTTTTGAAATATGCTAGAAAAGCTGGAGTCAAAACCTAAATAAAGATATTTCTCCATCATATTTGTCCATATGTCCATTTGCTTTTTTTAGCCCTTAGAATCTTGCATATGTTACTTGGATTAGACCTGCAACGGCAATGAAAAAAATAGTATGGGCACAGAAGATCAAAGTTCAGGATATACATGATGGAATTTCCTGTTAAAATGGATTAAACTTTACTTTCAGCTGTTTTCAAAGATTGAGAAATAGTGCAACTGCAATATTAGTGTATTGGATTGCTTTCACATTGTGCAATGTTATCCATGTCCAGAATGGTGTTTTGAGTCATAAAATGTGTTTGGAAATACCTCAGTTGAAGGGAACACCGATTTTGCCCTACAATACACATTTGTAAAGAAATTTTTTTTAAGGTTTTTAAAACAGTTGATAATTTAACTTAAGGGAGGTCGAGGACAAAAGATGCTTTTGAGAAGAGATTACTTTGACAGCTAATTCATAGTGTAGGGAGGAGGCTGGTTTCTTTGTGAAAGAAAGATTTAAGAAGGTGTGATAGGATTTCTTAGAGAAAAAGTGGCTTTTTAAAATGTTCTGGACAGAGAAGAGCTCTTTAAACCTATAGATTATAAATGAACTGCAGTTCTTTGGTTATCCAAGGAAGTCAGTGAGTAGTCATTTTTCATCTTGGGTATGGTACTTGTATTACTTTCCACAAATTGCTTTTTGTTCTTTAATTTTCATTTTCATTTGCCTAATAGCTGAAGGATGAGTAACAATATGAGTTTCATGTAAAACTTCTTATGCAAATCTTTAGTTTTTGGAGTTATTTAATAAAATGTTCATAAATCTAATTCCAGAGAGTCTTATGTAATCTCACCAAGTCATATACAGAAAACACCAGTCAAACAAAAGGAATAATAGCTCAAGCGTATATGAGGTATTAACTAAATTAGAAGAGGGAATATGTAAAGAACATGAAAACAATTATTTGTCTACAGCAAGACTAATTTTGTCTCATGTCCCAAGAAACCATTTATGTGCAATTTGGCGTCCCATGAGCTGATGCCATAACTAAAAATGCCTTAAATTTTTTCTTTAGCAGTTACATGCTATTTAAGAAAGTGGCACTCTATGGTAAAATAGCCTGGAAACAGCATGAAATAGTTCCCTTTTCCTACCTTTCAAAAGTAAATTATTCACCTCAACAAAGCAAAATCCCAAAAACCAGACTATAGCCAGAAAATACAAACTGGTACTAAATCCAGTACTATTTGTCTTTGAACACTACAATTGTGATAGATTAATTACCTGCAGCACAGCTGGGCAGGGAGAAGCACACTTTTTTATATGTTTTAGCAGTATATTTACTTTTTTTTTTCAATTATGAAGACTTTTTATTAGACAACTTTTATTTTTTCTCCCTTTGCAGGATCATGAAAGCCTGCTGATATTATTTATTCCACCAAAACTTGATTTGAACTATTCAAGAAGTCTGATATAGAAAAATTTAGATGGGATTAGACTTCAGCCTCAAATGGATATTGTCTAACTACTCAGGTTTTTTTCCTTTTACTATTCTTTTCCTACCCTACGTATTTTTCCAATTTTTTTCAACATAAATTAAAGAGTCAATGTTGTTTCACAGCTTGGGGTTTAGCACTTAAATGAGTTCTGAAAATACTTTAATAGACATTTCTGGTGACATGGGGACAAGTTTCATCTATATTTTCCTTTCTAAGAAGTGTTTAGTGCCCAAATACATTGGGGTTTTTGATTTTTATGGTTTTTTTTTATCTTTTCAAGAAACTAGCCCTTCTAATTTCTTCAATGAGTATACTAGCTAGCAGTAGGGTGGTATTTGTTTTTAACAACCCCAAAAAAAGAATTATATCTGGTGAGGATGGCAGTGATGGAAATGGCAAATATACAGCTAGTAATGAACAAATTAGGACCTATAAAAAATATAAAAATAGAAATTGGTATCAAAAAGTAAATATTCCTTAGCAGCTTTCCATAAAACCAGCAGTTTTTCAGTGATTCTGTTTTTAATTCAATTTCTCTCCTTAGTGTCAGATGAGGAGGAGGAGATTTTGCAAAACATAAAATTAGAAAACCAATTTTGCAATTTTTTACTTGGAGAAACTCTGAAAAAAAAATCTATTTTCACTTGAGCTTACAATGTCAAATTTTCCTATCTGAAGAAGCGATGTAGTTGCTGAGCATCCTGTACCTTAAAAAGTCTCATTAATAGCTTGTTATTCTTTCTCTTCATGGCTAGAAAAAACCAGCTCTCAGAGTCCTCCCTTTGTTGTCCAGATGAGACAGAGTCAATAGCAGTAACACATGCTTTCTCCCTTGCATAAAAACGGACTGGTATCTTGTGTGCTGTCCTTAATAAGGTCCATCATTTCCTGCAATGACACTGGCAACAAAATATAAAAATGAAGGTTTGGAACCTTTGGATGTGGTGTCAAGTATAAAGAGGAGCAATGTAACCCTACACAAAGAATTTAATGTCGGTGTTTGAAGCTGAAGATATTTAAAATTCCAAGTGAAAGAAATGTACATAGGAATTTCATTTCAGGTTTTCAGACATCAAGGCTATCTTTCATAGACTGGGCACTTAATTCAAACATGCAGACAAGACTGAAGTCTCTGGGGCTTACGAGCCACCTAATTAAGATGTTAATGAAAAGTCTAATACTGTGTTAGTATTTAGTATAAAGCTGATAAACTACTTCCAGTAGATGTGGGGACACATAAGAGCCTCTGAACAAATAGAAAGGCAATATATCATCAATAGGGTCTTGCTTAAAGATGCACAAATATTTCTGAATGACAGTGATGTGATAAGTTATTGAAATGACAGGTACAAAGAAGTTTTACCACCATGTGCAAAAATCCAGTGTTTTAAGAACATTATTTCTTTCTTTCTTTCAGAAGAAACAATTGCTTTCAGAATGGTAATTCATTAGTATAATCAGCTGTATCCACTAGCAGGACTACCACCATGTACCTAGATAGACAGATTAAATATCTTGCTGGTAGTGATAACCTCTTTCATGTGTCTTGAGATCTGGAAAATTTCTTCCAGTGAGGTATCACCAGGTAGGCTTCACACTCTAGTGAGTGACTAATGCATGTACAGTTATGAGTGTGGTGTGTGTATATATGTATATGCAGATAGATGAGGAGAGGGTATTTTCCTTAGGTATCTGTAGCAGTATAATGGCAAAGACAATACATTGCATTTTCAAAACATAATTACTGATATTTTGTTATATATACAGCTTGTCACTCGAAATTCACCTCTTTCTCTCCCTTGAACCATTGCTCTTTTTTGAATACATCTTATAATATTTTCTCTAAATAGTTTTGCTGCTGACATATGCCTGCTTTCACTACTTGAAAAATCCATATAGAATCCTCAACTATGAATATTATCCTTTAATTGAAGACAACAGCATCCAGCGTGTCAACTGGCATATATGATGCCCCTTAGATTCACCAAACTCAGTAGACTTGAAATTTAAATTTTCAATACCATCTAAAAATACATTCATGTCACTGAAATTCACTCTGTTGGTGCCTAAATTTTTTTCAGGAAAAAACTTCTTCCAATGTTGTTAATCCTAGAATCAATCCTTATGTCCAATATGGTGATTACAGTTTAATCTTTCTCTGAGGGAAGAATCCAGCTGCCTTCTGTTCTAGAATCAAGGAGAATTCTGAATTGCATGTAGGTGAGAGGAAGGTCACACTGAACTGTAAAAAGGATCTCATTTTTTGTCCTAAATCATAGCATCAAGTCCCTTTTTCTGTCTGTCTGTCTGTTTGTTTGTTTGTGGGCCTTTTAAATTGGATTTTTATCTCCTGAGACATCACTTAATAGTCGACCTCATAGGTTAGAAAACCCTTTATTGAAAATTGAACTGACCTGAGCATGTTTCTCAGCTGTAAAGTACCACTGAGTTCCCCTCCCTGCAAGGATTTCAACAGAGCCTGGCTGAGGTGTCTCCACTGTGCTCCACCCTCCTTTTCATCCACCTTAGAAAATGCTATGATTGCAGATTGTGGGTGTGGGAACAGATTGTGGACTGTGGGTATGGAACAGTTTTTGAGCTGCCAACTGCATTCTATCCAGGGAGCAACTGTGTTTTGCCCTATAATTTCCGTACCATTATGACCTCTGTTAGTATGTGAATATAACTCCTCAGTTTCTTCTGATTTTACCCCCAATCGTCTTTCCCCATCCACCATACTCATTCACAATATTTTGCCTCTGATAAAAGTATTATCAATTTAAAATGTGAACTATGGAGTTATCTAGCTGCTGCAGACTGAAGGAGTTGCAACAGGCAACTCCTGGAACTAAAATTCTAGCACTAAACTTGTGTCAGCTTATTTGCAAGTGCAGGAAGATTGTTTATCCCAGACTGCAGCCACATACAGATAAATTTTCAGAACAAGCAGACAAAACTGCAAAATCTTCACAAGGACAGGAGGCATTCTAAGATTTTTCATTTATTCAGTGTAGTATAACAACATTCAGATCAGCTGATTGCATAAGATCATGCTGAAATTTCTTCAGAAATACACAAAATGTGGCAAAAACCTCATCATTTTTCAACTAAAAATTCTTGTTCTCTATAAACAGTTGGTACAACCCTAAGTTCTAGGGATACAATTGAAGTAATACTAATTACTATATAATAACTACAATAACTGCAAAGATAATTAGCAGACAATTTTCTTCTACTAGCATATTATATATATATTATATAGTTTCCATAATGTACTAAATGTTTATATTCATTGAAAATATATTTGTCTAGGTATTTAGAGTTGATACATAATATTCTCACAGCAAGCTATTAGCAACCAACCCCTTCTACTCACATTCTGTTGTGCATTTCATTCTTTTTATTGTATACCTACATCTGATGTGACATTCTCTATGTTGGAAGAAATGCTCTTTATGTTCATGCTAAAATTAGAGATTTATGTGTGATTTAAGAGTTTAAATCTTGCCTTTGGAGAAATTTATTATTAATCACTTATATTTGCATGTTTTTATTAATATTTGCACAGGAAATAATAGTCATAGGAAGTAAAAGAAAAAAATATGCAGGTTGTCTAAAGAGGGTTACTTTTATTCAAAAGTGTAATAATTGATTCACTATGTTATTGTTTCATCTCAAAGCTCATATTAAACCTTTGTCTTGAAACATGGGGAATAGACAGCTTTCCATGCACTTTTAAGGAACTGTAATTTTTACCATAAAAAAGTCACTGTTTGATTGAATTGTTATGAGGTTTCACCATAAAATCACTGTTATTCTGTGATAAAGCAGAAAAAAATAAAGCAGAAAAAAACAGTCTTTTAAAATAAAAGTTAAGATGTAATGAATTTATCAGCTTTGTTTGTATTGTACCCTTATTTAAATCTTAGATTCACTGATATATTCTCATGGGTAGTTATGTCAGTAAACTTGATCTTAAATGTCACTCAAAATCAAAATAAAAATCCTAAAATTAAGAAATAGAACCTAATTAATCTTCAGCATAATGTCAATATAGTTCATATTTTTTTAATCCAACACCACAAATATTAAAAGATGACGTCATGTCTGAGAAAATGTCACAGTAGGCAAAAAAGATTCTTTGGCCAGTTAAAATTGGTCTTTGAGGTGATACCAATATTGCTGGCATCATCAGTAACAGCAAATGTAATTGTCTAAACCTGTGGAAAGAAGATTTATTTTACTTTGAAGCAGAAAAATAAAGGAAAAAAAATTGCAAACTAAAAAGGAACTGTTTATTAAACAGTATATGATATTGAACACTGTGATATGAAAGCATACCTGCTCCAAAGAGCACAGAGTATGGGGTAGTAGATTAGGAAAGATCAGTCTTTTCTGATAAGCTCCCTGTGGTGTGGCTGGTAGAAAAAAATACTTAGAAAAACCCAGTAGAAAATTACCAGCATCTATCACAGTGAGAAAAAAATATAACAAAAGCCTGTAAAAGCTGTCAGAAAGAACAAACAATTCTTGATCCATAGTAGTTAAAAGAAGTCTGTAAACAAAGCAGGTTTTATTTTCATTTCAAACAGTCCTGTGATCAGACTGAAGTGAGATAGCAGCTGCTTAAATAGAGTTAACAAGCCAGATACTTCAAACTCAGTAAAATGCTACTGTATGGTATGGTGTGGCAGTTTGTTTTTAATGAAAGTCAGCTTTCTGGCTACAAGCAGTATGTGTTATCAGAACTTCCACTTGAAATTTCACAAAGAAGGAATTGTTAACACTGAGGGTGAGGAAGAAACATATCTCAGGGTAAAACTGGCATTTAAATAGGCTATGAGTTGTCTGGTGACTCCTTTGTCACTAATATTTTCATAGGATCCTACTAATTTTTATTTGAAATTTGCCAAAAATAGATGCCGAATTACTCAAGTTTTGTGAATAAATATATAAGGATAGTTACAAACTACAATTGTTTTCAGTCAACCAAAACTGTTAAAATTTCCCATCTGTTACTGAATTATCACAGAGGAACAAAATCATCCCCTGCTTTTCCACTGGCCAAGTCATATTAAGTAGTTTATCACCAGAGACTGAAGGATGAACTGCACATATATGAGAAAATTCACTTCCTTAATCTCCAGTTTCAATGATATAACAAGAACTATCACTTTAGGAAGTTGTATTTTCAGTCTGGAAGAAGTAATGCAATTTTGGAGAAACATCATCTAGGAAAAAGAGAGGCAAAAGGACATAGAGACTAGGCAGAATAACATGGAGATCCTGATTCTGCCTTATATGCCAGGCTTATTACCTTGAATTATGTTTTGAAGTCTCACTAGCACTCTACCAACTGGTTCATTATACTGTACTGCATCTAACACATATTTAAGAAAAAAGATACAATATTAGACTAACAAAAAATGAAAAGTTCCCAGGAAATTCTTCTTCCCCTAAAACAATTTCTTTCCTTTTCTGTTTCTCACAGACTTCTCCCAGATTCCCACCAGAAGGTAAGATGAGGACCATGGACCATTTTCTTAACTACAAGGTTAATCATTTAACTACCAATTATTTAAGCTACCATGGCACTAGTAAAATAGCTATCTCAAGTTCTTGTTTTTAAAAAAGTAAATTTCTTACCCCCATTACAGTTCTTGCTTTTTTTTTTTTTTTGTCTTGCACCACACTTTATTCCCAAAAATTTGTCTCCACCATGACCATTTGTGGGCTACTGTAATGTGTTCAGATATTACACCTACAAGTACCATAGAAGACTCTCTGAGATAATCAATAAATCAGTGTTGAGAATAGCTTGAGTAGTGTACAGCAGAATAGACATGGGTCAATAACTGAACTAAGAAAAGAGCATAAGCTGTTGAAGAAAAGAATATTCGTGGAAGCGAGAAAGACAATCTTGTGCAAGACTGTTTTTTGTTTTTTTGTTTTGTCTTGTTTTTAAAGGAATGAAAGGGATTAGCAAGCAAGCTTAATTCTAGTATTCTCTGATTTTTGATTGCTTAACTTCATAGCCCTCACCATGTGCTTCAATACAGCATTTTGAGTGCAGCATATAATGTCTTTTGACATGTATAAACATTCTTATGATTAGTAGTCACAGGGTTTATTTATTGTCATGAATTGTGTCCAATCCAATTTGGTTTCATATTGTCCAATTTCCAAGTATCTTTCACTGCAAAGAGAATTTTGGAAATCTTTAAATGTTAGGGGCTCAGTTGAAATAGCCTGCCTTGGCAAACTCACTGAAACATATCTGTCAAGCACAGAAAAATCCTTGTAAAATGCTCCACTGCTGTAGGCCATAGAAAAGAGCTATAATAAACTCTGACCCATAAAAAGTCATGTAAACATTATAACCTGTTTTTACTAGCCTTTTAAGTGCCAGGAGCAATTGATCTTATATGGCTTAGGTCTTTCCAGCTTCCCCGTCTCCATGAGCACCTAGGATCCTACATGGGTGTTCAAGTGCCTCTGGCTTTGGAAGCCTAAAATACGAACAGATACCATGCTATCAGCTATTTAGTTATTCACTCCAGACAGATGTTTGATATTTCCAACAGAAAACATTTTAAAATGGAGCACCCATGGAAATCAACAGTTTCTGTATTGTTAATCAAAATAAATGTCCATGCAATCTGGAGCTGTTTCCCGAAATTGCTGCATCTGTCACACTGGAAAGAATGACAGGGGAAAAAAAAAAAAAAAAGGAAAAAGAGGGGGGAAAAAAAAAATTAAATTTAGAGTAACAGTGTCCTTGCCTTAGGGCTCTCTGATCATGACAGCTTCCCTAAGGTTCAATGTTACTACTTGTTTTGAGAAAAATGCTGCAAACCTCAGTCCTCAGGGGAAACTGAAGTTCACTTCAATGCACTTCAATGGGATTTTTGCCTGAGTAATAGCTGAAGGATTTAGCTCACTGCTAACTTCGTGAACAAACAACGTGAATTTTACAGCTCCTGATTTCTGCCAAATTCTTTCCCCATTAAATTGCTGTGGGAAATCAGCCATACAATTAAAACCTATTTTATGGCTTCAATAACGTTAATGAAGCAATTGTGGATTTCAGAATTTTATATATGTGTGTGTATATATGTGTGTATTTTGTCATCACTGCAGCAGCTGCTGTTGGCCTCAAACATCTCTTAAATACATAGACTTAGCAATGGAGGTGTACGTGACTCTGTTGGTTATTAAACCTCATTAAAACAACCTAAAAGCCCTTCCCTATACAGATGGTTGTCATAACGTGCAGAAATTTGCTACTTATTAATATGTACACTCTATTCCTTCCATTCTGGTTAAAGAAAATTAAAATATAGATGTAATGAGGAGGTAGGGTTTGAAATTTGAAGCTTGTTCCCAGACAGTTTATCTTTCCCAGCAGGGCTTTCTTTGAGGCCGCATCTGAAGGTAGTATAATTTTTACATGCTAATGTCTGGACCTGGATCTAAATGTACAAATTCAGATCTGTTATTGTTTCAGTGCCTTTTTCACTTTTGAATCTTTATAGCAGAAGTCCCTCTAGATGATGAATTTTTTTACTTCAGTAGCAACTCTCATGGGAAGAGCTGGCAAAAAGATCTTCTCCGAAGTGATGGAACTGCTGCCCTACTGTAAAAATATATGTCATGAAGAAAAGCTGCTCTAAATTCTAGTTTTGATTCTTCATAGAATGATACAGTCAGGATTTTGGCCAAAGATTTTGATTCTGAGAAGCAACTACAGACAGGTGCAAAATTCAGAATTCTATTCTGGGATGCAATACTCACTTTTCTGTATATTTGCCTTGGAGATCCAAGTATAGAAACAGTGGCCTGAACTTCCTCACAAGAAAATCTTCCAAATTTAATGAATAATCAGACAAGTACCACTCTTAGGTAAAAAACCTGACATGATTCCTGATCAAGTTTAGTATGAGTTAAAATTTGTTCAGAGCCCAAATCCTAAGTCACCTGCCCTCTCCCCAGGCAATTGATATACAAGAATCATAATTTCAAAAGGCACTGAACTTTCCAGCACTCCTTGTATTTCAGTGGTTATGTGCATGTCCTCCCCCAGTAACTCTGACCATAGAAATTAACCACTGGAAATTTAGGAACGAAGGTGGCTGTCAGTGGTATATAAAAATATTTGAAGTAAGAGGAAGCATTCTTTCATGCAAATCTCATCCTCCAGTATCTAGCCACCAGTTCTAAAACTTTAGTTTGCATTTACAAGCTCCCAGGTCCATCTTTCTATCAGATGTATGTTGACAGGGTTCCCTCATTGCCTTTTTACAGAAGTGCAATTCTGCAATACTACTTGCATATGGGAAGAATCAACATTGCAAAATAAATTATTATGTCCTTTTTTCCACCTTTTTAACCAGCTCATGTAGTATTTGCAGAGTCAGACAGTCTGAATAATTTTCTTCTCACAGAGCGTGTACAAAGTTGCTGTGTTTTCACTTTGTGGAAATTGTTTCCCTAGTGCAGATACAGAAGTGCTGGTACACTCCTGTTAATATTTAGCTGTTCTTGAAAACAGAGCTTGATATTTAAATCCAAACATTATTCTGGCTTCTTGGGCTGGCTGGTGTGAAATTTAATTTGTGCTGTTAAGCCTCAGAAGCCTGGGGAAAACATGAGATGAACAACAGCCATTAAACTCCAGTTTTACAATATCCTTCAGAAATGAAATAGTGACTCAGCGCCATGGACTCAATGTCCCTTCAAGGGCCACAAATATGGGTGCTATGCCTGAATACTGGATTTGACCTTTGGATTTTTTTCAATTCCCATGACAGGGGGATTTGAACTAGATGACGTTTAAGGTCCCTTTCAATGCAAACCACTCTATGATATTTATTGCTAACCCTTCCAATGCACAGACGCAGTGTCAAGAAACAGAACAGAGCAGTAGAAGAACTTTATATTGGCCTTAGAAGTTATGTTTGGAGACTTCCACATTTATTTTCCTTCCACCAACCTCCTCCTTTTAATGTAAAAACACCCAAAACTTTTTGTTTTATTTCTCAGATTTCTTATTCTACACTAGTTGCCTTAAATAAATAAATACTTTCTCCACAGTGAACACTTGTAAAATTATTAATAAATACATACATTCAAGGAAATAGTGCTCAAGATGCATTCATAATGTCAAACAAGTTTGAACTAATCAAAACAACTTCTAAACAGAAGCCTAGTCAAGTACCTCTGAAAAAATTAGCACCAGAGGGAAGAATGGCATTCCACCAGTTTTTGCCAACAAATCTCTATGCTAGCACTTCTGAAGGCATCAGTTGTTTGTTCCTTTGTGCTAGCTCAGTGCAGCTCTCCTACGTGCCCTCAGCTTCAGAACATCAGAGAATTTGTAGAGCCAAAATAAACACATTTTTTCTGTCAACACACTTCACATTCCCCCCCCATAGCAATGTAGTAACTTTCAACTTAAAGATTCTGAATTTTTGTGTGGGTGAGCTGAAAAGCAAGTTCATCATATGAAGAAATAAACTCACCATGGAATCTCCTGGGATTTTTTTTTCTTATTTTCCTTACTATTCCGCTAACATTAATCACCCCCAGCTGCTTAATTCAAATCAATAGGTCAAGGGCTGGAAAAAGCCTGTCACTCCCTAGCTGTGTTAGCTGCATACACATTATATTTTTACATTTGAATAAAGGAGTTAACCTGAATGTCCTGAAAATTTTTTTACAAAAACAACATGATGCTGAACACTGACTGCTGTTCCAAAATCAGTTCACCTGCCAGACAGAAGACTGAATAGCTGTGGCAAAACATCAAGGTTACTGGCAGTGTGACTAGACAGTATTGCCAGGAGGTCAAGCAGCATCAGCCTGTTCCAGCTGAGAACAACAATTTGGGAATGAGAAGTGGCAATATAGAGCTTTGTTTCCTACCCACACAGTATCCTATCTTATTTCAACCAGACCACTTCCCTAATTGTTATATGTGTAATTTTATTTATTTATTTTAGAAATATCACACTGTTTCAGGTTCCAAATTACAAATTACACTAGTTAGAACCACAGATGTCTATATCTTGTTTGTTATTTGGATACATCATATTTTCATTATTTCTATATTCCTCAGTCTACATACTCCTCTTCAGACTTGTACAGCAGAATATATTCTATCCTTATACTTTATGCTGTGTATAAAATTTAATTTACAGGAATTTCACTTCTGTGAAATTTCTTGAACTCCTTGGACTTTCAGTGATGAACACTGTATACACAATTCTCCCTTCCCCCAGATTTTCTCCATTTCCTCTTAAAGCGTCTTCCTTTACAACTATGTTGAAATTTTTTCAGGAATTCTCCCCCCGTCTTTGATCCTAGTTGTTCTGAGAAATCATTTACACTAAAGGCATTTGTAATAATGCAAGTTACAATTTCTAGTTTTTTACTTATCACAGATTGCTTTCTATTCCTTTTCAACAATGTTATTACCTTTAATTTTGATGTGTGATTATTATCAAAAGAGTTTAAAGATTTTATTCCGTTATCATATATAATTTCATTTTTTAATAGAAACAGAACATCTCTAGTCAGCTTTAGAAAGGTGTTGCCAGGATCTTTGTGAAGTAAATAAAACTTTTAAATTGTTAAGGAACAAATCCAAGATTTCAAAGAAGGATAAGATTAATTCTAGTAAGTTTAGTACAACCCTCCTAGTCTGACTATGGAGGTGAGTCAGCAGAAATAACATTTCATCTCTGGGAATGGTCCCAGCACTTGGTAATTCCTCACAGATGTGGTAATCAGTGGTTAACTATAACAATTTTATTATTGGCAACACGTATGGAGAGAACTTATTTTTGCTTCTGACTGCAGTTATATTACTTTCCAATACTTTTCTAAGTAATAAAAGCCCTCAGGCAAACCACTTGATTTGGGTCCTGCTAGCTTCCACCTGTCCTTAAGCATGTGAAAATCTGCATTAATTTTGATGGGAGTTATGGTTTTCCAGGTAGAGAAGAATACATTCTTTTAGGGCACACACATATTTAGTATTTCTGGCAATTAACAGCAGAGTATTTGTAGGCTTTATAGGCAAATAAATTACTGTTTCCTTTAGTACAAAAATAGTAACTCTGATGGCCTGATTGGATACCACACTTTGCCCTCTGATTTGATCGCTATTTTGAAATTTTCATTTGAAAAAATATAGTGGTTTTTTTTTGTCTCTGTGGTTTCTTCTCATAGATAATTCTAAATAACTTTCCATAAAAAACATGCCCTGTGGTGTCTTTGCTTAAAGTGTTTTTATAGTTTTAAATTTTGCCCTTTTCTTTTAGTTTATTATAAACAAAACAAACACATCGAAAAATGGAACATCTTGTGGCAGAGCTATTTTAAACTAAGTAAAACTAAATTACACTGCAACTAAGACACAATATGGTCAGTGTCAAACAGCTCAAAAATATGCCTCACTTCAAAAATAGACCCAGGAAATTATCTTCTTTAATACAATTGCCCTAAATTTTTAAATAGTATGGATAGCCTCTTAGTCATCATTCCTACTTCTCCATTTCCATCTCTATTTTTTTGAACAAACTCGCCATGTCAGTGTGCTGGGTAGGCCTATATTATAGATCTAGCTGTATCCTGTTACTAATGTATGGATCACAACTTTATAATATTAGGTTTTGCTTATGCTGTCAATACTGATTTTGTGAAAGTAAATGCTATATATATATATATATATATATGCATATAAAAACACTGCTTTAATATTAAATACACTGCATTTTCAAACCAAATGCTTACCTGGGAAAGGCATATATGTATGTGTATACACATGTATGTATACATTTATATCTATGTATACATCTATATACCCATACATAACTTAAGTACTTGTGCTTAGCCTATCTGGAAACAAAACACTTCTTACACTTCATAAAGCCATAATCTGCTTTTCATTTTAATACATTCTGTAATCAGACACAGTAGTTGCATGTGGCCTGAAAAGGCTCCATATAGAGTAAGGTTTGAAAATAATTTAAATTATATTTCTGTTTACACATACTTTCACCTGGGGCTAGCTAAAGCCTAAAAGCCAGGCCATTTGAACTGCTTAGGGCCATTTCTGTAATAAACAGAGTGGAGAAATAGTGAGCCATTAGTAATTTCCAAAGTACAGATAAAGTTGCCTTTCAGGCAGACCACATAACACTGCATAAATAAATGAGATTGCCAACCTAATTTAAAATTTGATTTTTGCAGTAATTTTCCTTACAATACACTTCACCAAAATGTATAGTTTTATGAACAAATTCTTTACTACTTAAGATATATATTTACTTATATACTTATACTTTATGGCATAAAAATGTTGGGATAAAAATAGTAAGGGTGATTAATAAATGATTAATTTCTATTTTTTGCAACAAAATCAATTTTTCATCATCGATCAGTCTCATACAATGCAAAAAACATAGGATTCAGTCTTCAGTGGCCACATTTTTGCATCTGGAATTAAGTTGTTCTGATTCAAGCCTGAATGTGTGTTTTTCATTCTTACATTTAATGATCCATAATCTGTTATAATTTTAAATATATAAAAAAGTGTGAGCCTGAATTATGTCTTTTAGGGAAAGCTAAGTGAAACTGAGTTCCTGTTTCTTTTGTTGGCTCCCTTCAGTACTGTACACACTGACACTCAGAGGCCATTCATAGGTTTTTGCATTATTTAACTATTTCTGCATGCACATGCAAATCAATTTTTTCTATTGTATATGGCTGAGCTTTCCAGCTGTCTGCACTAAAGGAGATCTGCACAGATGCCTTTCATCATCTTATCAAAATCAACAGACTAAAATATAGCATATTGTCTTAATATCAACTTTCTACTGATGTTTGTAGTCTTCAAAGGACAGACTAAAACTAAGTACCATTCTCTCAAAAGCTACAGGCAGTTTCAGAGGAAAACAATTCCTTCTAGGTACAATTTTAACTTGTTTTTTTTGTTATTCTAGGTGTCCTTCCTGGGACTCTTCTGTATCTGCCAAAATATGGGTTGCAACATTTCATTCTTTAATGGAGTTACAGTTTGTATGTACTAAAACTAGTATAGGTTTTGGAGTTTTTTTAATCTGATACCTTATTTCCAAGGTGTTGTATTATTGTAAGATATTCATATGTGGCTATGACACTTTAATGCAATTTCTCTTACAGTTTAAGATAATCACTTTTTAATGTGGATACATGATCTGAAGTGAGCTGCTTGAATACTGATGATGCTGTGAACTGCATAATATGCTTACCTTCAGATGAAGTTCAAAGCTGTAGTGTTTGTACATTTTTTTTTCCCCTAAACACAGTAGATGTTAAATCTGCAATCAATGTTTTGACTGTTGTGATATCTGACTTTTCTGAAGAACAGACTTATTCTGTGGGGATCTGAGAATCTCTGAGAGCTTAATTCACTTGCATTTAGTTCAATGAATTAAATTCTATTTATCTCAAAGTTGCAGAATCAACCCCCAGATAAACAGCAACACTAAAGCAAGTCTTGCAATGCTAATTCCTGGTACTTATAATTCCTCCATTTAGTTTTTATTTCGAAAGAACACTGAGCCAGTTTACTCAGTACTGACAGCATTGTCTTCAAAACTCTTTTAAAAACAGCTCACTTGCAAACTGAGCTGAGAGGAACAATGTTCCTGTTTTTTTCTTACCCCCAAACCTAACCGCAGGTGGTCAGTAGAGCCCATAACTGTGTTCAGTGCAGGACTCATGCTCATACTAACTGGCAGAATGATATGGAGTTCCTCTGAGAGTCATTTTTATTAGAAGATAATGAAAAAAATCCCACTTTTGAAGTAAGAAGTGTCACTTCCACCTTCTGGTCATATCGCTGCAAGTATCTTTCCCATAAGGCAAACCACAGGTGAATTAAGTAAGTTAGAGATAATCTTAAGATGCTACTGCATGATTCAAGTTAAGGAATGCCATTTAGATTCAGCCTCAGCCAGTATTTGTAGCCCAACTCAGAAGTATGAGGCTCTTGTTTCTAGAATGCAATCTGTATTCTTTCTAATCCCTTCTTTTGGTCTCTTTTCCTACCAACTCCACTACTGTATCACCATTTTATTATTTCTTTAATATAGCAGTGAAACTACTGAATTTTAAGGGGATAACAGTGGCACAGAATGCATCATTTATATTTACTCCCTTCTGAATGTTCTGCCTCATTCAGGCTTTTCTTTTAATTCAGCTGCCTTATTTTAACAAATATTTATGAGTGGCAGTGAACTTATATTTCTACAATCACTTATAGGAATATTCTTAATTTTGATTTGAATTCACTACCGGAAAAGAGTTTAACAACCAATTGCTAGTCTAGATTTTTAATACTTTAGTCCTCAGGCCTCACATCTCCTGTTCTCATGTCTGATGCCATGCTTACTTGTTATGCTCTCCTGCATATAGCATTACCAGATACTTTATTCTAGTTTTGACTGGAGACTTAACTGAGAATCATCACCCTGACAGTTATTGCCCAAGGAAAAAAAACAACAACAAAAATTCTGTTGAAAAGTAGGAAGTTAATTTTCACAAATGGAAAATTTTAAATAATTAAAATTTGTTTTTAGTCTGCATTGAAGTAAAACCTTGAAAGTATGAAATGCAAAGCCATTAAAGTCATACTGCTCTTATTCACTTAAAAATGACCCATAGCAATGGGCAATTGGCTGGTGTGTGCGCAAGAGGTCTTCCTTCATATTAATCCAGAGTAGAGAGTTGAACAAGGATCCTTTGTATCTCAGATTACATCTCTTGTGGATTGGCTGTTGAAGGCAGATCCTCATATTCTTCCAGATGGAACTATTTCACTGTGTAGAGCTGCATGTCTGGCTGATGCTCAAGCAAAGTGATTGCTTGGAAATTTACTGTAGCATTTAAACTGTGGGTTTGATTTGGTCATCACAGCTGTGAAGAAGTATCTATGATTTTCCAGGCAGATACTCTCCCTGCTACATTATACTGGAGCACGTGAGTGTTTATTTTTTTAACCAAGAAATCTATTCTTCTCAAAACCCATAGGTTCTTATGAGAATGCTCATATCATTTGATTTTTCTTTTCTTTTTTTTCCTTTCTCCAGAAGAAAAAGAAATGCGTTATTTGGCTATGCACTATGCAATCAGTTTTAAGAATAGGTGTTAATCTCATCACTGTGTGCCATTAGAGAAACATTATCGCAAGTACCAGTCCATCACTTATATGAGTCATTATACATCTTGCATCAGAAATGTTAGTCTCAAGTGTCTGGTATACTGGCACTCAAGGTCTGAAAGCTATTTTATAATGAACCACAGCACACAACTGTAGAGTCAGTTCCATCATTCTTTTTTGGCCTGGAATGATTACATCTAAGTGTTCCTTTAATTCCAGCAGTAGAGACTGAATTTTACCTACAACTGATCCCGACTGATGACCCCGTGAGCTGGGTGTAATCATAGCCATGATTTGTTACATTTGCCTTCTGAATAAACATGAAATCTTTAGAATGTCTAAAAAAAAATCCCTTGAGCCATACTTTAGTTATGTTCACATGGAAGGGGGGAAGTATAGACATTAAAATAAATATATAATCAATAAATGAGGGAACCATCTCTTTAAAATCCAGAACCTCCACAAACTATTTGGAAATATAGTTTTAAAAAGAAACTTTGAAGATTTCACTTGCTCATGACATCCAGGAAATAAAGTTATATTGGCAGAAAACACAAAGCACATGTTTAAAAGTACTTCTAAAGGTGTATATCTTAATTATACATTTTTAGCACTCCATTCTTCAGTGGCAAATAAAAATTAGTTATGAGAACTACATAGACAGATATCATCAAGGAACTCACTTGTTACAGATCTTCCATCACTACCTGATCCAGAGCAATCTTTTATGGAAATGTGAACTTTTTGCTTCTTCTAACAATAAAAGGAGTGCAGATCCTTCTATTGTTAATCATCAAAATTAATTTTAAAAATTATTAATGTAATATATAAGAATCATTCACTGACAACATCCTTAGCTCAGCTCTGAAGAGCTGAGATCCTTCTTTATCTTTCATAGACATTGAGTCTGAAAAAAAGCCTAAGAGAGTTAAATCAGTTATCTTAATTTAAACACCCTGATTGCCTAGGTACATTTGAGTCACCAGTAAAGCAGTCTTTCCACTTCCCTCTAAAGGCAATGGCGTAGATAAAGCAATTTTGAAGGCATGAAAATCTTATTTTGTTATATTTAGATTTAGAGGTTTAGTCCTTCTAAGGATCCTAAGCCTCACTGGTAACTGTATAAATGAAGTACCTGATGAAGACACCCTCAGTAGTCTTTTGGTTAGATGTCTGCATTTAACACCCTGTGTCTGAGATATATTTACCTGGATCTTGAAATTTCATTTTTCACATTATGGCAGCTTGAAGTCATGAGAAACTAGTCAGCTCCCTACTGATATTGCCGTTGTCTAACAGAACCAAGGTATCCACTATCCATCTGAGATAATGGAGAGGGGGCCTATCTGTTGCCTTTGAGGACATTGGTTTCATTTTGATTTATATTTTGGTTTTTTCCCCTACAAAGACTCCACACTCATTTATTAACTCATCTTAAACCTAAGAAATTAGTTCAAATAGTAAAAAGGAAGATGAGAACTACTTCTAAAAGGATGATGACCTTAAATATCGGCTAGGTGACTCTTTCTTAAAAGAAATTTGTGGGGGCTGAAAATTTGTCTTCAAGGGATCCTTGCAAAATCAGAAGAATTAGTTAATATTTTGTAACTACTAAATCTCTAACTCAAAGGTTCACTGTAGGCAAATGTTGAAAACTGGGAGACTGTTGAAAAAGAAATCATTGGCTGCTTGCTCTGTCTATGACTTGCCCCTATGCATCCACTTTTTGAGAATGGATGCTACAATGTATTGTCATCTTTATGATACTGTATGCTAGCTAACACTTTTTAACGTTTCCCTAAATATCAAACTACTCTGTTTTACTGATGTAGCTTTACTGAGGTATATAATAACTTTGTGCACAAAACTTTTCGTATCATTCTTATTGTAACTGCTGTATCTGTAATCCTCATGCATCTCATGCGTCTGTTATGATTTTCCATAGAAGTAGTAGTTTGGAAGAATACCTTTGTCCACTTCTTACACTTGAAAAAAAATCCTGTCCATCTTGTAGTAATTTCTGAGGAGCTGTTCTTCACAGAACTATAAATCCTGTCCTTGGCTGCAAATGGACACTGTACTTGCATGTTTTATAAAAAAAAAAAAAAAAAAACCAAAAAAACAAACAAATATAAACACCAAAAAACCACACCACAGGAAATACTGGTTTTAGAAAGGCAAGATAAAAATTAAAAAGAAAAATTAAATTTAATCAGATAATTCAATGTGCATATATAAAAGACACAAACCTTCTCTTTCCTGTAACCTTCCCTGTTTTTCTAAAATTTACCTAAAGGTTTTAGTCTAAAAAAAGGCAATTTCTATTTACAAGAGTAGCTGAAGCAATTTAAATAAGTTAGGCTTAAAATAAATATGTGAGATTTCATATATCTCATGGAACACAGGTTAAAATGCATCCTTTAAAGAATGAGCGATTAAGAACTTGCTTTAAAATTAATCCAAAATGAAGGAATTTCTCCACTTGATAGGTGTAGATTTTAAATGTTAAAGGTCTGAGCCTGCATCACTTGTATGTTTAAAGCCCCTCATGACCTCTGACTACACTGTAACTATAATTTACTCAATGTTTTCTTTTTACTTCAGGTTGCAAAAGGATTTTATGATTACTGCCCCATTTACAGGAAGGCAAACTGAGTCATCATCTTGAGCTCAAACCAAGTCCTTTCTATATGGTCCTGTCTCCTTTTAAAGAGGAAACTTCGAAATAACTGGAAGACTGGATCTCTTGGAAGCTACTTTACATTTTGCACTGCTAATGAAATTACACCCTTGATGTTTTCTAAATATATCACAGGTAATCACTGCATCAAAACAACACATTCTTCTTACCGTGATTTGAAAGATTCATCAGATTCACAAAATCCCTGCTCTTTGTACAGAACATTTGGAAACAACTGGAACCAGAAGACATGTCACTCAAACAGTTACCTTAAGGAACCAGGACACATTTAATGTCAGCTTTTTACAAGTACCAGGTTATTAATCCTAGCAATATTAATCCTGTATTTATATTCCTCACTCAATTCAGGAGTGACTAATAGATTGAAATGAAGCAGAATTTCAAATTCATCTGATGCTGTCTGTGTTTTTATATATAAGTCTCTCTCTAACACTTATTATACAATTATATATGCTTAGTTCTGAGAAACATTGCAAAAATATTTGTAATTCCCAAAGTATAGCTACGGGGAATGTGTAGGAGTGCTAATCGTGTGACATGAAGGGAAAAATTACGTAAATTCATGAAGTGCTCTGTTTTGCAGTGCTCACACTTTGAAGTCAAGGCAGATACACAAACATGAACAAATCTAGCACTTGCAGGCAGACTGCCAGCCAATTCCCTCACATATAAGAGCAGTTCATGTATCAGTAATGGCTGAATCAACAAGTGACAGATTTCTTCTTACAGCTAGGTGAAGGGTGGTTTCACCGCAAAGAGTACATTTACATTCACCTCATGTTCCGATGTTGCGGTGGTAGAATCCACCCAGGGGGTGGCTGAGGAGAAAATAGATAGACCAGATGAGTGGTGGGAAGAGACCACTGTGTAACATCTCCCCCGTGGGTTCAGAATGGTTTCTCCCTATTGCCGTTATGCTAACTCTGTTACAGCGGTTGGTCAGTTGCTCCCCCCCCCCCCCCCCCTTTACATGATCATGTCCTTCGAGAATGTCCCCCCAACCTCGATGCCCCATTGGCCTGGCCCCCTTCTCCCCTCCCCCGCTGTTCCCTGGTTGGCTCCCCCTGTATTGCCCCTCCCCTGTTCCCCCCGAACCCTGTCCCTATTGGCTGGTTCTCCCATATAAAAGGTGATGCTCTTCCGTGTCTGCTGTCCTTTTGTCCCTGGACCCTTCCGAGACAAATAAACGCGGGAACCCATACAAAGGACCCCTCTCACCTCTTTCCTCGGTGTCCGTCTGCTTTCTTTGAGGAGTGTCTGTGGCTGCTATCTTGCCAGCAGGGCTGCAGCCTGCAGTAAGGATCACTGGGATGCTGCCAGGGGGACCGCAGAATGCTGGCGAGAGCCTTGGGCCAGGGGCCCTTTGGAACACACGGGGCTGTGGGTCTGTCCAAGACCCTCAGAGAAAGCATTACATTTTGTAACCATGGCTCCTGAAACTAAATTGTGTTTAACTTGTAAGGAAAAAAAGAATGGCTTTATGGCCACCACGATCTGTTTAGGGTTCTAGAAGTTCTACTATTTGTTCTGCCTTTCTGAGCTTGAAGGCGTTTACCTAACATTCAAAATAGTATTTTCTAAAATGAAAGAGGAGGAAAAAACAAAAAAAACCACCACCACCAACAACAACAACAATTAAAAAGAAAGTGTGGGTGTAGTGTAAGAAGCCTCTTTTAAAAAGCGCATGAATTGCATTGCACATAACAGTTAAACAAACTCTGCTCAGGGTATCATGTAGTCTAGGGGCAGGTTAAACTGCATGTAACAGGACGGGAAGAATGGATTGGTCGTTCTTAGTTTTGAGAGGAAAAAAATTAAATTATTCAGGCGATTTATCTCTAATCCAGTAGAGTTTCAATCACAAAAGAGATTGATCATTATTTACTGTTGTTGAGGATATCATGTACTCATGATGTACATGTGTTTAAGAACAAGGGCTTTTTGTGTACTGATTCAAATTCACAAATATGGATTCAGTGTTTTGTTGTACTGGGTTCAGTGGCTGCATTTGGTTTAAAAGCTGTGTGACATGCATTGTGACAATGAGCCACAAAGCTCTCAGAGTGAGTTCTGCCTTTTCTCTTTTCTCTTTATCAGTAACAGTTCAGCCTGGTCATCTCTGTTAAGCAATGTCCAACAGAGTGATGATTACCTAACTGTATAATACTGAGATGATATTATATACATTTTATATATATATTTTATATATATATATATATATACACACCATTCATGTTATTCAAAATCTAAATACCGTGAAAGTTTTTACTTTGGACAGTTTTTGTACTAGTAACATTCATAGCTGTGCCTGGTTCTCTTTTCTTTTTCCTTCTGCACTGAATCCACTTGTTAAAGTAAATAACTCCAGATTTGATGCAGGTGAAGGTAGTTAACAAGATGTTGACCTAGTCATGCATTTGAGTCAAAGCAACACAAAGGCAGGAAAATGTTTTGCTAATCAAAACACTATCTATAGCTAAGGGTTATTTTAGCTGAGGTGGCTAATATCCTGAATTGTTTGTATAATCCTATTATTTCCTTTGTAATACAGACCATTGTGTCTTCTGGTGAGCCAGTACAGTTACAATAAAAGGGAATGTTGTTTCACTCCTGCTTAAGTGTCTGTATTCTCTTCAGCTTCTGAGTGTGGCTCTGTAAAAGCATGTAGCATTGAGGATTCAGATAGGCACATTTATTAAATAAAAAGAGGAAAACATTACCAGTTCACCTACACTTAGCATGAGGGACTACTGATATACAACCAATTGTATAATATAAAAAAACTACTGATCTTTCATCATGGCAGAGATATTTTGCAAGAGAAGTGCTTTGAGAATATTAGGCTGTATTATCTAAATCTGCTAACTTTCCTCAAGGACTTTTCTTTATGAAATTTTGAAACCACTGTATACCTCAATATTTCAGTCATAAAGATTTCTTTAAGACAGGTATTCATAGATACAGAGAACCTTACTCTGATGAGATCTGTAAGATCATCAGCAGTGAAAACGGACTTCAAAAAACGTTTCAAAGGCAGATGAAGTTTTTCCTATTGGTAATAAAGTAAGTAGGCAGTCATCAAGATTCTATAACCACAGCAGTTGTCATCATTTTTATTTATTTAGGATTCCAAGATTAAATTAAGGAAAAGCATGTCCTACATGAATTAAGGAAACTCAGGGAGCTCACATATTTAAAGAATGGATGGAAGTAAGATTATACTTACAAACACATGATACATTCAATTAAAAGGCTTTGTAACACCTCCAACACAAAATCTAGGCCAAATACCTGTCACAACCCAGATGAAAAAGTTTCTAGGAGAGAATTTTTATTTCTTTTTCTCTTATGCAATCTACCCTTTTCCTTCGATGCTCCAATCCCATTTTAAGCTCTTCTGGTTGTCTCCCTCTCACACCCATCATAACCTTATTCACAAAGGTGGGACTCAGATGACTCTCAGCCAAGAACCTCCAACTGTGTATCAGAAGAAAAAGATCTCAAGGAAAAACTCTTCCTGCACTGTACTCCTACCTTTGGCAGACCCTTGAATGAATGGTCTGGGTTGGAGCCCTTGAGGTGATGCTCTAGGATTTGTTTCTTTTTCAGACTCTTCTCTAAATGACAAGCTTTTAGCTGCGGTTAAACCTTAGGAAAGTACTCTCACAAATGACACAGAGAACCTCTCAGTAGTACTGACTTTCCATTTGCAGTCCACATCAGCTGGATCTTCAGTCCTTTGCAACCCTAACTCCAAATCTCACCTTAGGCCTGAGACTGATCACTAGCCAAGGACTCTCAGCTATGGTCCAGTTAAAAAAGCCCTTAGGGGAGAGACCTATCTTCAGTGTAAGTATCTTTGTCTGCTTCTTTGACACTCACCTCCCACTGAAGGTCTAAGTTTTTGTGTCTAACCACATTCCCAGTTTTAATCTTGGCCTTGGCTTTAGTCTCAGCTGAGGCCTTCCTGCTAGGGCACAGTATTCATAGGAGAAGATGTCTTTTTGTCCCCTCCCTTGCTTTAGCAGCTTCTTGACAGCACAAATAAAACTGGAGCACACCCTAGGCATTAACATATATTTTGATTCTATCTTTGCCAAGGACCTGCAGACATGGTCCAGACTACAACGTGGCCCAGAAAAACATCTTGCAGCTCACCCCTTGATTTGGTTCTCCCTGTTCAACTGCATGTTCACACTTTGTCTCTCCCCCACTTCTAGTCCAAACTGTCACTTCTATTGCAACCTGGGGCTCAGTTACAGACCTGCAGCCATGACCTAAATCAGCAGCCTAATCCATCCCTTTAAATGATCTTTTCAATTGCTTATGGGTTCAGACAAAACTCAGACTGCTTCTACCTTGGCAGAAGAGGAACTTTTCCTCAGAGAGATTTCCATTAACTTGCCCAAGGAAACCTATTTTCAAACTGAGCTCAATTTAGAAAGAAAAGTTCTTTTCCACCATGAGGAAACTAAATCTTCCTCTGGAATGTACCCCTAGTCAAAGGTAGGCCAAATGGATCATATTTTTGTAATAATCCAAGAATCAGTGAAACATACACATGTGTGGCTGAACATCAGACACACATCTGAAAACACTGCATTTAATTTTGCAGTAAAAAAATTTTTTCCTCAAACCTACTGCAAAATGTGCTTGCTCCCCTTTTTCAGTGAGAAAAGTAAGAAAATTATTCTTTTCCTCTTTTTTTATGCCTGAAAACATATATATGTATAATTCTAAATAGTTAGAAAATCACTCTAGGTAGCGAAATTCAAGATAAACAAACCAATAAAATAAATTATGAAATTGATTACTTCTTTTTCAATGGGTTACTAGCTTCTGCGTAACAGCTGAGTTCCACATAGCAAATATGAGAATTGGCCGAATATATAGCTGTTGGTATAGCCCAAAAGAAAACATGGTATGGGTTCATTTGCAAGAAAGGGTGATGAAAGTAAAGATCAGACACATCAAAGTGCAAGAAAACAATTCAGCAGTTTAACTAATTCTGTGGTTCTGCCACAGAAACATAGTGAAACTTCTGCCAATAGAGACAGACATGCCTACTTGCAATGATAATTAAGAAGTCTGCAAAATAATCATAATAACAGTTAATTTAAAAAAAAGCAACAAAACAACTAAACCAACAGTTTAAAGTCTTTGTTCATTTAGAAATCTTGAGTCTTATAAAATCTTCAAAAACCAAGAGGAAGGTAATTTCACACAAGCATTTAAAATGGAAGTGTTTGCAAAGTTGAATCACATCTGTAGTCTTACACTGGGTTTTAGTATCACTTCTCCAAATAGTTGTACACTCTCACCTGCTTTTATCTAGGAAGGGACAGAAGATTTCTGTTTTGATCAGTGAATTACTTTGCTTGAAACTGTATGCACACACTGTATGTATGCACTCTAGCAGCAGCTTTTCCAACCATTCAGTCACTGATTTAAGAGAAGATTTGGGAAGTTAAGAATGCTACAACCCCTGATCTCGTTCTGCGTGTTTTGTCACGCAGACTTCTCAGTTAAGAGCTGTACTTGACATAGGGGTTGATTTCAGAGTCAGGAACAGAGTCCATAAGTAGACAACAGACTCAAAATTGTGCAGAAAATCCATTATAAGGAGTGAAAACCAATCTCTAGACTGATGTAGAACTAGCAGATTGTTTTCCTATTCTGATAGATATTCAAGTTTGTACACCTTCATCTTCATTAGAAGAGATAGGAAAATAATCAATCATTTTTCCTAAATATTAAAAGGTAATGTTAAAAGTGTTGATATCTCCCAAACTTTCTCCCATTTAACATCACTAACCATGAAATACATCCAAATAAATCAGGGAAAGTCTTCAATATGTTTTAGTGTCTGAGAACAAATTCTGTTTTAAGCAGAAAATAAATACAGTGAATAGAGAGAACATTTCCTTCTCAGTTCAGGTATTTCTGTGCCTGGAGCAAGGACATTGTGTAGACAAAAAGGGAACAAGAAGTTCTGAGGAAGGACATTTAAATAAAATTATTTACTGTCCACAATAAAGATGTGATTTTACAAATGTGTTTTCTTTTCACTTCCTTAAAGACCCTTTTAGAAATCAGGTTGCAGAACAACAATACAAGAGAAGGCAGCAGCAATTTTTCATCTTGATAGAGTTTGCATTTTCATATGATCATTTCCTGATGATATGACTTTTACACACATTAACTACCAGCAATTACAGTCACAGGAAAGCATCAGCTGTATCATCCAACCCTTTCTTGAATTCCTTGTGCTGTTCATCTGACTGACAAAAGGGTTGCCTTACAGGCTCAGTGAAGGGCCTCAAATGCTGTCAGCCAGAAGCCAGCCCTGAACACAACTTCCTGTATCTATAGTTTACAAAAGTTTAAAGGCTGGAGATTCTAGGGATTAAAATAAAGGGTGAGCTCAATTTTCCAAAATCACTCTCCAAAAAACATTTATAACTTAATCTCCACAGTAGAAAAAATCAGCAAAACCACCATTTCTTCAGGGTTTTTTAAAACATTAACTCTTTAACTCACTTTAACTGTCAAAAGTTTAAGTGGGTGTAGCTTCCTAAATTTACTGCAGAAACTAAGGTTCAGCTGGCAATAGATGCTGTAGAAACTCCTTTACCCTCTTTGAAATTCTCTGATGTTTTTCCCTCTTGTACCTTTCCCATAATTCTAAAATGAGACTTACCCCACCCTAATAGAGAGGGTGATAGGACTAACCTTACTAGATTCCTCACAACTGCTAGAGAGATATTACATGGAAACCTGTAACCCATTGGACAACAAGGGAAGAAAAACTCCAATACATTTCTTCCTGACAAATTTTTAAATGATGTTTTATATTATTTGTGAAACTTTGCACGTTGCAAATGATACCTTACACAAATGTGACCAGTCGATGAGAGTGGATAATATTACTTGAGGAAACATTTTAGATAATTTTTTCAAGTAAATATGGATTTTGCACTTTTTGAGTTCTCCTAATTTTATGGACTTCAGTAACGCCTCCTGTAACACCTTCTACTGGGATACAGTGTAAAAAAATTTTAATAACAACTTTGAGGATGCAAAGCAGAAAACTAAGAATTGCTACCTGCAAAGTACTGCTAGCACATTCTGCTGCTGCCTTCAATGAGGAGAAAATATGAGCTTTTTCACTTTGCAGTCCTGAAAATTCGGAATTAAGAAATATTAAATATAAGTCTCGAGTTGCCCAAGAATCAAAAATTTTCTTAGCTAACTAACTGGTGATGAAGATTATGCATGCTATGTTACGTTGCTGCTGGCCAAAAGTCCCCTTTTCCTATTTGCTCTGTAGATCTCCCATAGTTTATGATATGAACTGAAAACTGGAAGAACGATTCAAGCCCCTCTTTTGCTTTTCCTGTGGTGCATCCATATTTGCATGTACTTGGTAGGTAGAGGGCTATCACATCGAGACCCTTGGAAAGCCTGCTGACAATTTTCATTTATTGACATTTCTACGTGTTAAGTGTCCTATTAAAAACAACAACAGAAAGTTGTGATTTTCAGACCATGATAGCAAATTAGGCATTTAAACAATTATCACTTTCTACCCCAAGTACCATGATCTATCCACAAAGTTTGAGATTTCTTTGTTCTAGAAATACTGAAGCCCACAAATTACACAGCTTGATATTTATTTTGGCAACTTGTAGTAAAACATCAGTGTAACCACCTTTTGGCTCATGGGCAGAATGTCATTACACCAGTGTCTTTTGATGCTTTAACCATCTTCAAACATTCTCAGTTACAGTGAGTAGACCTCTTAGCTGGAATGAATCCACTTTACTTTGTAAATTACATTGCTACTTCCTCCACTGTAAATTTATCCTGGCTCCTTTAATCAATAGTGTAATTCTACAATGCAGAGTCATAGGTTCCTTAGTGTGAGAGCTACTGCACTTTGTTCTGAAGAACAAAAAGCATAAGAAAAGGTATAACATGCTCAGAGCTCCATGTTTACACATGAAAAGCAAAGGCAGCTGGCCAAATACACTTACAAAATGGTTAATTTTAAGAACTCCAGTCCAAAAAGTAATGATGGTATGAGATGTAAAGAAACAAAGTGAGATTCTAAAAGCATGTGACTCACAATAATTGAAATTAAATCTAACCAAAAGTGTAAGCCAGAAACAGTCATTGGAATGCTGGAAATATGAGAAATATTGAATATAATGAAAAATACTGAAATTTATTTGCAGTACTAAAATAGTGTGCAGAAAATTTGAAGCCTTTCTTCTACTGTATTTTAAGTCAATGTCCTTTAGTTAGAGAACGATTTATCCTGAAATCATTAATTACTCCATAGATTAAATATTTATTAACTTAACCTTTCTACTGTGCAAGTCAGTTGAGCAGTCTTCTTTGAGCTACACATTTATTTTCTTCTCAACAGTAATTTTATAGGCAAGGCAAAACTGAGACAGTTGTTTGTTCCATAATCTGCTGAAAATAAAGAATAGAAAAATATATCTTTGTTTAAATTTATAACAAGCTTTAATAACAAAAGGGTACTCATACAAGGGAAAAAAGAAATTTTTTTAATAGATGAGATCAGAGAAACTGGCTGTGGAGATTTTTTGCTTTACTGTGGGCCAAAGTAAACACAGAACAAAGCATACCCACCCCTGGAAAATGTTGTAAACCATGTATTTAGTGGTTCAGAGATTCAAACACATTTCAGTAATTAATATATGCAAAGTTACCTGAAACCTTAAGTTTTCGTTTATATCCTCAGGCACTTAACCAAATGATCTTTATTCTAGTGGTTAATGTAATGGTGGAATGTAACTAATGAGTGGTATGTAACTTAAAACCATATTTACTTATTCCAGTGTAATGATAGGGTGGGGAAATTTTTCACTGAAATTGCAAAAGATTTGGATATTTAAAGTATTATTCATAAGTGCTGGAGTGAATTTGATTCCCAGGGTTCTTTGCCTATCAGTGTTAGGTTTTGATTACCCAGGGGGAAAAAGGTTCTAACATCTATAGAGGATCATCCTTTTACATATCCTGGCAGATGTGAATATTTTGTATGCCAGTTATAACAGTTCTCTGAACAATATTTACTATGCTAGTAAGACTTTTAGCTGAAACTGATGATTTGAAAATGCTGATTTTAAAAAACTGAAATATTTCCTAGAAAGTGTTTGGGTTTCATTATGTTTTTAAAAAAGCCACTAAAAATGTTCACATTTTCTACAAATGCTTTCTAGTGAAATAAAAATAGATCCCTTATGTTCTTCTTGTTTAAGCTTATTTTTGCAGTCGAAGCAAGGTAAGTTATATTTAAATATAAAACTATGGTAATGAAAATGTATAATTTCAAAGCCTCCTAGTTTTGTTTTACACATAATGTACACATTTGCAATGTGGCAGAAATTGTTGATAACTTGAAAAATTTTGTTAAATAGAAAAAAACCACTTATTATCAGCTCAATATTTAAGATTTTATGCCTGTTTCAAGCATGTGTATAAGTGTCAGAAATTCCTACTCCTAAGTTTTTCAGGCATCTTTGACACCTGCAGTTGTTCCTCTTTTTAAAGTAGCCCTTCCACAATTATCACCCAGAGGATAGAAGTTATTTGTGTTCCCTTTCCCTACTGAGTGACCCATATATTAGAATATTAGAAAAAATGAAGGTTTCTTCTGCAATGAAGTAAAAATAAAATTAAAGGGAAGTCTTGACCTGTGAGGTCTCTAGTTTCTTTAGATGCATCCCTTTCTGTTTAGCCAGACCAAATCACCTACCATGGTAACTCCTTCAGTGTTTTTTCATTATACATTATAAGTGATACATCTACCTTTTGCTTCCAAATTAATGTGCTAATTAAAGTAGACTGAGCTTACAAAGGCAGCAAACTCACTCAGGTCTCATTAACTTTGCTAAGGACACTGGAAATTTAAGCTTCTTTTTATTCAGGCCTATTTATAGACATATCATTGGCTAGAGTTGAACATAAAGACATAGGAAACCTGCCCAAGTGTTTATTTACAAAACCAGTAGCAGCAGATGTGGTGTTCAGGGTTGCAGGCCTAGAGAGGGGCTAAAAACACAGGAGAAGCAGAAGGGAAGGAAATCTAAAAAAAAAATTTAAAAAGGAAAAATAAAGGAAAATATCTCCCTTGCCCCAATAAATAAAACCCTCTCCTAGCTTCCAGGTTGAGAATGGAATTTCATCATCAGAACCTGTAGTGGTGACAAGTCAGTAAGTGAGCTCATTGCATGGGTAATAGACTGACACAGTTTCCCTTCACATTGCATTTACTGAGCAGCTCTGGCAGCAGATCTAGAGGGAGATACTTACATTGCCCTCCCAGCTGGTGGCCATCTGCCTTAGTGACAACTGCCAGATGGAGGAAAAATGCATGAAATCAGGGATCAAACACTAAATAAAAGAAAATTACTTTGAAAGCAACTTTGTCATGTTATAAATAGACTGTTTTAAAATGTCTCACATGTTTTAATTAGAAGGGGAAAAGGGAGGTAATGAGGTAGATATAAACCTGTGAGAGAAAGATAGTGCAGCAATTTGCACACCGCCTTAGTCTGCTCTGAATGTGGATGACACTAATTTAGAGATACATTTTGATGTTCTTACATCAAAAAGTATCCGTTAGATGAATGCAAGAATTACCAAATAAAGTTTCTTTCCTCTCATGTTTAGCATGGTGGGAGCCTCCCACAAGTGCATTCCAGTTCCTGGGGGTGCTTTTCACGAGCGACTTGCTCTGACCCTCTGCACTGATTAATCTTCTTCTGAAAGCAAACTCGGACAGAGCAGGGCTGGTGGGGACCAGTGTCACCGGCCTGAAGTCTGCAACAATGAATCAGCAACTGCAGCCTGAAGAAGGAGGAACAAGGAAATTGATGGCTCCCTTTTGCCCCTGCACACAAGCTTAATGATGTAAAGGGTAAACAAACCCGCCTTAATTCACCAAGGGATTTAAAACAAACAAAAAAGCTAAAAGGAAAGAAAAAAAATAAAAACAACAACAAAAATGTTTAAAACCTCAGAGACCTTGCTTTTTCAAAGATAATTCATGAATTCCTGGGAAAGTAGGGTTAAACAACTTCTCCCACGCACTACTAAACAGGCCATTAGAAGAGGATGTTGTGATAGCTAGAACGACAATGCAAAATACAGAGGCAGAGAGATTGACTGGGTGTGGAAGTTTATTGGTACTACTGTACCAGTGACAAACACTGAGTTAGTGAGCTCTGGAAAACTCAATGCCTCCATTTAATAATGTTAACATCTTCCACCTGTGTCTACTTCTAGTAAATTTGAATGAGAATACTTTTGCTCTTACCTGACAATAAAGGGACTTGGGAAAAAGTATATTTTTCTTATTAATAAAATATAGGGGAGAGACTTCTGAACAATTGCATAGCTGAAATTACTTGAGTAAAGAGTTTTGAGTAAACTGTTTTGATTTGACAAAATAATAGTCATTTGCAGAAGGCAAAACATTTTCTTTTCTTCCCTAGAAATTGGTTTTGAAGTGACCTATTTAGAAAACTCAGTTTATCACCTTTTCACTGTACTTCTAGGTGCAAACGTGCATGGTGGTCACCATTTGTGTAAGACCAAGACCATTATCTCTCAAATGTAACCATCTCTTGTCACCCTGCACTCTGTGCAGAGAGGGATATGTAGCACCCAGAGACCAGGGAGTATCTGAATCATTAATATGAATGTGGCAATATGCTGATGCAAATAGTCAGAAGTACATGCAAACCATGAAGAGCACCATCAGGAAGCTTTGCCTCAACTTTGGAGACTGTATTAGCCTTTAGGCATTTTAATCAAATTCTGCCTAATATTCCGTGTAACAACAGAGTTGTTGTGAACTTCCTTACAGATTTACTTGATAAGGTTTGGGAAAGGTCTTATTTTACAGATAAAATAAGGTTTGGGAAAAGAATCAGTGGGGTTTTGGGGGTCTTTTCCTTGGTGTTTTTTGGTTTGTTTTTTTTTTGGGGGGGGGGGGTGGTTTCTCTCTGGTTTTTGGTTTGGTTTTTTTTGTTTGTTTGTTTGGTTTGGTTTGGTTTTGATTTTGTTTTTTTTTGTAACAAACATCAAAATTAAAAATGTGTTGATTATGGAAGAATTTTTGAGCTGTGGCATGAATACAACTCTGTGATGGAAATGAAACAGTCATCTTTGACGATATAAGAGAATGAAACATGAAAATCACGCCAGGTCCCACAGTACCAACAGACTTACACTGGAGTTCTTCAGAGACAGCACTTCCAACTCTTTAGTAGCAGGAAGAGGGTATATTCCTTACATCTTTTTGTGAACCTCAAAGTGAGTCACCAGAGCAGTGTTAATGGCTCAAAGGTGACAATTAGTTCTGCTTAGTACTTGTATCAGGATTCTCGAAAAATCTGGGATATAGCAGGAAAACCCTAGATTGATCTTACTGAGTTCTCGCTACCACAGAATACATGCACTCTGCCCCACATAAATGCATAAGCAGAGAACTACCAGAATTTCCCTTAGAAATGGAGTTGTTTTCTATGTCAAACTATACTATTTTAATATTTTTCTTTCCTAAATATTAAGTGATTTGACAATATAGTATATAAAAAATAATTTACAGCAAACATCTAATATGAAGAAATCATCAGTCAGATGTGCACATCCTGTTCTGTCACTGGAATAAGAATGTTTATATGCCTCATGATAGAATTGCTCCCCTGTATTTATCGTTGTTTCGAAGGTCTTGAAGAATTATCCTAGAGATTCCTTCCAGTACCTGAAGAAAGTGTCCAAGAAAAACAGAAACTTTTCACAAGATCATATGATAGGACAAGGGGGAATGACTTCAAAATGAAAGGTAAGTCTGGATTAGATGTTAGAAAGAAGTTCTTTCTTGTGAGGGTGGTGAGGTTTTGGAACAGGTTGCCCAAGAAGTCGTGGATGCCCCATCCTTGGAAGTGTTCAAGACCTGGTTGGATGGGGTTTTGAGCAACCTGGTCTAGAGGAATGTGTGTCTGCAGGGGGATTGAAACTGGATGATCTTTAAGGTCCTTTCCAACTCAAGCCATTTTATGATTCTATGACTCTATAATTCCTTTCTGACCACCCAGGCAAGTTGCATGTATTTCAGAATAAACAAGTAACACAGCAGGAACATAAAGACAGAGGAACACAAGAAGCTCTTGATGAAGGTGGTTTTGTGTAAGGTGGTTTTGTGACCACCCAAGTGTTCCGTGTGTATCACAGGATAAGGACTCTCAGGCCCTAATAGTCAGGGAAAAAAGAAGAGAATACAAAATGAGGTTACACTGCTATTCAGAGACCAATACCATGAAACATTTCTATTTTTGTACATAAATAGAAATTTTTGTTTTCAATGTTGTTGCTAGATCACTATTTATATAGAAGGCGAATAAAGCATAAAGAAGAAGACTAGAATACATTCAAAAACATTGCAAAACTTATTATTGATATATTAATGGAAATTTATAGTTACAGTTACATACATTCCCTACGCCTCTTTGAAGATAACAGGATTTTATAGATACAATTCCAATTGCAACAATAATTTCTTGGTACTCTGTGGATTGGAAAGTGAGTTTGGTTCTAGCTGTCAAGTCATTAAGGTTCATATCTTTAGGTAATAACTGAGAACAATCTGAAAAGGTATGACTAAAGTTGTAGTCTTGCATCTTTCCCTCTTGTTCATCTTTCTCCCACTGTGTGTAGTGTGTAGTTAAGGAAAAAGGGTGAAACAGAGTAATGTAAAAACACAATGGGCCAGCCTGGACCATCAAGTTCCTAGTTTTTCCCTGTAACATGATTCTAGGCAGCACAACAATGTAAAGCTTGTCATTACTTCTCATAAAACCTATTATTTTGAAATATGGGACCTACCTGAACACATATACAGGTTACCAAAATAACCTGTGGAATGGATGTTCAGAGCCTCACAACTGCCTTTATGCAGCTCAGAGCTTGAGCATAACTTTAAGTGAGCAATTACTGTGAGCAATAAGAGGCAAAAGACTGTAGAAAGGAAGTTCAAATATTTTACACCTGAACTTGCAACTTTAACATATTCCAGCCTTCATCAACCAGCTCTCTTTGACATCTTGCATTTCTAGAAGTGTAAAATGGACATAGTTATTGTCAGAATGCATGAATACAAAAAACCTCCTTGTAGCTCCAGAGCTGCAGACCTCTGGTAGCTAGCAATTAAATGTATCTTCTCTCCACTCTTTAACTCTGCACTGGGAAGCAAATGACAATTCAAGTATTTCAAACAAACAAAAAAATATTCATGACCATGTATGTCTTATTCTCCCTCTTGCCTGCTAGAAAAATCCATTTTTTACTATAAACTAGATTAAAATGTTTTTATACATTACCTAAAAAATTTAGAAAGAGATTTTCCCCACTTTTTGATAGATGAATGACAATTGTAGGCCTTTCCCTCAATTAAAGCTTACTCACTAAATGTCCGGTATAACACAAGCAACTCACAGAAATAAACAGAACAATCTCTTCTAAATTACCAAGGCTCCCTCAGCATCCTCACTTGTGTCTTACAACTTTATTCTCCAGAGTCTGATTGCTGTAAAAGTCAGAGAAGTGGGGTTGATGATTGAATGCTAAAAGGGGGGGTGGGGGGTACATGTAATACCTTATTAGGCATTCTGCAGACTACTCAAGAGGAGTTTATTTCTTCTAAGAATTTCAATTAGCTGCTAAAGAAGACGAACCTTCTGAAACTTCCATGAGAAAGCAGATAAAGATGTAATTTTCAGCCGGTCAACAGGTAAGAGGCAATTTTCATCCTATTATGATGTGTTCTGCAGGAGACAGATTTGACTAGTGTGCAAGAAAATGCTTTCCCAGCACTTTATCAAAGACCCATCAGTCCCTAAAATTCAGGAGTTTCTCTGAAAAGCTAAAAAGGACACCTACAGTCCAGATAATGGGGGTATCAGGCAACTTAATCACAGTTGCATTGCCTGTCCAAGTCCACAAATTAAAAAAAAAAAATATTTAAATAGGAAATAAATCAAGTATGTACATCTTGTGTGTTGACTCTGAAGTCCAGAAAACCCCAAAACAGGTCTGAACACATATTTTGTATATAAAGTTATGGCAAGTATCAAAGACAATATTCTGATCTATTATAAATTAGTGATGTCTTGCAAACATTTAATCCTTCATTCTGTAAAATGAAATCTAGTTTTTGTTATCAAATTTTTCCCTGTGTACATGTGATCATAGCTTTCAATTTCCTGTATTCAGAGTCTTCTGAAGAGAATAAGGAGAGAGATAATAAAGAAACTGGTCTGTCCTTTCAATGGGAGAAAAACTATGTCTGGGAAAGGCATGTCTATTACTAGATACCCACATCGATTGAAAGATGATAGCTCTGATTAACAGTGATGAGAGGCTACTGGTTCTGGCAGCGATGAAGAGTTCTGACTTGAGATTGCACAAGCAGCATGTAGATAATTTTGGCATTTTATCTACTGATTTCCAAAGTATTTTTAGAGAAAAGCACTCTACAGAGTATTCCTGCCAATTTACTTCATGGCAATTTATTTCTTCTTTACCTTGTCATTTTGTTTTCTGCTTTGGAAAGCAGTCTGTATTGTTTTTTTCTGCCCTCCCTATTCTAACCTACAATTGCTTGTCTTTGTAGTCCTACCCTTCATCTTGTCATTGTATCCTGTCTTGTCTCCAGAGGTAAAGCTCTCCTGACAGAGATTTTCTTGCTGTTTTGCCACTCAGAAAAGGTTCAGTATAGCTTCTAGGAATACCTTAGGTGTGGGTCACTTGATAGCTCCTGTGGGACTAGCTATCTATTTTTACAAGGTTGAACCAAGAACAATGGAAATTTAAAAAAAAATCAGGAACTCACATCTTGCTCCTTCAACTCGCAACCACTGCACTGAATGTGAGCAGTCCTCTCGTCTGAGCCCATTTGGTGTTGATAAGAAACAAGGAACTCCTATTGTTTCAGAGAACATGTGCATGGCCAGTAAAAATGAAGATCCTTCCCTGTTCTGAACTGGAGTTTTGTTGTCTTTCCACACACATAATTTTCCAGGTGACAGAACAGATTGAAATGCTGATCTCCTGGAGCAGGGATGCTGAGTGCAGCCCAGGGACCAGACTTCACCTACCAGGACAATTCATCCAAACTATGGCCCAGCTTTCTCATTCTTCAAATAAAAGCAAGGAGCAAAAAAAACCCTAAGGATGAACTCTGTAATACTCACAAGTGTAATATCTGTTTCTGAGAAGCGGAAAACATCTGAACTATTATTGAGCATCCCATTTCACCGGCCAATGTGTATGTATGCATATGTGTGTAGGTGTCTGCTGATGCAATCTGAGATAATTTTGTGACTTTCATTTTCACCTTGCTCCTACATCATTTGATGAGAGAATGGTTTCAGTTTCATTTTAACTCCCACTATATTGGCAGCTCAGTGCAAGCCAGGGAGCCCTGACTTTCACATGGGTGGTATCTGTTGGAGGCAGCCATAGGGATGAACAGCCAATTGAACTGATTCCAAGTACCCTGAAAGGCTCCTGTAAACCAAAATTTTTGATTTTACCATAATATGAATGTCAGGGATTACACATCAATAAAAAATAAACTTGAAAATATTTCTATAAGAACTATGGAGTAATCTAAATGTTTATATTATGACTGTCATAGGCAGGAATTAATTTATTATTTTCATCCACATTCCTAAGTCTCACCTCCATTTTTCACTCTGTAAATATTGGATTAAATTACTTTAAAAAGAAACCTCAAGTTTTAAACACATGTATAAACTGTCCACTTACTTTACTAAAGTAGAAGAGACACTATTTGAGTGGTTTAGCAGAGAAGAGTGAGTTCATTGGACAGATCTGTTCTTGAAGTTTTGCAGAGGGTTACCAGGGCCAGCTGTGTTCCAAATAAATGTGCTGACCTAAGTGAACTTCCTATCAACAGAATTCTCTCAGGCTCCCATTATTTTTCTTCAACAATTAATCAACAGCTGCTGAAAAGTTATGAGCGTGCTTGTAATTTTCAGTAAAATTAATGGAAGTCCTATCTTCTGATATGTACGAGGAGGTTTTTATTCCTAACCCTGGTGTGAATTTTCTGATTTATTTTTTAAATCAATTACCCTTTTGAACTCACATGTCTCCTCTCTTTGGCAGAATGGATTCCAGACTCTACCATGACAGGCATGAATAGCTTTCACAAATGCCCACAAATTCAGTTTCCTAAAGCAGTGAGATCTACTGTAAAAAGATGAGGATATTTGTTAGAATTCTGTCATGATGTGGTTACTCCTTCCAAATTGATGTAAACATTTAGGTTTCCTGTTGGGATTCAGTATTATTTGGCATCTGTACTGTTGGCAGTCAGGGATAGAGCCATGTTTGTATAAACACCCCTTTCTTAGAGCAATGCTTTGAGTGTCTCTGTTTTGCTACAAGGGTATGTTGGGCAGTATACAACATGGAGCCACCCTCACTGGGCTCCCACTGAAAACCAGTGTTGGGGGCTCAATTCTATTGCCTTTTCTCTTTCTGTACCCATAGGAAGATATTGTTTCACCCTCAAGGGTCAAACACATTGTAGTTAGACACAAAAAGTGATACCATATCAAAGCACTCTTACGAACTGATGGCAATATTCATGAAACCATTTTTAGAACTTTGAAGCTTTGATGGTCAGGACATTGCACCTTTTTTATGTCAGATCAAAGTGCTAGTTTTTGAGCAACTGAAGCAGGAAATAAAACATGCAGCAAGGAAATCACTGAGACACTCCACACATTTAGAGTAAACCCTACCAGAAGTTCTGGCTTGGTTTTTGGAGGAAGAGCAAGTTCGTGTGGAATTTAAAAAAAAGGAGTAATCACCTGCAAATGGTGTCTCTTTTATCCAAACATTTCCAGGATCAGGCCCTGTGCAGTGCCTTTAATGCCTGGGGATTACATCATGTTCTTTTGACTTTCCTTCTGTTCAAATAATGTAAAACACAATGCATTTTTTATGACTCAGGTCACTCTTTGTTTTCCCACGGAGCACAAAAAAAACACATTCAACAAATTTGACTGATAAAAGATTTTTATCTTTCATGGGAAAGCAATGTTGTTTCTCTAAGTCATATGTAATGTATTAGTAATAATGGTATTCCACTTCAAACAAATTACAAACTAATGTTAGTGTTCTTAACAATGTTATACTAAATAATAACTCCCCACAGGCCAATTTGCATACAAAATGTAATATTTAAAGCCAAGTTACAATTAGCACTTTGTTATGGAAGTCTGTGGATTGCAATTTACTGAAACGAAGTTATAGTCACTGCAAGGAATTTTAATTTATGAAAAATTACCCATTTAGAATTGCTGTCACAGTGGACAGACTTCTATTAAGATGATGGGTACCTAATAAATACATCTATTATTAATGTAATGAATGACAAAAATGAAACAAAGTAAATGTAGGATTAATAAATCTGCTGCTTTGCAAATAAGAGATGCAAGCTGACAACTCTCCCACTTCACTGATGATGGCGCAGAGCAGTATATGTGTAAGAGGAGAAGGGAAGGAGAAGAATCTGAGGGGAAATGAAGATAACAAAGGGAAAGAGTAAAAGCAAGGAGGGGTACATAGATTAGAAAAAACCAGAGAAATGCACAGGATGTTAATGAATTGAAAAAATAGAGTCAGAATAAACTTGAAAAATCTAGCTCAGCAAAGATGAATCACACTAGTATTTCATTTCCCTTGGGTGAATGCTGTAAATTGTCTGAGCATGACAATGAAAGTTCTCAATCCCCAAGACTTTATTTGAAGGAGAAAAACATTAGTTAGCTAACATGAGTACTTACAAAATTACAACACGTAAATGAAAACATTCTCATACAAAATTTTTTTTTTCCATTTATTCTCCTGAATTCATGCTTAAAAACTTGAGGCTTGCCATTCATTCTAGTTAGAGGGGGTTTGGACTTCAGGAATATCTGATGGATCTCCCATTTAAAAGTAGAAGACCTTAAGAGTGCCTAAAATGTCAATCTGTTTGTCAAATACTGCTAAATATGTTCTGTAAATACCAGCTGAATTTTTTTAGGGATTTCCTTTCATTTATACACACATGCTTTTGTACTCCCATCATAAACACCAGGCCTTTGTACTTTAGCAGGACTCAGGTGCCAATGTACGGCAGCGTATCCCCAGAGCAGGAATTTGGTCAGTCTGTCAGCCAGACCTCGGGGAGGGTCCCATGCTGGCTTCACATGGCTCCCTGCAGAAGAGGGCTGTCCTCATTGCCTCTGCTTGCATGGCAGGGGAAGGCCATACCAAGCCACCCTGTGGCTCTCCACCAGCTCCAGCTCTCCACGCTGCCTGCAGTGCCACCACTGAGGATGGGAAGGGAAAGGGAAAGGCCAAATGTGCACAAATCACATAGGCTACAAGAGGCCACTTACAGGTCCAGGATATTTACATGGTGAATACTTTCAGGGAAGATGTTTCAAAGCTCCTTGGGTAATCTGGTCTCTTCAGGCAACAGAGACATTCCCACATAATTTATGAGACAAACCATGATGACTACATGAGTTCAATCCTTTCTTATCTGAAGAAACATCAATGGGAACTCCACATGTGACATTTTACTGAGCTAAAAATTATGTGGAAAACAATCTCCCCACGGATATGCTGTGAGAAAAAAACAAGTCTAAACTTAAGATAAATATTATTTTGAGGTTATTTACCCACATCTAGTGAAATCTGATAGATATCTTAAGTTATAGAAAACAAATTTTGACACTATAAATTCAAATTAAGTCACAGCTTGCCTTTGCTAGGATGATACTTAGGCAGCACTGAGCAGCAGTGGCTGATTGAAGAATGAAGCATGTGTAAGCAGTAAGATAAATTCAGTCACATGTTAGAAAACACCTACACATTTCACACACTTGGCACAATCCCATTTTGATGGAGACCAGGGGGGATGGTGCCCTCAAGACTGTACCAGATTACAAGGAGAGCTTGGAGGACCAAACTGAGCTTGGGAGTAAGCAGTCACCACTCCATTGTTCTCTGTGTTTTTACCCACAGACACTAGGACAAAGCTTTACTTTAGTTCTATGAATATCTTTCTCATAAGAATTGTTTCTTTCTTTTTCTTAGACGTGATATCATTTTATGCTTCTATAAAACAACAATGACATGTTCCTATGATCAAGATTCTTCTATCAAGGCTTCAAACATTCTAATATTAGAACAAAATATTGTAAAAATAACTGGGAGGGACATGGAAAAAAAGGACAAAATAGGACATATTTGTGAAATGGAGCTCTTTATTTTTAGCTTGCTTGGTTTTCTTCTTTGTAAACAGTGTTGTTACTTTATGGGAGTATATTAACTCAGATGATTCAGATTCTGGGTCCAAACTCCCTGTTTGCCTTTATATGTAATGGATGCTCTCATACAACTAGAAGCTGTCTCTGGAACATAAACACTGGGTTAAATCCTCCTGGCAAATGAATCAAGTATTCTTATTACAGTGTAAAAAACACAACTATAGCAGTACATCCACTCAGTATGTAGATGATGAAGATAATTCATTAAAATAAATACATTATCATATCTATTGTCATATTTTTCCTCATTTTAATTTAAAGAATTGTCAATATACTCAAAAGTGCCCATCTTGGTAGTCAAACATAGGTAGTTTCCAGGCATGATTTTGCTTTTTAAGTTTTTCTAGTTTTGAAGATAATTTTGACAAACACCTGTTCTGCACTCTCAATATGGAACCTGACAGACAAGGTGAGCTTTTTCTGGTCTGCCTGAAAACAACAGCAATGCATGTTCTGTTGGTCAAATGCTTCAGCTTCATCTGAAGAGCTGCTGTTGTTCTCAATATTCTTTTCCCTTTCTTGCTTGATGTGGCATTGCCATGATTTGACCTCTGATGATGAACAGCATTCCACTGAAGTTCATTTTCAAGTAGTCTCCAAGAGATTTTAATTATTCAAGTTGCAATGAGAAAAACAATAAAAATGGAAATAAAAAATAAATGGAAATAAAAATTTAATCTGGAGAATTTAACAAAGGAACCTCTCCTTCTTTCTTCTCTATTTCCATTTCATTTGAAATTTGTTATTTTGCTGTTCTGGCGAATGAGGTAAAATAAGGTGAAACTTTCTTTTGGAGATAAAAAATATTTTTTCTCAATTCACTATTATAACCAATCACTAAAAGGATGAGTTCATAAAAACTATCAAGAAGTGACACTGGCAACATCCCTTTCTGATGGCTAATGCTTTATGCCCAGGGGATTTTATTGAACTTATAGCACTGCGTGATCTAATACCAAAGGGCCATAGCTATAAATTGTAAGGAATGTTCTCTACACTGACCAAATCAATTTTCTCCAGCTTCACCCCTGAAACCAATATGAAACTAATAGACAGAAATTTCTTGGCAATTTCTGCAAATAAATTTGTGGTTCAGGTTCTTGTTAGAAAGACTAAAAGGCAGGGGTGATTATTTCACTACATGAGGCTACCTGGAGATTTTTGAGGGGTATTATTCAATAAACACATACTGCCCCTTTACCAAGCAATGATTGTAGATTGATTCTTTCATCCTCATTCCCCAAAAGCTAGGAAGATTAAAGAAAATGAATAAACCCTCATCTCAGCATTTCATCTGATGTGAATCACTGTAAGTGACTTCTACAAACCTGTGCTCACTTAACCCAGCTCAGTATATGACTGTTTTATCAAATGGAATGGCTGTGATGGAATTTAGTGAAACACTTTGAAAAGAGACATTTTCACAGAGCACAAACAACAATAAAACCTTTTAAACCAAAATCACAAAAAGGTTCATTTAACAAAAGTTAATCAAGACCCCACTTCAGAGCAGTATTTATCCAGGTTTTAAACCCAAAATCATCTATTTTTGTTATGCTGGAGCTAAAAGAACTACTATTTTGGGGGATGGAATGGATAGAGAGCATTAATTCTAGTCAAATGTCATTCAGTGGCATATGCTAAAATCCAAATTACAGAATCTTAACACATACCCAGCTGATAAAAATGGTAAACTCTTAGCTTGCTGCAAATGCTTAAACCATATCCAAGCTACAACTTCCCTTGTCAATACAATTAGTAAATGCAGACTAATACAATTTGGAAAAGTATCCATTCTGAATCTTTGTGTGATAGCAAGAGTGAAACACTGAAGACTTCTAAGGCCATGCGTTACAGTAATATAGGTAAGTCATATAGTACACTGATGTTTCCTGGTTGAAAATTATGCATTCTTTCCTTTCAACAGTTTTTGGTATGCATATAATTCAACTTTGTTTATAAACAATATGAGTTTAATGGGTATATGTATGCACTCAGAATATGTCAAGGGTTGGTCTTTTGCACCTGAGATTGATGGTTTCCTTCTCTTTGTTAATTTATGAAGTTTCTAAAAGTATAAATTTTTTTTCACAGCCACAGATGTTACATCACAAGCAGGGAATTATGTTTTCTATTATAAATAGCTCAGGTGTAAAGAAAAATTTAAGACAGAAATTTCCTGTTTATATACATTTATCTTGAGTAACTATCTTTGAAGAGAAACCTATTAAAAAAAAAAAAAGCTGCACATATAGGGAATACTGACATGTTTTAGTATTTTGTTTTTAGGTGTTTGACCAACACAAAAATTAATCTTTGATTTAATGCTACCTGTCTCCTCCTGATTCTGTTAGATGTATATATCTACTTTCAAAACTGTTATGAATCTTTTCTGTTTAGACTAGATGTCCATCTTACATTGCAGCTTTGTGCAGTGTTGATCAGATACATATGCTAAGCAAATATTTTCGATATTTAAATTTTTTACCAAGCTGATAATATCTTCATGACACATGACTTCATTAACTATTGAAAAATTTTGTAGAATCACAGAATCATTTAGCCTGGAAAAGAGCTTTAAGGTCGTTGAGTCCAACAATTAATCAAGAACTCTCAACTCCACCACTAAACCATTTACCCAGGTGCTACATATATATGCCTTTTAATTAGCGCCAGGGACAAAGGCTCACTCCTTCCCTTGCCAGTTTTTTCAAATGCCTGGCAATCCCTGCCATGGAGAAATTTTTCCTAATATCCAATCTAAACCTCCCCTCGAGCAACTTGAGGGCATTTCCTCGTCTTATCACTTGTTGCCTGAGAGAAGGGGCAGACCCCCACCTAGCCACACCCTCCTTTATTTTCCTTGGTTCTTCCTGTTTTAAAAGTGATTTCACATCTAATACACCTTAGATAGGGTGTCAAGAATGCAAATAATATTCTAAAGAAATGAGGGATTAACTCTGAATAAAGGCCCATCCTAAGCTTAAAAGTGTACTGTAGCCCGTTTCAAAGGAGTAATTTAAAAATAAAATAAAATCTTCATGGTCTAAGAAAAGAGTTTTTCTCTCTACTTTTTGAATGTTGAGAATCCCAGTTATTTTTGTAAACTAAATTTCTAAGGACTACATAGGAAAAAGACATATAACTCTAATATTTGATGCATGTATGAATCAAATTGTGCAATTTCCTTGGTGATAAGAGAAAGCCCTGCTTGGGTAAAGCCTGTGCATTTTTAGCTTCAGCAATGTGAGAATCCTTTCCTCTGTTTGGGTGCTAAGCCTCATAGGAATGAAAATAATTGTGTACATCTGTGTTTGTGGGTTTTCGTACCTGTTTCCTTGCTTGACTCACACTGTCATGAAGAGTATTTGCCATAGCCTTTAGTGAGCCACAAAGGTTCTCTCATTCTTGGTGATATTTGGCATGAGATATTTCTCCAAATCTGTGTAATAGAATAGGCCATTAGTTATTTGAACTGTAACTGAAGCACTTCAGAAAGTGTTGGCTGTTTATCTACTTACTTAGAAATTGCAGGTGACCATCAGTAGTCATGTGTGTTAAAGATCAAGGAGGAAAAATCAGACAGCACTAAAGAAGAATTTTTAAAATGTGTGAAAGTAGTGTCATTGGTTCAACGTGCCATTGATAAAGCTTGACTGTGACGGCAGAGCTTCTGTGCAGAAACTGATTCCATGCCAGATTTAACGTGGAACAGACATCAAGAAATGGCCGATATGTCAACATAGTGGTTTATCACTTTTACCTCTACCTTCCTCAGACTTATTTTGTGTACAATAAATACATGAATACACAGGTATTCAGTAACTGTGCATTATTTCACTATTAAGGGATCATTAAATGAACCTTTTTAAATTCTAAAAATAAACAATTTTTTGTTCATCCACCCTTTGGAAAATACAGATAACAATAACTGGAACTTTCCCATTCTGTAAGACAGAAAAATGATAGCTCAGTCTCAAAGAAGATGGATGGTTCTTCAAAATGCTCACTTCTCATTTATAAATATTTCTCATGCTCAGAGGTAAGTCATACATTGTAGTTATGTATTCTTTTCGATTTTGCACATGTAGATGATTTTTTTCCAAAACTATTGATGCAAAGCAGAAATAATACAATAAATGTTTATCAAATTTAATGTATAATGGAAAAATAGATTGCTGTTCACATTTCTCTCAAATCTCTTTTGCACCTGTCTGTGAAACACTTAAATAGAGCCTATAATATGTATATAGACTATTATGTGAAAAAATAATTCTCAAATGCAATCTTTAGTGTGGAGAAGCTAATAAATAGTAGCATGGAAGGTGTCTCATATGTTGGTGGTTGCACCAGCCTGGAGGATTTGAAACAACTGCTCGAGTAGAGTCTTAGGAAAGCACAGTTGTTAGCCTTGGTGAGCTACTCCCTGAGTCTGATCTCTCTTTTAAAATGCACTTTTAAAAATTAATGATAATCAATTTTTATGCTACTGGATGTGAAGTAGAGAGCATCAGTATGATACTATAAAATTATGTTTTCTGCTTATTTTCTTTAATGCTTATAAGTGAATTAGCTGAAAGACACTGATAAATATGTGGGAAGTTGTGCCTACTTAAGTCTTAAATTGTGCTTGGTATCTGACTGCAAAACTATTGTAAAAAGAGAAACTGGAGGAAAAAAATCACTGCAGTAAAATTTACACATCGACTTTTTAAACTTCGTCACAAAAACACCTGAAGAAATTGACTTTTCGAAACCTCCTTCCCTAATAACTACACTTTACATCATAAAGTCTGAGCTGCTCATAAATGAGTGAATAGACAAAGTCTGCTTCCATGGCTTCATCATGTCCTTTTGTTCATGTTTCACAAGTTAATGAATTTCATTTAATAGAAGTAAGCAAGCCACTAAGTAAACTAGCCAAGGGGAAAATAACAAACAAAAACACATAAAAACTGTCGAAGGAAAATTATTTACTTACATGCTGGTACTCTAATGGGACTTCTGAATAAAAAAAAGAGCATTTGTTTCAGAGAACCACTTTCAACAACCGAAAAAATTGTTCTTGAATTTTACCCATGTCGATATGGCAGCAAACCCGGGATGATTTCTCTTTAGGAAAGCACACCACCAGCAGCTACAGATGTCTGTATTTGCCATTGGTAATTTACATTAAGCTTTCAGCTTTCTTACATGAAAAGGACAGAAATGTAATGAAAAAAAAAAAAAACTTGATTTTTTTTTAAACAAAACATTATGTATGAATGTAGTATGATAAATGATGGCAGGAACAAGGAACCTTCTGTTACTGTTGATGAGAACAGTAATTGCATGCTAAAATAAGGAAAAGTAACAAAAGAATCATCAGTGTAATTCCATTTTTACACTAGAATATGCAAATCTCATGCTAGAAAATGCTTAAGAATTTTTCAAGGAATTGTGTGTGATATAAGTACTAGCAATAAATAAATTTAATCAGAAAACAGTAATACAACTGTGGGAGAAACAGTTGAACAAAATTTATAGTTTATGAACTGTGGTATTTAAAAACCGAATGATTAGGAAGGAATAATGGAAATTTTTAAAATGTGGAAAAATATGCCCAAGGAATGAAGAAAGAGCAAAAAACATCTGACAGAATATACAGAATACCTAGCAGCTGGAAGCATCAGCACTGGAGCTAAATTCTTACTTGATCAGTAAACATAACAACTCACACATATAAAATCAAAATCATCTGGATTTTAATTTCAATACCAGTATGGCTGCTACTGCTGTTCAGAGAATTTGAGGATGCCTGTCTGTTAAGACCTCTGCTTTTTCATTCACTGTTATCATTCCATGACAGTAGCGAAAGGTGCATCTTTTGCTGTCTCACTTAGAAATATATTGTTTTCCTCCCAGAAGTCTTACAGAAACAGATCTGTGTTAAACTCTGCTGAGAAGGGCAGCCACAGCAAAGCAGCAGATCTGCCAATACCTCCACATGCATTTCTTCAGCTCGTATTTTAAAAATGGAAATGTGCCATAAGTTCTCAGCAGCATTTGTTGGGTTCAGAGGCTTTTGGTGACCATTTATTCATGGCTACAGTTTTTGATTTTTTTCTTATCTTTATCTACCATGTTTTCTGATGTGCTTTTCTCTCAACACTGAATACATATGAAAATCAGCAGACATACAGTATAATACCAATTAAGCAGTTAAGCAGATACCAACATAAGAGCAAGTTTCATTGAAAAATGTTAAAGTCTACATGAGCCTTGTTCTGGTATTGTTCCTGGTACCTGCCCGTCACCTTCAGCAAATTACAAATGAACAGGTAAAGAATGATTAATGCCAGAAACTCATTGAAAGCTTCCAAAGAATGTGGGGCAGAGGAAGTCATTTTACAACATGGCTGCAACCGTGCTGTCCTGTTTCTGAATTTCTGAATTTCTTTTGAAGGAATGTTTCTGAATTCTGAATTTCAGGCCCTAATGGCTTGTTTCTGAGAAAGAGACTCTTGAATCTTATGGAACTTCAAAATAAGCTGTTGTGAAAATATCATGTGGGACCCCAGTTTATAAAAACTACATTTTAAAAAAATTTTTCAGCGTTATACCTACCTAATTGATCAAGTTTCCTTATTGAACTTGGCAGTAAATAACAAGATGTCCACTTTCTCTGGAAAAGATACAAATATTGCCTGAGTTGAGATCAAATGTATAAACTTAAGGTTGTGAACCTTAAACAATTTTTTTCTCTGTACAGACAATAGCTGGAGATATGCAGCTCCAGGCAAGGATTCATCTCATCTTGAGGCAAGCCTCTAATGCAGGTCATCTGAACCCCTTCCATTAGGTATCCATTTTTGTCTACTGATACAAACACAAAATCTATGATTAACCCATATTTAAATGTCTGCCTTCTCCAGCTATGAGGACATGAATCTGAACCCATGTTATATTTTCAGATGTCCCAACATAGTCTGGAAAGCAAATTGGAAACTGTTACATATAATTGCAATTGGTTATCTAAATAAAATGATAATAATCTGTCCATATGCATTTAAAAGAAATGTAATATTTTATTTTTATATATATTTTAATACTTCATAATTAAAACAAAATATGGAAGAAAGAAAGGATGAAGAATTCCCAGTTTTCTCCACCTCTGTGTAAATGTGTATGTCTCTGACAGAATGCAGTAGACACTGGTTTTCAAAACTGAAAAACACTCTAAATAATAATTATAATAGCTCTCAAAAATCACACTACCTACTTTGCAGACTATACAATTTTGTTAGTGTAAGAATTTTATTGAAATCCAAAGAGAAGTTTAAAAAGCTAAAAGTAAATCAACATTGGACTTTGCAAGGTATTTGCAATTATGCTGCTTATCCTGTTACCACATAAATAATTTTAGTTTATTCTTATATGCCTTTGATTCTAAATATTAGCACAGAAGTATAATGAAACACAAAAATGTTATACTAATGTAGTTATAGATACAAATTACACTGTAACACAGTGAGAGAGCCAAGAGAGCTTGTATAATTTTGGATGTAATATGTCTTAATTTCTCCATATGCACTCCACTGTCCTAAACATTACTTGAAAAGATAAAGTTGTAACATGCTTAAAATTTGAATGCACAATACAAGGAAGGCTCACACAGGACTCTCTTGGTTTTGTTTTTTTCAATGGTTGAAGTGCTAAACAATTTGTTTACTCTTCTCTTAGACAATTCAGAATACATACAGTAGATCAATAATAGGAGAGAGATAAGTAAAGAAATAACAGGAGAGAGATTATCCAGTAAAGCGAGACAAGTTTTCATCTTGTCTTTACTTAGTATTAAAGAAATTTAAGCTACTAAAACAATACCTAAATTCAGACTACTTTATTGTTGTAACACTTTGAATAGGAGACCAAATGACCAATCTTCATTTTCCTGGTTAGTGCATATGATCTGTGTAGATTATGATTGACAACAGATTCAAAGTTGTTTTCCAAATGTTTTCCCAAGGTGTTAGTGATGAGTCACATAGAGCTGCTGCATGTCTACACTATCTCTCATCTTGTATAAGCTGCTAAAGACTTTTGCAGAGCAGACTGAAAGAAAGGCCCCTGTTTCCATAATGCTTCTTTGAAGTGAACAGCTACTGCTCATGTATTTCTGTAGCTGGGAGGAGTGATCTGAAGGAGTGCAGACCTCCTCAGCATCCAGTCTTTCACAGCAAGGGCTGCTTGTGCTTCTCACTGTCAGATGAGATCAAAAGGGAGCAGATGCAAAATGGTTGCATCATTAGTAATTACAATTTTGTACTTTTTTTTCAGAGGCTTTTTGAAATAAAGCAGGAACATCCCCCTTTGCCATATATTTGAGAAAATAAAAGTAGATAAAAACACGTTTAGGAGTCATGGAGTTTTTTCCCTGGGAAATGACTAAACTCTTACTTTCCATGCTAAGGATGGGCATAACACTAGACAGAGGAGTGGTGTCTCCCCAGAATAGAAGGAATGCTACAGAAAGGGATGTTTGGCTCTCCCATCCTTCTTCCAAAACCAGAAAATTTTCATTAGACAGGAGACTTAGATTAACACTAGACCTGTCAGTCAGCCCATGAAGGGGATGATGCCTGATGTCTTTGGAGCAGAAAGTTGAGCTGCCCCTTTGTATCAGAAAAATCCTTGGAAATTATATGCCAAGCTGAGCTGTCTATCAGCTGATCAACCAATTAAGCAACGAATCCCTGCTCTTTTAAGTGAAGGTTGCAAGTGTGTCAACTGCGGAGCAGCTTGGGTGGTCTGAGGACAGTAACAGCTCTGTGAGAGGTGGGCAGGGCAAGCAGAAGCATAGCAGACAGGTAAATTAATGGAGTTTGGGAAGCACTGGAGCGTGAAGATGTAGCAAACAGAGAAATAACAGCTATTTGTACTGTATCAAGGGGATGGGGATCATGAAGGAGATTTTCCTGTAATTTCACCACTCAAAATGGAGCTCTGCTCTCTAATGGCCATCCAGTGATACAGCTGACCTAACATGGATCTCATGTAGTTAATTGCACAACGTAAAATAAAGGAAAAATATATGTTTTGTGCTCCTCTACTTCCATCTGGAACATAAGACACCTTGGTCCCTTCCTGCCTAAATACTTCCTCCCAAGATTCAGGCTCTTCAGGATCACAGAGTGAAGCTGGACTTCCCTGAAGATGCTGTGTCACCTCCCTTAGTGGCAATTAGGAGAAGTATATTAATAATATTTGGCTTGCAGCTCTAAAAAGTTCGAAATAGTTATTAATGGCTGTCTCCACTCACACAACACATGCAGCAGTTCAAGCTTGTTACACTTCATCACACACTTTGTTATCTTATTAGCCCTCTTTTTCATGCTGTGAATAGAGCACTGCAAGTATATTCATAGCTAGTGAAACTTTCCTTCCTTTCTTTTTACTTTCTAAGTCACATCTTATATTGGATCTCTCATACTCTTGGTGCTGCTTAGATAAGGAGTAAAAAAACATGACTGCAAGGGAACTCCTTCCTTTAATTATTTTGCCAGTGGCATAATTCCTGACTGAAAAATACACAGAACTGCTCACAGTATAAGAAACATTGGATTTCCTTCCTTTAAATCTCCAGGGACTTAATAACACTTGTCATTCTCTTCTTTCTCCCTTTTCACTTAGAATTCTCCTCCTTCATGAATTCTTTAGTGGAAGAGTCCCACACAGGGCCACTGTAAGAGTGAGGTAATTATACTGGAGTAATTATACTGGAGCCCTCGGGCCCAAGAGGCTGCAGGTTGTTTCAACACTAAGTGTAAGTTGCCCATGTGTATGAGGGGAGAGAGGGGGATTCATGGAAGAGAAGGGGAAAAGACATCAAGCCAGCAATCAAAGTGCCCAAAATGCCTCACTACACTTCTGGTATGGATACAAGCTTTTCATTTTTTTTCTAACTGCTATTTCCCAGGCCCTAAAGAGTGAAGTGTATACACATTATTATGAAATACTGAAATATATACCCATGCAGTTACATAACTATGGACATGTATAGTTACTGGTTCTCTTGAATTATTCTTATAATTTATTTTTTTTCCCCTTTAGCTTTTCCCTCAAATGAAGTGTAGGCAGAAGACCTAGGGAAGAGAATTATTTTAAATCAATGAACAAGCAGAGTGTCACTTTATGCTTTTCTGTGTCTACTATAATGAGTTACTCCCAATCTTCTAGGAGCTTATAAGTTACTGAAAGTATATAGGCAGTAGCTGGTATGTGGTTTTATTCCGTTTGGAGCAGAAAAGTCTAGATTTGGGCTGATAAGGAAATGGATTTCCTTTCCCAGGAAAATTCAAAACTTGGCAAGAGTGGAAGTGTGTTTGTTTGTTTTCTCTTTTATGTTTTGATGAACTCAAGACCTATCAATTTGACTCTTTTTTTTTTGGTTTATTTATCATATATGAAAATAATTAAAAGAAAACATTCTAATCCCCAAAGACCCTGGTGTTTGTGTTACTTAGAGTCAAATCTTAACTCTCTAAATTAGAAAACAGAATGGACCTGGACCATCTATTTCAAGAGAGGGGTATAAAAATGCCTTTAATTCTGCTCTACTTAAAGAGGAAAAGAGTGTTACTTCCAAGATGTAACGTGACAGAAAGTGTTACCACCTTGTCAAAAACTTAACAACAGTTTTTGTTTGATTGCTTGTTTGTTTCTATCAAAGCTGTTATGTTTCCATAAAAATTTCTGTTTCTAATAAACTATCAGCTCTGAAATGAGAAAGAAAAAAAGAAGGAAACTTCCAATTGGTGAGAGCCTATGAGAAAACAAATCAAACAAAATTTGAATGAGCATCTAATTATTTTGATTTTGACTGAACAGTCTTAACCTATTGAGATGTACTTATTAGTTAGTGAAAGAGAGTCACTAGTTAGAAGAAAAAGTAAACAAAAAATCGTTAAGAAAAACACAACTGGATTCTCATAAGGTACTTTTCCCTCTAAACTAAATGTTCTTTTATCTGTGTCTTGCATTAATTTTGATAGCAAGTGAGAACACTTTCCAGCAAATATATATTAAAATCAGCAACATTGTAAAAAATCCACCAAAGATTTACATTCAAGGTACAGTTTCATATAATCAATAACGAAAATAAAACTTATGCTAATGCTGACATTTTATGTTTCAATTTCTAACCACATTTTCTTTTCTTGCTTAAGCTTTTGAGCTCCTTTTCTTTCTTATACATAAGCATATAAGAATGGAATGAAGGGTAATATGATGAAGAAACAGCCTCTACGGGCATGAGCAGAGCTTAAAAAAAAATTCAGATTTGATTGCTAGATGTTAAGTTTCCACATTCAAGAACAATTTTTTGAAGCGTTAAGCACGTGCAATTCTCTGCTGGCCCCACTTTTAGTCTAAATCATTTTTATTGACATGGTTAAATATGGGTTTAGGAGTAAAATTTTTAAGAAAGTATTACTGGTTTGCTCTTTTCTGCCTTCTTAATTTCCTTTTTTTTCTTCCTTTCTTCTTTTCCTGAACACACATACACACACACACACACACACACAAAAATGCATTCAAATTTATATACCAGGTTTTAAGAGCTAACTGTTCCAGTATGACTCAGCACTTTGTCCAATACTGTGAATTTCATCTAGGATAGGGAGACCTAGATATCATTAGAATGAAATTCAAATTGGCAAAGGATAGAGTAACTATTACGCTAGATGGACAACAGAATAAAGTTTGATAAACACTGATATTAATTACTAACACTTTTCTTCCTATCTATCTATCCTACCCAAAGAATGATAAAATTTTTAACAATGCCAGGTTTTTCACTCTCTAAATGATGCAGAAGTCACAAATAATCAGCAAGAGAGAATTTCTCAAAAAAATAATGCAGTCTTTTGACTACTGTTTGCAAGACAGTGGCTGTTGAATGTCATTTTTTGCTTGCTGTCTGCACAACCGCAACACCCCAGAATAAAAACCAGTGTGAGAGTCTAGTTTCTTTTCAATACTGGCTGTTTAAAGTATATTACTGATAGATAGTAGATAAGAATGGTTATAAAGATAAGAAAAGTAAAAGAGTGAGGTTTGGTTTACGGATTAAAGCCACAAGAAAAAATTGTGCCTTGGACAGAATATGTAACCAAAGCTTGCTTATGTTCACCTTCCCTTCACTGAAAGAAAGCCATTCAGGAAAGTTCAAGCATTTTCTACTGAACACTTACCTAATTTAATTCAGTAGAAAAACTCCAATTAACCTCAGGGCAACGTGATCTGACCTCTTGTCTGGCCACTATGCTGAGCTTGTTTGTTTATTAATCTGGCAGATTTAGGATATTTCTGGATCCATTATATTAAGATAATTGTAATACTCACTCATAATAGAGAAAGGCAATTATACCTTACTTGATGGATGTCACCATCCTTTCAGGAATCAGTAAGGAAGATTAAGCTGCTTCCTGTACAGCTATTTGCATGGCTACCTGAGCACGGTACTTCTATTGTGTGCATATCACACTTCTTAAGCTATTAATCACTTTTTCTGAGTACAAAATCATTTGAAATGCACCTATCAGTATCAATAAATGAAAGGAAGCAGATGTTTGATGTGTCTCTTATTGCACTGACAGGCACCACACAGTGCTGAGACCCCTACTGTGTTCTCCAGGAGCTCAGCTTTTGGGTGTCCATAAACACAGTTTGATGGAAGGCCATACAAAAGAGTGGCATGGCCTTTGGCCTTTTTATGACGTGGTGGTTTTAGAAGGCTTTGTCTGAGGTAAACCATTGTATGACATTCTCTTGAGTTAACTGGCACAAGCCTAATTTCCCTGACATCAATACAGATTTCAGATAAATCTTTTCCAGTTAGGTTAAATGAAATAGAATATTATTAAAGAGAGGGACTTGGTTTTTTTTTTTAGTGGTATTTTTTTTTGGTTTTTTGTTCATTTTGTTTTGGGTTTGGGGTTTTTTGCATATATAGTAACCAAAACAAGGTACCTCAAACAGATTGTACCATTACTTAGAGACTGCTAGAAATCGATTGGGAAATTCTCTCTACGGACAGATGTATTTAGGACGACTTGCTTTAAAATAATATGTCCTAAGCATATATTTTTAAAATACATGCTCTGGGAAAAAAGTATTTCCTAAATATTGCCTCCATAAAACTTTCTGAATTATAGTAGCACTCTTCTTTTTTCTCTTTCTCATCCCTACTTAGAAAATAAATGCACCATGTTGTGTCAGGCCAAGGATCATCTAACTCAGTATGCTTTTTCTAGTAACAGCTGTAAGCAAATACCTAAGGTGAAATATGAGCAAAACAAGCGTACATGATACTTCCAGATTTCTCTCAACCTCCAAACATTTTCAGTTCACTGGATTTGCTGAACTGCCTCTGGTTGCCACATAATTAGTAACTTTAAATTACATTATCTTCCTTAGACTTTTTCATTTCAAGGCTATATAAGCTTTTTTTTCAAGGACATCATCTGACAAAAAATTTCACAAGTCTTCTGGTTTTTTTCTTCTTTTTGAGTTCAGATACTGCTAGCTTCATCAAAAGTTAATTCTTCTTTTTTGAAAGAGTGAAAGAAATAACCTACCTTCTCCTTAACTTTCACCATTTTCTAGACTTATATTGTAGATTTATTTTGTATCTCCCCCAAATCAGTTGTTTTCTGGGCTTGATAACTACTAGTTTGTTTACTCATTTCTCATACAAAAGCTAGTCTGTATGCTGGCTAACTCTTCCTTGTTTTTTAAAATTTCCCTCCAACTCTTTTCTGTAAGTCCTCCTGTTCAACTCACCTACTCCTACAACGACTCACATCTCCATAATACCTCTTATTACACTTTCACCCCATATTTTTTCAGCTACCATTCTAAATATAGCATGCATTTCCCTGCTCTAGTTTTTGTTCACCTCTTTTTTTTTCACAAGGACTCCCACTTTTCAGATTTTCTGCCATTACACTGCTGCCACACCCCTTCATCACATACTCATCTCACACTCCTACAAGCTGCCAGTACATTTCTTCCTACCTACCGCTTCTAGCATTTCTCCACTGTCTGGGGAGGGAGAGGTAGGAAATTGAAAGCTCTGTGAAACTCAGAAACTTCTTGATTGGAGCTGTAGGATCTGCAACTGCTGATATTTCTCTCTGCCATAAACATGAAAAGGGTGTGGCAAGGGTAAAAGCATAGATAGTGGAATGAATTTCACCAGACATTGGGCTTCTATCCAGACATCTACCATGCAGAAGTAGTTATCTGGACTTGTTTATAATCACTGCAGAGAAAATATAGATAGTCTACTTAAAAACTATCTTGAAGACCATTGTCTGTCAGTTCTCCACAGCATATTAATGGAAGGAGACCCTAATTTCCCCTAGTTTCTCTATCACATCAGTAAAACTTAAAGGTGCTACAGTGGACAAAATTAAAACTTTGTCTTACCTTTCCCAAGTAAATTTTTGCATGTGGGAAATAGCTTGTGTCTGTGTCCGTGTCTCCTTGTTTGTCAGCCCTGGCTGTACATCTGCCATAAGAGTCCAGTCTATGACATCTGATTTCCATTCTTACCTTGGTAGTTATCCGTTATACTGTTATTAGAAACAACAGAACCAACAAAAGAAAGTTATGACATTTTCTAGCTGAGGAAGTAGGGAACATGCACATGGGTTATCACGATTATTTATCACAAGAGTAAAATTTTATTTGTTTTCCAGTGGCCACTTTTCTCTTTACTTCCATGATGTCTCATCACTAATTAACCACTAATGAAATTCTCAGTTATCTATCTCCCAGATAGCACACAAGGAAATATAAATGAGTTTCCAAAGAATTATACTGAAATTATGTTTTTGGTGGTCTTGGGGGGTTTTTTTTGGGTTTTTTGGGTTTTTTGTTTTGTTTTGTTGTCGTTATTGTTATGGTTGGTTGGTTGGTTGGTTTTTTTGGTCAGCTTTTTTATTATTAAACTATTAGCAGAGTGGTTTTGGACTTTGAGAGTTCAGAATCCTTTAAATAGGTAGTAAAAGCAGGTAGAATAAGACAAATAATTCTTTAGGGGGGCTGAAAGGACATTTTCTCTCCTATAGCATTAACACAATTAGTGAGTAATTATGATATTTCTTTCTATTAAAGCAAATGAAGCAATGGTTCAAGTAGAACAGAGAAAGTGATTCTTAGTTCAAATGCTGCTGTTGTGTATTTCTGTACTTAAAATTCATTATCCATTCTTGCGAAAATGTTATTGCTTCATTAGCAGAAAAATCTGGAAGTGTACAAGTAATACTTGCTTTTGAAATATGCATGTTCAAAACCAATTGCAATTAACTGGAACATGCAATCTGTCCATTTATGTGATTATTGCTGAATATCTAGCTAATATTATGTACACTGTTACAAATAATTCATCAGACATTAATTTCAGGAATTTAATTTCATATTTTTGAGGAATTTGACTGTGTGGCAATGGTGTTAGGCCAGTTATGGAGATCTTACATATAAAGGTTTCTGTACACCTGAAGTTTTTTTGTGTTTTTGAACAGTATCAATTGATCTATTAAAATATATTCTTTTTTCCCTAAAATCTTCTCTTTATGACTGTCCATAATATGCTGATTTCAGAAAAATATTTTAGCTCACGCTATCTAAATACATAATATCAAGGGGGTACATGATCTATATGAGAGAAGTGTATATTGCTGAGTTATAAAGCCAGGATTTGTCCCTTCAGTTATAAGTAGTAGGCATTTTCTAGAACTAGAGGGTGGTCATGATAGCTGTCATATTGAACATATTCAGCCCCTCAGAAAAAAAACCTAAACCCTCCCAAAAAAACAAAACCCAAGAAACCCCAACCCCCAGCTTCTTAAAAAGCAGTATCTAGATTGTGGAAACGTCCACAGCTATGAATGGCTTCTACTCAGTAGTCACTGACAGCCCTACTGAGATGCTGGAAGAAAAGCTGTATCTTTTTTCCTGTGCTCACATCAAGATACAACTGAGATACTACTGTGTGTGGGAATGAAGGTGGAGAGAAAGAAAACAAAAATGTCAGTGAAGAGATAAGGTGGAAAACCCCTGCTGAGAAGCATGCCATGACAAACAAATGGAGGCAGACTGTGAAAAAAAAGTAAGAGAAAAGCATACACCCTGCATTGTTTGGCAGAACTGCATTTCAGAAAGTCACAAAGCTATAACTGCTTTCTCACCTAACAAAAGCTATTTCTGAAAGGCTAAGTGACTTATTTTCTCTGACCCCTCTTCTCTGTGCAAAAGACTACCATAAGGTAATAGCTACTAAACTGAAGCTGTCAGGAAACAAAAAATTCAGCCCACAACCAATTGAAATGAATGCATAAATCCAAGGTTATCACACTTTGTTATTGCTTTAACTTATATATTCATCTCCATATTTCTTTCTCCTTGTATTTTTCTATTGTATTATGTGGATTTTATGCTCCTCATCCAGGAACTGGATTTTTAAACATCTAAATCACCTAGAATATTTTGGCTATCTCCATAGTTGTTTCTAAATGTGTGACCCTGAACCTATTAATAATACATTGTCTATAATGCAAAAGTCTTAAGAACTTGTAGTACTCAAACTCCACAGATGCACAGACAATATTCATGAATTTAAGCAAATTGTCTTAGTACCTGTCATAGTCACTGGAGAGGAACAGAAGTCTCTAATATACTGATCATTTGACCTGCTTAGAGATGAATACAAGGATGAGATTATTTGTGCTGTAGAAGGACTTATTACACTACATTTACATAAAGTAAACCTAACCAATTAGCCTCGCATGTAGACAAAAATTATGTGGTATTAACCCTACATTTTATGTTTTGTCATACAAGAAGAATGCAAATACGCAGCAGCCTCATTTGACAGAAAGCAGGCAACAGCATTAAGGGGCAGCCAGGAATAACCCTTTTGTTGGAGCTGCTTTGAAGGCAGTGCCACACCTCTCAGGCACAGATAATCATGTCTGCATAAGCACATGCTGGAGAGAGTCACACACAGGAAACCCACTTGCCCCCAGCCATCTAGAAACTATCTTAACCATCAGGCCAACCTAAACTCTTCAGATGGCATATAAACTTAAAACAAAATTGATGAAACCTCCTACCATTTAAGTCAATTAGTACATTTCTCTTAAATTCACTCTTGTGACAGATTTGCATTCCATTCTCTTTTTTTCCTTGAACTTCTTTCATACCTTTCACTGATTGATGTTTCACTACTTTCATTATACTGATGTTCAGAAGTTTACAGCAACAAGAATAAACTCTCACTATCACAATGAGAAATATATGTCAGTAAAGTATAGCAGTTAATTGCTGTTTGAAATCTCAGACATCTGTTTTCTTACAATTGTTTTACAATACCATATGGGAACAAAAACCACAGGATGGAAATTACTTATCCAAAATGGCAGGTAAAGTTGCAAAATAGGGAGGTATGTAAAATACTTGTATTTTAAATGGAGGTAAGTCACTGTCATCAAATCTGATGAAAAAAAACCTTTTAGCATTGTATCCTGTGGCTGGCTGTTCATTCATGACCCCATGAACCCACACAGGTTGCAGTGTGGGAGCAGCATCTGAGATCTTGCAATGTTCCATGCATCGGTTTTATATATACAAAAACAACAATGAAACCAAACAATTTGCAGTGTTCCATAGCTATGAAACAATTCTAAGACAAAGGAGGTTGAAAAGATAAGACTTCACAGACATGCAAATACCAGGAATAAATTGCTGAAAAATCTATTGTTAGATTGAACACAGATTCAGAATAGCTTCCATTCTCTTAACAACATCTGAATCATTTGATGCTGGATAGATTTGAACAGCTTTCAATTTAAATGAAGTCTTTACAAGGTATGTCAAAGCTTCTAGTAATTTTCCCAAATAAATGACTGTTAATGTAATCTACCAGTACCTATTATAAGCTTTATTTATTTCATTGAATCATAGAGGAAAATATAGGCAGCAGAAATCCTGAATGGAGTATCTCCTAAACATGTTAGTGAAACCACTTTTCAAGAAAAAGGAGGAATATATGCTTCTAAATGTACATTTAAGCAAAGCAATTAGTTTGACAATTTCTACTTTTTATTAAATGAAGCAATCCTAGAAATTATTATCTGTTTAGCTTGATCCTGTGCAATAGACACATGTTAAAACACATGTAATTGCATACGTGTCTTTAAAACTTGTCTATGCAAAATTTACAAGCACTGTTTTCAGGCATGTATAGTGATTTTCTATTCTTACTGCACATCCGAGGCAGATCCAGTAAGAATTCTCATTGTTGGGTTTTGAATCACAAAATCTGTTTAGAATAATGATTTCATAATACCATATGTCAATATATATTCACCCCTTTTGAGAACTTGGTGGATGGGCTAAATAAGGAAGAATACTCATGGGGGAAGGGGAGGGGGAACCCAAAGTGGTTAGTTTACAAAAGTAGTTTGTTTTGGAAGCTAGAGACTGTTCTCTTATACACCTGGAGTGACAATAAGTCACTGCATACTCATGACTTGGTAAGATGGCAAGAACACTGCCAGAGCTTGCACTTGATACCTAGCAATAGCAACTAATATTCTCACTCTGAAGAACTATACTAGAATCTTTCATTAAAAATAATAAGAAAAAATAACAGTTGAACAGACTTGCCTCACTGTGTCTCAACTGCAAAAGTGAGGATTAAGATGAATGAAATTAAATTGAATTTTGACTGGCGCAAATGGCAACAAAATTTTATGTACTAGTAATCACCAAATCTTGTCTATTTTTGGATTGTCTAAATTGAAGGTTTCTTGCATACTGAATGAAGTTGATTTATGTTGGGCTAAGTGAACCTTAATGAACCTTCACAGGTTAGAATCTCACCCTGTACATCCAGATGATCCTGCCATATCTGCCAGAATCACAGAAGGGAAAAAATACATCTGAAAGCATTAGCTGCATGCAGTCCAGCAGTCAGCCTAATGGAACTGAAGGGTCGGAAGGAGTTTGTTAGGAGCAATATGCCAATAACTAATTAACTGAAGCACACAGTAAATTTCAGCTTTTGTTTTAGAAAAAAAAGAAGAAAAGGAAAAAAAAAAAAAACAAAGAAAGGAAAAAGATAAAGCATTACTTTCTGGTTAAATAAAAGCAAATACTGAAATTGTCCTAAATTTAGACTACTTCTATAAAAAAGTGTAGCCCTACAGCAGTTACTCTTTACTCTTCTGCTTATTGAAAGCCCAGTTCTTTGACAGGGTAGGGGAAAGCAGACAATCATTTCTTGCACAGATGGAAAGAAGCATTGGACACAGAATGATATTACTTTTCTTGTTTATCTCATATCTAATCTGAGACAGCTCTTTCAGCTTCCTCAGTGGAAGAAGACAAATCAACCTCTGAAAAGATCTATATCTTCCCATTTACTGTATAAGGTACCTCCTCTGTTAGCTCAGATTTGACACATAAACATTTCAGAAGAAGATTTGGTTGATCCGTAGGTTGACCTGTTGGTCTTTGCTTTCCACACTCAGCTGGGTATCTGGGCTGTTAACATAAAAACTGGCATCATATGCCAGAGCCTCAGGGAAAAGGGAGTGGTAATGGGAGCAGCTCACAGTGAGAAAGATATATGGGAACTGGCAGAGAGAACTAGAATTATTTTAAAAAAAGACACAGCAGGAGTGAAGCAAAAAGAAACTTTTAGAAAAGCAGATTGTTTAGTGTGTTAGAAATAGATATGGCTGCAATGAGGAGGCAAAGCTGTGCATGAAGTCTTCCCTCAGCACATCAAGTGTATGCTGAGAAATGGTAATATGTAAAAGGTACATTCCTCAACTTTCTAGTAAAAAGCTCCACATGGTAATTTTTCATTACTTTGAGTACTTCCTGGGTCCCTGGGTTCTATTTTAACTGCAGGTTCCACAAGAGCTGAAGGGAGTTTACTCTCTGTAAAGCCTCTCTAACCACTGATTAAAGACATCAGAAATTGCCTTGCAACATCATAGGGATATTGTCAGCTCATAAGGAAAGGAATTCCTGTTCAATAATAAAAATGGATACTATTTCCTTGTGGATTTTCAACAACCTTTTTCTTGATTTAACTTGTAAAGTTACTTTCATGCAAGAAGCCCAGTGGATACGAAATATTTTATGTGAATGTCCCAAATAAGGAAGATGGGACAAACATGGGATAAGTGACTTTTCTCAACTCATTAGTGACAGAGAAGCAAGCCTTTAGGTTTTATCCTCCTCTGTCAGAAATAATCCAGTTTTCACTTCAGAGAGAGAATCCTCTTTCCTGCAAGAGGATTTCTAGAAAAGCCGCAATCAGCTACACCAATCATGATAGGATATGATATGCATACAACAGTAGACAGTGAGCTGTAGTTCAACCATAGCATAACAGCAACAAGAACCATGTTAAATTTAAATCCAATCCAGGGCAGAATTAATTTGTGCCCTATCCTTTTCTCATTTCCCTTGCAATTACATTTTTTACACAACAGAAATACAAAAGCAATTGAATTCTCCATAGAACCTCTCAAGCTTGAGGCAGAAATCCACAAAAGTCTTCCTCCTGCCCTCCCTACTTTCTTGATGTTCTGGTAGAATGTCTTGACCAGGGCTATTCTTGAGTCACTATGTGAAACTGAAATACTGGCACATGATACTTCAGATTTTCTGATGTCAAGTTTATTGACATCAGAGAAGGATCATTAAAAAAAGATGAGTACTAGGAAAACTGAAACTATTTCTAAACAGAACATTTTAAAAAAAGAAGATCATGGACACAATCCACAGCAGTGCTAATGACTGTAGTGGTAGTGCTGACAGCAAAGATTTAGGCAGATGGAGAATTAGTATTTCTGGAAGATGAAAATTACCTTAGCAGGTGGAGATTTGGTAAGACCAGGTATCTTGGATATAATTCTTCTTGGTGATGACTGTGTCCAGTCAATCTGGGACAAATGGATCATTATCAGTGACACTGGCACCTCCAAAAACACAGCAGAAACAACCTGTTTAGTCAAGGCATTGAGCATATGCCAAATAAGCTCATGGTCATTTAGGAATGCCTATTTTTTCCCCATTGTTTCTGCTGTGTATTTTATACCTATTACAACGTCAAGACTCTCTTCATCTACAGACTGTTATCATGAGATTTTGAAAGGAAGAAGAGGACAGCAGATTAATAAAATGTAATAAAACAAGAAATCAGGAAGATAATGTGACACCCGTCCACAGTGTGAGGTTTGCCACTTATGTTATTAGCACTAGGACTTACTCATGGCTGCTACAGAGTATGTTCATTTACACCAATTACAGAGTGGCTACCAAAAAGTCTAACTCATCCCTGATTCCTCCAGAGCAGCTATAGGTTACATTTTTAACTACTTTTAGGCCTAAAATACAGATGGAATGTACATGAAAATGAACCCCGTTTTATGGATCATCAAAGCATTGCCTGGGAGGAAAGACCAGGACTTCTGGGGTTTTCCCTACTAATTATTCACATATTGTATACTTCTTAAGTTAAAACAGATTGTCAAGATCAGAATTTTGAAATGGTCCTGCATTGTACCTAAGTCCTATCTGCAATGCTAGGTTGCACTGTTGCTTTTAATCTACTTCTTATAATACACAACCACTACAGTGGGTACATGTCTAAGTTGGATGGGGCCCTGGACAGCCTGATATAGTGGGTGGTATCTCTACCCATGGCAGGGGGATTGGAACTAGGTGGTTTTAAGGTCTTTTCCAACTCAAACCTTTCAGTGATTCTCTCATAATAATTCTTAACTTGTTGGAATAATACACAAAGCATCTGACTTTTGTCCTACTGGTCTGGTATTTGATATCTCCTTGGCAGCTGCTACAACTCAGGGAAAAAAAAAAGTTTGGTGTTTTCATTTAGTCAGGCTTTTAGCACCTTCTAAGATATGGATCCAACTTCAACTAAAGTGCTCTTCTTACCTGGGTTTGAGAACCATGTCAAATTCTCACCATCTTTTCTGCCATAAAAGAAAATATGACTACCTCTACCTTGCATTCCTTTGTAACAACAAAACAGGCATTAACAATATGAACTGATTTAGTGGTGGTTTTGTGGTTGAACATTTGTACCAACAATATATTACAGTATTTTAAAATATCAGTTATAGATGGGTGGCTTTTCAGGAGTCTCAGACTTAATATGTTGATTTAAATATTGCTAAATTAGGGTCAAAACTGCTTTGCGAGTTTTTTTCAGTATCAAATTTGCTCACTTCATAAATATAACATAATACAAAAAGTCTTTAGAAGGAAAAAATGCCAATGACATAAAAAGGAGTAATTCAATATCATGTTAACTCGTTCTATATGATACCAGTTAATACTGCATCATGACAAAGACATGGTGTAAAGTATTCCCATATGATTTTATAACCATTAATACAAGAGTTCCATATTTTATAATATCAACAAACCAGATGAACCTCATCCACTCAAAGCATGGAACAGTGAAAAGAACAAATGTCTTGTGAGGAGTGGAAATAAGAACAATGTGTCTGAGTTTAAACAGTGGAAACAAGTTGTGGACATTGTGCATGAAGTAATTATTTCTGCAGTGGGGTTCTACTGTTCCTGCGTTTAGTTTATAAGCATGTCAGGGCACACAATCCAGGCATTTCAGAAAAAAATGTCTGATTTATTTGACATGTAGAGAAAGTCAGATTTGAACACAAAGAATCCTTTTTAAAAAACCTTTTGAAAACAGAGGTTTTATTAGGAGAATAAAAGAGAGAAATATATTTCATTTTAAATATATAGTGTTTCTAGTCTGAAAGTATTCTGTCTGCTAGCCTCTGATGGCTTTCTCAAAACAGTGTGATATCTGAAACAAAATCAAGGGAATACCAAACCTTTGGAGGACAAATGATTGTGCCAATACCCCAAATATTCTCCATATGTCAGTGATATTTTTTTACCCCACATGAATATCCATCTAAAATTGGCATTCGAACAGAAAGACAAAAAGCATGTTGGGATGGAAATGAAAATAAATAAGGCCATACTAAATAAGAACACAAGTAGCAGAATCACCAAATGCAAACATCCTTGTACCAAAGGGAGAAATCAAGACCCTGATGAAAGCACCAGCAATATTGCAGGCAGTATTCAGAGTACCAGGACCACACATTATGTTCCAGAGCCTAGTCCTTTTTAAAACCTCAGTCAAGGTTTTGCTAAAGGAAAAGAAAGGAAAAGAAAGGAAATATTTATCTTTAATTAGCTAAAATTTGAAGCTAATGACACTTCTTGATGACATGTAAAATTCTGGGATCTCTCTGCATTATTCTGCCATTCTTTTTAATGTATAGATATTCTGTGTCTTGCCCTGAGTTTTGGATCAAATGTGCCAAGTTTTATCAGTACAAATGGACTCAGGTACCTAAGGCAGGACATTGGTTAACTATTACTAGTTTTTCACTCTCAATCCTTCTGTACTACAACTTGTGAATTGTACAAAGAGATTTGCTGCAAAGTACTACTCTTTGATTTTAGAGTTTCACAGTTCTCCCTAGCCCTGTGTCTACCTTTTTGTGACAGCCTGTGGCTCCTGTCACAGACTGATCAAGATCCAGATAGTAGGTGTTCATCTCCCTGAATGTCCTGCAAGCTGTCACTCTAAATGAGAAATTGCCAGACCAAATCCAACACAAATCTATTGGAAATAGCCTTGCAAAATGCATCTACTTTCTGAGGTTAATTTATTTAAAAAGGAAGACCTGAGAAAGCTTTTGACTTGTACTGAGAATCCCTACTAAAAAAGTCCAATATTTAGTACTCTGTCTATCATATGTTCATTTTACATCCCACAGCATTTGAATGAAAGAGGGGAACAATTTACCGAGCAATCACCAGACCATGTTGTGCTGCAGCCTGATATAACATTTTTTAGTGTTCTCCTTTCACTAAAATAACAGGCTGTTGATCCTGAACAGAACATATTCAACAAGAAATGTTGAGACTCTGTCCTCCTTGATGTCTGTCCAGGTATGTATTTTAACCTACATTGGTGATGAGGGCACTTAGTTGGGGTTGGGAGGACAGCTACAGGTTTCTGGATGGCCACTCTACATATACATAATGATCAGACTCTTTGATTATGTGAGGATTAAGTGGATCTCCTTGAAGCTCTGACCTACAAGTCATTGAAGATTACTAAATATTTAATAGTCTCTTCTGGATCAGTAAGTCCCTGAGTCAGAAATGCTTGAATGCTTAGACAAAATACACAGAAAATATCCCTGATTTATTCTTGCACTTTGCCCCAAGTTCACTTTTGGTCAGCATCAGATGCAAAATATAATGTCAGTTGAATGATTTGTTTGGTCTTCCTTGTAGTATGATACACCACAGGCAAAATTTACAACACAGTTCTCCCACAAATTAATTCATAGATTGGAGACAACCGATTTTGGTCATTCTGGTGCCCTCCCAGTGGAGCTATATTGTTGTAAAGCTGTCAGAAAAGTTGTGTTCTGTTTGTCTCCTTACTTCTTGTAGCCATTTGGTCAGTAATTGGAGATGTACCCAGGTTTGGCAGGGGGTTGCCCTTGGGCAGCTTGCAAGGCACAGTCAGCCCTGTGCTGGCTGAAATATACAGCTGGTGGCAGCACCACCACCGAGCATGCCTTAGCAGGGGAGTTCCAACTAATTTTTGGAAAACATGACTGCAGTTGTGTGCCATGGCAGGAAGGATGGTAGGTGAAATGCCTGAGCCCTGCAGGGCATACGTTTCAGACGTGTTTGCCCAACACTAATGCCAGGTGTGGTTGAAACTGCACATAGCTCCACCAAGACTGCTAAGACACCCTTATGAATGTTGGAGGTGTTGGCATCAAGCAGTGTTTTGCTCTGAATTCCACCTGAGTGCCTAACAGCACAGGTGGGTATTTTGACACCCTAAATTTGGGTGCTAGTGTTCTTTGTGGTAATACATCTCTTTGCAAAACTGGGACCTACAAGTTAAGATTTCATTAACAGTTCATTCCCTGAGTTCATCGATCACACTGCAAAATTAAGAGGTTTAAAAGGCAACAATCCAGGATAAATAGGCAGTGTCACAATGAAAGCTTGCATGAACAGGACCTTTCTAGAGCACATAGAATTAGTGATGATACAGTACTGAATCCACTTTGGTTAGATGCACAGACCCTTAATGAGGACCTCTGCTGTACTGAATCTGGGTTTCTCCACACTCTGTTCTCCTCATCCCAAGGACTATATAAATTGAATTTGGTGACTTGCATGCCAGGGAATTGCTTTTAGAAAACCATTGATACTATAAAGAAGGAAAATAATCCCATTCTGAAACTCATCTCTCATATAGATGGACAGAAGAACAGGACATGCATACACGTATTTCAGGGATATTTAGATAGAAACCTGAGTTTTAACCCAGCTCAAATTAAAAGAGGATTGATGCTTGCAGAAACATTACCCTCCAAATCACTGTCTGGAGTTGATGAGTGCCTAAATGAACAGGTTCCAGAGCCTTTTTTAAAAAATATAATTATTTACTGGCTATAACAGCCTTCCAGAAAAAAACAGAACTCAGTTCACTCATTTTCACCATTTCAAATATTTCAAATTCAGTGATATCACTCTAACTGTCAGGTTATATTCCCCAAGACAATTTTAATTTCCCTATTCTTTTTTCTGAAATTTTATTACTACAATGTCAAAGTGAGCAAAATTCATGGGGTTAACAAAAGAACCCCTACCTGGAAGTCAGTAGACTGTTAGGTTTGCTTCCTCACTCAGCAGTAAGGGAACAAAGATGAGTAAAGATCTCTTGGTCAGACCAGTCTAGACATTTTCTATTTCTCAATACTAAATTTTTGAAAAAGTCAAAACAAAAAGAAAACCAAACAAAAACCCCAAACCAAACCAACCAACCAAACAAACAAAACCCAAACCAAGAAGTCTCCAAAACAGAGACTGGCAATCCTTTACAAGGGGAAGCTTTAAAGCATTCATGAAGACTGTTTAGTGTTCAGATGGGTGGACTATTTCACTGCTTGGTAGAAGCTCATTTATTAGGGGTTTATTTTTGCATTACGATTTCAGCTTAAAGCATGTATATTCTCCCCAAGTGTCCTTTCTTTTAGAAGACCACTCCTTTATTCTTACAACATTAGTTTGTTATGTCCTATACTGCAGTTAACTAAACTTCTTTGGAATTTTGTTTGTGGCACACTGGTAAGGCCCATATCCATATTGTAAAATTTTCCTTGCTTTTCCTCTTATTTTTCAACCTTACTACAGATATTCTGCAAATGTTCAGGAATGGTGTGGGAGTGTGGTGGGGGAGTATGGCCACTGAAGGGGCTCAGAAGCTGTTAGAAACTCCTCTAACAACATAACAATGCAGGTCCTTGACTCTTGATGCCCTGGGAACATTCCTCAAAATTGTTCAAACAATTAATGTGGTTTCTATAACCAGAAATATGTTGCAATTGAGAAAACATCTTTCAAATATTGGCAGCAACAATTCAAGATATATCACCCTGCACATTAAGAAGCTTTAAATGTGAAGGACTATAACCTAAAAACATTTAAGTGTAACTTGAGAGCCTCCGTGCATAGCACAGGTCCTTTTCAAGATGTCACCTCTCTTTGAATGTCAAAGTATGACAGTGGGGTTCCCTACTTTGCCCCCAGAAATACATGTGATTTTTTCTCTCTACTTACCTTCAGACATTTTGGTGTGTTCCTTATCCAAATACTAGTAAATTTTTGCAGCTGTTTAGAAGTTCACCCAGTTCTGACTTAACTTCCAGTTCCCACAGCAGTGGAAGATTGATTTCCTCAGAAGTATCACCTTTCTATTTCTCAGAATCCTTCATTCCCCATACTTCTCTTCCTAGCCCCAAACTCTGGCAGCCACTCCTAATTGTCCTACCTGAGTACAAGCAAATTTCCTATTTCCCACTCACACTATAACTGAGCTTTATGCTATTAGTGGTTGTATACATCTGGATTTCTGATTGTACTATCCCAGAGTAAAGAAAATTCTTGCCAGTCAGGTCAAACTAGTTGATGACTACACATCTCAAGTTACTGACCTGACCTGATGTTAACCTTAAAAAAAAAATCACTTTTCTTCTCACTCTCAGAAACCTCAATATGGTGTAGATTGTTTATTTAAAGGGATAATTAAATGTTTGAGTTAACTTCATCCAACTTGTATTAAACTTTTACAGTCTTCTGGTATATTACGAAGAAAGTAGCAGTAAAACAGTTTTCACACTAGAAAAAACAGTAATTTAATGTGTCTTCTACACAAATAAACAAATATTAGGAACTGCTTGTTAAAGCAACACTTGACCCTTTAGCTGTGATGCTAACTAAAGAAAAAAATAATGCAATTCAATTTAGGATATAGTGCCAAGGTTTTTGTAAAACATTAACTTTTGTTGTTTCTTTAATAACATGTTTTTTAATTGCTTGGAAGAAACATATAGTCCAAATAGGCTTCAGAGCTATATATATTTGTGTCAATTTAATACGTAATAGAAGAGTATGTTACTGTATATAGTTTGACTATTAAAAAGGAGAATTCTCTGTATAAAATGATGAAAGTATTTTTCCAACTGAGTCTGAAGGAACAAAACTATTCATATGGTAAGATCCATATTTTTCACATAGACAACATTAGATCTATTAACTAAACCAATTTATTTTTTAAAGGGAAAGACACAAATATGTTCCTCAATTTGTTGTGTGCTCCATTTAGGCTATTTTTTTATTACTGATAATGTGTAAAGTTTGAATAATATATATAAACTGGATACTTATGATCATGGGCAAAACAATATTCATGGCTAATCAGTTGTCTCTTTCCAGCATTTCACCATTCCACTGGGAACTAAGAGATTTCTTTCCAAGACAACCATTACAAAAGCATTCTGTTTTTTCAACTTGAAGTAAAATATACTGTTCTGTTTTCATAAGACAAGTTAACACACTCCTAAAAAGAAAATATAGCACTTGACATAACAAGCTTCAATCTTTCCTCTTTGGAAATAAAATCTTCCATTTTGTAGGGATTAGAATAACAAGTAGACAGTTGGATGACGGTACAAACATACAACTTTCCATCATTCATATCAGAGTTCTCATATAGTGTGAGTTTTAATGTCATTTCAATATTAAAATGCTACTGAAACTAAGGTCAAAGGGTCCATTAGGTGAATTGCTCTAATCTTTTCCATATAGCAAAACATTAAATGAAACAAAACAAAACAAAACAAAACAAAACAAAAAAAGTGTTCTCTATTGATTCCTGAAAATGAAAACCTTACAGTCCTGAGAAAACAAAGCTTTTATCTTACTCTGCATTTAATTCCACTGACTACTTTTTTGCTATTTGCGGATATGTTCCATGGTCTGAAAAACAACAAAAATGTCCAGCCAGTGGTTAATAATACAGAAAATTCTCTTTTTAATTATTGATTTAGTATTTTATTCATAGGATTTCCCTTTAAACAACTTGTGTATGATTTTGAAGCAGACATGACCCAACATTTCAGAAAACACAAAGGTAAGCTGCCACTACTTGGCCCTCATGAGAATACACTTTCTATAACGCACAGATACCTTGCTAGGGTTGAAAATGCTCTATATTTCTAGTTCCTCAAGCTGCTGGGTTACAGGCTATTCTGGACACAGACATTCCTCTAAATCACTGTGCTGGAACAAACTCAAGTCTCATGGATCTACTGAGAAGGACCGCAAAAGAGGGAGCATATCCATCCAGATAAGGATAGTTGGGAAATGTGGTTTGAATCTACAAACCCCAGGGAGGACTTCCCACTTCATATATAACTGCTTTGATCAGCAGTAAGTCTTTCGTTTTAAAGGCGACTCATTATGCATCCAATTTATCAAGCAGGTTTGCAAATGTCTACCTTCAGGATAGGATTTTAGTCTGTACAATCAGACCAAACAGAAGTATAAAAGATGACCTGGAAGTGGCCCAGTAGGCTCAACAAAGGTATTTAGTCTTTTGTATATAAGGCTTAACTCTTCTTGGAGCCTACCTTTGAAGGCAAATCAAACACAGGGATGAATTGCAAAGTGTAACTGAAACTTGAACGAAACTTCAGATTTGTTGGACACTCCACTGTCCAACAAACAATCCTTACATGGACATCCCTGAGCATCTTACAAATAACAATTGTAATTTGTTGATCATTTTTTCTTACAGAGCTTATGAAGGGATAAATAATGTTGTACTGGAGCACTGTTCCTATATTACCTGATCAAAGGTACACCTGAGTTCTTGGGTCAGGTTGTAAATCATGTACCAAGCCATAGCTGGCCAATGTGAAATCAGTGCCTTTTTACATTTTTCATCCTCTGACCTACTTTCACCTACTTTCTCTTTCTCCATCCTTACATCCAGCAGAGGGAACATAGAATCTATGTGATGCATCTGCATGAGCGTGTGTGACAACTGTTATAAACTAGATAGCTGAGAAAACTCTGAGGACTGCCCTCACAAGAGTAAGGACTGTCCTTTGACAGACAGTCAAAAGGAAAATTAGGTCTGAGAAAAATATATTCGGTCATACTCCCCTCAAGCATTCATGTTTGAAGTTCATTTGTGCTACTAATAGCGAAATAAGACGTTCTTGCAAGTTGTTGTATGACGCAGCTGCATATATCAGTGATGAGACTTGCCTGAGTAAAATCCATAGAGTCATAGAATCATAGGCTATCCTCAGCTGGAAGGGACCCACAAGGACCATATAAGTCCAGGTCCTGACCCTGCACAGCACTATCCCTAAGAGTTCCACCATGTGCCCAAGAGTATTGTCCAAACACTTGAACTCTCAGGCTGGTGCTGTGACCACTTCCCCAGGGAGCCTGTTCCAGTGCCCAGCCACCCTCTGGGTTAAAGAACTTTTATCTAATATTCAACATAAACCTCCCCTCACACAGCTTCATGCCATTCCTTCAGGTCCTGTCACTGATCACCAGAGAGAAGACTTCAGTGCCTGCCCCTGCACCTCCCCTTGTGACTTGTGCTATGAGACTTCCCCTCAATCTCCTGCTACTTGCTTAAGTAAAACTGCTCACTTATTTTTGCAGCTCCAGGCACTAAGTTCAAGAGCTTTGCAAGCTGTTCCTGCACAATTCATGAGTAGGAACAATGGTAATATGTGTGTTGAATAAATTGTTTGCTGTAACTTATTTATCCAGTCCTTATTTTAAGCCTGGCTACAGTATATTGTCAGCACTCCAGTAACAAATAGCTTCCCCAAATAAAAGGCTTTTGTTGGACTTTCACCTGCTCTTGCTGCGTATGCACACCTGGTAAACTTCTAGACAAATACCCTAAATATTAAAAAAGAGAATATGAAGTTCAGGTCAGCTGAATGAAAAAGCTGTAAAAGTCACCTCAAGAAAAACACATCTTAAAATATGAAATAATCTGTTACACAAAGCTAGATGAACATTCAGATAAACCTAACAGGAGTCTCTCCTTTCTATCACTGGAACTAATATACACAGCTTTGACATAAAAGTTAGCATGCTTCCTCTTCCTCATTTGTGGGGTTAGAATTGCAGGTCTGAATTTTTTTTTTCTGAATTTTTTCTCATAATCAAAACATCTGCAATTAAATGTTTTCATCTTGCCGATGCAGGAAGTTGCACTCTGGGCTGTGTTCCTGAATTTCATTCTGTTCATGTTCTTATTTTAAAACAAAACATTTTGACTTCCCATGCCACCTGTGGAGTTTTTAGTACATATTTAACTGTTTTCAAACCTCTTTCCCACATACAGAACCAGTTCTAACCATTCTCCACCAGGTTAGCTGCTCAGTGAGAACTGGTTCCACTGCTTTACCTTTTCTGCAGGTAAGGGGAATACCTAGAAAGATGAAAATTTGGTTAACAAGTTCTTACCACTCTCCCCACTAAAGTAAACACTAGCTAAAGCTCCCTAATACAAAGGGGAACATGTTTATCAACATATATGGTCTGCTTATAAAAATAGATTTTTCCACTCTTTATAATGGCTTAATTTAATGCTTTGCTATAGCCTCTTGTTTTTTTATTGCTGATGTTAGTCTTATATAATGGGTGTTTAAATGATGTCTAATTTTGTTTCATTTTCTAAGATATGATAGAAATTTATTCACATTGTGAAGTAGTTTATAAAATTTAATCTTAATATAAGTATGCTTTTAAAAGTAGCACTACATGAAATACAAAGGAAACAATTTAGGTATGTCAGATACACTTAAAGGACTTCATGTTTTTGTTCTTTTCTACTCCTTTTATAACTGCAGAATACAGGTAATTACAGAAAGATAACTTGTAATCTCAAACAGTAATCAGAATTCATTTTGTAGGATTATATGTAAATGCTTTGAAAAATATATTTGGAAATATATTGGAATGTATCAGAAAAATGGTTATTTAGCAGAAAATAATTTCTCAAAACAAATAATGCAGGCAAAATGCTAAAACAAAACAACTTTGCTGGAAATTTAAGTGGAAATTCTGGCTGAATTTGAGAGAAGCAAACAAGGAATAGTTTTTACTCAGCCATTTCTCAGATGAGGATTTGCTGAAGAGACTAGGAGAAAATCATGTTGAAAACTTGAGGATGTCAGTAAGACTGACGGGTTTCTCAGTCATAGTTAGTTAGTGACTGTAGTTATCAGGTCAATAAAATTATAAGATTCAGGCTATTTTTGCTGGGAATATTTCATATAACATCCTTATTCCATTGAGATTCAATAATAATATTTGACAATGACCCTTAGCACTCTAAGTGGTGCACTGGAAAATAATTTTTCTAATAGTAAACTAAATTTGTCAAATGTAGAGCTTTACCTCCTTATCCAAATCACACACACTATCATATATATTTTATGTCAAGAAATTAAAAAGCGATAAGGACAAAGAGATGTGATTTTCTTGTTTTCTTTGGGAGGAATATCAAGAGCACAAGAACTGTGATTGTCAATCAGGCAGGAATCTGATTTTACATTACCTGGAGATGTGCCAGCATAAGACTTTTAAGATGTGGTTTCTTTTCCAGAGCAATATGCAATGCATTAGATTAACCTGGCTTCAGTTTTACCAACACTTACTTCTGTGAATACCTTCATGCATTTGATTTCATTAGGACACCTCATAGGTGTTAAGTTAGGCACATGTAACAGGGTTTGCTGGAGCAGTGGTCATACCAATCTGGAAAATGCATGGCTATGTCAAGGAAATTTTAAAGATATATTTAAAAGCATAATTATATTTACAAGTACACCAAAATGTGTTTTGTGCCTTGTTTTGTTTCCTTTGTTATTACATTAAAAAGAATTAGTTTTCATCTCTACTGACAACCTAAGGCTGGTTCTAAAGACAATATTACCATTTGAGATATGAATACAAATTAAATAAATAAACATATATAACTTCTATATTTTCCTTAATTAGATCAAGATTAAAATAAAAAGCCTTTACTTCCATGTTTCTAATCTATGGCTTTTCTGACTTTCAAACTGCCAACCGAGTAATGGGTGCATCTTAAGAAGCAATATACATATGTTTTTCATACACTTTACAATCTCCACACTTACTTAAAATAAATGGCTTATGAAATAAATGCAGATAACCTTTTTCTTTCTTCAGTATTTATGGTTATTTTGCCAGCTTCAAAGTAGGAATTGCAGGCAGTTTAGTAGATATAGTAAAGAACAAATGTCTGAACTCACTGTTTTTTGTATATGTTTTGATTTCTTTTACTGAACTGCTGTTTTGTAACTGCTCACTGTGTGCTCTCCAAATGAATAACAGTCCAGCATCTCTGACAGCAACTGAGTACTCTATCCCTTTGTTTTCTTAAGTAGAAACATCCTCCAAATATCAAAGTCACATTCACTGAAGGCACTAACTTTTTTCTACAGCTATGTACATAACATATGGAAAAATACTGAGTGTAATAAACTCCTCACTGGGACGGGACATCCTGTGAGTGAGACTGCAGCTTCATTGCTGCACTGAGAACCTCCATAGCTCGCCTGGGATTTCTTCTCCCTTGATTGTGCAGATCAAGGGCTTATTTGGATGACATGGCAGATCCTCCTCTGACCCATATATCTAGATCTCCTTACCATAAAATCCACAAAGGACTGGTAATCACCCAAGTCCAGTCCCAGTAGAAAAGTGGGGTGCAGCCAGAAGGTGTATCTGGACCCAGCTCTCCTGTGTTATGTCATCAAGATGTGACTAAGTCATTTAGTGTGGTCTGTGCCGGATAGACTACCATATGCTTCAGCTCCCTTGAACACATCTCTTTTTTTTTTAATGCCTGGAACATATATCCAGAGGGAATTCAAAGATTTTTGACATTTGTTCAGGATTTCTGGATGTCTGGCAACCTAATCAGAGCAGTAGTGGAGAAAATCTGGACATATCCACTCCACATGCGCGTATCAACTTTACAGTGCATTTGCAATGAGGCCAGCCGATCCACTGTGCATGTGCTGCACAGATGGCCTGTGTGTACGCTGTAAATATGATGTAAAAATTACTGAGAAACACATGCACGGTGAGTCTGTAGCTTCCTGAAAGCCTTAGGCTCACTTCACTTACCCTTAATATGTAAATGTATGGCAAACCTGTTTGGGAAATCCTTCTCAGCATGAAACAGGGATATCCTGGAGTGGGTGAAACATGGATGAGTTACACCTTTACACCAGATCCTGGATATGATTCTGGACTTTGTGCAGGCAAAGGATATCTGGTACACTGACAAACACACACCTCGCTGGTTACCACATGGCACCACAAAGTCTCTCAGCTTTTGGAGGAGCTCCAAAGGAGCTTCTGGGCCATGTGTCTTACTATGCTAAAATAGGTGAAGCAGGCAACATGCAAGCATGATCAAGCTCAGACTACCCCCCAAGGGCAATTTAACCCAGAGGGTTCTGCAAGTCACACCAAAACCAGCCTCCCTGTCAGCAAGCTTGCTCTATCCTCCCTGAGAGAGAAGATAAATGCTCACAAATGTTAAAAATACTTAGCAACCAGGAATGAGGAAACCACCATCTGGGAGAGATCAGAGGCAAAATCATCACTGTGTTTTCACACGCAGCAAACAAGCACCCACAGAGAACAACAGTTTGGGGAAAACAGGTAGCATCAGAGAGAGGCACCCTCGGGGAATGCTCTGCAGCTCTGGGCTGCTGCAATCAGAGGTAGTTGTGAAAGGAAATTGAGGAGGAAGGAAGAAGGAGCTAAACCAAAAATTTGAGACTGTCGTGTTCTGGAAATAAACTGAAAACAGCTTCAAGAGATGAGAAATATTCTACGAAGCAGTAGCACTATGTAATTGTTAAATGGTCAGTCGGGAGTAATGTTATAGCCTCATAGGAGGGCAAGTTGTGTTAATCACAGGCTATTACCTAGCTAGCAATCAGGTCTAAAATAAACCTGAAAATCAAGCAAGCCCAACTCATTAAATATTATATACCACTTCAAGTGCATCAGGAAAAAAATATGTGTCTTTCACACTGTTGAGTTCAGGTTTACTAGCATTCAATTCTTCCCTGAAAATCCTGAGAAAACAGACTGTTTTATTTCTTTGTTTTCGTTACAGCCAGGAATCAGATACTTGTATGGAAAATTCAGCTTTTTTGTGGCTTTTTTTTCTCCTTTGACTCTTTAATTTCTAACCAATATTAACCTACAGAAAAGGGTGAGCAAGTAAATCCTAAAACCTTAAAAACAAGAAAGCAAAGGGAGGTTAAAAAAAATAATAAAAACAACCAAAAAAGGTCAAACAAAAAAAATCACAAAATAAAAAAAAAATAAACCAAAACCAACTCAAACTTGTTTTTTAAGTCCTTTTATTCACACTCCAAGTTTTTTTTAAAGTAATTTAAATTATCAGGAATGGTAATACTGCAAACCATATCATCTCACATGATCTAGGGAAGATAAAACAAAGAAGGTGGTTTATGTTTAATTTAGGTGCAGGTCAAGAAAACACAGCAATTCTCAAGCTTTATTGTTTTCAGCTGTAGTGTTCTTTGAGATTTTGCCATGTTGTGTAAAGGATATAAAAATCTAGATGTTGACAAGTAATTGTCTTTTGCATGATTTTCCCTCTTTAAATTTAGATCACCTTGCTCAGCAGAGGAGGCAACACAATGGATGTGTTTCTAGCTCCAAGGAAGGGCACTAAGCTGAGAAAACTATTGTTGCAATGGCAGTTTGCTGGACCCCTTGAGATGTAGAATAATTTTCATCTCATCAAATTGAAACTAAACTTATCAAGGGTCAAACAGTAAAAGATGTCATACTTGATTACAGAAACCAAATATATTGTTTTAAGTACATTTTGTATAAGTGTATATGCACAGATGTGCATGTATATTCAGAAGTACCTATGCCTCAAATTATTTGCTGACTAAATACATTGCTTGAAAAAGAAATTGAATAGGATTGGATTATTTTGCCACTACCTAATGTTGCTTTGTTATTTCTCTTCTGGGTAAAGCCTGGTGCACAGATTGTGACAATTGGATGATTTTATTTTGCAGTAATTCTCTTATCTGGTTGTTTTTTTGCTTTTTTTTTTGGTTTGTGTTTGCTGTTTGGTTTGGTGGTTTTTTTTAGGGTTTTTTTAACACAACAGGGAATTTGGGTCTAATTTTCTTGTATTGTTGCCAAAACTGTATCTGGAAAAAAAGATGTGTGCCAGGATTGTGATCCTATATTAACAAAATAGAATTGGAACTCATGGAGCAGGTAAGTGCCAAGGCAAACTAATAATTATCAGTTTAATTAATCTCTCTTCACATTTTCACAGAGATATAACCATGAAGCAATATTACATTATTTTTATGAGCTGTGGATTATATTACAGAACCTCTTGTTTTAAGATCCAGATGAATTAAAACTTCTCTGCTAGCTACTAAGATCTAGGGTTTATTCTTTCCTTTCCCACCACCATCCTCTGCCAGAATAACCTCAGATCCACAGAAAATATCTCAAAACATAGTGAGTGATGGCTAAACAGCAAAAGGTTTGCCAGTTGTGTTTAATTATGACACTAATAGTTCAGTTGCTTTTCCAAACATTATTAGGACGTAGCCAAAGATCTTTTATATTGGGAAGCTCACAGTAACAAGCCCTTTGCAAGATTTCCAACAGTTACTTAAGAAACAGGCCTAAATCCAAGCCAGTGAAATCTGATGCTTCTGTTTCACAGATTGGATTGGATTCTTATGGTCTTTTTTTGTCCAAGGTTAAAAAAAAATTACATTATCATAGCTTTAGAATTTTATATCTCTGCTCCTGATACTGGCCAATATAAGTAGATTAAAAGTACACAATTTTTTTTTTATTGCACAGAGGCAAAATAGAGTTTGGGCTAGATTTAAAAAAATCAAATAAAATACATTTCTGTCTTTACTGGAAAGATTGAAAACAAATAACATCTTCAGTAAGGAAATAAATACCATAACCCAAAGAAAATGTGTTGTAATTTATTTAGAATTTCTATGTGGTTTTGTGCAAATTTATTAACTGCTCTGTAGCCTGTTTTCTCCTAAATTTAAATAGGAGTACTAATTTTTTTTCTTCAATGGACACTGATAGACATATCATATTCTAAAACAATCCTATGATGTGAGATGATAGCCATTAAAATTAAAAATTAAAACATTAAAATTCTTGTTAAACATATATGTTCTATTGACATAGGCAGAGTGAACCTAAAAATCATTATATGCTTAGAGTACCACAAACTATAATATAATAAAATGAAGAATTACTCATTATTAAATATACTTTTTTTTTATGAGTGAGGGAACAGAATCTTCCTTTTAAGCACTCATAAAAACAAGAAAATTCACTGAGAAAAAAGTATACCCACTTCCACAGAAGAGTTCAGTTTCAACTTGAGCTAATACAAACAAGGAAATTTGCAATTGAAGCTGACTTCCAATATCTGTGCCCAACAGGATGCCTCCTGAACCACTTCCTTATTGTGCCCCTATTGTGTCTTTGAGGGCAGCTGGCCTGTGAATTTCCTTATTATTAGTTTATGTCCCACTGTTAATTCCCTTATTCTATTATGAAGATTTTAGCTATTGCATTTAATTTCCTCTTTTCATGGTGCAGGAATGACCCCAGAAGGATAAACTACCCCCAGCCATGCAGACACACTGAGACTCAGTTATCCTCTGATGAGTTGATGTGACATTGGCCTATTGACAGTTAACATGGAGAAGAGAGATTCATTACAGCTCTGCTTCTATTTACTGACCCTTTCAAACCTTTTGAAGAAAAAGATCTGAAATATCTGAAATTTCTCACCCTCAGCAAGACATTTGCAGGAAAAAAAATCACTCTGTCTTTTGTGGCAGTATTTATTGTCAGATACAAAAATGTTTATTTAGGTACTTTTTATAAAAATATTCCACTTAGTTTTTGAATTCAAATCTTACTCCCACAAGCTTTGCTTTAAAACCCTCTACACAATCAAGTTTTTACTTTATATTCACTTTAACTATGATTTGTATTTTGGTTGAATTGGCTGAACAACAGCATGGTCAGACCCTCACCAGCCTCCTTGACTCATTTCTGTGCACCTTGCAGTGAACCAAAGATTAGAGTGCTCATTTAGTCCTCTGCCATTACTATATCCAAGCTTGTCAAGGGATTATCCCAGATGCTGGGTCAGCCTGTCATTAACAAAAGTGAATGGAACAAGCAGTCAGTGGTGGACTAAAGTCCATGTCTTGCGGGAAAGGGGCACACAAGCCTGGAGCAGGACACACCTCTCTGTGAAGGGGAACGTTGTTTCTGTTCAGACAGACCTGACTCTTGCCTTACTTTGATGCTTCCTTGCTATTGAAATTGAGAGTCAGTTGAAAAGCCTGGTAAGTACCACATGTCCAAGAGTTCTTTTAAGTTATTTTTATGCTTTCCTAGACAGACTGTTCTTCTTTCAACACTCTGGTTGCTCAGTGAGAACTACATTCATGGGTATCTGAAGTAGAGAAACCTACATATCACAAACAGTGTTCAGGTAAAAAATTTGAGATGATACAGGATTTGGCTTAGACTTGACAGGCTTGGAATGGGTAGTGACATAACAGAGGAAACTATTTGAAAGTGCTTGAAACTGACACATAAAGAATTATCATTGTCCATGCTTTGACATTGTCATATCATAATTATTCATAGTAACAATGATGTGAGTTTAGCTTCCAGTGTAAGAGAATTTGCCCAGCTTGTACTACCACCTGCAATACCATAAGCATTTGAGGCTACTAATCCTACTTCACAGACAAAGTGGATTGTTTTTGTTATTCCTTTCTGTTTTATTTCAGTAAGTTGTTTAAGTGTACAGTGAAAATGGGAGAATGAGTTTGTAGCCTCGTAGTTATTTTTTTTTTCCAGACAGCATCTGGGCATTGCTCCAATTAATATTTGATTTATTTTCTGCAAAGCATACGATTTTAGCAGAAGAGTGTGAAAGAGACCTTCTCTATATAGACGTTAGCTTAAAGGGGTTAAAGCATCTGTCAAATTAGATACTTAGATAGAAATCCTCATTCAGGCAAAGGAATAAAAATTTCAACATGAATATCTTTCATCCTGAATCTCAGGATTGCTGAAGAGCCAAAGGGACTCCAGCAATGTCTCCATTTTCTTTCACAAAAGAAAGAGGGCCACACTGAAATATGCAAAGATACATCCATACATATATCAAATGGCACCCAACTGTAGCTCAAGTCTTCTGAATTTCCTATCAGCTACCCTAGGTTGCTCCATATTTCCCCATGGATTTTGTGATTTGGGTTCTCAGGAGTTTGAATTGTAACATACAGTGCGTATGGAGCAAGGTATAATTCCAGTAGGCAGCAGGATTTCTAAGTATTAGTCATTCTAATATCAAAATCCTTTTGTGAGTCTAGCCCAAAGGATTATTCTTATATTTAAGAGGTACAGACTCATGAAGGATGGATCCAGCTGAACATCTTAAAGGATTTAAATAACTACTGATTATAAACGTGGGCAAAGTGAATTCAAATTCCATCAGTTTCTGCTAACTTCTCAATGTGCCAAGGCAGTATATTTTTGTGTTATGCAAATGTCAAAGCCAAGATCTTTTTCTGGAATCTGTGTTTGCTTACAGTCTTATAAAGCATACATAAGAAGCAATGTTGTGATGAGGTACTTTATGGCAGGGTAAAACACATTTTCAGCAGAATACTTACAGAGAGCATGATGTTTCTAGTAGGGCAAAGTTCCATATAAGATGAGTAAACTGTGATGTATTTTAATCTCAATAAAACAAAATTAGTAATCTTTTCCCCAATATTTGACAGCATTTTGCTCACTTGAGACCTAAATATGGCTTAAACTCTTTTTTTTTCTCCCAACTTTAATATAGTATTTGGTAATTACTGGTCTATTCCAGTCTTACCCTAAGATACCTTGTAGATATTTCTCCATATTGGCTTCCTTTTCGATTGAAAGCTGCCATTTCTCCATTATAAATCAATTTTAATATGCATACAACAACTCTCACCGAGTAATATCAATAATTATTTAGAAGGGAACTATACTTATGGTTACAACTGCAGTTTAACAGTACACTGAGGCACCTTCTGGTCCTATGGAAAATTAATATTCTCTGTGTTTGCAATCTTATGTGACGATTATGTTAATCTTCAATCCCACCTCTGTACAAGAAACTATTGTAGGTAGGAGCTGGATCATATAAGTATGCATATGTATGTGTATATTCATGAAAAATGTTGTGGACAGGTTTATATGATATACATACTACATTTTCCTCAAATATTCTGGCTCTTTTCTGAGCCCACAGATAAATATTTTAGTATAAGAGGAACAGGAGTTTTCTTTATTTACAGTCATTAATCAGTTGAAAACTAAATACACATATATGTAAAGGATAATTTTCTACAGGCTTCAGTATTTTTAGGGTCAGTCTGGTAAATAAAACACAATGGGGAGAGAAGTGAGATTGAACACTACCAACCATTATATAATTTCCCCAAAAGCCTGGAACATATCTTGAGCAATTTAAGCAATTAGATTGACCCCATTCATATATAATATAAATTCTAATTAATGATAATGGAAAGAAAAAAGGAAATGCCAAATATTTGATGATTACTTCTCATTAGCTTTATTTTTCCTCTTGCAAGTAGCAAAACTGAATTCTGAGGATGAAGTATTAATGTAAGATAAAGGAAGTTGGCATTAAATTTATATATATATATGTTCCTATTTTAAGAATGATTCATCATATTCTGAGAATTTTTTAAAAAATTCTAAGTGCCAGCACCCTAGCACAAAATTGCGAGAGAAACTGTTGATTTCTAGATAATATCTATAAATAAAAAGACTGATGTGAATGTAACAAACTAAATTAATTCAAATCTAAAATGTCCTTTTGGTACAAGAAGAAGGTCACATTAAGGCAATCATAACTGATGGTTACTACTTAGGTATGTCTTGCTCAGTGTACTTGTAGATTCATCCAAAGGGCTTTTAAGTCACTGAGGAAAGGCCATTTATTTCTGCCTTGACAGTTGTATCTGACAGTGGATGCTTGTTTTGTTGTACCTTAGAGTACAACATGAAATACAGGGACACAAAACATTGCATGGGCATCAACAGAGAGCTAATTTGTACTACAAACCATATGCCTGCACAAGAAGATCAGTATTCACTCCATGCAATAAAAGTGCAGTTTTCCTCTTATGCTTCTGTCCAAACTCCTTGATCTCCTTCCTTCCTTCCTTCCTTCCTTCCTTCCTTCCTTCCTTCCTTCCTTCCTTCCTTCCTTCCTTCCTTCCTTCCTTCCTTCCTTCCTTCCTTCTTTTCTTCCTTCCTTCCTTCCTTTCTTCCTTCTTTTCCTCCTTCCTTCTCTTCTACTGCCTTTCCTTCCTTCCTCCTCCTTCCTTTCTTCTATACCCTCCTTCCTTCCTTTTCCTTCCTTCCTTCCTTCCTTCTCTTCCTCCTTTCCTTCCTTTCCTTCCTCTTCCTCCTTCCTTCCTTCCTTCCTTCCTTCCGCTTCCTTCCTTCCTTTCTTTCTTTCTTTCTTTCTTTCTCTTTCTTTCTTTCTTTCTTTCTTTCTTTCTTTCTTTCTTTCTTTCTTTCTTTCTTCTTTCTTTCTTTCTTTCTTTCTTTCTTTCTTTCTTTCTTTCTTTCTTTCTTTCTTTCTTTCTTTCTTTCTTTCTTTCTTTCTTTTTCTTTCTTTCTTCAAAAAAACCAAAAGACCAAAACACCAAACTAACCAACAAAACAAAAATAATAATTAAAAAGCAGACAAACAAAAGGAAAAAACCTTACCTAAAATAAGAGATCCATGAAAGGGACTGTCCATTCCAAAGCTGTATATGAATAAACATTTTCACAGATTTATTCCCTGGCTTCTAGCCCTTACTGTATAATATTCCTTTATGGTGTGATCATGAAGACTTGTGAAACAGCTTCTCTGCAATACTTCAAAGAGACAGAATCTGTGTGGCCCACTTCTATGTTTCCTCACATTATTGGCTCTGGATTTGCCAGGATGTACTACCAGACAGAAACTGGCCTCAAATCTAAAGCATTGCTTTAGTATGTAGCCTATATGGCCCCATGGGACTCTAAGTGTTAATGTGTCAGCCACAGAGAACACTTAGAGATCCTAAGGAGCATTTATTCAGAGAACTCTTATTTCTGTGGATTTAAGAATGTATTAATATATTTTCAAAATGAAGAGATTAAAATAAAAAAAAAAATTAAAAAGAGTGATAAAAGTTTCCCAAATCCTCATCTGAACATGTCAGGAAGCAAGGTGCAAAAAAGGACCTGCACAGAAAGAAGAGTTATCATGGCATTTTATATTTACACATGAAAAAATCATAGCACTGCAAGTCAGAAATTTTACTTGTTAATTCAGATGAAACCTGACAGCTCAGTGAAAACCCAAAGATGAATAAATGCTGCAAGATCAATACCTAAATCCATTACAGAGAGTTCACAGAACTGCAGCTCAGCAGAGAGCTTTCTGTGTTCCCACACCTGCACAGCTTCTTGTCTCATGGATCCTGCCATCTTCAATATTGACTGCCTGCCTGTTCCTCTTCAGGGAAAACCCTCCCTTTCACTAGCATGCACCGTAGGAACACCATAAAGTCAACGTCCAGCTGCTGCAAAGAAGGGGTCCATCCTCTTACTGTGTCTGTTCCCTTCACCACAAATTACAGATGAAACTTTGGGCAGCATGAAAAGAATTTGCTCATGTGAAAGTTACAGAAACTTTGCAGGGCAAACTTATTAAATGGATTAAGCTTATAGAAGGAAAGCCTTGGCAAAAGAGATGGTGGTGCTCGGTCATAGGTTGGATTCAATGATCTCAGTCATCTTTCCCAACCTAATTGATTCTGGGTGATTCTGTGATCTCTACATGGTGCTTGAGGTACCTCAAGTCTGATAGGCTTTATCAGGTCATGCTCAACATCATCTCAGTGTTCTTACAAAGACGTGTGTATCCGGCTGTGCTGCAAATCTGTGTCAGTCAAATTTGCTATCTAAGAAAGCATGTCCTGAATATTTCCCCCAGTTTTTTCACCTCAACAACTCTGATACAGAGGTAACAAGTCAGAAAAAAGTACAGTCCCTCTACTTTGGGAATATTTGGATATTTGTCTAGAATGTGTACCCTGAAGCAGAACATTTGTAGTGTTCTATAATAGGTGAGCAAATCAAGGTGTCTTCTGATCCAGAGGTGCAAACATATATGTTTACTGTTCAAATTTACTGAGTGTGGAACTTACATGCAAACAAATCCTATTTACTTAGTGATTCTTTAAAAGCTGAAACCTTTTCTTCTGGAAATAATACAGTTCCCTATAAGGCATAATGCAAGGGAAAAACAAACAAACAAACAAAGAACCCCCAAACTAACAGGCTATTCTAATATTTGTTGTCCTAAAAGAAACAGCTTAGACATTTTAGAAATGGGATACCAGGCTTCCAACACAACAGTGCAATGGGAAAATGCCAAATCTGCACTAACAAATCCTAAATGAAATAAGTCTGTGAGTAACCTGACATAATACATGAAGCACCTCTCAGAACTGAAAGTCACGTCTTATCATACCTGGAGAAAAAGATTAATTGTATTTTTCTGAAGAGCTAAATGGTTTATTGCTATTATGCGTCTTTTTTTTCCTTTGTTTTCAGCCCCTCAATTACATTCATAACTACAGAAAATAATGACACAATGTAGTAAAGCCAATAGTTTGAACATTACTATTCGTATTCATAATCTTTGGAAAGAATTTTTTTCTTACCAGATAGATACTAAACCCTGTTATTTGTGCCCCACATTACATTTTGGTGTGCAGCAACAGTGTCCTGCAAATACATAAACACACCATAGACTTCGTTCTTAGGGAGGTTTAGTGGATGCAGAACTCTCATGTTCTCTTTAGCTCTGCACTGGGCCTGCTGTAGCCTTTAAACAGACCTGGAACATATTAGTAGAACAAAGGGAGAACAGAATAACACTGTATGTCATGGTATCTGTGTATGTATATCACCAAATAAATATTCAAACAGAAAGGGTAAAGTTCAGCATAAGAATTTATCTGTGTCTTGAATGTCTGAACTAATGGAAGACATAAACCTAAATCCTAACATTTACCATCAGGAGTCTCATGAGCTTGCCAAGAGCACAGAGGCTTCTGAGGTTTTTCCCCTCCAGAGACACTGCACATACTATGGTAACAGTGGAAGTAGTCCCTTCCACTCATAGATAAAGAGAACTGGGTTCTAGGACAACAGTTCTAGGCCTTAACTTATTATGCTGTGGTAGCATTGCCATCTGGCTGTTTTTCAACTGGACCGGCTGCTTTGCTATGAGTGAGCCAGTTGGCAATACACAGGAGCAAGTTAATCTAAGCATATTCAGCAGCTACTTGTCTTAGGGTGGCTGGTTCTTTTGGACATCAAAGGTAGTAGTGGTAATTTGGCCTAGGAATAAAACATACATGAAAGAGTTTGGTAATATTCTTTGTACATTTACATTTTGCTGGGGAATTTGTTTATTCTCTCATTACATTCTGAATTCAGTGTCTGGGAGAAAGGCAAGAATATAAAAACTGCATAGATCTTCCAAACTCACCAGTAGCATTGTTTTGTATGTTGTTGGAACACAAAGATCTAATTCCGGTTTCTTTTTGCTGACTTCAACAAGAATAGAAATAAGGCCTAGGGTCACAGTTTCCTTGTTGACTTTTTCCTCATTTTTTACATTTGAACTCAATTCGAGATAAACTTTGCCCTCTGGGGAAGCAATTACAGATAATACTAAAATCAACATAAATTAAAACCTCAACATATTTACCATGTCACCAGTTTATGAATTATGCTCACCGTGTGAAATGTTTTTTCTACTTAGTTTTGGAAGGGTCACTGCTATGTATGTGCTTGTATGTATAAAGAGAAATAACAATACATTAAACAGAATCACTCTTCTTTGTAGAGTGATTTTTTTATCTATACAGTACTGGTAATGAATAATATCAGTCAGGAAATAAGTTTTCTTGGCACCCAATTTTCCTCAGTCTTTGGATCCATTAGTGAAAAGCTATTATATGCATCCTGGCTTTTTTTCTTAAGAAAGAAAAAAATTATTTAATACCCATAGTAATGTTTATGCTTTGGAATAAATCTGCAAAACAAGATAAAAGGAAAAATCACACATTAAGTAACCACTTTTTTAAAATCTGAAGAAATTAACACATGAAGCAAATAAATAGACATTCTTTATGTGGATGAAATTTCTTTTCCTAAAGTGAATAAAACATATTAAGAAGAAAAAAATACAGAAAAAAAAGATAGAAATGCTTCATTTTACTTTGAAAATTATTTTCCTGTATCTGAAAAACTAGGACAGTGAACATGGGAAATCGAAGAATAGTAGAAAGCAGATATAGAAAAGATCTGGAGGTCATTCTTAGTCATCCCAAATGCAAGATAGTTCCCTAAAGTATGCTCCTGAGACTTTGGTCCAGTTTGATTTTAAATGAATCAGCTGATAGCATTTTTACAGCTCTCTACGGAGAGTATTCCACTGTCAAATAAGCACGTTTGTAAGTCTCAGGCGCAGAAGCTATTCAGACATTGGAATTAAAATTAGAGGCAAAGGGAAAATAAGCTGAATAAAATGTTATGCCTAGTTTTGGTATGCCATCCAGATTTGATTAGAGTTAAGAAAACATAATGAATGTACATGCAAGCTCTCAGTAGGTTGCCTGACAAGACCTAATTGAGGTTTCGGGGCTGAAGCAAGATAGTCCTATCAAGGAGTGTAAATTTTGAAAAAAGTGGACTTATATGTAGATATTTCTGACAACATTTTCATATATTTATACATACTTAGTCTCAAGAAAGCAAGTGAAAGTATGTGTGACAGTAATTCATCTCTCCCATAGAAGTCCAGAGACCTAATTTTTTTATCCCATGAGAAAAATAAAGGTGTGCCTTTCCCTTGGGTTAGGTAACACATAATCACTATGATATGAAATCAAACTGTAATTAAGGTTAATTGGTTCACAGCTTTAAGATAAATTCATTACATATAGTAAATGCTAAGTTTCAGTTATACATTGCTGCCTTAACACTTGAAAGCCCAGGCCTTTTCCAGTATTTTATGCAAGTCCACTCAAGACACTACATGTTTTTTCTGGAAAAGTGAGTCCCAATTTGTGACCCAGGGATATTAACAGCAAAAGCGGAGTTCTTGAACATCTCTCTCACCAGCCTGGGTAGGGACTGTGCTCCAGTGTGTTCCCACTTGTGTGACTGTCAGTTTGTGGAGGCAAAGGAATAATCTGATCACAGCAGACATGGCATTCACCCAGCTAGAGGATGTGAAGGATTGAGGTGGTCAGGAAATCATGGGAAATTTTGTGGTTAAGCAACCAATGCCACACACCTGCCTCCTTAGGAACAGGTGGCTGGGCAGGAGACTGTCATATGGTCTGGACTTCCCAGACTGTGTGCCTTGCCTGTGTGGAGTGCATAAGGGAAGGCTGAATCTTTCCAGGTGATTCAGATAGGTTGGGCACTCTGAACGCTTGCCAGGAGTGGCAATACTTGTGGCAGTCCCACACTAACAAGCTGCAAAGGAAAGACCCAAAGGAGGGAGAAGAGAGGCCACCACAGACATTTCCCTCTGCCAGGGAGTAGCCAGGGTGATGCTGTCCCACAGGTAGGGACTGGAGAGAACACCTCAACTGAGAAGATCTTCCAAAAGGAGGACCAAGGAGCCTCCACTAGAGCTATCCCAGCTTTTTCTTGAAAACCTCCCAAGCCAGCCTAGACTTAGCTGATGCTGCCTTCTCCTATCTGGATCCAGCCATGAGCAGCCAGCTCAAAACTCACTGTGCTGGCTGTGGATTCTCCCACAGTAACAGCCCCCTCTTACACCTTTACCCAAAAAAATGGCACAGTGAAAAATGCAGCATCTTGAGGCTGTTTTCTCCCATTCTGAAGGTATCATCCATCAGCTGTTTGGACAATAGAATAATTGTCTGCATCACAGTTGTAGGGCTGTAAGTCTTGCCCAAAATATCAGTTTATTTTGTCTTTAGCCTGTTTCTAGTTTGTCAGTGAAGACTGGTCTTACTCACAAGGGGGGAAAGCTATTTTTGTGCTGTTGCCAAGATACTACTGGCACTAGCAGACTGATCAGATAGCAGCTGTCAATAGCTGTGACAAACTAACACAATGATTCAAAGAAGGGAATTTAAATGATGTATAACTGACATACCTCCCATGTGCAAATCTTCTGCTCCCATCTGGAATGTTAGGTAAGCCAATCCCATTCCTTCACAAACCTCTCCATGACACTGAATATCATGAGCATTGGCTGGATCAGGGAACAACCTAGAGCTATCCTTCACAAACCCCATCACAGAACATGTACCTCATGTCCAGCATAGATTTCCATGGAAGTGTACAACACAGCTTAAAGGCCACTATAAAAATGGGTTTGAGGAGCACGATACTGCTACAGAGACTGATGGCACAAACAAGCTAAAATTGAAAAGTTCTGAGAACATGAGTGCAGAAACACAGGAAGGGTAGTTACACCTAATGTAAACTACTTTCAGACAAAGCTTAGCAAACACAACTCAGAAACATTTCACAACAGCAAGATTCTTCACCTTTATTGCCAGCTCTTTAACAGTAAAATCAAATAATGTCTTATGCTTTCTTCATAACTTCTTCTAGAATAGCAATTTTCAGTATAAAATGCTGCACTTTAAAATGTGTCCAATTTAAAAGGACATGGTTTGAAAAAGGAGTCTGGATTTGCTTGATCTTTGCACAAAAGCTGAAGAATGTGCATTGGACAAATAATGCAATTTACATTCAGTAATGAAAATGTTTTTAACAGAATGTGTACACACTTTGCATTTATATGTCTGTAGCTTGGCATATACAGCATAAAGAAATAATTTACCAATGATAGTAGCTGTTACATTAGGGATTCTGTGCCCACATAAAAATGTATAATGTGTCTTCTGATTGTGAGCTGTATGCACTTAAAATGTAAAATCTCTGCCCAATAAAACTGCTTCAAAGTCACCTTGTAAAATGGAACATACAAAATAACACTAAATGCTACATGGGTGGATTTTTAAACAGATTTTTTTCCTTAGGTATAATGAGTGTTATATTTTTAAAATATGGTCACAAAAAATAGAGTCCTGTTTTTCTATGTGTATGCATATAAGCCTCTGTGTATATACATATATATATGTATGTATGCATACACAGACCCACAAATATATACAATCATGTAATAGACAACATTAAGATTAGTAAAATACTATATATTTCTGACATTTGTATCTTTTGCCTTCCAATATGGCTATAGATAATAGTAAACAAGATGTGATTCCTGTACTTTGTACCTTTTCTGTGTCAAGGGAAAGGATACAGTATAAGCAAAGGAGAATATATAGAATTTGGCTCACAAATCACCACTGTAAAATACTGTCAAATGACCTAAACAAGGATCCTGCATGCCTCTGGAATGACAGTGACATTTGAAACAAGTACTGCAGTTGAGAAACACCTTTCCACCAAGTGGAGAGTCCCTTAGACAAATCTAGATTTTGAAGGTTCTGAAGTCTCCAAAAAGTTAAAAACTCTTCAGCTGCCTCTTCTATATATTTCTGGAAAATCAAAATGTTTGCATCTATTTCCATGTCAGTCCTAAAGACAGGTCAAAATTCTTAGGCAACAATTTAAAATATTTGATTAATGCAGAGCTTTCCTTTAGGATGACTTTTCAGCTATATAATCTCTTCTAGCTAATAAAACTAGGGTACAGATATGTTATTATACTGGGTTTACATGGCAAGGTTTAGGAAGGGGGAGGACTGCAGGGCTGGCTCCTGTGAGAAGGCATTAGGAGCTGCCTCCATGTCCAACAGAGTCAGTTTCAACCCACTCCAGGATGGACTTGCCACTGGCCAAAGGCAGGACAAGGCTGAGCCCACTGGTAGCACCTCTGCCACAACATATTTCAGAAAGGGTAAAAATTGCTGCAGAGCAGCTGGGAGAGAAGAATGAGAAAATGTGAGTGAAACAGCTCTGCAGACACTGAGCTCAGTGCAGAAGGAGAGGGAGGTGGTGTTCCAGGTGCTGGGGCAGAGATTCCCCTGCAGACACTGGTGCAGACCATGGTGAATCAGGCTGTCCCCCTGCTACCCACGGGGATCTGCTGTGAAGCAGAGATCCACCTGCAGCCCATGAAGGACTCCACACCAGAACAGCCAAATGTTTCCTGAAGGAACATACCACCTGTGGTGTATTATTTTCTGCCCTGTCCTATGGAGAAAGGGGAGTGATAGAATGGGTTGGTAGGCATCTGGCAACAAGCCAAGGTCATCCCACCCCAACTATTAAATTTATAAAAATTTCACAAAATTCAAAATACATGGACAAAAATTGTACCTATGTCATACTGCAGGTGGAACTACAAACAACTACTGAATTATATGAATCCTGGAGCATTTTGTTTTGTTTTGTTGCTTTACTGCTCTGCTCAAATATGAAGCAAAATACTGTAAGGTAATATCTAATGAAATCAACATCTAACGTAGTGGAAAATTTACACTTGGATCGATTCCTAAGCAAATAGGAAACTTCTGGTGATGCCTTTCAGAGAGGTTTTCAAAAAGCTGAGAAAAAAAAACAATGTAGACAACCATCAGATCAGAAATGACAGATTTGCTCTCCTAGCACTCATCTTGAAAAACAATTATTTTTGCATTTAGTTTTGAACATGAAAAATGTGTGATTATTTATCATCTTAAGTTATCCATAAACTTGTGTTTACGAAGTTATTTAGCAGCAAACACTAGTTCTTGATATCTTATTACTTCTTTTTGACAAGTATCGAGAACAAGCATAATTACCAAAATAAAGCATCACAGAACAAAGTTGAATGTTATTTCTTAAAAACTGAAGGCATATGAATAAAACCAGAAATCCTTATTTGTGTTATCTTGGATTGGATCTTTTTGTATCGCATTTCATTTTTAAAACAAGAAATTACCTCAGCAGAGGGTGTTTCTTAGGAAATAAGGATCAGCCAAAAGATTCTGAAATGAAAATTAATCTCCGAGAGATTTCCTCAAGTCTGTTTGGTATCCTTCACTCATAACTATGCCAGCATAGGAACTTCTGGAAGACACCTGGATGAAAATAAGAACAGGTAGGACAAAAGACTTCAGAGTGAAGTCATAAAACTGAACAGAAGTAAATGCCTTAGTTTTATGTAGGAGTTTAGAACAGGACATTCCAAAATTCTGATTCAGGCTCACCTGTTTCAGGTGTGCCACACTTGATTTTGGTTTCACACTGGGAAAATTTAACAATAATATTTACTCATCTTCTATGGCTGTCAGAAGGAAATCCCATGTATTAAGTCTGAAGAACCAAAGGAAAGTGTCATATTTTTCTGCTTTTAATACCATTCCACAGAGAGAGACAGGGTTCAGGTAGACAGGGAATTTTTGAAGCCTAAGCAACATAGGAAGAATAACTTCAAAAACTCCTGGGGAAGAATAGAAAACAGAAGTAATGTTGTAACCTAAATGCATACAATAAGTCTCTCTGAACCTGTGGAGAAGTGTACTTGAATATTAAGCTTAAACTTTGCAGAAAGGAACTGGTAAGAAGGAAGAACTTAATTTAGACAGCATTGTAAAAGCTCTGGCTGGCAAATACAGGGGCAGTAGAACTACAGAAAGAAAGAGAGGAAGAACTGAAAGGATCTATAGCCAGGTCATGTCCCTGTGAGTAAAGTGGGTACTCAGCCTTGTCTGACAAAAAGGCTTGCAGCTGTGTCTTCATTAGTGTACTGGTCTGTAATATCCTCTCCCATTGCACTGTCTGCTTTTGAGCATACCCTGAAACCCTCAGCCTCACGTCTAAACCACAGCCTTTGTCATGATAAACTCAGCTTATAACCATCATGTTAAAAACCCTACAAATACCATATAAACTAGGGAAGAAGGTGTTTGCACAAAGAGTTATAGAATTACCTGAACTTCCTTTTGCAATTATATTCTTCCCATCCTGTTTTTTCCGCCTCCTGTGGTTCTAGCTCTTTATAGTTGTGCCATATCTGTCACTCAAGCTAAAACCCCCTGAGCAGAGAATATACCCCTCTACGTTCCTAGCATATTTTGGGTAATGCCACAATGTAAACAGTAAACAAATAGTGATATCCACATCTATTATCATTTGGTTTTGCAAGTTGGGTGTTTGCGTGGTGGTATTTGGTTGAATCACATTAATTGAACTCACTGTTTTCACAAGCATAGGTAGTCAGTGCTCTTGCCAAAATATCTTAGCCTTTGATGCTGCTGTAATATTCTCTAACCTTGTTCTTGTATCACACCCTATGATGTCTTCTTGTTTTGATGGGTGAGGGTTTATTTCCATTGAAATGAGCCATCCTCTGACGTTAATAGAATGAAGTTTGGGATAACAAAAAAGAAATTGCCTAATGGTAGCAGGAGAATAAAAAAAAAAAGAGACTTATGAGTGACATCTTCCTACAGAAGAGGAAAAGATAAAGACCTGAAATAATAATAACACTGAAATGGCTATTCATTAATTGCCCTGTCAGCAATTTAAGACTTTCCAAGTCTTTCTATCAACAGATGGATAATTACACTGGTTGTTTTCCTCATACACACTTTGAAGCTCTGTTTCATTCCCTGTGTATGCTTTAACACGCATACATAACTCGCATAGGTGCGAGATAGATGTTGTTCCTCAGACCTTCCACTGAGGGAACAGTCATGTGTATTGGTAATTCCTGTAACAAAATTGTGTTTGTGTGTTACCAAATCATTAGCATAGACCTCACAGATGGACTGTGCAGTTGTACCCAGGAGCCAGCTGGACTCACCTGTTATGGGAGAATATATATGAGGGCACAGACAGTCACCCACTGGCTGACATTAGCTGAGAAGATGATTTGGAGAATTTTAGAGGAAACAATTTTTCATTATAATTCCCAGAGAGATAGAATCTCTCTGCCATTTCCATTGTGTCATACAGCTTTGTCTATGCTCCAGCTGCACATCTTCCCTGCTTACAGTGCAACAGAAGTTTACCAAGCTTCATATAGATGTGAGCTGGATTCTTGAATTAGTAAAAATATTTTTCACAAATACTTCAGCAAAGAGGTCATATCATATACAATGTAAATAATATATTAGTAAACTTTGCTTACTGATCAGAGCTATGTATGAGGATAGTGAGGAAGGTTACTGTTTTCCCATGTTCCTGAAACAGTTATCAAAGCAGTCAAAGTCCTAGCTTTCTTTCAAGGGTTTTTAAAGAGATTAAGGAACAGATAACAGGAAGGCATTAAAACCGCTCAATTAAGAGTGTAGTTTTTAATATTAGACCCTTAGAACATATTGCATGTCCTGATCCTTAAAAGGGATAAAGAAATCTGGTTTCAGTTGGAGTGAAATGCCTCCTTTTGGGTCATGGATTTTAAGAGGTTTGGGTATTGTTTTAGGGATTTTTTTCTAATTTTCATTTTCAGCTTTTATGCATGGAATATAGATAATAGGATTAGATTTCAGGAAAGGAAACTATTTAGAGCACTTATTTAGTGGAAAAGTAATTTGTCATCTACTTTATAAACTCTCAGTTATCTCAGTGATATCTGTCATAGAATCAAAATAGTCTTTTCCTACCCATGGATCTGTGTAAGGGCCATAAATGTCATAGATAATATTCAGGTTATAACACAAGTCTCACCCTCAACTTTCTAGGTTTCAAAGTCAAAACAAACAATGAGCAGAGAGGACAGTGGAGCCTGGTAAAGAATCTGCCACAGGTTTTTAGTTCTTCAATTATGACAGTAAAGACATTAAAATTGAAGGGTTTTTTTTCTCTTGATTTAAAGGCTCTAGAAAGACATTTAGAAAAAAAATCAGCTTTAATCGCAGAGGTGTATGGTCTCTTCCAACCTTGACGATTCTGTGATTCTGTGAAAAGATCCTCCTGAGACTTCTCCAAGATGAAAAGCCCCAGTTTTCCCTCACAGAAGAGGTGGTTCAGTCCCTCAGTCATCTTCATGTCTCTTCACAGGACTCTGCCCAGTATATCCATGGGGTTTCCTTGTACTGATGAGCCCAAAACTGGATTCCAGAACACTGTATTCCAACTGTGGCCTCACCAGTGCTGAATAAGGTGAGGGACCACCTCCACTGACCTGGTGATAGTGGACTATTTAAAGCAGCTCATGAGGATGTTTGTCTTTGCCACAAGGTCCCATCACTGGTTTATGTTTAACAGGTGACCACATCCACCAGGGCCTTTTTCTGCCAAGCTGCTTTCCAGGTGGTCAGCCCCCAGCATGTGGAGATGTTCCTTCCCAAGTGCAGGACATGGCACTTCCCTTTGTTAAGAAACTTCCCTAAGTTTTCTGCCAGCCTATTTCTCCAGCCTATCAAGGCCCCTTTGTATGGCAGCACAGCTGCCCACAACCACACCATGCATTCACTGTGGCACAAATAGGGAATTTCTTTTCCTATGATACAAACCCACCATTTGTTAAACACTGTGAGGAAAAGCTGTTACCAAAATTTCTAGCCAATAAATGGAACAAGATAAGTAGGAATCTAGTTCATAAAAGAAAGCTTCTTTTTCACATCAGTAAATCACATTTTCTTTGAACTCCTATTATCAATCAAGAAAAGCAGCAATGTTTCACAGTAAGGCAATTGAGTAGGAATTTATGAATGTTGGGAAGTGGCAAATTAGAGTAGATACTATCTTGTTCAGCCTGACTAGTTATACTGCCAGCTGAATATGACTATATTAATTATGGGTATTTTACTTTTTTTTATCATAGTGTTTCATGCCTTTACGCAACATAAACTGTAGTAATGGATTAAATGCAGCCTTGAAACCATGACTGCACAGGGTCTCATCTTGCCTTTTAACATAAGAAGCATGCTATCAACTCCATGAAAAGACCTTAACTCAATGAAAAGGCCTCCCTTAATGTGGGAGGTTAATTTGGAATTTATGATTGATTTCTTGTGTTGATGCCCATATTCTCAATTCTGAAGTGTGTAATTTGGAATAAAGACCTTTATTTTAAAGTCAGAGGATGTGATTCATTTCATTTAGCTTCAGACATCTACAGCTGAGATGTTTATAATCAAATGAGTCATCTTTACAGTCAAATAGGAAGATAGAGACGCCCAGCGGATGTGATTTATATGCCCTAATTTAGATTTCTACCTTTAGAATAAGATAAATCATATACCAGAAATCAAATTGATTATTAAAGGAAGTCTAAATAAATGATTCAGTGTGAATATCTAAAGTTCTGCTGGGTTAACCTGCTCAGGAGGTCAAAAGCAGTTAATTTGCAATCACTGTTTTATATCATGGCTTGGCCTGAATTAATTTTCCAAGTAGATCAGACTTAAATGAATCAGTGCCAGCTGCTATACCATTGCTTCCACTTTCTATTACCTCAGTTTCTCCAAAAATTTCACATGTAAACGCTGACAAATCCTAATCCTACCAAACATCTGATGAGATTACTATCTTTTGTGGTAACAGTTGCAAAATTTCCACATACTGCGTATAGACTTCTTATTGCACTTCATTCCAGACCGTGCTTATCTCTCACATGGATCACAGCCTTCAGTGAGCAAGTTTTCCTGAGTAAAGAGTTCATACTATTTTTCAGATAGCCTAGAGGAAAACTGGTCATTTTCCAGAAAACTTGTACAAAATATATATTCACAGAAATCATTCTCTGATGCACAACCTTATTCCCTCATTTTCCATTGCAGTTTATCTAACAGCTTGTCCCACTGATACTATATTGAACACTAAAGGTGATAATATCTAACTGTACCTCATGCTTGCTTTCTTTAGTGTAAGCACAATTTACAGTAGAGTATTTTATTGAATAGTGAAAAGGAAGCTTATCGCAGAGCTCCTTGCACACAGATACCCAAAAACTTTTCTGTGCACAGAAAACCTGTGATGGAAAGGCAGATACAAAGTCCAGGCCACTGAACAGTCTATTTCAGGTAGTTTAGCAAACCAGAAACTCAGATCAAGGAGAGGACATTTCAAGTACCAACTGGAACTCATGCAAGCGTAATTTTGAAGATTACCAGGGAGGTGGATGAACAGAGTCAATATCCAGTGTGGTTTGCCTTGGGGTCATGAGGGGAACTCCTCTGTTCTGACTCATGGCAGGATTGCATTCCAGAAGCAAGATTTTTATATTGTGTGGTACTTTCACGAGAGGTGACTATTCAAAATGAATTGCTAATAAACTCTGTGTCTTTGCTTGATTTCTTGTGAAACAAAAAGAAGCCAAGCACACAGCTGTAAGACATTGTTATAAGGATCATATCCTAACAGATTGGAGGGTTATTCCCCTGCTGATGGAGCCTCCCAATTTCTGAACACTAAAGTCGGTAATATCAACTTGATATATCTTGATCTCTGAAGAAGCCTGCTATGAAAAAGATTCCTTTATCCCCAAACCGCTTCATCTGTCAGACTGAGGTTTCACTGGTGAAATAGAAGTTAAATCAGACAAGCCTTGGTGATGTTCCATTCTGTGCCCTGTTAGCTAGTCAATTTGCAATTTAAAGAAGAAAGCACCAAGTAGAATCTTTACATTTGTCTAAAGTCAGTGTACAAAAAAGACTGTTTTTAGCTCATTATATACTTGTGTTCTCTCTCCTGAAAACAACAAAACTATCACACATTTACTTACAAAAATGAATAGCAAATAGATTTTAACTCCATAGCTTCATTCTTCTATTGAATCCAAAGAAAGCATTTTCAAAACACTGTCCATCATTCAAGCTTTTGAATATTTTAAGTTAAACCATTCCTAGACTCTTCTTGGCTGGTTTTCTGCAAAAGCAATAGCCACATATAACTACATATAATGTAACCACATTGAAATGAGAATGAGAGGCAGGCTTTAAGAGGGGCTAGAAACATGAAATACTGAATTGTTTTGAATTTAGGACCACAGCTAAAATATCAGCAAAATTTTCATTTAGATTGGGCAATTGTAACTTCCCTCACATTCACAGAGGGAAACTATTAAAGGTTTTAGGGTCTTTTTGACTTAGACTTGAAAAATCACTCTATGTACATACTACAGAATATATTTTTATTTTTTCTTAAATAGAAAGTAAATCCTGATATTAGATATTTTGATTAACAGAGATGGGATGAGTTTGATAGTGCTTTTCCATGGTACCGTCTAGATTCAGTCTACAAATTTCAGTCAAGAGTTTGTTAATGACAATGATGGAATTGTCATCTGAGACTGTGTTTTTAAAAAATTAATCACTCTACTTAATGATAAAATAAAGATGTAAAAAATATTCAAAGGCAATTAAATAAAATAATTTTTTTCAATATTGGACTATAAATCTTACCACATAAGAGACCTTCAAACACAATGTGGAAGATTGGCATCCACTATCATTTAAACATGCAACAGTTAATGCAAATTAAGCTTTTTATTTCAAGGTTTAATGCCATATTCAATTACTATAAATGAGACATGTATGTTCCTAGAAATAGATTATAATGCATTTCTCTAGTGTGGCTTTTCATGTTCCCATGAATTCAGGCACTGTTTTTGGTTCTCAGTGAACCATGGGTCTGAGACACCACAGTGATTCCTATAACAAACTCAAGCTTTTACTGTATTCTTGTTTAAAATAGAGTGCTTGTGATTTCAGCATGGATCACAGACTAAACGATGGGTTTTTTTCTTAAAATTTAGTTTCTGAAGCTTAGAAATTACCTGGAAATCTCAGGCAGACAGCTGAGAGGTCTGAAATTTTAGTTCAAAGAGGTTTTTTGAACTCTCAGGTTTCCCACCTCTGTAGTACAAAAAGTGGTCTATGAAGAGCAATAGTTTTGGGACTGTGCTGGCAATTCACTCCCCGTGTATTTCTGGTTTCTTCATCTCCCTATTAATTCTGAAGACTCTCTGGCTCCCCATTCAATAAACACTCAGGTGCTTTGACTGCCAGGTTGCTGAGAGCAAATCTCCTTGGCTGACTGCTTTTCTAGATTATTTGCTACCTGAGCACTCAGCTTTCTTCAGTGGCAAGCCTTGAAGCTGAAATGGCAGAGAAGGGGCTGATGCTATTACATGCAAGAGAATAGGCACATATAGAGGTCTAGCTTCAAAATTCTGTGTCAGGGAAAGAAGCCATACAGTGGTGAAAGCAATCAGGCAAGCTGGCAGAAAGCCAGGGTATTTTTTCCCCATCAGAAATCTGCCTAGTTTTGACAAATGTTTTTTTGACATCAACACGTTTCGATTCAGTGAATCTGAACTTCCTGACTTAAAACATGTCCCACCAGAAAATGTCCAATCATTTCTGGAAGAGAGATAGCAATTTAACTTATTAATAGAATTTAAGCTTTGTGGATTTAATTTTAAAACCAAGCCACTCTTCTATAAAAATTAAATATTTATGAGTCATAACAGTTTTACTTAGTTTTCTTTCTCAGGGAAGGGTATCTGAACTCAACAGTGCTGTTCTAATTCTTTGCCCAGCAGTACTGTGAATTCCCATCAACAGAAAGTATAACCCTTAAAGATGTATTCCTATCTGAGGTTTTCTTATCTTTTGAAGAGCAGTTTCACATGTGTTATGCATCTTGCACTCTGTAAATGGTAATGACAGTCTTTCCTCATTTAGCAGGATTTCTGTTTTTCCAGTTTGTTTAGGGTTTTGTTTTCTTGTGGTTTTTTAGTTGTTTTGTTTAGGGGTTTTTGGGGGGAGAGGGGGTTGGGTTGGGATTTTCATTTGTTTGTTTTGGTGGTATTAATGCCTGCAGCAATTTCTTCAGATTCGTGGCAGAGGGAATTTTTGAGGAAAGAAGTCTTTTGGGGGATAAGAGAAAGATATTTTTAGGGGTTGTATGTGCATATTTTGGTTTTATTGATAAAAGAGAACACCAAAAGAATCTACCGGAAACGTTTGCTATCAGCTTTCACACTGTTGCCACGCTTGCCTTTATAGTGGGACGTGAAGTTATTCAAATCACTTGAGGCTGTGATTTTCTCTGACCACAAAGGCAAAATAGAATCAGAGCTACCCAGTGTCTAGCTAAAGGAAGTCCAAGGAAAAACCCAGGTAGCCGGGAGTGGGATGGAGGAGGCATCTTTGCTTCAGAGTGGAGCCTGCTGCTGCCAGAGGCAGCATGTACCAACAGCACTAGGCCAAACACTCCTGTGTAATTAAGCCCCACTCAGCACAGAAGCAGAAGATTTAAGATGGAAACATTCCTAGATGAAGCTGTAAAAACAGTCTGTGCTCCCAATTGGTTTTGTTATTCCATTTATCTGTTTTTCTACCTTCTGTAAAACTAGTCCCTTATGCCTGATCCAAAGCTCCTGTGATCTATGCATATCCTCTGTTTTCTGTTGGGATATTTTTATAATTACATTTGCCAGTGTCTAAGGTGAGCAAATTCTTTTGAGTACAGTGCATAGCCATTCCACTCTGCATGGATTTCATTTTCGTTCACTGTTACTCAATACTGAGATATCTGATACAGCCTCACAGGTTTAAGTACAATCCAAATTCAACTTGATCTTATCTGACAAGCTCTTCATTATTCCTGAAGAAATCTCTCCTGTAGCAATAGAGCAGCTGTTCTAATCATGTTTTAATGCCTTTTGAGGATGTTTTTGTGAAACCTTTCCCCTGCTATTTTCTATTCACTATCCTGCATTACAGCTGTTGACCTCTGAGCATATGAGTGGTTTGAGACGCCATACATACTGGACATTTTTTTCAGTTTTTAATTAGTTTTGCGCAATCAAAAAAATTGCCCTTATCAAGAACACTTATGTACTTCATATGATCCAGTATGAAGGGAAACTGTTTGAAAGGGTTATTCAAATCCTTGTAGCTCATTCTTCATTCTGAATATCTTATTGTACGCTAACAATTTTATCACTTTTTTCTTGAGCTATCATCTTCATCTACTAAGCCATCAGCAAATAACTCAGCAGCGTTCATCATGTTTATACTTTTCACAGCTGCATCGTATAGGTGGCTTACAGTCTGGGGAAATAATTAGAATTTTCTTTATATATTTGCAAACAATTTGCAATTCGTTGTAAAAATACTTTTATTAATCCCATGAAATCTCACCACACACTTTTTATGCTATTAAATGCATGTTATCACTTCATTCATTAAGGGCATGCACTGCTTCAGTTGTTCATGATTTCTCTGGACTTCGTGTCATGGATCAATTTCATTAGAGCTCTCTCATGAATTCAGAGATTTGAGAATACTGATCCTCTGGTTCACCCTGCAGGAATGCCCCTCCCATCTTAGACTTTCCTATTCATCATTGCCTATTGCCTATCTCTATGATAAGATCCACACTTACAGTTCATTTACAGACTTTGTCCTCTCCATCCTCTGCAAGTGGGATTTTATTAAAAATTTCACCAATGTCTTTGAGCAACCCCATCTAAATTAAACCATCTGCCTCTGGACCAGATGATGCCTGAGGTCCTTTCCATCCATAACTACTTCTATGGTTCTTTAAATAGATTAGCAGGATATCTTTTATTTCTCCTTTTTAAAGAAATAAAAGAAGATATTTAGTACAATAGGTTAGCCTAACATGGCCTGTTTTGCTAAAAAGATTTCAAATTCATTCAATTTTTTTGTTTACCTCCATGTCTTGCCTTGAAAATCTGACATGCATTCTGATATATATGCTGTGATGGTTGTTTTATGTGTGTTATGCCACATTGCACTCCACAGACTAAGCTTGAGTTAAATGCACTTCTCCTTCTAGGGTTGAATTGAAAACTAAAGAAGCTAGTTAAGTGACTAATTTTTTTTTAGAATTCTCAGTCATGGGAATACTTTTACTTAATGATCATTCATCTTAATTAGTTTCATTTGTTTTATCTTTATTAATCTGTGCTGTGGTTTGGTTGTTTTTTGGTTTTTTCATACTGTGACTTTAGCTTGGATTTGTGAGTCTTTATCTCTGAGGTTTAAATTCTTGATACATTTTCATTCTCTTAAGCTCAAGATGTCTTTAAAATCTGGCATTTTCTTGATGGGAATTTAAGAGTAAGAAAAAAAAATTCATGTGTTCATCTTTTTATTTACTTATACCTGTTGAATCCTTTCTACTCTTTTCAGGCATTTTTCACTTAAAATATGTCTATATTCACTGCAATTTTCAAATTTTTTTCCAAATGGGGGCATAAGACATAAAAGCAATATCTGATTCATCAATAGCATATTCAGAGATCTACAATCATTGTACTATTTGCATGAATTTCCATGAGGGTTACATTTGAAGGGTACTGCCACTGTTCTGCTTCTCAACTCTATTTTTATCACAGTACCACTTGCCCTTGAACAGATTTACAAATTCCTCCACGTTCCTATTTTTCATCATGTAAATGAGCAGTAAGTCAAGTGAGATTCAAACAGCTCTCTCATGAAAGGATAACTACTTAATAGGACAAGGTAAAATTAATTTTAGAAGTACATTCCTGACATATTGTAGGTTGACTGGCCTATTGAACAATTATCTTTTCAGTGGTTTCTCTTAGGACAGTAATTTCAGTCCTAAGTACTGAAAAGGATGGGCTGTGCCAATAAGCCTTAATATGAGAGGGAATTTTCCCTGCCTCAGGTTCTGATCGGAATGCAAGATATACTCACAGTGACAGCTATACATTTACTGAACATGTTTCAAACGAGTTGCTGGAAGCAGAGCAAACAGTTTTAGCCAGTCTGGAAACCTTTCAGCTTACCAATAAAGCTTCTGTTTGAAAATGATGTGTTTGAAAATGTTTGTAATAAATGCATCTGTACATGCACTGCAATCAATATTTTCTTAAAAATGGGGAAAACTGAAATTGTTGTGGTATGCAAGCTATGTATTTTTTCTAAATTTAGTGTTAATCTTTGTTTATGTAACTTTAGCCTTGAACTTTCTTGCAATAAACAGCAAAATCATTGTTACCATGTGTGTTTTTCACTCTTGATAAATAGAAGCTATTCCTTTTTTTCAGTCTTCTTTTTTAGAAATTCTCTAATTATTTAGAGGCAGTTCTTCACATAGATTAGACAGAGCTCCAAAGCTCTGTATTTTAGGAAAAGACATTGTGCTAAAAGGAGGTTTCATCTACAAATTTTGCTTGTGTTATTTTTGTCCAGCGGACCTTTCAATCCCATTATTTTCCCTTTTACTCCTCTTACTTACTTCAGTTTCACACTCACAAAACATTTCTATACAAAATATATATAATCATCCATATATTAAATATATAATTATTTATAAATAAAATATCAAATTGCTATGAATGTAGTTCACTAAACCATTATCAAGGACCAGCAGGTCTTTGTAGTCTAACATCCACAAATAATTTTGATACATCTATAGGGTTTAGAGCTACCTTACTCTACGGAGAGGTGGAGCTTTTTGCATTTATGATGCTCCTTTATAATGGAGTTTCATCTGTTAGGACATCCTCTCCCAGGAAAATTCTTGCAGTAGTTTCACTTAGATGGTAAAAGAACACACTTCCATTAACAGCAGGATTGCCCAGTAACACAGGGGCAAGAAGGAGGACCCAGGGAGTATACAAAACTAATTCCGCTTAATTCATGCTCAGTTCCTGGGAAAGTTATAGAGCAAATGTTTCTGGAAACCACCTCCAAACACATGGAAGTCAAGAAGGTGTCTAAGAACAGTAAGAAAGACTTTAAGAAGGGTAAATCAGGCCTGACCAACACGGTTGCCTTCTAAAATGGCTTGATTAGTGTTTTGGACAGGGGAAGAGCAGTGGTTGTCGCACGCCTCAATTTAGTAAGGCCTTAGACACTGTGTCCCATAGCACACCTCTGGCTACAGTACTAGTATCTGGTCTCATTAAGTGAATGAATCACACATGTGGAAAATTCACTGGATTGCCAGTCTCTAGGGATTGTGATCCGTGACATAGGTCCAGCATGTGACTGGTAACAAGTGACACCTTTCAGAGATCGATACTAGAGGCTATTCTGTCAAGAGTACTTGACAGTACGGGCAAGTCCAGTTAGAGACCACACAAAATGTTTTCACTGTGAGGATGGTCTAACACTACATCAGTTTCCCCAAAAAAGTTGTGGAATTCCTATCCTTAGAGACATTCAAAATTTGGCTTGACAGCTCCTAAGCTAGCAGAGTTTATCAGACCTGCTTTGAGCAGAGAGTTGGATTCAACCTCCAGAGGTCTCTTCCTACCTGAATTATTCAGTGATTCTACAATTTATGAGATGTTCAATTGTTTCTTCTCAATTGGTCTAATGAGCAACTTCTTTTTCAGGGCACCAGATTTAATAGAACTTAAAGAAATCTGTCTAAAGGGACTGAAGTTCTGAAAATACTGTCTAAATACCATGCACATGTAAATCATGTCTGAAAATATGTGTTTTCAGATTTACAAATTATGAAAAATCTGCCATTCTACCTCAAGACAGTATGTTGTTGTGCACCTCCATTCAGTAATATTACATATGACTAACATATTGGTGATTAGTGAACTACTCAAACGTATGTAAAACTCCTCAATTAAACCTGGTTCTTGACAATTATAACATCTTTACAGAAATACTTTTGAGTCAGCTTTCTTCCCCTGACACAGATAGATCTTTTGCTGGTATGATTGACCTCCAGGCCCTCTTAATGCAGTTAGATGGTGAAAAACAATTTGATCTTTTGCCTTGTAGGGCCAAGCTTAATCTGATAAAAATCTCTGCAATTACAGGATTCATCAGAAATAAAATCCACAGAAAAATTCAGCAAAATACTTAATAAAGATACAGATTAGTAAATTGATTCACCCTGCAAAGTTATTTGCCTTCTTTCTTAAGTAATACTTAACATTTTATACTACTGGGTTTTGAAGTATATTCTCAAGTACTCAGAATCCTTTTTTATAGACAAGCAGTGCTTGGAACCAATTTAACCTGATGCAAGTGAATACTTTGACTCATGTAAGATTTGCACCACTACATTAGTGGAAAATAAAGAGTCCCTGTACTATTTGTGATTCTTTTCTATTGGGTACATAATTTCAAAAATATGTCAGAAGTTTAAAATTCTTTTTTTCCTTTTTTTTATACTATCATAAGCATTCTGAATGAAAATATGATCTGCTTGCTGGATTACTTAGTTTTTATTTGGTATCTCATCTGGCAATCACATTTCAGAAAAATTATACAAGCCCTGGTCACTCCTGCAGGAAAGAAAAAGCGTCTGGAATATTTCATTCATTCTTCTTCCTTATGCCTATACCTTATATCCTAATAGCTTCGAATCACTTAATTTTATAAGTTCCATAATTAGTACATGCTCATCACACACTCACCCAATGTGCAATTAATCTCTATTTGCAAAAGAGCTATCATGCCTTGCTTCACTGTTTATTTCACAAAAGCATCCTTCCCTAGAAAAGCATTATGATTTAACCAATTTTTTTTATTTCTGAATAGCAATCAATAGGTTTTAAAGCAATTATTCAATAGCATGTTTCCTCTGTGCAGTTTGATGTGACCAAGATTCCTCTGCGTTTCTTCTTTTAGTTGAAAACTCAAATTCCCTATAACATCAGATACTGGAGTTATTGCAGGTGATCTTTACAATGGGTTTGATTCCCAAAGGTACTGTAAATAGTAAAGAAATTGAGTATCATCATTTTGTTTCAAGAATAATAAGTTATGAAAGGACAACAGGTTCACAACCGATTACCATTTGAATCAAGTCAATAAAAAAAATCTTTTTGTGACATAGCCATGTACTGTAGATATAAATTGCAAGACTGGCAACATTTCTATTTAGCATCCTGAGGTTAAAAATTATTTGTTAAAGTGTAATGATTAAAGTACAATACAAGAATTCAAGAACATTTAATACCACTGTTCTCAAAAGGGCATGTTTTAGAAATTTTGATCATACTGCAATCTGCTCAAAGCTGTTAAAGTATGGATAATTTCGTTCAATTTTCCAGTAGGTTTCTGCCTTGAATAAGTAAATAGTGGGTAATGGTTTGTGTCAAAGTCCTTGTAACACTCCATTAAACATAAAGCATGACAATCTGATCAGATGTCTCTTTTATAGTCAGAAACTGACTTGTGACTTTGGGAGTTACTCAGCTGCATCAGGTCACATCAGAAGTCTAGTCTTTTCATCTTCTAAAAATCCCTTATGGCTTTACATCTGACAAATCTTGAATCATAGCATCATGACCTCACTTTTAAAACTGCATTTGATATAGTCCAAGCACTGTTACTGAATGGAAAGTAGAACACTCTTCTGTTGGGGACTATATAAAAGGAAACTCTCTCTTTCTTTTCTTTTTTTTTTTTTTTTTAATGCTTTAGATTAAATCATATCCTTAAGCTTCAAGTATTTCACTTTCATGAAAAGAAATTAGAGTCCAGCTCAAAATATGCACAAAACCAAGGGAATTCAAGAGTTAGAAGAGAATCATTTGTCCATTCAAACATTATTATTTAGTGAAAACAAAATTAAAAACAAACAATCACTCATTTAAATAACTTAGAATAGAGATTCCAGACCAATATAGCATTAGAGATCCTCTGTGTTGTGCACAGATATCAGTAGACTCTGCCTATGTAAAGTCGTTGTTACATATAAAGTAACATTCAAAATCTAAAGCATTATGATTCCCCAAATGAAACAGTCATCTTTCAGAAACTATTTGCCAATTTCTTTCTTTCCTGCAGGGTAATCTCACTTGCCTGAAGTTCCAAAAGAAAGGAAAGGTTAGGACATGATAAGTGAGGGAATGAGTAAAGATTCAAAGGGTAGAAGACAGAAGAACATCAGTGGAAGGTGGAGTAAAGAACAGCTTGTTCCCAATGTTCACCAGAGTCAGAGAACAATGGAATCTCTTTAAGGTAAAAGGACCAGTCTCAGTGAATTGAGAAGAAAACCATTGGGCACCATAAAACAGGCACTTCAAAGTTTCCAAATTACTTTCTGAAGCTAAATGTGTGGCTTCGTACCTTAGGCACATTGATGTTCTACAGTTTGTAGCCAAACCTTAGTTTTTTCCCTGCCACAGGGAGGGTTTTAAATCATGCCTCCTTCCTGGCTAATATTATAGAAGACATGGTCTATCATTCCTGGAACACTGAAATTGTGAAAATAGCTTGATGGTATTATAAAAAGTGTTTCTAAAACAGTTTCTATAAACAGCTGCCTGCCCTTCAGAAGCAGTAAATTAATTCCTTGGTTTGATTTGCTTGCATGTGTGGCTTTTGCTTTCTCTATTAAATTGTCTTCATCTCAACCCATGAGTTCTCTACCTTTTACCCTTCTGATTCTCTCCCTGGCCCCACTGGTAGGGGAGTGAGTGAGCAGCTGCATGGGGCTTGGTTGATGGCTGGGCTTAAACCATGACAACCATACAAAGAAGAGTATTGGTACAGAAAATAACACATTTTAATCAATTAGAAGGAATAATAATAACTTCCAGTTAATTCAAATTAGCTTCTTAAATCCCTCCTATAGAATAAGAACCATTAGTAGTATTAAACTTCACTAAGGAAAACACTATCTTTTTTTCTTGGTGGAATGGGAAAATGTATTTAAAGCACGGTTCATGCTCCTGACTTAAGGCCTCTGATATGAACTGAAAAATTAAAGGAAGTTTAGTCTAAATTAGAGCCTTTTAAAATATCCACAAAATAGTAACCTATTGTTCTCATGGGATTTCAAACTCTTATGCTTAATATCCAATAGATTGGCAAAGGCAAACCCTAGACCAAATATTTGGTGTAACTTGAGTTTTGCCCATTATTCTTTCTTCTTGCTGGTTGAAAAAAAAATCTTGATGTAATTGTACCCTGGAGAAAAACAGTTTCTTCCAAAGCACGAAGCCAGGTGCAGGAGAGCTTTTATTACAAACAAACATCCTTAAACTGAGGCCTGTGACCTGTTTAGGACTGTTTAGGTTTTAACCAGTTGTAAAATTGATACCAAAACACTGAGAAATCTACTGTGTTTAATATTCAATCAATTGTTCTAGTGAGTATCAAAGAAAGGGGTTTTATACAATTCTCAACAGACTTTTTGTTAGTAAAGTCATTAAGGAAGTATAGAGAAACAAATTTTTTTCAAAAAGGAAAATAACATTTTGCATTACAGAAATAAAATATTTATGAATCTTTTGAGACAAACATTTTAATGTGAAATAGCATAATTAACTCTTGGGCAATGTTTTCTTATTAACATCATACTGTGAGGGGAGTTGTCTTTGAAAGTTTATTTACATTTCGTTTAGCAAAGGAAGAAATAGATATATTTTTCGCCAGAATTCAGAAAGTTTCTTGAATTAAATCATTATAAATGCAAATAGAATGGATTTGAAAAGGGAAATTCTAAACACTTGAGGGATTTAATACTGATATACAAAAAAGGGTTTTTGACCCCTCTCCAGAAGTGAACATGATAGCTGTCCCATTGCATAGTCCTCTTTATGTTCCACAGTGCCTCACTTTCACAGAAGATAATTTCATTCTTTATACCTTGCAATCAAGAAGAAAGTCCATGCACGACGCACTCATCTTCATGACCTTCAATCATCGTAGTAGAATGGTCATAAGAGAAAATATGTGCCAGTAAACAAAAAAAAAAGTCTCAGTGAAAAACTAATAGAAAATTAACAACTAAGTTTCATTATTAACAATTTTTCTTTGTAGTTATTTTTTTATATTGTCAAATTTTAGGCTTTTACTATAAACTGACACTCTTTTGCTATAGCCCTATGCCCTAGCATTCTTTGTTCTCTATGTTAGTCTATGCTTAAATAAATTCACTACAGACCATAATTACATTTGGGTTTAACAGAACTCTGGTTTTGACTGCAGGTGGGAAGGTTTTGGTAGTGGGGGCTGGAGAGGTGATTTCTGTAAGTCAGTCAGACAGAGCCAGCTTAGCCAGCTCCCAGATGGACCCACTACTGGCTAAAGCTGAGCCCATTATTTAAGAAAGGGTAAAAAATGCTGTGTGGCAGCTGTTAGAGGAGTGAGAAATATGTGGGAGAAACAGCCCTGGAGACACTGAGGCCAGTGTAGAAGGAGGCAGAGGAGCTGCTTCAGGGGCCAGAGCAGAAATTCTCCTGCAGCCTGTGGGCAGGACCATAGTGAGCCAGGCTGTGCCCCTGCAGCCCATGGAGGGCCACAGTGGAGCAGAGATCCACCTGCAGCCTGTGGAGGAATCTGCATTGGAGCAGGTGGATGTGATTTGAAGCTGCAGGTTGTGAAGATACAATGTTGGAGCTGACTCATTTCAGGCACTAGGGCCCATGGAGAAAAGCCCACACAGGAGCAGGTTTTCTGGCATGACCTGTGATCTTTTCAAAGCAGTCCATTCCTGAAGAACTGTACCCTGTTGAAAGGACCCATGCTAGAGAACTATGTTAAAGACTGTATCCTGAGGGAAGGACTCCATGCTGGAACAGGGGAACAACTTGAGAAGGAGGAGGACTAGAAATCAAGTGTCATGAGTTAACCACAACTCCCCTTCCCCATTGCCCTTTGTCATTTGAGGGGAAGAGCCAGAAGGGAAGGTAGGAGTGACGATGAATCTGGGGAGAAGGATAGGGTGGTAAGACGAGGCTTTTAGTTTTGTTATTATTTCTTACTATCCACATCTGTTATTAACTTGCAAAAAAAATTAATTTCCCAAAATCAATCCTATTTTTCTGTGACAGGAACTAATGAGTGATCTCCCTGTTGTTGTTTCAACCCCTGAGCAAACTCATCTCCTGTCCTGCTGAGGAGGAGACCTGAACCAGCTGGGCTTCAGGGGACCAGCCAAGGTTCGCACATCACAGCCCTTGGTACCCAGGGTTGGCAAACCAGACCCAGTACAACTATGAAAATAAAATATAAACAATTTCATGGGGTTGGATATCTTATGGTCATTGATAACTGGTAGGATGGGCAATTTCTAGTAACAGCAGATTTTCACATAAGTGATAAATGGAATAGTCTTAACAAGGAACTTTCATGAAAAAGAAGAGAACTGTGCCCTTTATAAAAGCTAGATGCATCCCACTGTGAATCAGAGCAGCTATGGGAGGTCATTCTGTACATAAAACCCTCCTTCTCTGAAATGTTGATGAAGCACCTTCACGGAGAAGAAAATTAAGTTCTAGTGACTTTGGCTCATCATCAGGTTAAAAACAAATGTTAGTTATTTTATGACCTGCAGAAAAAGGTGTTTGAGAATCACTCACCAGGCCAGGGCAGACAATGTAGTGAACAGGAATAAGGAAGATCAAGGACATAGAAGCATGGACACAGCAGTTGTTTTCTCACAACCTGCTTCTGGAAGCTCTGGGCTTCTTGTGAGCTTGAAGTGCAAAGTCTGGAAAGTGATCAGATCCATCCTCTTTATGATTTTATTAATTTTTTCCCTTTTCTCCAAGGCATTTTACCTTTCTGTGGAAGGAAAAGGAAGGGAAGAGAGGGTGATTTGGCTCATGATGACCAATTAAAGGTCTATTATTTGTGTGCAAGAACACAAAGAGGCAATCCCTAAAACCCAATAAGGGATCAGCAGATGAAACAGTCATGACAAAGTCATGATCAGCACACAGAGCCCCTGCAGAACTCCTGTGGAATAGGCAAAAAGAGGGGTTTTTCCTGTGATTTAATGACCAGCTGAGTTATGTTCATGTAGGACACATATCCACACTTTCTTTATTACCTACTGATCTCCAAGACTGCAGTACATTAATTTAAGAATCACCATTCTAGTATATCCACTTGCAGGGTTAGAGCATATATATTCCATCCTTTATACTTATTTTGAGGAAAGAATCAACATTTTTAGAATCTTATCCCAGCTTAACAACTAACAATTAGCAGAATTCACTAAAACATTGTGTTTATAAGTATCTAGACTTCAACAAGTTACTAAATTTGGATGATTTACAAGGCATTTTTAGTCATCTTTTCTGTGTTTCTGCTGAAGAGAAAAAAATTCTGATCTACAGGATTCAGTTTTCAATTCAGTATCTCATTTTAATACACACAAAGTATGGCCCCAGCATACTTTGGTGATAAACCTCTTCAACTGCCTTAAAATAAAGAAATGAAAGCAGTCATATTAAAGTGACCTGAAATGACTGAATTATAGAAAGGAATAACACGCACTCTGAAGCCAGTATATGAGCACCTCAAAATTTCCAAGAAAAAGCCAAGAATTTGTGTGCACCTTAGTCCCTCATCCAGCAGAAAGTGTTTATCAGTTGAGTATTCCATCATTTATGTGTATCACCACATTTCCCTTCAACAATTGTTTACTGAGATTTATCTGGCATAGTAATTTAGTCTTTAGTTAAGCTTACTGTTTGTTTCAATATTTATTTCATTTAGAATAATAACCAATAGAACAAAACTGTTGCCTGAGACCATGTCCCCATGCCAATAGCATGCAAAATTGTCTAGTAAATTAAAATAACCAACAGGAGCTGTCAAGCTCCATAGTGTCATTTCAAATTAATCTCTGTAAGAAAAGTCAGGCTTTAGATTATTAACAACAATAACTGTAATACATATTTTTTCCTAGCAAAATTCAAAAGTGACAGCACATGATCTCAAATGCCAATTAATACAGACAGCAGAAAACGTCTTTTGAGAGAAAGATGAAACAGCTTTCTATTGCTTATTTGTGGTGCACTGTCAGAGCAATAGAGTAGCTAATGTACATGCCCATTATATTGTCTAAGACATAAATATGTGCTCAGTAGCAGGAAGTCCCTGCCCAGCTGATAAGAAAGGATGACTACTCTACACTATTAAAAAAAAAAAAAAAAAAAAAAAATTATGAGGTTAAAATTGGGTTATTATTCAGCCTGCTTTAGTTTTGAAAAGCCTATTTTATTTTAACCCTTAGAGAAATGATTCCAAGCAGATTTGAGATTTAGAATGATTAACCTTTTCTATATTTTAAGGATTAATGGTCTATTTAAAATTTCATTATTAGAAAAGAGAATTGTTCTTTTATTTGTCACATCTGAAACACCTATGTCTGAAGTACTTTTTAAAAAATTATGCATACATATTCAAAAAACAATTATCATTTTAAAACATTTTTATTAATCCTCTGGAAAAAACAGAGCAATTCAGTAAAGTTAATAAAGTCAGAACAATGGTAAGTATATATTAACAGTCTTTTAGGTTTGGGATACGTTTCATTTAATGAAATTGCCACTATGATTGTCAGTAGTAAATGAATTATAAATAAAATATATATTCCCTGTGTGACCTGGTGGTTGGAATTCAGCTCCAGGGATCAGACCAAATTAATTTGATACTGTTATTTCAATATAAAGCAATAATCTACAACAGAAAATCACCACACACAAAGTGTGAAAAATCTTTGCTATGCACTAAAGAATGCCAGCAATCAGAAAGACAAGGGACAGATTTATTTGCTGTCTTCAGCAAAGTCAGAGAAATACCTGAAGTAATACATATTAGACCTCAAAACATTTTACGGTCTGAAGGGAAGTTAAAGTGGGAGTTTGAGTGTAAATCACACATAGAATTGTGGTGGAATTAATGAAGTAGGGCAATTGCTTTTTCAGTTATAACTTTTAGTGTTTTTCATTCTGCAGTTTGTACTGATTTAGAGTCCACAGACTGTGTCAGAATGGAAGAAAGTTACTCTACAGGATTGCTTCTGAGTGAGGAAGTGTCTGTCGTAGGCTGAACTTTACTCTGGGTGTATTCAGTGGGGTTTTGGAAAGGGTGTGTCATACAGAAGAGATAAAATACAGGGTTTCAGATTTTCTTTTTGTAGGTGTGCAGGTGATAAAACATATGGTTCCTCTTATTTGCAGAATTTTATCATTACAGAACAATTATTATAATGGTCTGTAATCTAATCAGAGTAACCAGAGTAAATGCCAACTAATCACTTTGTTCCCCACCTATACGCCTACTTTAAAAATATTACTTGCATTTGGAATAATAGCCGCAGCTACATGCACAGCTAGTAACTCTTACGTAACTATGAAGCATTGAAGAGAGTTTAAACATGACTTCCATGGGGCTACATCCTGCTAATAGCCACAAGGTTATTCATTTTGACTGAGTAATATGAGACTCTGTGGGCAGAGAGATTGAATCATCAGGGGCTTCTAAGATTAATATTATCACATTGTCCTTGGATCATGCACCCATCTGCTCATTTGAGAACTAAAGGATGGGAGCCTCTGGGGAAGCACTGCTACCTACTGCCCCAGTTTATTTCTACACTTTTCTCTTTCCTCAGGTCAAAGTGTTAAAGGTCAAAGTGACAGTTTTAAAGGCCCATGGCATACTGAAAAGGCTTTTTCTTCTTGTTTTGTTTTTTGGGTTTATTTCAGAACTTCAGTGGAGTCTTCTGGCTCACTCAGAACCTTTAAAAGCACAGTGCTTATAACCCAAAACCACTGAAAAGGAACAATAGATGCAAATACTATATTTAGTAGGATAAATAGCATTCATACTGCACTTCCTTCTCATTCTTTATAAATACCAGCAGAGGTGATTTTGAGGAGGAATGCTGTATAATAACCCCACACATTGTGGCAATTTTACCTTAGACAGACCTAAGATCCATTTAGTGGATCACAGGATTTGTGCCACATTTTTTAAAGCATTCTCCTTCATTACAGATGCTTCATGGGATTTGGGGACCTTTGACCTTAAGGATCACACCCACAAGCCAGTATTTTCTGGGATCTCAGTAAGGAGAACAGTTTTACATAATTCTTGGATGTTTTTGTTCATCTATTTTTTCAAAGCACAACCAACTACAAGCTCCTCTATTTGTCTGCCAATATATTTGGAAGAGTTTCCATGGCTTAAACAATACCTAAGCTTTATGCCCTACTTAAGGTGAGAATAGAAGTAAGTACTATGTTTGAAAAATTTATTTCTTAGAAGACTGTATCAACCTGTATTCATATGGATACATTTCTAGAATGACAGGGAACTGTACAGAGCTCTGATTTGCTGTAATACTTGGGGTGTGGAAACAAGGTGTAAAAGGACTTTTATCCTACATAGGAACATATTAATGAAATTTGACCAGTGATAGCTGCAGCATGAAATGTTCATTTCCAGACTTGTTTATGAAAAGCAGGGATCTATGAACAGCTACATTAAAAAAGTGTTTGGTGGGGGAACTAAAAGTAGTGACTTGTCACTTCTTGTCAATAAACCAGCAATGAGCCTCAGAGTGGCAATCTGATATGACTGCTAGGAGATAACAGGTATGAAATATCTCAGCTCACTTGCCTGTTATCATTGATCTGAGACTGCTTGCTAGAGCCTGAGTGAAGCCTGTGCCTGACCTAGCTGGCATTTCAACCAGTACCTGTTCGGCTCCCAGGCTGAACCCTGTGTCTTGCCCTTGCCTGCCCAAGCCACGCTCAGTTCACTCCAGGCTCCTTTCAGTGAAGCCATGTGTCGCTTTAGTGCCACCTCAGTTGTTTCATGGGGGCCTGGGGTGTCTCTCAGGCTCTTGATACAGGACAAGCTGTGTTTTACATTCCGCTGTAATTTGCCTCACACCTCACCCTCAGGTCATAAGACTTACAATTCTTCTTACAAGAGAGAAAAATTTTGTTTGACCATACTCCAACCATAATTAGCAGTTTTCCCACCATGGCAAAACAATCACAGATCATACAGCGGACTCTACTGATAACTTTTCTCTGTCCCTCCATTAACTAAATTAATCCCAAAACAGGTTTAGTAAAACAAATGCTTTCTATATTCAGCCTAACACAAAATATATGCACAGAACAGGACCGAAATAGTAAGCCTGCAGAAGATTATTTCCTAAATTTATGCTTTGCTTACAAGCAAGTGTGGACTTCTTTTTGCCCAGTTGCACCCTGATATATGTAGCAGCAAACACAAAATACTGCTGCACTTTCTCAGCACCTTCTCTTTGAGACTGGGGAACTGAATATTTTTGGAGTCATGACTAAAGCCAGACAACCTCAGTGAGCACATCACAGAAACCAGGGCTAAACCAGGGACAGGAATGGACTAAGGTCCCATCCCTACCAATAATACCTATAAATACCTTCATATAAATACATGCGTGCTGTTCCACTCAGCTTCTTTTTGTTTCTATCTCCCTCTTTAGACGTAATATTTAACTGTAAGGTGTTCCTTCAGCCCCAAGTTCTGCCCCCAGCCTCACTGACCTAGAAAATAAATCATTATCTTCATTATAATAGATGAGATACATTAATTAAAATTGGTTCACCTACACATTTCTGAGAGGTTTTTGAAAAAAAACATGTCTGTCATATCTTTCCTGGTTTTACAATTGTTTCCTTTCAGGTTCCCCACAGACATTTCTTTTGATTTAACTCCACACCAGCTGCAGAATGGTAAGGAATAGATAAATTAATAAGCATATTATATTTATACAACACATTAGTGAGAAATCCTTCATTTTCCACTTCTTCTGCAACTTGATGAAATAGCTGAGCTACTTGGTAAGTATCCTAGAAAGTTGGGTTACAAATTCTATTTTTGACAGTATATTTGTTGCACCTAAAAGTAAAATGTTTCTCGGAGTATTCTCTTATTAACTATTTTCGTAAAATAATAGACATTAGCTTCAAAATGTCAGTTTTCAATTCTATCCTGTGCCCTTATTGCCCCAAACCATCCTTTCAAAAGGCCTATGTTTCATTGCATCTACTTGTAACTTGATGTCTCCAGGTAAAATAAAGCCTCAGAATTTGTTGGCTCTCTCCTGATGTCTACATAATTCCACAGGGATTTTCTTTCAAGGATCATATGTTTGACAATACTCTTTCTAAATGGATGGATTGATGGAGGTTAAGTGCTTGTATTGCTTCTTTTGATTCTGTCTCCCCAAATTCAAGTACATCGTATTACACAACACACTCATACCTAGTTTCTCACTAATGATATCTTTCATGTCATCTTTCATGGTCACAGAGCACTTATTCCAAGTTGACCAATGTACCTGCTGCTTTCCTTGTGGAAATGGGTGGAGGTCCTGCTTGTTCTGAGTTACGTCAGCTTACAGGCACTGGGATCATGACCTGAGGAAAATGGCTTTCATTTTTGTCTGTAACAGAGGGAGAGGATGTTAACCTTCCCTCCCTTTGTGTTTTCCTATACCTTGTGTATTTTCACTGATACTCTCAGCTACATTCCTACAGCCAGCTGTCTGTGTTTTTAGTGAGGATAGGAACTGATTTCTGGCTCATGGTGTATTATAACTTCCAAGCAAAATATCAAAAGGTATGTCCTTTGATATCTTCACTGACAGTAATCCGGACCTTAACTGGGTGTGTGCAGAAATATGCTCTTCAGACAGTAGACATGGCTTCATGTTTGGAACTTTCAACTGCATTTGAAATTCTACCAATATCTGACATTTTCGTTGCCAATATGAGATCATACCAGAGTTCCAGGAGCCATGGTACCATGATCCTCTTAAATGTCTCTCTCCCATGCACCCTGCTTTGCCTTCATGACAAGGGATTGTGAAAATACCAACATGAAACACTAGAATAAGCAGTAATTTGTAGATGTTTGATGAGCAGAGTCACCTATCCAAAAATCATAGAACTCAGAGGAATTAGTAGCGTACCTTTCTGGCAGATTTATCACATTGTTAACTGCATTAATTGGAAACCCAAAAGCCATTCTGGCTAGAAACACAGAGGGTCACTTGTCTAGTCCTCACAATACTCTTCTAAACATCAGTTGACAAATTCTTGCCAGCTAAAACTTCATGTGACTCTTTCTGTGACTGTTCTTCCCTTCATCTCCTTGCATGTGCTTCTTGAGTAAATCACAAATGTTTTCTGACATGACCCTAATCTGTTCTCCTTCCTTGGGAACTTATGAACCCTCTTTTCAGACTGGATCAATATCCATCTACTTTTGAATATGGTCTTTTCTAGGGCTTTCTGAAGTGAGCTTAACAAAGATGAAGAGGTACATATTTTATGTTAGCTCATTTTTAAGTGCTTAATTGTCATAGAATAACCCATAAAACCTCAATCCATCAGTTTCAATCCCTTTTGTCATGTCATATTTTCAACTCAAAGTTACTTAGGCATGTGAAATTCTGGTACTGATCCAATCATCTTAACTGACCACAGCATGCAGCTTTAATCTTGTTCCAATATAAATTCAAAAATCATTAATGAGATTTCCTTGTATCAGAGACCATGGGATTCTGAGTGTAGTCAATGTGCTCTGAGCATGGTTAATGCTAACTGCAGGTATCTGGGGAAAAGATACATAAAATTCATTCCTTTCAATTTAAATGTGTTTCTAGTGTTAAAACCCTGTAGTCAAAGCAGTCTCCCAGGAAAGAGATGTAAATTGACCATCCAGTTTCACCTCTTACATTCAGTGATCCAGGCTATACATAAAAGGCTAGTCTGACACCAGGTCAAACAGCTCCTCTAAATACCATAAAACTGGTCATTCAGGCTTGCAGAACTATAAAAGGTCAGATAGATAGAGGACATGGACCAGATTGAGCCACCTGTGAAAAGGGTATTCATAAGAAGTTGGTGGAGAAAGAAAAGATGGATAGATGTGCATGGGATCTAATTCCAAAGACAGAGCATGATGAAGTTAACAATTTTAAGGTAAAATACATTCAGAATCCTCTATTCCTTCAGTTCTGCCAATGCAACATTGTATAGCATCTATACAGGATCTGTTGTAGGCCATTTCACATTCATTCCTGTAGCTTTTTGTTTTTTGACTACATCACATCCTATTTGCTCTGTCTCTGCTTTACTTGGTTGACAAGCCTCAGATACTGTATCCAGCTCTTCCTTTTAATTCTCCTCTCTGCAATTTCTATTTCAACATAGAAATTCAAACTCATCTAAATACATTTTTATAAGGAACATTTCTGATGTGAATAAGATCATTCTGATATTCTTCTTAGCCATGTAAGTTTTTACATTACCATAAGATATATACCACCTTCCCAAGACATCTAGGGGAGCAGTGGATGTGGTCCCTGTATAGGTCTTGACATGTCCTCAAGCCCTACTGCTCCAGTGAAGAATGGATATAGACTGGGCAAGGGTGTATCAAACGTAGTACCGATTTCTTCTTTGTAATGCCCTCCTACTGTTTCAGTATCTCCACTGGTCACATGCAGAATCCTGACATAGAGTCATCCCTGAATTGCTCAGGAGTCTCAGGACTTGATTGTCTTGTAAAGGAATATCTTGACTGATTTCCCTTCAATAATTTTTGTGGGAGAATTAAGTTTACCCTGCTTTTAAAAATACGACATGCGGTTCTAAACCTTATCAGTTTATTACAGCACAAAGGTATGAATCCCTTAATCAACAATTTTTAGGTTCAGACACAGTCTTTATGTCTTTATCAACTGGGTAATTTCAGAGATGTTTGTAATAATTTCTATTACATGATCTTTTCTCTACTTCTCCTTTCCCAAGCAACCTGACAACCTTATCCCTGACTTTCTCTTTAGGTGACATTATTTTCAGTATTGTTGTAAAGTCATCGTAAAATGTCACTGCCAGAATCCTGCAACTATCACTAACAGTCATAGGTGTAGTCAGACATATTTTAAACACCTTGATATATTGATCTAAGTTGGTGAATCTGCTTCCTTTGTCACTGTCAAAGGTGAAATCCTGGCATTTGAAGAGGTATGTATAAGAAACGGCTCAATGTCAAATAAAAAATCAGGTTAAAAGCCAAAAAAAAAAAAGCATATGGAAAAACTATATCAAAATGTGAACTACTTGTCAGCTGTATAGAAAAGGCCTGGAGAAGACCAAACTTCAGACTTTCTGTAGAAGTCATGACACCCTTCAACTTCTAGCCTGTTACATCACTGTTTCAACATTGGTCAACAAGGTTTTAAAGTTATAAACCTTCCCTGGAAGAAGAAAGAAGGAAAAAAAAGATGAAATGTCTACAGCAGCTCTGAGAGATACCTTATTCCCCCAAACCATTAAAAATGTCAAGGTCCCCCCTCTTCCTCTTCTGTTTATATAATTCACTCATCAGAGTTACAAATACTGCAGAACACAGTTTTCTTTGTAGCATCTCCAGGTCAAACAGAAAAGGGATGTAATTCTTTAAACTGAGTAAATTAGATATTAAAGAATAGCTAGAATCTATTCTGAGCATATTTTTCTTCTTCAAGAAGTTTTTTAAATGTATTGGGGAAACAGGGAGCTGCCTCCTGCAATAAAAAGGACTGTCAAGCACAGAGAAAATTTTAAAAAAAGGATGGAGGGAGGAGGAAAGGAAAGGAAAGGAAAGGAAAGGAAAGGAAAGGAAAGGAAAGGAAAGGAAAGGAAAGGAAAGGAAAGGAAAGGAAAGGAAAGGAAAGGAAAGGAAAGGAAAGGGAAAGGAAAGGAAAGGAAAGGAAAGGAAAGGAAAGGAAATTTCTCCTGCAATATGAAGAATAGAGAAATCTATCTGCTGCCTCTGTTTTTGATATAGATATCATATTAGACAAAGGAAGGAAAAGCTGGGGGAATATGTGAAAGTGTAGTGCTGCAGGGAGGGAAGCCTAAGGAGAATCAAGCAACCATCATTAATCTCTTGAGAGCAAGACTTTTACATTGAGCAACATAAAGACTTCCTGTGAATATTGAACTTTCTTATTGCATAATACAAAAAAGGGCTAAGGCGGCATAAAGTGAACACAATTATATTATGCTGGATATTATCAGAAATTAATACAATACCATTTCAAAGAGATTTATGACAGTGGTATAGCTTTTCAGTGGTTAAATAAAGACCTTTTTGCACAAAGCTGGCTGCCACCTCTGGTAAGTGGAAACACATGCATTTTCATTCCACTGCATATAACAGAGGCATTTTGTCCTGAAATTTAAAAAGCACACCCAATACATCAGTAATCAACCTGCATCTAGGGCTGCATATAGATCTATGGCAGGTGTGGAAGCTTATGTGGAATCATATAGGCATGTGAATACATCATTTAAGTTAAGCTGTAACTTAAAATTTTATGGAGTCACATAGCTCAAGTTATTCATGATGAACTCTTCACTATATTTCTCTGCATTCATGACTCACATATCTGAATGCCACCTCCAATCTCTCTTACTCGCCTCCCGACCCCCACTCTCAGTCTCATCAGCCTTTTTTTGTACGGTGCAATGCAGAGCACAAAGAAATAAAACTACAGAGAAGATCAATATAGTATATAGAAAGGAAAACAATTGATGTTGATTTTCTCATTTGCTCCCCTATGTAATAAGAGTGACTAATCTGCAGTAAAGTTCCTCAAAATTCCCTCAAAAAAGGTTTCTGATGGAAGACACTAGATGGTGTCTTGTCTTTGGTCGAAAGGAGAATTTTAGTATTGGCAATGGGCAAGTGACAAGTCTCCCAGTCATCTAATCTGTTGTGCTGTGTGTCTTCACTTCCCTGTCTTTATCCTGAAGCCCTAAAGTAGGAGGAAGCCAGACAGACTCATTTCCGTAGTTACTGCTAACCTAAATTTTTTTTCTTAAATTGTTGACAGAATTTGAAGCAATAATTTTATTTCTAATTTTATTTCTGGGGGTAACTTTGGACGGGTTGTTGTGGCTTTCAGTGGGCAGGAGTGAGGGGCTGTTTAATCCTCAAGACTAGCATAATTCTATTCCATGCTTAGTTTAGTTTAACTTTTTGTGTCCATTCAGTCACAGACCTTCTGAACCACAGGACGTATTTTCCTGCCTATTTCTGCAATGGCTGCATCAAATCTATTCACTTCAGAAAAAGTCTTCCTTTGATAGAAAACCTCTTAGATACAAGATGACAATCGCTGTCATTAAAATTTTCACAATCTAAAAGCTATAAATGTTCAAATAACAATTCCTCTAGCATGCAGCAGATAAAAACTGTGCTTTGATTTACTTCTTAACACATTACTGAAGTAATCTCTTTGAAAGCTTTACAGCATGATTATTTCCCAGCAGCAGGGTATGCAGAGCCTTATTGAAACAATTAAGGTGACATCTAACAGCTTCAGTTGCATTTTGAGGATATCAGTTTATATTAATATATTTCCATAAGAACAACATTAATATGTATGTTATTCTGTCACCCTTTGGGTAAGTTATAATCTAAGAGAAAAATTTAAAATTCCTCTTCAAAAAAGTTCGAATGTGGCTAGGAAAAAAGGACTGCCTGTGTCTATTTACTAAATAACCAGTACCACATCCTGCAAAAGAAACACATTTATCCAGCACATGAAATGCTGCCTCTTGGTTGTGTATCATTTCTGATAGTGGCTATCTGTTATAATGGAAAAAGCATCAGTGATGCATCAGGATCTATCTGGCAAGGCACTGCAAGGTTCTCAATCACTTGGTCTCTGCAAGGTGGCAGATGTTGCAGTTCATGCTTTTTTTCTACAGAAATTTCAATGCACTGAAAATGTCAAGTTACAGCAGCAGCAAGATCTCCATCTATTTATTCCAAACTGAATATAAGACAAAAGTCACAGCAGAGAATTGACTGCCTCTGATACATTAGGTATATTTCTCTCATCCTGAAATTCTATCAGGACCTCTATTTCTTTTTTAAGTAATGTAGTAGCATCTCGATCAAGACCACAATCACTGTGTAGGTCCCACAAACCCGTGCCAGTTGAAAAGTTTCCATCATGAATCAACCTGTATTTCCTCCCTCTTTGGCTACAGCCAGTGCAGAAAGCTTTCTCTGGCATGGTGTGATGGGGTTACACCCAGCCCTCCGTGCTGTCCAGCCTCCTCTGTTCTCAGTGCCTGTCCCTCTTACTCTCTGGGCTTCTGAGATAAGTTAAGACACGTGCTCAGCAAAATAGTGAGGCAAACAATGGCAGGGGAAAAAAAAAAAAAGCCTGATGGTGGCTCAGAATAGGAAACACTGTTATTTAGATTATTCTGGTCACTGTTATCTGATTTCAAGCCATTTTAAGTTTTAGAGATAGCAACATAAGCAGAAGCCAGGTTTCAATTTGTAATGGTAAATATAGAAACAGGAGGCTAGGCAGGGAGGACTGCTGTTCAATATATCATGCTTGGTATATGCTGTGAATTTCGAGTTTTCCTCCAGTGACATCTCCCTGAAAAATACACATTGAAAATGTCAGCCTTCTTTGTTTTTCCTTCAGGTTGTCCACTGCTGCTTATGGAAAGTTTTTTGTTTTCCTTTTCATTAACTGGCTGGTATTGCTTTTCCTTTCTCTCAAAAAGTCATTATAACAATCTTTTGAAACAAGACACTTATCTCCCTCCCTCCCCCTCCTTTATTATTAATACTTTGCAGTGCCCTCATTTAGAGGCCAGAACAGTTTTTTATGCAGCCTCAAGGAGAGGGAATAGAGTGTAAATCAACATAAATGATTCATTTGTAGCCAACCCTTGGTATATGAGATTATATTCTAGGAGTTAATTTTCCTTTAAAATAATATATTTAGCATTGCTACAACCCCAAGTTGTTAATTGTGTTCACATTTTGCATTCAGTCAATTCCCCAAAACAACCCACTAAGAAGAACTACTCAGCATTCTGATATTTCACTTTATGTTAGGTGAATGAGAACAGGAGTACCAATTTAAAGCAAGAACATCATAAACAACAGCCCCTAAATATTTTCACCTTCTTTCTTAAGATAAAGAGGTGGAGAGGGGGAGGAGAATTTGCACTGTAAAAGTTACACAGTCGATCATGAGTAGTTATATCTATCAAAAATCTAACTGAACGAGAAGACCATGTTGCTGACACAGTGAGACACCTCAGACAGCTCTAATACAAGTTCAAAAACATGCAGGATATATCAAAAGCAGACATTATTAATTCATCCAATAAGCCCATTGTGTGGCACCTGCAGGCTGCACTGTAGGAAGGATGCTGCCTGATATGCACAACTCAAGTAAAAATACTGCACTGACAATTGCAATGTCAAAGTTTGCTCTTGATGATGTCAACTTGCCCTCTTGTACCTACAGAAATCTCCCTTACCTCGGCCCTAACCACACAGTTTAGGATGCAGGACAATACAATGAGAAATAGCTTTGACTTAATTAATTCTTCTGACTGCTATTTGAGAATGGGATGAGCCCAAATCAAAGCAGAGAACTCAAAAAAAATGGGTTCAGAAAATTTTCTTTTCATAAAACAACAACATATAAATTCATTTGTAATGAAATACTACACAACACTTAAAAAACCCAACATTCTCATCCAGGAAGAGAATTTACAGGAAGATTACCAACATTTTTTTCTTAAATATTACTGTTGAAAATGTTCAATTCTAAAAGTTTCTATGATGTTTTCTTTGAATATTACATACACCAAATTTTCTCCATTTGAAAACATGTAATCTTTTAATTTTGTTTTCTTTCAGATAGGGAAATTCTAAAAAACTTTGTCCTTTAAAAAACTCAACTGTTTTCCAGATATTTTGATGCATTTCACATAAATAAAATCTTAGTTTTGTCAACAAAAAGTGCACTGCAAATTGTATATTTAAAACCTGTTTATAAAGTATGACTAATGTCTTCCCTTTGTGAACAGAGGGAAGAATGTCAGCTGGAAAAGAAAGAACAGCAGATGTCAACATAGCCATGGTGAATACAATTTGAAAATAATTATGGTGTCAACCAGATCATATTTTCAACATTTCATTTTCAACAACATTAACTGCAAAGAATTTTATCAAATAACTGCAGAGTTTTGCATTATTTTAAAAGAGCAAGGAAATTCTTCATATATATGTTCATGTATTTGGAAAGAGAAAAGCTTTATCAGCAATTTTACATTTTTTAAGAAAAGACTAGCTTAGTAGCTTTTTCACTTGAATCTCTCTGGAATCTTAAATCAATTTATAAAATGTGAAATGGAGTTGTACAGGCAGCATTAAGAATCACTAGCTAGTTCTGACACTGCATGAATTTTCATACAATTTGCAAAGGTGCGAGTCAATAGAAAATGTTGTGAATGAGTTCAGTGAGTCACACACTGTGTCTCCTCTGAGAAAATGACGAGCTGAGCTAGTTGGTACAAGAAGCAATTGGGAAATCCACAGAATATTCACTTTGCAAAGACTTATGGTTCCTTTTGCATCCTCATAGTCACAAAAAGCAGACTGAGCAGTCTTGTAACATTTACTTAGCAAAATGCAACATTGTTGTGACAAAAATAAATATACAGGGGCATACTTCTCAAAAAGCCTGAACCCACTAAATTACCCATATTATCTGGAGTTGCAAGCAGAAGAAAAAGCTTAAACCTACATTGTAAGGTAAGATTTGGGCGTATCCCAACATAAACAAAAGGATTATGTTTTGGACCCAGGATGGGTGCCCAGGCCTCTTTTCTGTATTGAACAGGAGATGCTTAGGCAGGGATCCAGACAGACCACATCAGGCCAAGAAAAGCTTACATTTAGCTTTGTTTTATTTACCTGCTCAGATTCTACTCTATAGTTTGAAATAAAAGAGTGCACAGGTGTACTATACCTGCTTAATGAAATATCATGCTCCCAGTCATTCATTGTAATGCAGAGCAGTTTCTCTCACTACAAAACCCCCAGAGCAGCTGCAGATTGTAGCTGCACACAGCTCTCTAGGTCAGCTAACATTCCTGCTCGCTTTTATAAGGTTTGGCCAGTCAATAGAAAAGCTCAGGCTTTTCAGATGAGGTACTGACACGATATTTTGTCTTGTGTGAACAAAAAAAGTACATCAGGATGATGTATAACCTGAGTAAGATTTTCATACACAAACCAGGCAGAGTAGCCAAGATTCGATTGGAAAGTAATAAACCCTCCAGCTATTCCGGTATTCCTCCAGAACTCCCACAAGAGTTTTTCAAGAACTCAGATGACTTCTTACAATCTGCCTACTTTAGCAAAGGAAAGAAACTGAACAGGGAGATGGAAACACAAGCTTAAACTGAAGTTGGAGCCAGAGGTGCAGGTCTAGTGAGCACAATGCATAGAGGAGAGGACAAGCTGAGTAGAGTGAGGTCAGGGTAAGATTTCTGCAAGCTATTATTGACACAGTCTCTGTGAGATGTGGATTGGTGAGACAATTCACATCAGCTTAACCCAGAAGTGGAATTTTGTGGCCTAAAAACAAGCACCTACCACAAAAGTAAATATAAAGTACCCTGACTACTCTTCAAAAGAGTTTAGGTCAACAACAGGTCTTTTCTGTTTGCTACATCTTCCAGCCCTCTGTTGATGTCTTGGGTACCCTACAGCATCAAACATCTGCATCTCGGCCACTGACTTTCCTGCCATGGTCTGCAGAAATGTTTTAAAGTAATTCTCATTTTGACATGTTTTGTAAATATTTGTACAGCTTGTTCTAGAAAAGCATTGGAAAGTCTTGTTGAGTATTTATTGTCCAAGGAAATTGTAAAATGCACATTATTTCAAAAAATATAGCTGCAAGTCTTGTACAACTTCCTCATCTTAGCAGTTGATTCAAGCACAAAAAAATTACTAAGTGATCACAAGGATTTTGATTTCACTGGGAGAGTTAGTGACACCATGAACATATGCTACATCACTTGAATATTCCCCAGTCTTGCTGGTACATCAACCAGGCCTTTAAAATAGCTTCCAAAAGCAAATTCTGGTGAAGATGGGGACTGCATTCCCTTTACTCCAGTTCTGAAAGTCAAGCACAGTAGAGAACAAGGGCACAGAGCCAAAGCTACTGTTACCAGGTCATTAATGCAGAAAGGCTTTTATTTTTTGTGGTTGTTGTTAAATACAGTGCAGCAAACTCTAAATGCTCTAGCCCTGCACATACACTCCTGTGCCATATGTAACACCCACACATATCCTGTGCTATCTTTCCATTATCCTACATCATACATCTTCTGGAGAAACCATACCTAGCAAGTGAGACATTCACCATCAGGAAGACTGGACTGCTCCAGTAACAGTGCTGTGAGTCATGGCTCTCAAGTGCTTGCATCATTTGAACAGCTGCAGAGACCAATACTGCTTTCGGGAACAGATTCCCACTCCTTCCCAGGGCAGCTTTGTGCTTTTCACTGTGCACATGGATTTGAAGGGTCTGCAGAAAGGGACAGGTTGGCTCAGCATACAAGGAATGTGTCTCATATATTTGGCTTTTTCTAAAAGAAACAGTATCCAGTGAGAGTAGGAAGGTCCAACTCTTACTCTTCATCATTTACTATACCAGCTGGCTGACGTCATTCCCAAAAAAACACCACATCTGAACAGCCAGGTTAAGAAGGGATGGAATTAACAACCCAAGTGGATTTTTAAAACAATGCAGTAAGCCCTATCTAAGTCTTGCCAAATAGGCACAGTGTCTCTGTTACTGACAGCCCATTGACATTTTACACTGAAGTATTGGATTACTGCCATAGTAAGAATGGGAAAAACTGAAACTTTCAAAACACATAAAAAGTTATCTTAGGTCTGATTATCCTCCAGTCTAATGGAACAAAATGTTTTGTCAATATATTCTTACAGATTAGCCAAGAGGTTCCCTGGAAGCTCAGATTTGCTTGGCCCTTTTGTCACCTGTACCAGAGCTCAGCAGCTCCAGGGTGTCAGCAGGCGGGATGCTTCTGAAAGGTACCAGTTGAAACTTATCAGGGAGCCCCAGGACATACTGTCTTGCAGTTTGAGTGGATTAGACATATGATACTAAGATGTCTGACAGCAAGTTTTCAGTTACAATGGGGTGTTTTCTAGTTAAGATTAGCCACTGTCTGATACGTACATGCACATACAAGAAAAATACAAATAAACTTGTATGTATTTATAGAGAGAGATATAAAAAAGACACACACACATAGGTGAAAGACTTTTTTTTGTTTTATAAACTATAAAACAACATATACATGGGCAAGTCTTGATTAAGAGCCTGAGTAGGACACTGGATATATAAAGGGTTTTATGTAAAAATCGTGTTGAATGTTTTGGAACCAAATCCCCCTCCAAACCACACTAGCAGCGATGTAATTTCAGCAGAGTTATTTGTATTGGGCAAGAACTAGAGGGAAGAATGTTTCTCTAGGTTTCTTTGCCTGAGTGAAAAAAATTAGGATAGCAGATCTCAGGTGAGTTGCTCTACTCAGGATATATCTTGCATGCCTATATGCATGGAATTTTCTCTGCATCCTTTCACTAGATGCAACAGATCCTGATGCCCATGATAATGTTTTTTACAGATTTTATACACTGTAATCACCATTGAAATAACTGAGCTACCATAACATGTTCAACCTTTTAATGAAAATAATTTCAAAGGTTGTTCCGGGCTTCACGACAATGTAAATATTGCTTTGCCCTTTTTCACCTGCAAAATAACTCACTGGTAAAATTTTGCTGTGTGGCAGTCATAAGAATCATTTCAGAGTCTATGAGAACAACATACACAGTACATTTACTGTAACATAATCACTCTTGCACACACAGACCTAGAAGAGTCTGTACGAGGTATACCCATGAGAAATTCCCCCTGATTTCAGTGAAGTAATCACAATGAATGCCTTTGCATCTTCTCAAAAAAAAAAAAAGATTGAACTTGAGGAGGGAGAGTATCAGCCCAAGCCCTGTTGGCATCAGTTGGTGGTGGTCCTCCAAGTACAGCAAACTTGAGAGTTCACTGGCTTTGAAGGGTGTCACACTCAGAGGAACATTGCCAGTCACAGCCCTCTGTGGTCTAGGAGAGTTTAAAGAGTGTCACTTAGGGCTGCTGTTTATAGGGCCACAAGAGGCTTTTGTCCATCCTGGTTGCAATTTGGGTTGATAACTTTCTTGGAAAGTTCAATCACAAAAGGTTGCTCTACTTGGTTTGTTATTGAGGCAAGAAAAATGAGTTCCCAAAGCTGTCAGTTAAAAATCAGGGCCTCATTAGACAACACTAGTTCCTGGGAGCAGACTATTCTACCCTGAGATAAGTAGATGAGACCCACCATCTCTCCTTCTAGTCTAGCCTATGGGAGGGACAGTATCTTTACTGGAATACCTCACTCTTCTTATAAACTACACCCTTTGGTACCCATTCCAGAAATTAAAAAATTACATTTGGCTTAATTAAGCTTTTTTGTGTCCAAGTGTCATTTAAGAATATGGGCCCACGTCATTTTATTTTTCAAAAATCCCAGTACAATTTAGTACAAAAAGACACTTCCTTCTTCACAGTCATAAAAATAATCTTAAATCCAGAGCAATTACTAGGAAAGTAGAAAAAATTAACACTGGCATTGTCTAATACTTGTTATAAAGCAAAGAGCAAAGACTTTTTTTTAAATTATGATAACACAATACTGAGCCCAGTAGCCATATAATAATACTGTAAATATAGGATAATCGACAAGCTGAGTGGAATGTAACCCCGGGATAATTATGCACTTCTCTATATCTTTAAAACAAAGCCTTATCGTCACATCTAAAAAGTGGAAGTTACATGGTAATTATTCTTTGAATTACTTTGTAACTGGTAGTATAATTATCAAGTAATCTGCATGAAAATAATTAGGTATTTACATAGTCTTTGCAATGTAATTACAGAGTAGTTGGCTGATTATGCAGCATGTGCCTTGTAACAGAAAGTGATACCAGAAAGACAAAAAAAACCCTATAAAAATACTTTTCATTTCAAACCAAATGAGTTAAATTTGAAAAAGAATTTCTCTGTATTTTGTGTGAATATGTCTCTGTGTACACGTACATGCCTCTGTGTGCACGTTGGAAGGTGGAAAACAATAGAAATAGAAGTGTACAAATCACAACAGTTTCCTTGGTGGAAGAAATTTGTGAAGTCAATAGTTTTCCATGTCATAAACTTCTCTCAGAAGGCAAGAAGAATTTTTTCCATAATTCACAACTGCACTCTTCTTTTCATCTCACAAGCCCATCTGCATTCAGATATGCTTTATGTGTTGATAGATAAAATATGAGGATCTAGTGATTTTTTAAAAACAATTACTTTGGCTGACTTTTACTCTGATTTTCACCTAAAAAATGAACTAATGGTATAATTTTTGTTTTAATTTTAATGGCATTATTAATTATGTCTTTTTTTTTTTAATTAAAAATGTGCCAGTGGAAATAGTTCACTTTTGTTGTGGGCAAGGTAGGCCAATAATTGATTTTGATCCCTGTTATACATCTGCACCTCCTGCTCTGGATGCACAGTTTTAGTCATATTCAATTATCAGATGCAGACCATGCAACAATGGGAATTATTTCTTAAGTAGAAAGTCATTATTTGATAATCATTTGCATTAAAATAGCAATACAGCGTGAATAGAATGTAAATGCTTGAAGTATTATAAATATATGGTCACAAAGTAAATTATTAATGGAAAGGAGTAGGAACATTCCTTGAATATTATAGAGAGCAAACAAGCACCACCAACAGAAATAAACCGAGGAAGCAATCATTATTTTTACAGTTCTCTGTTATTAAATTTTTTCTTCTAGATAGCTTTAGCCTGTGTTTTTCTAGGTCCACCCCAGTTATGCCCATCAATATTAAAAAATCAATTAGAAAATATTTTCCCTGTGGATTTTTAAGGCCTCTGACTATTCTTGATGTCCGGGTTGAACTTCTATATAAGAGAAACCAGCTCACTCTTGTGTCCCCTCCAAAATGATGTGTCAGATTCCTCTTCTTCAGATGAACAACTGTTTTTCCTCTGTTTGTTTGTTTGGTCTTTACTCAGGGAATTCCCCATTGTTCTTAAAATAAAATTGCCTAGATGAAATATTAAATACAAAATTAAACAAGGATTTCTATCTACATTTTTAATCCAGTAAATAATATAATCTGATGGGAACCATATAAATGAGTTTCTCAAATTAATGCATAAAACTCAACTCATTTTATTATTTTGAATATGTGACTTATTCTCTAGTGAAATATTCCAGCAAAAATACCTGCTTAAAGGTTCAGTGAATAACAAACACGTGAGATGCACCTCACATGTCTGGAATGAACTTTTCCTGCTGAAACAAGAACATGTTTCAAGCTGACTAAGTGTGAGAGTTCATGTTTTCTTTCAATGCTCAGCTTAGTTTCATACAGAGACTAAGGGCTGCTGATAGGACTGACACTCAGGCAATTTCTTATGCATATATGCAGAATTTGAGTGTGACACTATGCATCTGTATTATCCAAAACTTACTTTTCATCAGGACTGTGGCATTTACATGGTTCAGAATCTCATCTACTACCTATTTTTTGATGAAAAAAAGGTCCAGATATACTTATTTATTAGTGTGCCCATTAAATTAGTTGATTTAGTGGAAAAGAGCTAACCAAACAGCTTGAAACTTTTGTACAAAGCTATCAAATGCCTTATCTTACCAATAGAAGTAAAATGGATGACTAAAATAATAGTTGTCTTGTGTTTTCTGTCTCATTTGAACAGCAGAGGAAAGTACACTCAGCTACTTAAAGAAGCAAATTTCATTGTAGATGTCTGCAATGGATCTGAACATGATTACCACATGCTGTGTCATTAAAAAATTAAAGGTCACAGTGAATTCCAGTGTCTGTCAAGTCATAAGTAAAAAAATTAAGAAAAAAAATAATAGAGGTCTAATTCAGAAAGAAAAAAAAAAAAAGAGAGAAAAGCCCTACAGGTGAAATTGTGCTGAGGCATCCGTAGAGGGACTGAACCAAGTACCAGACTCGAAGTGTGATAGAGGAGGAAAGGGGAGACATCAACTCCATTGTGCTACAGAATCTCCACTTCCCATAACTAACCAATTGTGATTAGAGCTTGCCCAATATATAAGGAAGATTTTTTTAGTTTACAATCCAGGGTGTCACCACTACGAACTCAAGAGAGAAGACACATTAATGGAAACTATAAAGCTTTATAAATGTATCCTTAGAAAGTCGTGGAAAACTGAAAACAAGCAAAATTTTGTCAGATAATAATCTGACTTTATGAGTTGCTAGCCAGCGACTCCAAGGAGTTAACAATGTGGACAAGAAAAAAAATACTCCAATTCACAGCATGATCAGTATTTTAAGCTCCAGACAGCCTTGAAATAGGTTCATGGAAGTTTAAACCATCGAGTTCCATTTCTGTTAGGCAGGAGTTTTTAAGAGCTATTTCCACTTGATGCAATTGATTTACATGATAAACAGTGCCTAAGCTAGGACCAGCCACTGTCTTATTCCCCAGCCTACACTAGGAAACCCAAGGCCCTCAACACCTATGTATTTTTATTCATCTGTGTTTCTTTCTTTTAAATTTACATTTCTCTGTTAATTTCTGAATTACTACGGTTAGTTAATACAAGCCAGAGCCATTAATGGCCTGCAGGTCACATAAAGCAAGTTCTTGCATGCCGCATAGCAGGTTAAATTGCCCTCTAAGTCTCCAGGACAAGCCTGAATGGAGACTCCACAGGAGCACAATTGGAGTTAAGAGCTCTGAATGCTCTTCTGTGGCAAATGGCAGTAGTCTGACCCTGCAGGACTCTCTCTCTTGCAGCAAAGTGTGATAAAACAAATGCCTCTCTCATTAGAGAAATTAGTGCTGCCTCATCTCCTGTGCGTCTGTGTCTCAGTCCTTGGAGCCAAGAGCTCTGTGTCAGGTGCAGACACACTGTGGCTGGGGGCCAAGACCCCAAGAGGTCTAGCAGACTGTTTCCCACCTGCCCTATATAGTTCAGAAGCTCCCAAGTTACATGACAGCAGTTGCTTCCCAGCTGCATCACTTCCCTCCAATTTAGAAGGTGTCTGCTCTGTGTTTGAGGAGCCACAGTCTCTGTGACCAGAGGATTCTGAGAAAAAGGACTATTTCAGCTTGACACCCAGACAAGGCAGGCACCTGTAATCTTCCATGCCCTCTGTTTCAAAGAGATGTTTCAAACACTTAGAAAGTTTTTATCACTAGGGAATTTCTAAGAAGCTGTGAACTCACCTGGAAGCCTTTTCTTCAGTCAGGTCACCTAGAATTCTCCCTCCTCCACTAGTCACTATTTTCACAAACTCTTTCAAATGTAATTGTCTCAGAGATTTCACCTTTCCACCCAATCACATAGCAGGCCAGAGAGCCTAAAGAGCACTAGAGCTGGATAGGATTTTATTGGAAGTGTCTAAGTAAATATGATTCAAGTGGCTTCTGGAATGTAAGATTCTTCTCTGGATAAAGTCATGGTAATTGCTCATCAGCAATCATTAATACTGATCAGGTCTCAGCTTTACTATTCGTCAATTTTCACACTGAGTTTATATTAATTTTATGCTACACCTATGCATTTAAAAACTCATATAAAGCCAAATATTGAAGCCTTATTGAAGTGAGAATTCTAATTGCTATTTTTAATGTGGTTCATTTATACACCTTAACAATATATTCTTTTAAGTGCTAAGTTATTAATGTATAGGACATTGCAAATCATATTTAGTCTTTCTGTAAGACAAAGATGACTCCAGCAAAATTCCCTCCACTTAAGCCAAGAATTTCAACAGTCTCCTGTCTTTGAAAATACCCTATGTATTCCTAACCTCAAACCCCAGAATTAAATTAAAGAACAAGTTTTTGTTCAGTCTTTCACTTTCCCCTAAAACCTCTTAGCACAGATAAATGAATGCAGTTTTTCTTTTTAGGCTCTCCTTTACCCACAATGCTCCACCCCACCCCAGTGGGGTCCTGATCCTGATTCTGGCTGCTGCATCCCCCAGTACTCACAGTCATACAGTAGCCTTGTATAGCAAGAGGAAAAATTCAGTAGCTAGTTACACTCAGAAGCTATCATCAATATGACACAAATGCTGTGCCTCAAAATTAAAAACTGAGAAAAATTATTAAAATTTCACACTCTGCTAGGAAATCATACTTTATCTAGTGTTTCTTCTGTTTTTGCAAAAGGAATTCAGCAAACACAAAGCATTTTTGGTAAATCCTGATGAGATGCATCTCCCTGTTTAGGGTGCAACCAAGAACTTCTGACTTTCCCCAGACTTAATCTTCAGGAAATGTCATGCAACTTACCTATCATAGTTTAATTAAAATCTTTCCCCAAAGAGCATTAAACCAAAAAGTGAATTTAGCAGGCATATCTAAGGAACTGAAACTGTGAAGCTGAACATAGGGGTTTTTTTTAAAAGCCTAATGAATAGCAGAGAGTGAATAAAGAAAAATACAAAAATGGCTAATGTTCAATCTGGGACAGGGTGTGATATTTAAAATAAACAAAAGTGCCACAAAAGAATTCCTACCTGCATGCACTTCCAATAGCTGACTCTGCTGATACTTGCTGGTTTTGTAAGTGTTGGCTTTCTGAGTTTGTTGATAACGCTGAGTTAGGAGTTTTGCACAGAAGGGTGAGATACAGGCATTTGCAGCCGTATCCGTCAGATGACAGATTTATGGAGATGTTGCATTTTATTGCAATCTCATGTTTATGATTTGGCCGTACAATGTGCACAGAGATTATTGTCATGGAACAGGCTGGCAGCTTTTTCTTCTTGCCCTGCTAACAGGTGTTGATCCTGCTGGGAGGCGCAAAGTGATGACTCATTGCAACAGATGGGGCTCCTGCAGTCTGTCCCGTTTGTACCAGACATACAAGCCTTTCTGGAAGACAGACTCTGTGCTGAGCTCTTCTCAGGGAGGCACATCCCAGCTAGGTCTCTCTATGGAGTCATGGTTGACCTAGAATGTCTCTTATTTGTGTAATAATGATGGGGAATAAAACAATTCACAAAGGCAAGCTTCAAGCAAGCTGTCCTGAAGAAGACTTAAAAGATTGTGTCTATACTGTATTCCAGATGTATTTCTACATGTTTTTCCTCTCGCAGAGGTCATGAATGTCAGGATTAGGTGTAGTTAGCAAACCAGTATAAATCCTCTGTCTTTGGTTTTTCTAGAAGTGCCTGTTATTCAAAAAGCATTACTTGTTGTTGTTCATTTTTCAACCCACTTTCTTTGTGCTACAAATGCAGGATGACTGGCTCTTGCAGTAGTTTAATTTGAGAATTTGCTTTTTCTGAGTAAGCCAGTGACACTAGAATAGCATGTTTCAAACACCTTGCACACAAGCTAGCTCCAATATTACATCCAACAGTGAAGTACTTTGTGATGGTACATACATATGAGATCAGACTTTGTGCAACAAAGTTAGTTGCTCTAAACTACCAGCAATTCAGAGATGGTGATGACTGCTAAACTGCTGTGGGACTTCCTTCCTGATATTTATATCGTAAGTAGACTTATACTTTTCAAGAAAACCTCTGGCCCTTTTTCTTAAAGGTCACAAGCTCTTTTGACATCTCTAAGCTGGTCATTCTTGTGTGTCGCACCTCTACAAGTATTATTATATTTAAATAATATAATTATTTAAATAGATTCACTCTCTGTCAAAAATTATCCACTTCCATGCTTTCATAAAATTATTCAATTAAAAATATGAAAACTTGTAAAAAGTTTAAAGGATTCAAAACTGCAGTAGAGGTAACACAAATTAAAAAGCATAAGTTCTCAGTCATAGAAACAGATGTTACTGTCTTTATCCAGTAGCACTCTGATCTGAATGATTTTACCTTTGTTTTTTGCTTTTGCTTTCCTTTTTCTTCTGTGTTTTCACACACTGTTGATTACTGACCATCAAAAGCAGAGAGGAAAAAAGATCAATCCTGAATTTGTCTTTGAGAGGCATTAGTGATATGTTAGAACTTCACTAAACTTCACTAAACTGCATGGAAGACACTAAAAAACTGCCATCAAGAGTCTTTGAAGTAGTTCAGCTTCTACATATATTCATCACTAAGCTTAGTCATATGTCCTTTGTGGACTAGACTAACTTGTTAGGAGTCTCTCATATGGCTTAGGCACTGTCTGCACTTTATACTGGATTTTCTTATACCAATAATAAAGGGAGAGTCCTTAGTAAAAGAGCATAACAGTGATCATGAAAAATTTTGTGGAAAAAAATGATTACTTTATCCTAAGCACTGAACACATTTCAGAAATCTCTGCTTTGGTAAAACTGGCTGAAAAATAGACTGCTGATTTATACTTGCTGCTGCTATTGAGATGCAACATTTCAGTGAAACCTTTGGCCAAAGCTTAAGAATTGAAAAGCTTCAGGCACCTTAGACAGAAAGTCAGTGTGTGTATATGCCTTTTTAAGCTGCGAGATCCTGTGGTAGTTCTGCTTGTGTAAATGTATAGCACAGTGTCAAGGAAAAACACTACTGAATTTTATGTCTGCATAAAGGTATTGAGGTGTAGGATTTTTGAAGACAGCACTGTTTGACTCGAATTTTGAAAAAAGATGTCATTGCTAAGAAGCAACCATGACCCTTCTTTGAAAGAGAGCATCTTTAAACCAGAGAACAAAATGCTTCTCCTCTCTCCTCATTTTCCCAAGAGTGTACTGGGGACAGTCCTATTACATCTTCCTGCTCTTCATTGTAGGCAAGGAAAAAAAACCTGTAAGTTTGATAAATCACAAGTTTCTCTAAATGTCTCTTACTAGGCTGTGCACAGGGACAGTTAGGAGACAGTCCAGCAGGACAACAGTGAAGATTGCTTTAACTGTGTACGCTCTTCTTTCTGTCACTGGCCAATTGCTCTCACCACGGTGTTATCTTTTATTGCAGTGATATATTCTGAAGAAAATACCGTAGTATTCTGTCAATACAGTACATTCCTTCAGACTCAGTGTATTGTTTTGGTAAATAAAGTACATAATGCCTCACCCCTTTTCCATTTGTGTTCCAATTGATTTTTTCATCGATTACTCAGAATTTCCAATAGTGCTTCATTGCAATCACTCAACCTACAATACACATTTTGAGATAAAAATCAAAATTGAAATTAAAAAAATCTTGAGTAACCTTCTTGTTGCCTACAAATAATTAAGCCTTTTTTTAAGTTTTAGTGGATATGCTTTATGAAAAAACACAGACTGTTTTGCATACAAGTTACTTTATCAGAATCCTCAGAGTAAAAATCAGTCTGTTTTTCATTAAAAAAACCAAAGCTGATTTTCCATAGTTATTAGTGCAAAATAATTCACACTTGCTGAAAGGAAAAAAAAAAGTGATTACAAACTATGCTATAGCCAAGAAAACAAAATCAAATAAAATTTTAAAAATCTTTCAAGGGTCCAGACAATACATAACATTTCAAAGACATTAATAATGTTGGCCAATGCTGAACACAAAATATCTTCTTAAATCTGGGAGTCAAAGAGATCTCCCAGTTGTAGGCTTTATTGCCACAGTTGTCCTTTGGTGTGATGGATAACTGCAGTTACCAGCTGGATAACCTATTTGCAGCCTGGTGGAGGCCTTGGACAGACCAAATAGACTGGCTCTGCAACTGAAGGAAAGGCCTCAGAGACCAAAAAAGCAACAGGATTCTTGGGACAAGAAGTAAAACAAACAAAACAACAGAGGCAGGAACGAGATCAAAAGGTCTAAACAGAAGTACAAGATGAGACAAGAACAGACGTCTGGACAGCAGCCACATTTCTGCTAAACAATTCTTAGCAGGCAGTGGAGGGAGACTCTACCCACATTTGCACCGTGAAGTCTGTGTCACAGCTGCAGATTCAGACCCAGAATAAATGGGGAGTGGAGAGGTAGGGTGTGGGAGGCAGGGAGACAAAGAGGTTGTGCCATGTCGTGTGATATAGTTGTAGGCAGCCAGATGTACAATCCATTCAATTCAAGCAAGAGCTGCAGGCATTGTCAAAGCAACACCTCCCCCATGGAGCTTCCCCCTATCTGGCTGACGGATGGCTTCAGAGTTGCCAAACATATTTGTTCATCAGTAGAAGGGCAGCACCAAAAGCCATTCCTTATTAACACCCTAAACAATTTGATCACAACCTATTTCCAAAAGCATGTGGGGTAGAACAATCTAGGCCACAAATAATTTTTGTTCCCAAATATCCAGTGTTTCTTTTGTCTGTCTTTTGTTAAGACTTCTTAAATAAATCAGAACAACCCAGGATAAAATCAAATTCTGAGGTGTCTGGGCAAAACATTTTAATTTCTCGAAATCAGCAGAAATGTGATGGGTCATGCTTTCTTTAATGTCAGAGAATGCAGTGGAACAGGCTCCTTTCCTAACCCACAAGGGAAAATTTAATCCTCTAGTCTATTACAACTTCTCTGGGCCTGTTATCAAGGAGAACTAAGAGAAAAAGTTCTTAACATGATTTCCGCACAGATGCCCAGAGGGTTAATAAGATAATTTTAAAAAGACTCCAATACCGAGTATCTGACAAATCACACAGATTACCTGATATGTCATATGTAAGACCTGTACATGGACTGTCTGTATATTTGACCCTGATGTTTAAATTACATTGATAAAAATGGTATAGTTTAAGGTGGTCAAAATAACAAATGCAAAACATTTGTATTCTTCCTGGGAATCGAGTTCAAGAGGGTGTATAATCCACTAGGCCATTTGATTCTTTTCGTTATTTCAAGGAGGAAAAAAAGATAATTCTTTCTTGTTCATTCTGAAAATAAGAAGACAAAATAAAGGTTCAACTATAATAATATATCCCAAGAGGCATTTGGACCAATTTTCCTTAAAAAGGACAATCATTCAAGGGATTATAGATCATTGCTTCCTTAAGTCCTCCCACTGAGACAATATTCTTTCAGAAACTTCACATGTTCTTGATCATTCATATTTGAAGCCTTAGTGCCATTGACTGCTCCTGCTTTTTTGAGGATTAACGTGATTTCAATGAGGTGAGCTGGTGTTCTGCAAGCTTAGAGCACAGAGCCTGAAGTGTATTTCAGGACCATTATAACTTCAGTCCATAACTACACAACCCTGAAGTGTCATAGCATTTTGTTTCACAGTGACTTCCACTGAGGACAAGTTTTTAGAATAGGCATCACTAGGCAATGGGTCAGAAGTATGTTTATCTCCCTGAATTGTTCAAGCTTTCCAAACAAGAGAAATTGATAATTTGGGTTTCTGAATGGGGCTTAGCCTCCTTGGAAGCTGAGCTATGAAAGCCTATCGCCATGGGGTATGCTTTCAAAGAGTCACGTGGGGGTTTAGCAGTGTGGTTTTCATGTACTATTCAAGAGTGAAGGCCTGCCTCTGCTTTTTCAGTTAAGGAGCATTGGGTAAAAGCAATAAGTAAATGTGTATATGTACATACCTAGAGATAGAATTTTTGTTGTTGTTCCTCTATATATTACATCCAAATTTCTTCCGTTTTCTACAGTCACTCAAATCCATTGCCTGCAAAGGGAGCAATTCTTTCTCAAGAAAGGAATCTGATTTGGGTAGGTCATGTCTTGGGGGCATTCCTTACCCACTCCTAGATAACTTTGTGAGTAATCAGTAATGAAAATGACTCTTACCTTAGGTATCTATCAACACATTTCCACACACATGTTAACATTGCCACAGTCATACTCCAGTGGTCACATAGCCTATGATTGTAGATAGACTTCTTTCACATAAACCATAATACTTTTAAAATGACACTTTGTATGAATTTTCTGGGTTTTTAACTTTAGTTTTGTAAGAGAAAAACTCTTCTGATATAAGAATGATAGGCCCTCCTACTACAGAAAAAAAGTTACTAAACTATATCTAATTTATATTCCTTGTTCTTCATCTTAGATTTTTGAAAATGTTTTATTTGTTTTTATAAATACAAATCTATCTTTAGATAGATTTTTTTAGAGTCTGGAACTCAAAGAAGGTACTTAAATCAAGACTTGGAAACCTTTCTAAATGAGTTTTTATATTGAAAATCTTCCTATACTCTGTAACCTTTTTTATTAGAAGTGTAGATTGTTTATGTGGGAGATCAAAATAATTTCAAAAATGTGTTCCTATGTTTATCCACATGATTAGCCCTCCTGATTCTAGCAGAGAATATATTTATATTTTAGATCCAATCTTTGGGAATTCATATATTTTCTAAAACTCTTAACCAATGCATTTAATATCTGTAATCACCAAGTATATTCTGTGTGATGCAGGTTTTCAGGTCTCCATTCTCAATATCCTCTAGTGAATTCAGGCTTCTAAACCATATTTGTATATGTACTGAAAACAAATATTTAACGACAACTACAAATAATTATAATAAATTTGGAAAAGCCTTATCAAATTTTAGAGTGACTTCTCAGATCAATTTTCTAGACAATATAAAAAATTAAAAGAAAAAGAAGAGAATTAAAATTAAACTCAAAGAAATTATAAAATTGCTGGATTTTTAAAGTTTATTTGTAGTAAAATTAGTAGCTTCACTTACGTAGTGTTTTTCTTCACACAAGGTGAATATAGGTCACTAGAATACATTCTTGTGAAGACTAATGAACAATGTTATTTCAAAACAAATTTGAATGAAATCAGAATATATCCCACAGTATTTTAGTGCTTACCACAGTGACAGAATTCCCTACTCACAGTCAGGCAAATTTGAAGCACAAGCTTTGAGTTACATCCAAGTTTGGGCAAGGAGGAATGCAAGAGGGTGCATGTTTTTACCCCACCCTCTAGCCCACAACTTTCTCAGGAAGCAAAAAAAGATAACAAAAAACACCCTCACATTATGGTTAAAAGAAAGAGACAAATCTTTATGGGTAAATACATTCTCTATTTGTTGTGTTCATCTGCTTCAACATTCTTTTATTAATTGGAATCATGGCAGGCAAATTCTGTGTTTATAATCTTCTAGACAATAAGACATTCTAGAAATAAAAACCCATGAGAAGTTTTATTACCAATGTTCAAATTAAGCGTATCTTCAAATGGTTGGCTTTATAGTTGTAGAATGCTAAAACCAGTAAGGGTTCAGACAGTGCTGCAGTTTAGAAAACTTTCTGAAGTTCAGCTCAGCTGTCATAACAAACTTTGGGTGTTCTTTATCCACAGCAAATATAAGGTAATTTTGAGTTAACCCAGGGTTGAAGAAAGTCAGAAGTTAAACTACTTCCATTCTCTCTCAGATTTAGTGTGTTCTTTTAAAAAGCCCATGTGCAGTAATTCAGTCATGCTTTCAAGACCTAAGATCATACCCAAAGGCTTTGATTATAATATTGTTTCCTGCAAAACAATCACTAGGAATAAATTAACGAAAGAGGTAAGCTCTTCTTGGTATGCGAAAGAAAATTTCAAAGAAGTGTTTCCAAGATATTAGGCAACAAAAATGTTTAAAGGAGTTATATTTAAAATGCCAAAGGGTTCCTATATGCAAGGGTGCTATGCACCCTTACATCTAATTAAAATTATGATCTATATAGGAATAGTATCACATCAGTGTAATTAGTTTACCAGCCAATGAGTCAGAATAGCAGATCTCATATATAATAATAAGGGATAATAATCCCTATACTAATCCTTTAGATAATTTCCCTTGCAAGCAGAAGACAACGAACATGGTCTGTGTTTTCTAAAGTATATAAAATATATTGTACAATAAAAATTAATGTAATCACATGAATAACATCCATCAGCTCTGAAAATGCACAAACATCCAGTTATTTTAGATGCTGCTGCACATAGAACAAAGCCCATTCCTGACTCAAATGGCAAGGAACCTAAAGGCCTTACATGTGCTTAAGCTAAGCAGTGAAACAGCACCACAATGAACACACTCAGGACTAACACCTACACTGCAATTCACTATCACATACATGTCTGCATTCCTTCCTCTCAATTTTGTTTCATCTCTCCCTTTCAGTTGATTAACTCATTTTTATCTAGACTGGACTTTTGGCTCCACCACACACTGGAAAATAAACCACTCATTTTACAGCTGCTGAGAAAGATTAAATGTTTAGATCAGGACTGTGAAATTAACAAGTTTTTAGTGTCAATCATTAATGGACTTTTACCCTGAAGAAAACGATCAACTCGGCTTCTGTTTTACATGGGATAATAAAACCCATAGTAAACTTGACCTCCTGAAGTTAGTTTATCTTGGATTATAATTTGAATCTTTAATGACAGAAGCAGTTAAAGGAAGTAGCTATTACCTGTTATTCACTCTATATGCTGAGTACACTTTGGAAAAATTGTATACCATATGATTATGTATACCAAAACACAGAAATTATATATAGTGTTTCCATATGTTTTCATACTTATATTCAGTTTATTATCAAACTTTCAAGTAGGGTTTTATACACTCCTCAAAATGGGGTTTGTTAGAGTATATAAAAATAACTTCTTATGAACTTCAGTTAGATACACAGCCTTTGCTGATGCTAGAAAATACCTTACTAAAAACCCTTCAATGTGTGTTTAATTTATTTAATTTTAGTGGATTAAAATGAAAAATTCTCACTTGACTACATTCAGTCATATTCCTCATTTACTGCCCCAATACTGTTGCTCCTTCCAAGAAAACAACCTCGCACTTTGGGAATGGTGGATACAGCCAGAACATCCATGACTTGTGGTTGTTTAGAAACGATGATGAATATATGAGGTTTTTTCAGCTAACTAGACGCTAAAGAAGGAAAAATACATATGCCAAACCACCACTGAATCATGTCAATTATTAAATCCCTAACTCCAAGGCTCCCATCTTAACTACAAACGAAAGAAAATTATTGGGAGCTATTGCACAAAAGTATGTGTCAGGCTGCACGTATTCTGAGAGCAGAAGTGATGACAGAAAGCATGTGTGGGGGGTAGGAGTGAGGGAAATGAGAGGAGATGAGTCTGAATGTTGCAAATTGTAGTCTGGGGCATTAAACAGGTTTCTGAAAGACACTGTTAATGCTGCAGCTTTTTTTTTTTCTTCCTATAATCAACCAACATTTACAAGCCTAAATCTCAAAGGCAAGATTCCTCCAAGAGACATGAAACTCTTCTGGGTTCTGAGCCCTGTTGTGCTGTGCCCCCTCTGTGAGCTACTTCGTTTCTCTGATCTTCCCTTCTCTTACAAGAAAATAACATTTTCTCCTTTGTCACTTGTTTTATTTGCTTAAGAACAAGAAATACTTATTTCAACACACAACCCAGTGAAATCATATCCTCATTACAACTAGAACTGGGATCCAAACAAGTACAAATTAGGTGGAGGGATACAAATGTGCATGCACTTGTTTAGTGATTTTAAGATGACATACAATGGATCATTTGATTAATGTGATATTTCATTAATTATTCTTGCTGAGGGTTAGTGTGAAACGCAAAGATGTACACGTGTTCAAAACGGGATTCAACAACTTAACTGAGAATAAAGCAAGCCAGCTTTAGAGATGCCTAGCCAATTAATTACTGGAAGATGACCAGGTACTTATGACCACATTATATGCACACCTCTTTTTTATCCTTTCTCTGACCTTAGAATCTTAGAAAAAAACCCAAGGGCTTTCAAGAGAGATACAAAGGCAGCATAAACTCTTTTCTTCATTCCTGTTCCACTCCTCCTTGCCCTCTTTCCCCTTTCTGCCAGCAGTAGACAACAAATGCAAAGTATTGTAGTACCTACAAAAAAATGTTTTCTGATTTCCAAAATATTAGTTTATCTCTGTCAGCTTGTGTGTCTGCTGCAAAGTCACCATTTATCTTGCTAAATGAACTTTGTATTCTGAACATACCTGGATGTGCCTAAACTTTGCTCAGTGTTTTGACTGAGAATGTTCTTTTTCTGCATTCCTGTTGCTTGAAGTTGTCAGAGGAGAAACTTAACTCTGTCACTAAACAAAGACCTTTTGATATTTTTTCTAAGCTGTTGCTGAGTGATTTTTGCATGTTTACCATTAAGCAAACCTACAGGAACTGTATCAGCATTGTAAAACTTCATAGCATGACACAGTGTAATGTCGGTGGAGGAAAAATTGTCAGTTAAAGAATATAACTATTTTCTCACCATTTCAGTCACCTGCGTGATGATTGTAATAACACACAAAACCCAATATATTTCAGTGTGTTGATATATTTTCTTCCTTCTATTCTGTCTGGTCAAGTTCTTTCCCATGAATTTACCACATTTTGTTAAAGTTTACTGGAAAAACTGATAGATATTTGGTGAATGTGTTATTTATAAGGAAAAAAAATCATCCCTTTTATGACATCAGAGGAGAGTGAGAAAAGGGCTCTTTATGCAAATAATGCTTTTTTTCTTTCATGGCTGCTAAAAAATGGAATTTGGAGAGGAAAAAATACAGTAACTTTGTTCCATAACAGTTTAGTTAATGATGTTGTATGTTGTCTGCACCCAAAGATAAACAGTCCCAGGTTATGTCTATATTGAAGCAAGTAAAGTGAACATATCAATGGTGCTTGAAAGTAGAGCTGCTCCTATGACAGAAAACCTCTTCTAAGCAGTTTCAAAGGGTTTTTTTTCCGTTTTCATCAAACTTTTCCTTTTAAAATGTTTGGAGATTCATCTTCGTTATTTCTTATGCTTTATTTCCAGCACTTGGTAGAAAAAAGGCCTCATTTAAAAAAAAAAAAATCGGGATTTTTTTTCAGTGAACCAGTCTCTATAGGAAAAAAAATTAAAATCAAAATTATGTTAGTAAATAATTCAATTTTTTTTTTTTTCAGCTGGTCATGGATGACTTTTTCAGTATTCCAAGTCTTTATTCCATTTTAAACTTTCTGCTTCTCCACCCTACTATTGCTAGGATGATTTTATTACCACAGTGGGTATCACTGACAAGCTTCATAGTTTAGGATGACGTGGACACTTACTTTAAAATTAGTGTTCATTGACTAGTTTAGGAATGAGACTCCTGGACTGACTTACTATGATTCCCATCCTATACCATTAGCATTTCTATTTGCAAATTCAAACTCTTCACTACAGAAGTGTAAATATCCTGAGTGCTTCCTGCTCTTTGCTCTGAGCCAGATTGAACCTCCTCTGTAGATGTGTAGGTCAGCTTCCTGACTTATACAGTTTCCAGATTTATTCCTGAAGCATTGACTCACTAACCAATAATTTTGTTTCCAGAAAGACAGACTTTTCTACCAATATACATTGTAGACTTTGTAGGAAAATTCAAACCCCAGCCAATAAATTTAGGACTTGACCATTATTTTTGTACTAACTCGTAACACAAACAGGCTCTGTGGCACATAAGAAATGCTTTAGAAAAAAAAAAACCTCACAGAGTGAATACAATTTGAAGAATTCTAACAAAGAAATTGTAGTTCATGCCTAACATTTCAGTCCCACACTGAGAGTGATTATCGTTAACAGCTTCATTTTTCATAAAAGGGAGGTAATTTCCTCCTTACTTTACAATGTACAAAAGAAAAGCATACTCTGCAGTCTCTATTTTATTTTCAGGTGATATCCAAGACAACACTTGAGCATTAAAATGTAACCGAAGCAGAAATTAGATGTCTACATTTTTGAGCAAATTAAAAATTAAAAAAGAAAAGAAGAAATTGATATAAACACTAAACAAAACAAGCTCTGTGTCTCCTATATTCAAGCTTTTGAATTTTATAAAAATAATTTGAGTAGAACTCTGACATTTTGCTAATAGATCACTTCTGTCTACAACCAAAAAGAGCACAGTCTCCTGCCAGCAGCTAGGCAGGAGCTCCACCACACCTCTGGTCACCCTTCCTGTCCTGCATACCTATTTACAGGCCAGACAGCCTGCTTGCTGGAGGTAAAATTCTCTTTTTTGATCATAAAGGGTGCTTAAGACTTTCATTGCTGGGACCTGAAGGGTGGAGGCAACTAAGCCAAATTGTAATGAACACTGTCTCCTGAAAGGAAGGGAATGCTGATATTTTATATAGGGAATGGTGATATTTTACATATGAAATGCACAAAAAGATAAGATTCTGGGCATTTTGCTGAAACAACTCTTTAACAATTAACTAAAATGCCTAAATAACAAAACAAAAAAGTTCTATTTTTCTAGAAAATTAGAAGTCATTTATGATCAATTTTAGCAAACTCTCTTTATCTGTGTTTTTCTTGTGAAGGATTTATGCTTATTATCTTTATTACTGGAGAGGGAACTATGTTTCAAAGGAGTGAAAAAACACAAGCCTTCATGCAAAAAATATTAATCTTCACCTTGTCTCAGTGATGAGAAACGGTTTTGTTTCATTTTTTCCCACTTTTAGATATCTGCGCAAGCCTACTCTTGCTTACAGCTCTGAATTCATTATTTTCTACTTCCTCTTGCTCCTTACTCATTTCCCAAGCTCCTTTCTAAATGTTGCCTTTGAACCACCCTTTCCTGATGTTTGGGGATTTAATTCTTACCACTTCTCTTAACAGCGAAATTCGGGATTCCCAGAAGACAGCAACAAATTTCACATCAACGTCATCAGGGATTTCACCCTGGCTATTTAGATTTTCTCATCCGCTGACTAGTATTCTGGCTCTTTTATTTTATTTTTTTAGCTCTTTTTAAAACCACAGTTCTTAGATTTGAGTCTTTTCCACAATTAAAAAAAAAGTAAATTTTCAGAAAACCAACAACAATCCAAACCAACCCAACAAACAAACAAAAAATTCCATATAAGTAATGCAGATAACAAAGGAATCAAACCCTAATTCTGATGCCATTCTTTGTCACCAGTTGCATTTTCTACCTTGAAGAAATCATTTCATTCTTTGGTCCCTCAGTTTCCTCCTTTGCAACCTGATAACTATCGTTCTCATTAAGAAGCCTGGACAGTGGATCCAGTAAAGACAAACACTGTTTCACTACTATAGTTGTCATGGGCCATCAGGAATTTCATTATTCCATGCTAAGAATGGCCCTAGATTGCATCAGGACTGAGATAAACCAGGACTTAGTCTGAAACACTATGATTTTTTCCCATGGTTGAGCCCTAACCTACTCCTATGTTAGTTTTCACAAGTGTACAATCTTTGAGAAAACATATAGATTTATATTCTTATTAAGCATAATGAATATATTAAATCAAATGTCATAAAAATAATAGGGGTAAATAACATTAATAAAAATATGTATAAGAAATATCAATTAAGTCCTGTAAAAATTAATTTTGAAAAAACCTTTTTTTTATCTCTTTTTATCTATTGTGGTACAAATTATGACAATGGATCCCTAGAATTAAAACTAAAATGTATGTCTACAGCCCTAAAGAGTTCTGATCTGCAGTGCAATTCTGGAGAACTTGGTTATTTGTTATCAGCAGCTTTGCTTCTCCTTCAAAGCAAAGTTATCAAAACACAGAGTTCAAAAGTTGTCAGGTCCTGACTATTGGTCTTTGTCCCTTAGCTTGATGGTTAATTTACATACATTTTGGCAAAAGAAATCTGATGAGGAATTAAATAAATTATTATTCTCTCATAATATATAAATCAATTCCATTCTTTATTAGAAATCTTTTACAAAGAATATTAGATAATTAAGCTGCTATATAGTAACTCATGCATATCAAATATCTCAGCCAAGAAGGTTAATTGAAGCTCCCTCTTCATCATTGTAAATGTCTTCAAACTGCTTTGACTGGGTCAAGTTGAAACAAAATAGGTAGGCTCTAATAAGTGCTCTGAACAAATTAGTGATAGGGAAAAAAAAACCTAAAGGGAATGAAATATTTCTTTGCATATTCTGATTTTTGAAAGAATATAATGCAATTAAATCTTTTCTTCCTTTCAGCTTGACTTCTAGTATCAAATAGTACATCCTTATAAAAATGTAGAAAAAAATCAGTTTGTCTTAATAGGTATCATTAAGTAAAAATGTCCCACTAGGCACTAAACACTGAACTTTGTACATACACTATCTTTTCTTTATCATTTTTTAGGATACAGTTTCATTAGTATTTATTATTTGTTTGAGTTTGCCTCACCTTGTCAGTGCAACATATTTACTAGATACATGCATAATTTGGGGATAATGTAAAAAATTAGCTCAGTGAAGACAGAGCTTGGTCTTCCTAGAAGTTACAATCTCAGGTGTTCCTTCAAGTTACAAATTCAAGTAACTTAAAAAAAAAAAACTGTGATAACAGAAATGGAAGGAAAGACAAGTAACATTAACATTACTACATGGTAACAGTTCATAAGCCTTGAATTTTACAACACTCAGTTGATATACATCATCCAATTTACTTGTGTTTTCTTTTAGCTGATCCTGTGGTGGGTAGAGAGTAAGGAAAGATTTTACAGTTTTGCCTTGGAGGTGTGGTTGTGGTGCTGGCTTTTCCAGTTTTAATTAAATTTGGATTATTCTTTTAGAATACACTAATTTAAAATATACATATCCTACAGAATACATTCCCATTAACTCCAGGTCTCCTCTAATTGAGCTGCTTTATTTCACAGATTCCCAGCCCTCTTCCTAGAAAAAACTATTCTTTATTCGTTTTTGCATAATGGTGCAAAAGAATCCCTAACTAGTGAACCATGATCCAGTCTTTCACTACAACCAGTTTGTGAGGTAGAAAGCTCTAAATAATTATCAAAGTATAATGAACATTGCTACTAAATGCTAAGTAAATGCCTCATTGGAAAATTTGAAAGGCGTTAATTCAGACAACAGTTGCTCTTTATCTCCTATATTTCCTGGTTCTAATTCCTCCTTTTTTATTTATTAGTAAAGTAATTTGCATGAAAGAAGCATCTTTGTTTCTTCAATATTCATTTCCTTTTTCTCATTGAGGGTATCATTCTGCTTCATTGAAAACAATGGCAATTTTACTGGTTGTCTTCAGGGAAAGCAGTTCTGATAGTGAGACATGCTGGCTGTCTCCAGGTCCCACTCGCGTCAGCCACCAGGTAACAGCTTTTGGAATCCTTTCAGATAAGAATCCCTGAAGTGCAACTTCCTTTGTGCAACTTTAATGATTTGCTGTTGCAGAAATGCTGATTACTTCATCAGGGATTATGACTTTATGCAAAGAGTAAGCAAGTAGATTAGGTGGATTTCTAAGTCCACCCCTTCCATCACCCTCTCTTTTCATGCAAATAGCTGCAATTATGCCAAAAGAAGGCAGAAAATGTATGTCACAGAAAAGCAGGGTACCAAAAAGTAGTTTCCATGCACCACTGGTAGTTCAAAGTTAGAACCAGCAAAAAATGCCTATCTGTCATAACTACTACAGAATAGACAGGAAAATACAAAAATACATCTTCATGGTATCAAAATACCTTTGTATTAAAATATAGGGGGGAAGGGGAAGGAATGTCATAATTGTCAATGAAAGCATTCTGACACTGTGATACAAAGTGTTTTGTGCAAAAGCACTTCCATCATCTCGTACACTGGTTGCATTAACAAAACAGTCATTTCCAAGAGGATTTTTTAACCAGGTTTGTTTGTGAAGATGTGATTTGTTCATCAATAGGATTTCAAACTTTGTGCATATGTGTGTGCCTGCAAATTAACCCACCAGGGCCAGAAAATGGAATTTTGATTGGAAGGTCCTGTCAAAGTCTGTCTGAGTGATGGTTGTGCTTTTCATCAGTGTAATCTGTAATCCCCATTTCCAGCGGTTAGATATAATTCACTGTCACACACACAGCATCTTCTCTTTCCTGGGCACATCCAGCAGAGAAAGATTCTTCACAAGCCATTACATTCTGCTACACATGATATATAGGCTGATGCTTGCAAATTATCCAGTCAGAATCTTCCTTAGAAACACCTGTATTTTGTAGTGCAGCTCAAAATTTACTGCTTGTCAAGAGGGTATATGACCTACTATACTGTGTCAATCATGGCCCAAAACCTTTTACTTAGAGCCTCCGAGCTGTTTTTTCACACTGTTAGAGGAAGTCTGACATCTCATAAAACTTAGAAATGAATTTTCACTTCAGAAGTAGAGAAGAAACTGAAAATGCCACTAATTAAGCAAAAGATAATATACCATGTGTCAGGTCCAGACATGAATGAAGGTATTTACAGAATGTTTTAGTGAAAGCAATGTGCTAGCAACAGATAAGTTATTTGTTCTTTAGTGTTTCTAATGTAAATATCCTCTCTGCTTTACCCTAACTTAAAGATTCAGGTCTTATACCTGAAGTATGTATGTTATTAGATATACTACCTTTAAAAACAGAACTCTTTTTCTTCTAATTTACACTGAAAAACTAATAAAAACAGTTAAAAGAACCCGAAATCAATGCTTCCAGATTGCACATGGGTGCTCCCTCTATATGAAAATGATGGGTAACTAACTAATTGGTTAAGTCCAAGATATCAAACAGCCACAAAACTTTTGGGGCAAATCTTATTTTGTTATAACCTTAAAGCAAATTGCTATGCTACCTTTAAAACTGAGCATCAGCTTGCAAACCCACAATGACCTTATTTTTAAAAAAGGAAGAAAAAAAGGGAAAGAATCAAGATGACTCTGTCTCAGGAAAAGTTTTGCAATGTTTGAACTCTGCAATTTCATCCTTCATCATGCTGTCTCCATCCCACACTTCCTGAAAAAATATGCAGGACTTCACTGACTTGAAGCGGGGTGGAATATTCAGTGAAGTGATGACCACAGCTTCCTGCCTGACAAAAAGATCCCACCAGCGTTTGGGGAATCTTAAAATTATGAAACAGTGAGCAAAGCAGCTATGAATAACGCACAGATGTTTATGTCAATTATTTTAAGTTCAAGCAATGTGATCTCTAAGAGAGCAAAATAAAGAACAGGTAAATGTATCTTGATGTCATTATTGCTTCTTCTCTTCCATGTGGTATTTTTTAATTGCAATGCATATACTGTAATGTTGTGCCTTCAGGTTTTGGCACGTACACCCTCCAGGTGAACACTGGCCATATGACAGAGGAGTTTTTCTCGCATAACAAGATGTATTTCCAGAATTCAGTCCTCGACTCACCACAGATTGCACAATTAAAAATAAAATTACAGTGCTGACATTATTGTGATTCATTAATTCAGTCAGGTCATTTGTTACTGGTACATGGTCAAATGCAGAGGGAAATAAACCACTTCCAGTCTGCCATAAATTTCAATGTAAGCGAGTTCTGCTGAGATATGTTTTAAAATATTGTCATGTAATTATAACTTGAATTCACTCAATGACATGAGAATCATCCCATGTACATATTCAGCAACAAAATAAAAATAAAAATTAAAAAAAAATCAGAAGGACTTTTAAAATTATCTTTATAAAAGCTACATAAAATTCTGATTCAAAACAACCACAAGTAAAAAAACAAACTCAGACAATAAATTGTAAATAATACCTAAAATTCACAACTTTCCTAAGTCTACTCTAGTTTGTCACAATAGATCTGAAATTTTTGTTTCCTTGTTTTACTTCTTTTCAGCAATTGTGTCAACTTTTGTGCTAGAAAAAGACAAAGAAATTAGCAGAAAAGAATTTCAAATCATGCCTCCCAACCATCCCACATTTTGATATCAAATTTTTTAGTAAATTCTCATGCATTGGAAAGTTAATTAATTAATTTATTGGAGAAAAATAACACTTGCAGTCATTACAAGCTGACACACAGAATATTGCTAAGAAAACACTGAGATAGTTTTAATACTTTTAGATTACAAGATTTTGTTTCCTGTGTGTCATCTCCAGCTGGATTTATTACAGAGAAAGATAAACCAGGGCAGTGAAACAGATGTCATGGATGAACTGAACACTTCTTTGAAAATTCATCAAATTCAGACATGCCATTTAGCAAAACATTGAAGTTCAGGAAGGAAAAATTAAAGGTGATCTGCTCACCTGCCTGTGTATTCAAGACCCACTGAAAGTTTTTCTGTAGCTTTATGATCAGTATTACCTGCATATTTCAGGACTAATACAATCTTGTCCTCTGTAATTTATTTGTCTTTTCTTCAAGTATGATAATTTTGGCACTTCTCTTTTTAATTTCTAGCTATGTAAGAATGGAGAAAAGCTCCATTTAAGAAACTGATGATCAAAGGATAAATTTCTTATTTCACTTCTGTGGTAACAGGGAAGATCAAGTCTGTTTAGAAGGACAAAGGTAGAAAGCTAAAAGGGGGGAGTCGGATTTTACTTCAGAGAAAAGATACCTGGCTTCTTTATAAATCTCAGATTTATCAGTAGTACCAGGTCAAAGATAAGGTTCTCAAATATTCACATCAATTCACTTTTGTAAAGTCCGTACTTGGAAGTATAACTCCCACAGAAAGTGCAAATTAATGGGTGGTATTGTTGGGAGCTTTTGAAAGAGCCTTTGGAAGTGAAACCATCACATGCTGATTATTTATCTCATTCTCAGTGAAGCTCTAAATAGTTTGCACTCTTTGGCATGATCAGATCTGTAGCAAGAGAAAACACATTTTTCTCCCAAAGTGTACACGTTCTTAGTTCAGGCTCCTTCAGCCAAAAGAGGGCAATAAATTTAATTTTTCAATTCCAGTTTTAATTCTTTAGTCTCCTTTTACTCATAACTGCAAGACCTTGCTGGCTCAAAAATTTGTCTGTTGTACTAAAGCTGTTTTTTTTTCCATACACCATTTAGGCTTAATAACCATAAAAATGAACAGCTTCTAAGTGAATAATCTAAATTTCACATCTGTCTAATCATGACATCAGAAATATTTAATGCAGAAAATGGGGAAAGAGGTCATATTTATTCTCAAAGCACAGCTCTCACTCAATGCACTTCTATAATTCTCTGCTGCAAGAGTCAGAATTTGTCGTTTTTTAACAAATGAAGTTCAAATGTTATAACAAGAAATCAAATGACCCAAAAATGCTAATCTACTTTTCCTCTATCTTATAGACTTAATCCTATGCTCCTAGAGCTACGTGTTTTGAAGAACTAATTTTTTTCTCCAGCCTTCCCTGTCCTTATACCCACAAAAATACCTATACCATAGAATATTTAATCTGCACTAACTTTCCACTCTAGCTTACCTCCCTGTAATTTGAATGCCTTCCATGCACTTTGACATTTTATTCTCCTTCACATCACTTGTTTCCTTAATTACTGAAAATCAAATTTTCATTGCACAAAAAAAAAAAAAAAAGAAAAAATCATTCTATCATATGTATATAGAATTAATGATATTTCTGCAAGCTCTGAAAAAGCTGTTGGTGTCAACTGTGTTTTCCTTCAACCTGCCTGTCATTTGCCTATGAGGAAACAAACACTTTTTTTTTCCAGAGATTACAACCCCTGTTTATTAAACAAGCAAGACCAGAATAACTAAAAACACATGTACTTCTCATATTTAGAGGGTGTATTACAAGTAAAAATGGAATATCATGAACAGATAACCATCCAAACACAGCACCACGTAACAAAGGGGGAAAAAGCATTTTGAAGTCACTTATCAAAATTAAGTTTTCATTGCTGTACTAACTTACATAAAAACTGGGTTTTTTTCTTTGACTTATAAGCTGCAGTATTCTTCAACCATAGTTTTTTATCTTTCTATTTGCCAAATTCATTCTTTTGGATACCTGACAGACAGCATTTTATAATGTCAAGTGTATTAAGACTTGGATATTGGCTTTAAGAAGAATTATATACACATTTTTAGACCCACAGGAGCAAACCATACCAAATTTTCATCATTTATATAGTTGCACAAACCCATTGTACAAAAACTTATTCCAAAGCTGAGGGGAGCAAAGCATAAACATTATATAACATATAAGTTATGTATTTTAATATATATACATAGATCAAATAATATATTATCTACATAGGACAAGAGAGAGGGGAAAAATATTTCTTTACCAGAAAATTCTCTGAATTTCTACTGAAAGACTGTTGGACTTTATGAAAGCAGAAAGATTTTTTTAAATGCTGACTTTAGCCTCAGCTCTTTGAAAATCCACCCCCCCCCCCCCAACGTCATGAAAAGAGATGGGCATCCCTAGGGAGGCGTTCAGGACATGACCCTGACTGAGGAATCCACCATTTCCCTGGAGAACTCATCTCCATGGAAGGTGCCTGAGAAGTTTGGCCTCATAAGTCAAAAGCAAAGGCTTAACAACCCTCTGTGAGTATATCATTCCGCCATAATAAAATAGATCTACTCCAAGTAAAGCCCCCAAGCACTGATTTCAAATAGCTCTAACATTTTAGAATGTCAAGATTTTGGTAGTCACTTTTGAAAAGTGTACTTTTTCACTCAAGAAAAACTAGATTCCAATCTCAGTGATTTCTCCCATTCTGAGAGTGTAATATAAGATATCCAAACTTATTACCATAACCAAAATGCAGCAAAGATTTCAGGCAAAATTATGGCTTGGTACAAGCTAAACCTGTGGTTCAAAGACTACAGAAACTTCTTCAAGAGGCCTGTCATATTTTTGATTGCTGTCTTAAATATTCCTCTCCTGAACACATTGATTGTATAAAAAAATCAAGCAAGAAATGTTATAGTTGCACAATGAAAATGCATAGAAAATAAAAGAAATATCTTCTTTAATAGTAATGTAATTACAAGGAATAAAAGTTCCCTCTCCAGGACATGACCACTTTGTGTTCTACAGAATTTTATTAAGCTACTATCTTTTCTAAAAAAAGAAAGTGTCATTTGACATTATTCTAATCATTACTCTTTGTGGTCAAATTAATGATCCACAACATGAAGAGAAAATGATGAAGCTTGTCTTTGTGTCATTTGTAAATAATCAAATGAATGGAAACTGCAGAGGCACCAAGTAAAGAATAGTCAGAAATCACAGAATATTCTGAACTGGAAGGGACCCACAAGGATCATCAAGTTCAGCTCTTAAGTGGAAGGCCCATATGGGGATTGAACATGTTACCTAGGTGTCCTTAGCACCACGCTCTAACCAAATGAGGGAATCTCACAGTCAGTGTCTAGCCTTAGTCAGCACCACTGAAACACAAATTACAATTTCTACTGAAAGGAACTTGTAACTTAAAAGTATTCCTCCAAAGGGTCCACTTGGTTTCACTTTCATCATACACAAAATATCAACAGATGACACAGTCCAGATTTCTTTGGATTGGTGCTATAATACAAGAAATATCTTCCAAGCCTGGCTTCTTCTTCAAGCTCTTTATTATTTTGACTGCAGAGGAGTGATTGCAAGTTCAAACATGTTTGCAGCAGCAGAAACAGTGCGCTTTGCTCATATTTCTCTGGAAGCATTCCGCTTCACAATCACAAGAGTACTTCTCTGTTAGATATTGCTGTGCTAGGTATGACATATCACTACCAGAGATGAATTAACCTGCACTGGTGTCTTCTTTAGTGATGCAACTCTCACATAAGATTGGTTCGGAGAAGCAATATATTATTTACGAACCTGGATACTTATTTTGGCTAATAGCAGAAATCAATATTGATTTGAGAGCACATTTTGCTGGACCATCAGTTTATGTCCACTTGCCTTGGCCTAGATTTTTCTCTTCCATAACTAAGCCTCAAAAGTGAGACCTATTTGAGATTTCTAAAGAATTGTGAGATTCTTTCTACATCTCACAATTCTTTCTACATTCTGCATTCTTCCTACCTGGTGTATTTGGTGCTGCTGGCAAGGTTTGCAGGGGGCTGCAGGGTTGGCTTCTGAGAGGTGATACCAGGAATATCCAACACTGAATCCTGTGTTGGATAAAGTCAGCTCCAGCTGGCTCCAAGACAGATTGACTACTGGCCAAAGCTCAGTCCACCAGTCTCATAGGCTGGTATAACAGCATTAAAAAAAGGTTAAAAAAACTCTGCACTCTACTAGCCTAGGCATGATACTATAGAGCATCCTTGCTTCTTCACTTTAAAACTTCAATTATCCACTCAACATACATAAAAAAATAAAATGTTTCCTTTACCTGAGTATTTTAGGAATCACTACTCAGTTATCTCCTTAAAAATTCCTTTCTTATTCAGAGATTATTTTTCAATCAAGAGATTCTACAGATGTTCTGCTTTTCATACCCTGTGAATTCAATAGTTCCTTTACTATGTCTCCTCCCTTGTAATATTTCTAGTAATAGTCTTCCATATTTCATGGAAGATCAAACAAATTTACTGTTATAAAAGATTGACATGCATATAATCTATCTTAGCTGTCCTCTTGCACAAAAATATCTGGAGCATACATTTACAATACAGCTTCTCCTCCCGATTAGTATTCAAGTTGAAAATCATACATATGTGCTTAAAAAACAAATAAATCTCTACAACCTTACTCTGTTATTTATCTGACAATTCCAGTAATTGGGTTCTGTTCACACTGAATTTCCATTAAAAAGACATGAAATCTTTCATTTCAGCAGACTAAGACCACAGCTTCTTTCTTTATTTGAGCATATTGACAAACAATTTTAGTGATAGCTCATTATGCAGAAGAATTCCCTTGCTTTTTTCTTTTTGAAAAACATTTTCTCTAAGAACTATATCAGGCCTCCTATTACATAAATCTGCAGACAGTTCTTTAATTTGCTTTCCACCTATTTCAGAAATGATGCCTTTAGTTCCTTGTGTTCTTCGTTAATATTCTGAGGTGTATCTATTAGATACTTCTGTATCAGAGTACTCTCAAACTGCCAGCAGCCAAATTGGGCACGCGTCATCCTCCATAGTTCACTGCTCCAAAGAAAATTTTGCTTGCTACTCCTCTATTTGAGAACAAGCATCTTTGAGTGCTCCCTCCTATAGTGACCTTGCTATAGTCTTTGCTGTGCTAACTTTGTCAGGTATATTTTTTTCTATTAAATAGATTTTAAAATCGTTATTTCTATAGCCTTAGCCTATGCTCTAAATATTTCTAAGGTTGCTCATTCTTTCTTGTTACATGTTGCACTGTTTTCCCATGGTGTAAAGTACTATCAGATATAATAGATGTTGTGACATCAAACTTTCTTACAACACATTTTTGGTGACGCACCTAAGGAGCAAAGCATAAACAAATAGTCTGGAAAATAACATCTCTTTAAGCAAGGATTGAACAGGAAAAGATGCAAACTCAGTTTTTCTGATGATACATGCCAAAACTCTCTGAACCAGCAAGCTCAGTGAAAGGCTAAATTAAAGACCTTTTCCAGCATTTTTCCAATTGTAAGTAGTGGGAAATTTCACTTCCAATACATTTATTTAGTCCTGTGGGGTCCCTCTGTATGCAAAGGGGCTAACAAGTGTGCATACTTGCTCTTACCTCCATTGAACCTTGTAAGTAACTCTCTTTAACCCCTGTCTTCAGGTGAATGGAATGCTTTATTAGTATGACATATGGACAAGTGGGGCTTTATTAGCTCTGTTCTGTAGTTTATTGACAACATACCTATCTTTAGTAAATAATTTCAATTCTTCATGTCTTCTCTTGAAAGTCTGCCACCTTTTTTTAAGCTATCATACATAGCTTCTGAAGCAACATGCTATCTTTTAATCATACTGTTTCAAACAGTTTATATGCCAGACAGCTATTTGCTCATTGAGTTAATCCACAGACCAAGTCCATTTAGCTCACAATAAAACCCTGGGGTTTACCAAGTATTTTCTCCTGTTTTACAGTTAAAAATTCCAGGCTTAAAAAGGTGGGGGGAGTATTACTTGAATTTTGTTTAAAACACATACACTTTTTCTGAGGAATGAGAAGCCAGCTTTTTGTCTGAGATGACACAAGGGCTCCAGAGCCACAACTGCAACAACCTGTGGACTCTTTCTCATGCACCTATAGTTTGTAGGTAGGAAATTAATGACTTTCACCTCCTCTAGTTGTGCCCCAGAGATTCTAAGATATTTCAGCTTCTTAGATTATGCATGCATTTCACTTTATTCCAAATCATTTGTATTTTTAAGGAATTGCTCAATTTCTCTATTTTCTGGATTGACCAATTTGCACTATGCAGTGACAGCCTCAGTAGATTATCAAATTCTAATGGATCGTCACATATCCCGATGCTTCTACTCTCATTTCTTCCAAGCTTGTCCAAGAAATATATTAGTCTTGCACTGTTTCTTAAAGACTTAATTATGCTGATAAATCAAACATGAAATTAGTACAACATCCTTTTTTTGTCCACAGTGTTGGATTTTAGAAACTGAGGAATTTTTTCGGCTGATCTCAAAAATGATTGACACAACCAAGCTTGATTTGTCTGCTGTCACTTCGAAAATTGTTCAATTATTGGTATAAAATATTCCTCTGATACTCTAACAAAATATACTGCTTATCAGTTCTTGTTATACATACTAAAATTCATAAAATTTTCATTTGAAAACTTTTAAATGAATACAGCACAGTTTCTTATTGTGCATGGGAAATTCACAGCTCAATTCCATGCTTAGGGTAACTTTTTTCGCATACCATATATAAAACAACCTCAATATATCACCTCTATTGTCTTAATTTTCTGTTTAAATTCTAAATCTAAGTTATTTATAGAGGCCAAACATTTTTTCCTTTAATTGTTTTAATTTTGTATCACTTAAACACAGCATTAAGCCAAGAATAATTTTACAAATATCAGGATCACAGAATGGATGATGCTGGAAGGAAACTCTCAAGATCATCAAGTCCAACACCCCTGCTCAAGTGATATACCCCACAACAATTTTCCCAGGGCAGTGTCCACACAGGTTTGCAGTATGTCTAAAAATGGAAACTCTGCAATATTTCTGGGAAAGCTTTTTGCTTTCCAGCCAACCTCATAGTAAAAGAGGTCTCTCTTTATGGTCCAGAATATTTTTGTGTGTTTCATGTTCTGCCTATGGCCTCCTATACTTGGGCCCACTGGGAAGAGTCTGACTCTGTCTTCTTCACCCTCTCCATCAGATATTTAAATACATTGATAAGATTCCGCCAAGCCTTCTTTTCTCCAGGTTGAACACTCCCAGCCTTCCTTCATAGAAGAGACCACATGATCACAGAATCATAGAATGCCAGTGGGATTGGAAGGGACTTCTGGAAACTATCTAGTCCAACACCCTTGCTAAAGCAGCTTTGCCTAGAGTAGGTTGCACAGAATCATATCTGGGTGGGTTTTGAATATCAGCAGAGTAGGAGACTCCACAGGCTCTCAGTGCAGCCTGTGCCAGTGCTTTGTCACCCTGGCAGTATGTTTTCCATAGTTCGGTGTTGCAGTTTGTGCCCATTACCTCTTGTCCTGTCACTGGGCACCACTGGAAAGAGTCCAGTCCCCTCTTCTTGACACCTTCCCTTCAGATACTGACATGCATTGATGAGGCTCTCTGTTGTCTCTTCTCGAGGCCAAACAGGTCCAGCTCCCTCACCCTTTCCTCCTCTCTCCTGATCATCTTCATAGCCCTTAGCTGGACTCTCTTCAGCGGTTCCTTGTCTCTTGTACTGGGAATTCCAGAACCAGACACAGCACTCCAGCTGAGGCCTCACCGAGGATGAGTAGAGGGGGAGGGTCACCTCCTTCAACCTGCTGGCAATGCTCTGGCTAATGCAGATCAGAACACCATTGGCTTAAGAGCATGTTGCTGGTTTATGTCCAACCTGTTGTCCACCAAAATCCCCAAGGTCTTCTCTGCAGAGCTTCTTTCCAGACTATTTCTTCCAGGTCCACACAGGGTTAGTAATGCCTTACCAGAGGAACACCTCTTAATTTTTATTGTGGTTTGAGGTTTGGGAAACGGGCAGGAACACCAATGTGTAGTGGTTTTAATTCGCCTATATGAGTTTCTCGCTAAATGCCAGCACACTTATCAAAATTTACCTGATTCTTGTTGTGAGGCAAGGATTAATAGTAGGTAAAGTAGGCTCACACTTTAAGGAATATAAAAAGGATTTATTAACAGACTTAAGAAAGAGAATAATAAAAAACAGGAATCAGACCAAAACCTTTAGAACATCCTTCTTCCACCCCCACCTCTCCATTTCTTTCCTACTGACCGTACAAAAGACAACACTTCGACTTTTAGCTAATTTACCACTTCTGAAATAGTCCTTTTCTCAGTTCATGTAGGGAGAGAAGTTTTCTCTTGCTTTACTATGTTGATTTCCCCCATAAGAAATACAGTTATTATGGTTTTCAGCCTCAATACAAGCAGCCACCCGGAAGGAAAAGATCTGCTTGTTTTGGAAAATCCCTCCCATTTTAGTAGCTTTCCCAGGACCACTACAGCAGGTATATGATGGTCGTTGAGCTACTCTTTTGAGGATGAACATTTCTACTACAGCAGCAATGAAATCCTCTGTTCTCATTATCAGCAACACAAATCTTCTTCTACTATTCCCGGGGCAAGGAATCTTTACACAGGAGCCTTATTCCACTGGCTGTAGCTAGAACATTACATCCCCCCTTTTTCACTCCTTTAGACCATTGCTCATATATTACAGGACATACTATAGCCGAGTTTATCAACATGTCTTTACAAGAGAAGTTTCAGCCTTAAAGTTCAAGGTACTCCTCATCTCCTCTTTCTCTAGATATAGACCTTGCTTCATTCATTAACTTGGAGTCTTTATGTTGTACCTTTAATAGGTGTCTTCATCCTTTCTTTTTCTGTGTAGGAGAAAATGGATGTTTTCATCCTGATATTGAAAAGGTTAATTTGTCTTTCGGGGGGGTGATGGTCACATGACCTCTGCCCATGTTGTTTGAGTGTAACATTGCCAGTGCCTGAACTGAAGGAGAGGAACCCGCCTGTGCCGCTCTCCATCCAAGCCGTGTCTGGGTCACAGGGGCCCGGCCCGAGCCCTCTCCCGCGCTGGGCTGCGAGCGGAGCGGGGCCGGCGGGGCCGTGTCTGAGCTGCAGGGGGAGGGCCCGAGCTTTCTCCCATGCCGGACTGTGTGTGGAGCTGGCCGGGCCAGCCAGGCAGGGCAGGACCAGCAACACTGAGTCACCTCGGCCTGGGGCAGCAAAATGAAGCCCCTCTCAGCTCAAGCAGAGCCAAGCGGAGCCGACCGTAGCTGCTGTGATGGACTGAAAGGCCAGCATGAGCTCCCCTGCTCTCCCTCCCGCTCCAGACCATCTCAGCCAACAGCCAAGCCATGTGACTCGGCTGGACCTCACCAGACGGCATGGAAGGGAGAGAGTGACATCTTCTTTCAGTCAGCCGGAAGTCTAAAAAGAGGTCTTCTTCAGATCCCCTCCTGGTTTTATGAGTTCTGGAGGTGGAAACTGCAATACTTCCTGTTGGATACATCAGTTCCTGCTTTACCTCCTTCCTTCTGCACCGGAAATCCCACCTAAGGGTACCCCACAATTTTCTATGGTTGGACTCCATGAATTTCCTTTGATCCAATTGTCCAGCCTGTACAAGTCCACCTGAAAGGCCTAACAACCTTCCGATGTGTCACCCACCTCTCCCAGCTTGGTATCAACTTCAAGCACAAGCAAAGAATTAACCTAAGATAGATCAAATAATACCAAAAGGAGTTTAAGACAATGAATAAAAAGCACTTCAGCAACAAGGCAAGGGAGATCTTCCCTTGAATAACCATAGCTGTCTGCCACAGAATGGAGTGATATGTTGTACCTCTTACATCCTTTAGCTTGTCCAGGGCAAATTAAAATGTTGCTTTGGGACAGAACAGCCCTCCTCATAAAGCCTCATTATCCTTGCATTCTCAACCCAGCCTCCCCACATTCTTACTTCATTTTGAAACATAAGGATGCCATTGTTCTCTCACAAATGTACTCAAGGTCTTCTATGAGTCTATTTCTTTCTGTGACACTTTACCCAGCTGCTTTCATTATAGATCCCTTTAAGGATCCTCCAAAAAAAATCAGAGAGTTATGCATCGTGCTCAGTTGATTTTCTTCCTTTTGAGCATTCTGTCTTCCTTGAAATCTTTGCCAAAAAATAAAATTGAAACATTTTCCTGCCAGGTGGAACAGCATGTGTGCATAATAATAGAGTAATGATTTCTTTATAGCTAGATGAGCAACAGGTCAGTTGTTAAGATTCAGTTTTTCTCATAGACAGAGGATAATTTGACACATAGATAGTGATGAGGATAGGATGTGTGTGTTAGTGCTTTGTTTCCCAGTTCATCGGATTCTAAAATGTCTACAATAATATTGTCTATATTTAGAGCTTTTCTGTTTCCTCCTTTTTTTTTCATCACAGGATGTTTTGCATTAAGGATAACTACACAGTAAGTGTACCCATAGCCTTAGGACCAGCAACACAGATGCTCAACATCTTCTTATAATTCTCAAGGGCAGCAAAATGAATACCCAATAAAAACTGAGAGGCACCACAGGAACTTGTGGGATTGGACATTTCCGTGAAAGGCATTTTTTTAATAAGTAGTACTAGCTGAGAAAGCTCTTTGACATGTGTGCTGCCAGCCAGCAGAAACATGATGAATGCTGAGTGTCTGGCTGACTTTGTAGCCCATGTAGAGAACAACTTTGCTAAATTTTTTTTCATAGCATCTGCCATACAGTGAAACAAACTCTCTGCTAACAAAACATAGCAATATTCTATTGATAGCACTGGACAATTTCCTTAAAGAAGGAATTTGACCTATTGTGTTTTCTAACGTTGTTAAGCTGACATTTACAGTCCCTGTTACAGGATTTGAATGTTAGGTCTCCTTGTATCTGCAAAGCCCATGGAACAGCCTTAAAAAATCTCACTTTAAACATCAAAAAAGTTAAATTTCCCCATATTTTGGAATGTGATTTCCTATTGGAATCTGTTGCATTTTTATATAGTTTTCAAAAACAAAAATGATTGAAGAATAATAATCACAAGTAGGATCCAAAATAATATGATATGTAATAATTGCATTTTATAGTTGTAATTTTATAATCCTATCACTATTAAATCTTTTATTATAGGTTTTGGATATCAATCATTTTTAAATTTTGGTATATTAGCTGTCACATTCTTTACTCACCTTAAATAAAAGTAAGAAGTAATTTACATTATTGACAGAACCTCCAGAAACCTCTTTTCCTTTTGTAGGAAGTACAGCTCCTTCAGCAAGTATGCTGAAGCTAGTGAGATCTGATTGCTTAGGAGTTGAGGGAGGGACAAGTATCAAACCTATTCTTTTATTGGTTTGCTCCTCTTTCAGAAGGACAATCTCAGTCTCTTCCATTGTCCAATATCAAGAAGAGCCTTCACAGTAATACTTCCCTGCCTGTGCTGACAAGAACGCCTGACCAAGTATTACACTATTTTAATCACATAATCTTTACCATGTTTCTTAACACCACATGTTAAACTCTGCCAGAAGCACAGGCAGTGGCTGAAAATCAAGCCTAAGGAAAGAGCTAAACTGAAGCTTACATAACATGCAAGTTCCACCTAAACTGCAACACAGTACAAAAATTACATATGGGTGGATGGGATTACTCTACACACTTCTCTATTAAATATATAGTTTCTCTTTCTTCTGTTATTTGTGGAAAACATTGCACCACAACATTTTTTCTTCCCAGATTTATTAGGAGGTAACAAATCTCGTGAGCCTTTTAATCACAAATAGATTCACCAAGTTACTGACATTTTCTTCTAGCAACACTACCCTCCTTCTACCAGCACTTCCCACTAAATTTTACCTAAGACACTTCCTTAAACCCAGTCACACATCTTCCTCCCACAGAACAGCAAGGCCTGCTTCTTATTTTGAGTCTTTTCCTCATAAGTCACGAGAGCTTTCAATATTCCCTGTAAGAAGCAGTGATACTTTCTGGCCACAAAAGTTAGCATTTTAGTAACAGCGTAGAAATGATGTCTTAGCAAGTTGTCACACCATCTTTATTGCCTTCATCTGCTAAAAGTAAAGTAAGAGGTTTTGAATCCTGTCCCTTGGAAATGAACATATAGATTCATTCCTGCTTCATCACAGTGGCTGTTAAAGGCTGTCAGCAATTTAGAGTGATTAACTGGGAAATGATTGTAGACTCAGAACAGTGAGGTTAAAGAATCTGAAGATGACATATGAAAGTGCAGCTAAGTAATTATGCCCAAAAATTTGGTGTTTAATATGAAAGGCACACATGAGAGCTTCTAGCACATGCAGTTACGAGATTATGAAAGGCCCGCTTGCTCTTACCTGCCCCTTTTCAGTGTCTTTTAGTCCCAGATTTTCTGCTGCTGGATTACAAGTCTCTGTCCCTTCCACGAAACAAACTTGACCCATTTGTGTCCTTTATTTCAGATTGCTTTTCCCTGGTAATTTATTCCATATGTTTATTGCTAAGTACACACAAAAGTCCGTATTGTGATCCCCTCTATAGAGCATGTAACTCCAGTAAGTATTGAAAATAGTGAATTACATAACTGAATTCCCCTGTGAAAAATTAGCATGCCAGGATGATGCATGTTAGACAATGCAGTTAACCCTCCCAAAGTGGTACAGTAAGTAATGGTTTCAAATAAAGAGTGTCATTTTCTTTTCCCTTTAGGATAAGGCTATTTTTCAGATCTCACAGACTCTTCTTAATAACTGTAATAAAAAGCATCCAGTATGCTAGGGTTCAAATGTATTACATATAGATGTTTTTATAGCTGGATTTGATTGCCTGTTTATGCTTCTCTGCAGTCTGCATTCAAAGTTCAGATACTCTGTTTCACTTTGAGTGCTTCCTATAGGGAAGGACATTGCAAACAGGGGTAGCTGTAATCTTCACAGACAGTGCTAATGTCTGCTTTAGGGGAGAGCAGAGTTCCTCAGACATCCTGTCAGCACAACTGGTTTCACCCCTCCCAACTTCCCTTTCTTTCCATTGTGTTTACTGGATGTATTTAATCCCTTTTTTCCTCTAAGAATGTGCTTCAACCCATAACTAATCATAAGGGCTTTTCAGAATACAATTTATTTATGCCAAATATAAGGGAAATTGAACCGAAAGCAGTTAAAAAAAAAGACATGCTAGAAATAGAAACTAAAATTACAGATTATACTTTAACTGCAAGACATTTATATAGTTGAAGAAAAAGCATTTAAAGGAAATTAAAAAGAAAGAGAAAAGAGAGAATAAGGTCTAGAAAATGATCTTGTGAAAGCCAGAAGATAAAAGCAAAAAAGTGAAGAAGTCGATGACTAATAAGGAAAGGGAAAGAGGAAGAGAGTGTGCACAAAAAGGAAGGCGAACAAAGGAAAGAGCAAAGTAAAGAAACAATTTTTAGAAAAGGTGTAAGAGTATGGCAAGAAAAGGGTAAATTAGATTACCATCCTAATGCAATTAATTTCATACCTGTAGATCCTGTGGGAGGGCTAGGGCTCTAGGAGCAATGACTTGGTGACTTTGTGCTCTTGCCCCAGCCAGAAGGAGACCGGGCCCAGGCTTGGTGCTGTACAGACAGCCACAGACTGGGCAACTGAGGAGCCACCACTCTGCATCTCCCTCTGTATGCTGCCCATCACAAGAAAACTGATGGATATGGATATTCTCTGCTGATGTGAGGATCTCTGAAGAGAGCCCTTGTCATGGTTTTTCTGTAGAAATCACCACCCAGCATGGGAAGAAGGTTTCAGAGTATCTCTCCACTGCTGTGGACTATCTATCCACCGTAAAGTGAAGAGAGCAATGCAACCCCTGTGGAAACTTATCTTTGGGGAAAGGCCAGAGCCATATAGCACTTATGTATTAATTTAAGATATACAGGGTCTCTAGGTCTACTGCTGACCCCCATATGTTTAGACTACTTTAATTCATACCAAATATATAAGCATATCTTTAATCTCACTTAATTCTGCAGTAAGGAGTCTGAATCCAAGTTCAGACCCTGTGGATCAGCGAGCAGATGGACTTACTTATTTTACTATGGCAGTCATTCTAAATATCCACATTTTCTGAGGTCTCTCATTTCACTAAAATATTCAGATTTTATTTGGAAGCAATTGGAAGAGTCCTTCCTTATTAGAAAATCTCATTTTCTTCCCCCTAGATGGAAGCAGTTGTTTCCTTAGTAAGACAATAAAAACTCAATTTTTGTTTTAACAGCATAAGCACTCTATATAAACTTCAGCTTTTTCACCACTCTGTTAGTGAAGCTAAAACATCTTGCAGAAGGAAAGGGAAAACTTACTAGGCATTCATTTTCCCTCCAGAGAAAAAGGTGCTTCATTCTATGGGATTTGCATCTCTCTGAATGTTAAACATTTTAACAATGCAAACAACACTATCACCACTTTCACTAAATAGTCCAATGATGCTGGAGTTTTATCAATAACACACCAGGGAAATCACCTCTTCTTTTGTATCAACATTAACAGAAGTTTAAAAAAAAAAACAAAACTAAGAAGATTTTCTTTAAAATTTTTATTCTGAAAATGTTCCAAAAGTTAAGTTCACACCAAATAAAGTCACTATTTGTGCACTTTTTTGGTAATTTAGAAAGCCATAGAAAGATTGGTCTTCCTTAGACGGTGATTTTGACATTATGCAAGGAAGGAGTATTCTCATGCTAATTTAAAAACCTAAGCTACTCATAAAAGAAAGCTCCCTGAATAGTGCAAAAGTTGAGTTGCTAGTGGATTGAAGCAGAGGAGGGACAAAAGCTGACTTAAAACTTGTTTTGCTATTCCAAGGTTTTATGAATCTTTGTCTTGATTTTTACCTTCTTTATAAGTAAAAATATTTATTTTAGACTAAAACATGCTAAATGTCAGATTATGCAAGAAGGCACCTTGTGGTAAGCATAACAATCAAGTATAAATATTTGGAGAAATAATAATTACTTGAGTCATGGGACAGCTTGAAACCAACTTTCATTGTGTAAGGTCTCATTTAACATTATAGCTGGTTTTAAGTGCATTTGTGAGTCATGTTTCACCTTCATAGAAAAGAAGATATTTTTTATTGAGGGGACTAGAAATAATGTCCTGCAACAATAAATCAGAAAACTAAATAAATGTTTTTGAGGTACAAATTGGGTTTAATATAAGAATCCACTCCCACAAGCTTCTCATTATCATAATATTTTTTGTCATTAGGATTAAAGTTCAGAAGTTCCATCAAATGGAAGATAAAATGCATTTATCTTGATACAGTGGAGGAAAAGTATTTTATTTTTTAATTAATAAAATTATAATGCTATCAAGTTGTAGAAAAACTATGGGAAGATAAGGCAAATTGGATAAAGGTTCATCCTCATAATAATTCACTCTACATGCTAGAGCAACAAAAGACCTCTGCATCATTTTCTTCCCACTTAAGATCTAATCTCATGATTTTAATGGTTATTTGTCTTTTACAGACTCTATTGCTCCTCTGTACATGGTAAATTTCAAACCTTGCTAATAATTGGGGAAATAAAGGATTCCTAATGCAAGGTCAGATCAACTTTATATTCATGATGAATGAAAAAATTCCAACAGACTTGAATAAGCCCTGGATCAGGTCTATATTAAGAAACTCAGTATGATCAGGCCCCAGTCTTACTCACTGACTTTACTGCAATCACTCATGATTCATGGAGTAATTTTCAAAGTGCAAATAGCTGCGCTTAAAAATAAGACAAAATATTACATTTTATTATAGCACTTTTCCCTTACCTTCTCTCACACAGGATCAATGAATCATTAAGGTTGAGAAGACCTCCAAGATCATCAAATTCAACAGCACCATGTCAACTAAACCTTGGCACTAAGTGCCATATCCTGTTGCTTCTTGAACACCTCGACAGATAGTATGGATGGTGACTCCACCACTTCCCTGGGCAGCTCATTCCAATGCCTGACCACACTTCCAGTGAAGCAATTCTTCCTGATGTCCAACTGTAACCTTCCCTGGAGCAGCTTGAGGCCATTTCCTCTTGTTCTGTTGCTGATTGCTTAGGGAGAGACACCCACCTGCCTACAACCTCCTTTTTGGTGTTTTTAGAAAATGATGAGGTCTCCTCTGAGCCTCCTTTTCTCCAGACTAAACAACCCCAGCTCCCTCAGCCACTCTCCTATATTTTCTTCTGAAATAAATGTGCTTGCTCATTTGAAACTGTGACTGGTGTACATTCAGTGGCTACTAGGTCAAGCAAGAGTGACTTCACGAACAAGTCATCAAATTATAATATGGACCCAACACTTCTCCCACTGAAATACATGACAAGACTATGTCTTACATAAACGAGAGCAGGTTCTCAACCTGTATCTTTCACAAAGTAAATATCTTTAAAAATAACAGAGGCACGTGTATCTTAGTTTTTAAAGCAGAGTTTATGGTTACTTTACATTATGTGCAATTTTTGAAGTTAGAAAGCTGACAATAGCAACTGCTATACAGGTGGTATATCTGATTCCTGCTATAACTGACTTTCAGACAAAGAGATGCTTTTCAAAAAATAATACAGAGGATAAGAGATGGTATCTATATATTGTATACAACATATAGTGTATACATACACAGTCAAATCCAGCTCACTCACCACTTCAGTAGTGACACTGAAGTTAATAGCATTAATCATGTAGAGAAGAGAGCAATTTCATGCTATACGTTAACAGGCATAAAAGCTTATGACTGATTTGACATTTATCCTTGGCAGGGAGGATGAGGGAAGGAAGGATATCTCTTATCAGAACAGGGCAAGCTTTAATTCCTGAAGAGAAATACTATGGAATCCACCAAAAACGTAATTTTTCTGGGCCTACTTGCTGTAATTCATAATCAGTAACACTGGAAAACCCTGAATTCAATAAATTCATGTTTCTCTACAGTACTCTTTAATCAATTTATGGCCAAAGCCAAAAAGATCCAAGACCACGACAGGTGCTATGAATGTTAAGAGTGCTCTATCTGATCCCACTCCAAAATCTTTGGATACAATGTATTGTAAAGTAAAGATAATTCTCGAACATATCTATCCAAGTTATTAAAAGTAACATTAAGAAATTCTCAAACACTTGAAAACAGAACTACAGGACACATTTTCTCCTTGTCCTGGAAAGAAAGTTTCTTTATTGGAATAGTGCATGTCTAGTATGCATCTTGGAGTATTTTATATATGAAAGAGTTGAGAATGTTGGTTTTGTGCAAAGATCTAAGCTTATATAGACTCCATATTGTAATTTATTTTCTGCATCAACATGCAGGAATTCTGTGTTACTATTTTATGGGGAAATTACTAAAACAGGAAATTATTTTTAACATGGGATTTATAATCTGTTTGAATATTTAGTGGGTAGCTCAGAGAATATTGTTTATATATATGTACACACAAAAAAATATCTATGTGCACACACATACCAAGACTTTTAGATCAGGTTGAAGAAATGCATAAATGAGAAACCTCTAAGTGAAACATCTAGTTCCTGGTTTCTCAGACTGCAGTATACATGAACTCTGGGTGAACAGTCACATGCCCTCTCCTGATCCTGTTCACAGATCTGAGGGACTGCTGCTGCTGACACCATTTCTACACCACAAAGTCTGCAGAGTCCTGACCCAAATTATGTACCATATTTAATTCACACCAGCCCAGACATTTTCCTTAACCAGTCCAGTGTTTGTGGTATGCCCACATTTATGCCAGCCCAAATATCTTCAGTAGTCTTTTTTAAAAAATGAGAAAATAAAAACCTGAAGCAGGTTTGCATAGTTTTTGGGTGAGTTTTTTAGAAGGTGAAATCTTGCCTGCATTCTGTCAACATCAAAACTCATAGAGGTTGTTAATGATGCCAGAACAGAACCATATAAGGAATATTCCTATCTGTACAGAGAGGGGTACTGCACAAAGGAAAGCATGAGTAGCTGAGTGCCGAAATAAGACTTAGAAGTTACTTGAAAGATATTTTTGCTTACAGGCTCAAAACCCTAGTACAGTCAACCGAAGGAAAGAACAAATAGGCTATCCCTGTGCAAAATTAGCCAGGACCTGTGACATTTTAATCCAGATGAGAGCTAAAACTTACTCAGCACTTTCCATTAATAACATCTGCCTCTTTGAGCTTAGAGAAAAAGCAAACAAGACAGCATACACTGGTAAGACAAAAAATGATTTACTGTTCTAAACAAACTTTATTGCCGGTATTATTTCTCCCATTGAAGTAAAGATTCTCTTTTTCTCACTGATTTTGGCAATACTAGGCAAATATTTAACATCAGTACCTAGGAAGGCATCCATTGCTTCTTTTCTAAGCACCATGGAAGAAGAGGGTATCACAGTTTAAACTTCCAAACCCAGAACTCTGTCACTGGGGGAGAGGCCTGGAAACTGGCTCCAGCATAGTGAGCCAGTCATTCAAAATATCTGTGTAGTCACTTCACACAATTCCTGCCCATGGGTCCAAATCCAGCAGAAAGAATGCCAGCTCCAGTGTCAGAGCTCCTTGGGCAACCAGGTCCATAATTTTAATGGAAGTTCTGATTTATTACCCTAATTCTACCTGAGTTTCTTACATAACTACATGGCTTTGGGATGTGAACTGGTTCATCCCTTTCTGGTTTACAAAAAACAACAGTTGAAAGTAGAGCATAGCTGAATACCTAAATAGGCCCAGAGTGTATTTTCAGGATCCTTTCTATGGTTTTTTTTTTTTCCTGGAAAATGAGCATTCTTTTGAAGAAGTCCTGAACTAGCAAAAAATAATAGCTGCAGGTTGGAAAGCTATGAGGCCAACAGCAGCACAACCACCCAGCCAGTTAAACTGTTTTCCTACAACAAGAGTACAATATAGGTTTGATGGGCATCAGGATGGGGTAAATATATGACTAGGAATAAGAAGTTTCTTGGCTATTATAGATCTCTTTAGTCAAGAAAGTATGTATTGACTGTTTGACAGGGGAAACTTCATGGGGTACTTTTTTCTCAAAGACACCAATTGCCATTTTTGCTGTTCTAATTATTATGATTTAGTAGAAACTGTCAAACCGCTCAGCAAGACACAAAACCCAGATGGAATATACACTTTGCCCTAAAAACCTTGAAATCTAAATGAGACATGCAATGCTGTCCAGACCCATACTGTACTAGGTCCCCCACCAAAAGACATTAAGGTCAAACATTACAGTGCCTTTTGTTTGTTTGTTTTAAAACAGCATTTAAGTGGTTGATTAGCACTGTAGAGCAATTACTCTATCACTTATATGATTTGTACTTTACATACTCAGTATACAATGTAGGTATAAACTGCTTCAGAAAGAAAAGTATGTGTAGTAAGCAACAAAATACCTCATTCATTTTAATTGTATGACCACAGCAAGGTTTCATTTCCTAGCTTTCAGCCTTCACATCTATACTGGTTTTAAGCTATGTTTTACAAATACAGAAAGCATAAACACTAGTAGGGAAAATAAAATCTGAACATGTGTACACAGAAAGAATAATTTTCCAGTTACTGGGCTTTTCTCCTTTTTTTTTTAATCCCCCCCCCCCCATACACTCTTTTTGAAATTAATTTGGTTTGGGTTTTTTTAGATAATTTTAGGCCAAAATAAATATCTATACATTTTTTAATCATTTCTGCATATATTTCACAGTAAATCCAGAAAATATGTCATTTTAAATAGGCACACTAAACATCTAACTACCAGCAGAAATCAAGCCTGTGCAATCTATACACATGCAATTTCACTTAACACAAACATAGCAAGAGCCACGGGCTAAGCATGTGTAACTGTAACACTAAAGCTCAAGGACGCTAAACTCGCTTACATGATAAGGCAAGCTTGAGGTTTGCTTTGATCCATAAGAGATGAGTTGTAAAAAGCACTTCTGTTCACTTCTGTTACCCTGCTCAGGAATGAAGAATTCCTTTTGCTGCATTATGCATAACATCATTACAGACAAGGTACAAGTCAAGAGCAAGTGGTTCAGATATCCTACCAGCATACTAAAATAGCAGTGGGACTATAAAATTATTTAGGTACTATATTACACAGCTCTTCTTTAAATACCACTTACGCTGCCACATTTGCCAGGAATCTTTCTTTTTAAGTGTTCTAAATGTAAAGTTTCTGGTATCTGTTCCCTGGGGGCAACTTCAACTAGAATAGGCAGGTTGGTACAGCAGATTACTATCTCCTCCTTACAAACTACGTCTGATGTACTCTGTAGTGATAAAAAGCTCCTTATCAGTTTGGATTCCAACCTAAAGGCAACTGCCATCCAGATCTTACAGTGAAAGATAATGTGGTGTAATTAAAGCTCACGACCTACAGATACAGCGTGCCAAACATCACTTGCTTTAGTCGGGACTGGAAATTTTGGTTGTAAATCTACTTTGTAGATTTTTGTAATCTAAGAAGAAATCCTGTCTAGGCCTTTCCTTTTCCTTTTAACATTCACAGCCTCTCTCCCTCTCCCTCTCTCTCTCTCTCCCCCACCCCCCCCACCCCCCCTTTTCTCTTCTCAGATACGCTAGCAAGGCACGTTTAAAACACTTCATGAACATGGTCTATATATAACAGCCGTGGTTTTTGCATCCACTTGCAAACTTTCCCAAATTTATTCTAGGCACTTGAAGAATGACAGTTCAAACATTCAATAGAGATTTACTCAATTTTAGCAATAAAATTTAAAATCCAATTTCCACTTAGCATGCCAAAGCCTCACACAATTTTTATGTGCAATTGAACTGGGTGAACTGGTAAATTAAACTGTGATTGGGAATGTTCTCAAACAGTGGGATGCAGTTGCCTCTGGGTGTACGTGTGGCAGCATTTTAGTTCAGATCAGGATGCACAACTAAAGCAAATCTCCCAGTAGTTCCCACTTCCTGCACTTTGGTTCACATCGTGCTTGGAATGTGCAAAATGAATTCCTTTCAGATAAAAATAAACCTGGAGGAGCAGTCTCAGTCTCAGAGGGTATCTAATGCACTTTGACTGCTAATGGGCCTTCTGTCTGCAGAAGTAAGCTAGAGCTAGACAACAGTAAAAGTCTGAAATACAAAGACTTTGAATGCCAGTGGATGTGATCCTCAGCACCAGATGTTTTCTGCCATAGATCTGTTCTTATTGGACCTTTTCCTAAAATAGGCATTCCCTAAATTGTCAAACCATTTCCTGGCACACTTTTGGCATACATGCCATGCACGCATACAAAAATTTCTCAAACCAGCTTGGGAGTATAAATATTCCCAGGACCATTTTCAACATGCACTTTTTCATGCAGTCATCTAATTTCAGAGAATGATGGAATTTATTAGAAGGAACATAGTTTGTTTTCTAGTGCAGCAGCAGAGCCTGGGAACATTTTCAGGCACTTCTAAGGCATTGGTATAGTAGTCCCCCACTACAGTGCAGTTCTTAGTCTCTCGTGCAGAGACCAAAGAGTGGACACTTTCCTCTCTACCTTCTTCTTCAGGTCTTTCAGGCAAGGGTAAGGATGGCTGCTGCAATAATGAAAAAAGGAGCCATGTGTAGAGCACCTCATGGCATATTCAGCTATTTTTTCAGTTTCTATTATTCTATCTCAAATCCACTCTCTCTGACAACCTTATAGCTGTTAAGTCACTCTGTTAGTTGCTGTGACAGAGGTCAGTTCAGTCCATTCAAATATTTTGACTTCACCATCCAGAATTAGAGAATGAAAAACATAACCAACCATATTCAAGAACTCAGAGATTTTCAAATGGTACTTGAAAATATCTGTGCTCTCAGAGTCCTGTGTGGACTCATCATCCTGCCCCCATGTCAGAAACAATACTGAGTTTTCACTACACAGGCTTGCAAGACTAGCAAACTTCTACAAATTCTCAATGTTCCTGCCATGGTAATCGAGCTTCTATTTGCATAGGCCGTCTTTGAAAAGTTTGAGCTACCTGGATGTTAATGCCCAGTGAAAAGCTCCCCAGCTGGTAAAACTCATCTAAATCCACACTTTAAACTGTCTCCACACTGCCAAGATTTGCTCTTGTTGTGACTCTCCTAGGGCCATCATGTACCAAATCCATCCCACAGTCCTTCACAGTGCCCTATTTAGCACTTCTTCAGCTTTTTGCCCAAAAGTGCGAGGCCTGCCCCATCTCACCCTTGCCACAGAGCCCTGCACCTCCCATGACAGCCTGCTGCCACCCACCCTACAGTCACCATAGTAGTGTGCTCTCCAGGCCTTTGGCTGAGTACCTCAGAAATTATGCTTTGAGGTGGCACTGCAGACCTCCTTGTTTTGGAAGATATTTGAGATGGACAGAAAGAAGAATGGTCTAGAGAGCTGAAATTTATACTACATATCACGAGATCATTATTTAGTTTTGTACCTTTAAATAACTAGCAAAGTTCTTGGAAGCATGGGGTAGGATTTGGTATGCTTTTTGAATCACATAAATAAAGTTTGTCATCTTAACGTAGGGGGACACTTTCAGCAACGCCTGAGGCACTTGGGAGCACACGTCCCATTGACTTAATTAACAAAGCACATTAAGAAAATAATGAAGGTGTTCATTTCCAAATATTTAAACTCAGGGTGAAACATAGCTGGTTTTCATTTCATTATATAGCTGACATTTGTTCATCCTGCAAAAGATAATGTCAGCATTTAACTATCTGTTAGCTGTTTTTATAACTCTCTTAATAAATTATCTAGTTCCAATTTTTTTCCTTTATCTGTACTACCACAGTTTCCAAGAATAGATTACCATAAAGTCAGCTTATTTTTTGTACAAAGCACTTGATTTAGTAGCAGTAGTAATTTAATAATTAGTAATTATTTTTGCTATGTCCTGGCTGCTTCTCATCTTTATATTTTGAACCTTCTGTAGGAAACTCTTTTGTATTTAGACGGGGGGATATATATATTTATACAGCGAAAAGATTCTCACCCATAAGCAGGTCTTTTCTGTTCAGCTCCTAACCATTCATGAAGGAATTCATTACATTTCAAAAGAGAATAGGAAAACAAACTGGCTTCTCCAGAGTAGCAAACAGTACAATTACAAGAACTCTCTTTCAAGACATACATAAAAAGCAATCACAAAGAATAGTAAAAATCATGCTCCAGACAACAGGAAACAATAGACTCCATATTGTGTATATACTCACTTCTGCATTTTATAGACTGATGACAGTACAGGACATGAGTCTGGAATTTAATCTGGAAGTTGTCATACATGACTTCAAGGTCATTATTATCTGTTTAATCTACTTAAGCAGTGAAACACAATTATGCAAAGCTATGTCACCAGTTAAGAAATGGAGGATAGTGAGACCACCTCTCATGTTACTTATATACTTAGGCAGAAACACAGATCTCCCTGGGATCTTCATATCATTATGGGCAATTCAGAGCAGAAGCAAAAAAAGCCCTATGTAAAGCTGCAAAACCTGGGATCGTTTTTCAGGAAGCCCAGATGCATTCCAGGAGGCCCAGATGCATTCCTTATGGGGAGGGGAGCGGGAAGGAAAAAAAAGAGGAAAGAGGGATGCCGTTCTCCCTCCCCTTCCTGTGAAGCACAGCCCAAGCTGCTTTGCCCTGCCCCTTGGTGAGGGCTCAGCCTGTCTGATGCCTCTGTACAGGAGGTATTTCACAGAGACCCTGGTTCAGCTCTCACAGGAGAGACATGGATTTATATGAGAGATGCATGGTTAGCAAAACCAGCACTGTGGCATCTCTCAGTGCACCTCTGTGGCCTCGCAGACCCTCTGCCTGCCTCCACGTGCCTTGGCCAAGCCCAAAGTAAGCACAGAGTTCACCAAAACCAAGAGAAGACAAAAACTGTCAACAGCTGCCAGTGGCCCTGGGCCTGCTGCACAATACAGTTGTAGACCTGTGTTTTGTTTGCTATGGTAGTCAGGCTTAGATAGGACACAAGCATGGCCTCTAAACGTTTCCTAATCAAAAATGTTTCCATTTCCTGACTCCAAGGATGTATGGTATCCTGAGTTTTCCTACAGAACAGTGCCATGGGAAATTACGAAGAGACTTTAGCTCACTACATGATATAGAGCATATACAGTTATCTTGCATCTCCTCTTGACAAACTGGATTTGTTTGCTTGTTCTGCCTTTCTCTTCTCAAAGTTCAATCATTCTGCTCAGTCAAAACTCCCTTAAATACACCTCAGTTTTATTCTCAATGTAGACTGAAGGATTGCAAAAAAGGAAGAAAAGGAGGCTTTGCTGCATCCAGATCTGTCTGAAACTTGGCAGTTTTTATTTTCAGATTTTTATCAGTGTTCTTGGGTTTAGTTTCTAGGGGGTTGTCTCTCATGAAACTCAGTTTGAACTCCAGGCTTAAATAAACCAAAATAGCTCCAAGTGTACCACAGTGAGAAAAAACCCTGAACCTTGGCTTGTTAGATATATGTGACCATAAATCAGTCAATATTCACTCAAAATTAGCCATAAGTTTATTTGAAAGGTTCACAACTTTAGCTAACCTTTATGACAAACCTGGCAGAGTTTTCAGAATGTGTGGGTGCAGGTTTTACAGTACAAGCTTTCACACCTCAAGTCATCACCTGCACTCTGCACTCTGTACACTCATTACAAAGCAAGATTCTGGGCTCTTTTCCTATAAGTCAGATACTCCAGCCCCTTGGATTTGAGATACATTTCTGAAGAAACATCCTGCTTAGAGCATTTGTATGCTCTTCTTAAAAGAATGACTTGAATGTACAAAGAAATTCAAGCTTGTTCAGTGGATCATAATTCTCAGAAATTCAACCTAATTTGGTAGACCATAATTCTCAGGAGCCGAGTGCATATTTGGACTGGCTTTTTTATATAAATATGCCAACTCCAGGAAAATGAAATAGAAAGTTTTAAAACTATAACCCACATCACAGATTTAATTTGACTGCAAATACTGTTAGATATACATTTTTTAAAAGCATGACGATTTCAGTGAAGTCCTTACTTTAACTTTCATGTTCATTTTTCTAGAGAAAATTGTTTCATTTTCAGAGTAAACTTGCTTTTGCAGCTGCTTTTATGCCTGCAGCTTTGTGTAATCTGGAGTTCCACTTATTGAAGGCGGATGTTCTCTTGAGATTGGTCTCTCTCAGTTCCACACAACACCCACTTGACATTTGCTGAGGACAAGAAATAAGGCAAAGGATATAATATGGTTAAAAGTCAAAAGCTATAAATACTTCCAGCCTTTGAAATATTCAGCATCTTAATATGGTTACATACAAAGTTCAAGTAAAAAGCACTCAAGGTTCATTTTTCATGTTGCACTTAGTTTGTGCTCTGAACTAAAATAATATTCAGAGTTTGATTTGCTGATCATTTAATATATTTATGAATAGATATCAACACTGAAAAGTGAAATCAGATTAATACCGGTGCATTAATGTTAGGATTTTCACAGCACTTGTAGCAGTTTCTTGCATTGGCCAAAAAACTAATCTCATAAATTTTTTCCCACAAACTGAGATGGCTGCTAAACATTCATCAACACTCAGATCTACAAACATAGTCAAATATCAATCTCTTAATTCCTGTTAAAATGAAAAGAATTTAGACAACTTTAAATTTTAGATACCTTAATATTTTTCTGGATGCAGAACATGAACATCCCCCTTGCACATGTGTACAATATATGAAAAAGCACGTGAAAGGTGGTCAGCAGTGTCTATTTAACCCAATTTGATACCAATTTACCCTGCACCAAGAGTGAAAGGGTCTTAGAGAAAGTGGCTCGACCACAGATGTTTAAAGGCAGAGCTACACAAGGCAAATAGCCAGGGAAATTCTCCTGGGCCCTAAGGGGAAAAAAGATAGCACTTACCTAAATTAGGTGGAGGTGTAAGTCATCCAGCAGGTGGGAGGGAGGAGGGAGTGGCTCATGCCTAAACCTCTGCCTAAGAGCCCAGCTGTCTACTGCCAGCACACTGCAAAGGTATTTAGGTGCCTACCACTCTTTCCAAGAGATTCAGTTTAGGGTCTATAATGTATCTAAGGTACCTACCTGAACTTTTGGAGTCATGGGTTGCTTTCAAAATATTCTGGGAAAAAGAAATATCTTTTGTTCCTGTCTATTGTCAGAATCAATTACAATGGAAAATGACATTATTTGAAGGGTAAATAGAAGCATTATATTCTTAGTGGTATTAAGTAAGTTGTGCAACTTTGCTGGAGTTGTGCCAGAGCTGAACTTCAGTAGTTTATGAAGGAGCTCTGTTAGTTCTTGTAATGATAAATCAGGCTAAATGAAGGAAGCATTCTTGTTTCTGGCAGGTACATTCCAAAACTGGCTGCAATAAAATGAAATCTACCTCTGTGCAGATTCACCCTTGATAGTATCTGAAAAAATACTTTCTTGTCAGCTACTGTACATGACTTTTCACTGGGTGAGGGTCTCTCAAAGATTCCTGGAATGTCTGGTCATGAAGTGACAGACCACAGCTATTTGATCCCTCCATTTTCCTATTTAAGATTGTACGTGCCATTTTTAATACCAGCGATAAGATCGTACTTTCGGTTAAGCCGTGGCCATTGTACTCGAGAGTTAAGCATTTAACCACATAGTTTGTCTGGAGTGTTTGACAGCAACATTGCTCTTGGAAAGAGATTTCTGACAGAGATATTTTAGCCATCATTTTTTTTATGAAACCGGGCAAGTGTCTCTCACTGAAAGCTGTGGTAGGAAAGAAAAAAAATAATAAAAGCAGATTAGGATGGAGAAAGTGAAAGGAAGTACTCATCCAGTGGATGGCTGAACAGGATAGACCTACAGTGCTGGATCCCTGAGCAGCTGTTTCAGGAAGAATATCCCTGGGTTTACTAATAGTGACTCAGTTCCAGTTCCTGTAAATGTGGAGAGCCCTACTTCAATTAGTCTGTCAGTGTTGTAAATTCAATAGCATGCTCACAGCAGCTCAAATTGACATAATGTTAAAACACGGGTCACTCTGCTATGCTAAGACTCCCAGTGCTACTGACACTTGCTGAGATGACCTGGTGCTTGCACACCAGCAAGTGACACATTTTTAGAAGAAGTCTCCAATATAAAGGGTTTTTGTAAGGGGAAAAAAAAGCTAATTAGTTACCTCAGCAGAGCAGTAGGAGGAATAGAATTCATTGTTTCTGTGAGACCACAAAAGTGCCTGTAAGGCTTTTTTTTGTTTGTTTTTAATATATCTATATTGAAGCAATTTTTTCCTCAGTCTGGGTATGTGCAGTCTAAACCATTTTCTCCATATAGTAATTTTACTCTGCTGAGAGGCAGCATCACCTGGGGAGGACTAAAGAACTGTAGAAAAGCTAAGTAATTTTCTATGTCCGGTTTTTCCACTTAAAAGCTTGACAGTGTCCCTTTTCATCAGACTTTGTTTATTTGTTTGCTTTTGATTTCAAAGACTTTTTAACAGATTTGGACAGAAAAGTGAAAAGAGCAAGGGTTTGATAATTGCAATCTTTTGCAATCAAATTTATGACATTTATAAATATAGATGCATGGATTAAAATTCCTAGACAATGGTATATTGTTATTGGCCAGCATCCTAGGCTGCATACCTGGTATGCTGAGGTATAATCAAGCATTGGGTAGGGTTTTATGTGTGAAAGCAATGCTTGACTGGATTTAAATGGTTTTGATTGGAGCCGATATGATGCATAGTTGGACATAATGTTCATAATTGCCTATTTTTCTTGGCAAACAACAAGGTACTTGATGACTGCTTTCTGAAATGTTCACATCTCTTTCTTTGTGAAGTGTGGCACAATTTAACGGTAATTCTAAACAAGTTTGCGTTGTAGTCCTCTGACTTTGAGAGAATGCACTTCTTATTGACTTAATGTTCTTTTTACAGCAGAATTATATATCTCCTATGTCAAAGCTGAATGTTGGTCTGGTTTGAATGGCAAATTCCACAAACACCTTTGTTCTTTTTATTGTACTCATCTTTTTTCTACACATGTCCTAATAATCATCACCAAAATTCAGTCAAAACTGCAAGCAGTCTCACACATGTTTCTCAGGCAGACTATTTTATCTTTTTTCATTAGTGTTTGACACAATCCAGAGGAGGTGTTTAGTGACAGACATTACAGAGCTATAATGACTCTAGCCAGCTTTACACAAATGCTCACATACACACATATTTTTGTCCCCAAGGCACAGCTCTGCCTCAGAAAGGCAAATGTACACTACCTTACTTGCAAAATGTCTTTCCAAGTTTAAAGCATGAACATTTTCCAGACAGGAATTAGGAGAAGGACAGCCCTAGTCCTCCTCAAGCAAGGCTCCTACCATTGCCATAACCCTGTAGAAGTAGTTACAGGCCCTTTACAAATGTTGAGGTTTCAGGAAGTCTTGCCTGTTCTGTTTAATTTTAGGTTTCTTTCAGACTGATCTGAGGTCTATATTGTGTTTATCCACATTATGTTTATCCACATTTGCCTCCTGGCATGTACCTCATGATGCTCTGATAAGATGATTTCTCAGTCACATAAATTTGCCATTCGTAAGACAGTGAAATGACTGCAATCAGGATACATGCTCATTCCCCACTCCCCCCTCCAATCCTCTATGGTAGCAACTCTCAGCACTGTTTGTTTCATCTCTCTTTTATGTGCCCTTTATTTCACTTACATTGGTGTTCTTAGTCCATGCCGGCCTGCATTCTCAATCCCCTGCTCCAGCTTCTTCTCCTAGGACTGAAAAAACAGTTTAGCAATTGTCCCAACCAATTTGGTACAATTCACACATTTTTCCCTGAGTCTGTGCAAATCAAAGGTGTTTCCAGAGAGACAGTGTTTCATAGACCTTTGGGTTGGCTTGAGCACATAATCGTCTCAATCAATCTTTGGTATAAATGCAAGAACTCCATTAGATACAGAACTCAGAAGGGCTTCAGCACTGTAAGAGACTGCTCATGTGCAAAGTTTCTTGAGGAGAAAAGTTCCATTCAAGGTGTGGTGGGATCTTGGCACTGAATAATCAGACGTTATATATCTGTTATACTTCTTGCAATAAGTAGGCAGAAACTCAGCATTTCTCCCTATCTTCATAACTTAGAAGTTGCCACTTCCAAGGCAGTGTGTCACAGGGATTTGATAATTTTCTCATGTTTCATACAAGAGAGGCTATGTGGAGAGCTGGCATGTCAGACTGCCCCTTGAGCAGAAGTAAAAAACATACCCAGCTGGAAATCCAAGTCTCCTGTTCTTATGAGAGAGCATAAGGCAATGACCCAGTCCATCCCTTAATGAGACAATCAGTCTGAGCACCAGAAAAAGCAAAACGTTCCTCAAAAAACAAGTCATTAAAGTTCTAGTGTTCTAACATGAAGGCTTCCTGAAAACTCTACCCTTATGTAGAGGAAGAAAGCAGGCTGTGAACTTACAGCATAAAAAGCCTCGGTCTAAAATGATGGAGGAGACACCATTAGGCTCTTGAAAAGATGGCAGTCAAAAGCAGTATTTCCTGGGCCTTTGCCTGCTCATGAAGAGCCAGGAGTCATGGCTGGCTGGGGTGCATGAGCCATAGACTGAATGTCCCTCTGTGTTTCCCAACAAACAAACTTGCTTCCCAAAAAGAGGAGTTGACAGAGGGAAATATCTTTTTCATCTCGATAATATTCCTCTTTTTAGGCCAACTGTAGGGAAAGAGGAAAGTCCCTGTTTTGTTAGGAGGAATTGTTTCTTCAGCTAGCAGTGTACTGGTGCCCCAGACATCATCCAGGATATTCAGAGTGTGCATTTACCTTTGATATAGTTGCTGCATTTGTGATACGTTCTCCAGTAGAGCTGGGGAGAAGGAAAGAGTTCCTAAAACCATCTAGTAATATAAATTTTAATTGTAGAGCCAGAGAAACTTAATGAAATTTACTTATGCTAAAGCTGAAATTCAAGCTATAATATAATACAAAAATTTCCCATTTAAAAGACATAGACTTCACAGTCTTTCCATATTGGGATTTGGGTGATGTGAGATAGCTCTGCTCCAGCAGACCCTAAAAGCAATATCAGACATTCCCCTACTCATTTGGCAGATTTTTAGTGTATGATCAATTAACACACTGAGAAAATGGAGTGTGCTTGTTGAGCGCTAAAATGCTCAAGGTTTGCTAACAGTTTTAGACCTGCTTTATTTAAGAGGAGTAAGAAGCTGTGCAGATACATTTGTTCCAGCTTGGTAAAGACAATTGCAAATCAGACGGTTCAAAGCTAGTTAAGAGTGTCTATATGAGTTTACCACTGACTTAAGTTAATTAGTTTAATGAAAAGGTACAGATTTGCATAAAGATGAGCTGTCACCTTTCCTGCTCCCAAACAGCTGTGCTTAGTTCTGTTTTATGGGTAAAGGGCAAAGGAGGAGAAGGGGAGAAGTTTCTCTGAGATAATCTTATTGGAAAGAAAGAAAACAAATGTATGCTCTGCCTACTCCAGCTGTTCTCCTCCCCAGGAGTAATAGTTTGAAGTGAGCTTTTATCTAAACAATAAACAAGTTATTCCTGGAGCATTTGCTTTGAGCTAAGACTGTGTGTAAGGGATTGGCTTTGAAATTGCTGTCAAAGCATCTACCTTTCAAAATTAGACTCTGCATCTCAGGTTCATTAAGATAGCCTTGAGCAAGAGTCTTTTATTCAACCTTTCTTTAAAGGTATGAAGTGTGAACTTGCTAAGTAAAAATAACTTGAGTGAAGAATGTCTAAAAATGGAGGAATTAACCACAGTAATGTTTATGCAGCCTAGGAATGGATTTCAATACATCTCTTTAACACCTATCTTCTTGCAGTAATCTCTCCTTCCTGTTTGTATACTCTGTTTAAAAGATTAAAACTAAGTCTTCAAAATGGGAAAAAGATAAAATGGGATCTCTGGTGCTGGTACACATCTCATGTGGATCATTAGACAATTTTTCTCCACAAAGACAAACCTACCATCTTGTCCAAAGTTTGAGGTACGCATTTGATAGGCTTTTATTTTCTCCTCCATTCTTCAAGTCATCTTGAAATCAATCACTTGGACAAGATGCAAATTATTAACCTTGGGTAAAGCTTGTCGCAAATATTAACCCTGGAGCAAATATGTGTGTGGTAATAGCAAATCACACTGTTCCTGAGAGGAATTGATACCATTATAAACCAAGGTTTTCCATGGATAGTTATGAAGAAGTACTGTCTGTATGCAATTCAACAGAAACCCCAGAGGAAAAAATGTAAAGAACATAAGCCTTAAAACAACAAAAGCAGAATAAATAACTCAGTGAATTTCTTGAAGCATTAGTAACTTGACAGCATCTACTCATTCACAATAAAGCCAGGAAAAGCTCAATGTTTTCTGCTGCTGCACTAAATAAAAAGTTGATGCTAAGTATTAATACTTAAGAACAAATGACAGTCCTTTAGAATGTGCTGTAGTTCTAAAATGTCAAAAAAAAAGAAAGTGATTTTCAAATCACATTGTGTAGTGTTTTCTTTTAAGGGAATATGATCTCTAGTACCTTTAATAAAAAGCTGTGTAACAATTATTTAATTCCCTGTGATTTCACCTTAGAAATGACTGCTCCACTTCATTCATCTGCCACTACTTCTAACCACAAACATATTAAGCTATAAAAAGGGGACAAATCAAGTTGACAATTTTTAAAAATTTCTGGAAGAGAAATATATGTGAAGAGATATTAAGTTCAGCTTTCAAGTATCTATCTCATCTTCATTATATTTTAATTTTAAAGTCTATGCAATACTACTTTTCACAAAATGGCACTCGCTTTGTGAGTGACCTTAACTAAGCTATTGGTATAAGAACAATTGTTCAAAATGACAGAATCAGGCTCCAACATTTCTCCAGCTGCCTTTAATTTCTCTTTCAGACAATCAAATATTTCAGATAGCTAGCATTTTGATATTTGTCTTTTGTGCTACCTTCTTAATTAAAGAGCAAATATATTGGCATTCTAGAGTCAAAGAAACACTTCTTAAATGAATCACCCTATTTAATAAAATGTCCCCTTGCAAACACTGTTTTTCTTGATAAGTGCATGCACAAATAAAAGGATGGAAAAGGGTAATTGTTTGGTTGAGATGTAAGGGCACACAAAGTGGTTAGCTCTAAATAACCTGGTCATCAGCCCAACTAATCTGCTGCAGTTTGTTTTCACAGCTTAGCTCTGAACATCAGTGTTGATGGTCTGACACTCCCTGCAGAGCCTGTAAGTGAATGGTAAGTCAAGATACCAGCTGCACAATGCTTTACCTTCGATGCCAGAGATTTGGAGGAGGGAGAATAACAATTTGTAAAAACGCTCATAAACTTCACTGGATTTTTCTTTCTTTCTTTCTCTCTTCCTTTTTTTTTTTCATCCTGAAAACTTCCTGTCAACGTTGCCAAATATATTACAAGGTCATTTAATGAAGTGGAACACTTTTTTTTCTCTCTTTCTAATTTTAAATCAAGCCTGAGTTTTTTATTTATTATTATTTTAATTTCAAATCTGCAATGTTAATGTGACAGATGAAGAGAATCCAATTGCTCTCAAGGGGGCTACAACTCACAGAAGATCCCTAAAGGATCTGTGTTACCTATTCCAAAACCTGCTCATGCAACACTTCCAGTCCAAGACAATCAGCATGATCACAAATCAGCCTCGACTCCAGTGAGACCAAGCTCATTTTCTGAGCCACACGATGCAAGAATGAGCTCTGCAGAACCCTACCGCAGAGCTGATCCTGCCTTTGTCCTTGCTTTGCTGCTTGGTGAGATAAAAGCAGCCAAATTGCCCGAGTGAGATTTTGCAATCTATTCAAAGCAAAAGATTATCTGATAAGAGCTTCCTACCTAATTATGCTTTGAGGCCTGACCCTGTTTGGTGCTGTGTTTCCTGCTTAAGGTCCATCATCATCCAGTGAAAGCACCACTGCATACTCAAACTCTATGCTACTGCTGTAGTCAAATGGGACTTTTACTGCTGTGACAGACCTGTTCTCAGGGTGTATATGGCTGGTTTAGATGGCTTCCTACTCAGCATGTTGTCTGTTATCAGTTATACTGACAGACCTAATTGTGCCCATTCATTGCCCATAATATCCTAAAAAAGCTGTAAAGAGGCAGGCAAAAAAAAATCCACCTATTGCAGAATCATATTTGACAGCAGGCACTTAGAGAACAAGACTAGAATACAGTTATGGTACTTTATTGACTTTCTCTTCTTCCATTATCTTGCAAAAGACAGCCTTCCTGAGCCAGTCCATAACTTCACATTGAATGCTATGGGTATTTTTTTTCCACATGTCTAATCACTTTTCTGAAACCAGGTAATCTTTCAATACACAATAATTTGAGGTGCAGAGTTGCACAGCATGTCTACCATGGAGACAATCTCTCTTTTGGCTCATTTTCAACCTAACCCCTGCCAGTTTGATTTGTTTTCACCTACTTCTTGCATTAAGGGAAACATCAAATAATTTCTAACACAAGTTTTCTGGGCCATCCATTTTTTCTAGAAATCATTCATATCCCACTTAAACAATTTCTTTCTCATACTGAAGAATCCTAGTCTATTTTGTTACGTGTTGGATTGAAGTCATTCCATGCCTTTAAACATTGCTCTCATGCTTCCCTATACCATTTTCAACTTTACTGTATGGTTTTTGACTTGCCAGTCAACTGCCCATTCAGTGCATTCAGTGAGATATTTTACACAGAAAGAAAATGTCTTTTTCTTGCTCCATTTAATAATTTAGGATGCTTAGTCTGCTCCATTTTTTTCTGTTAGTTGGTTTTTGTCCTCATAATTATGGCTATGTTGAAAGATACATGATCTAGGAGAGACCCCTAAGGGTTTTCACTTGATACATCCTCCTAAGGAGAAAATGGACATTAATTCTCTACTTTTTGCTTCTCACTTTTTAGAGCAGAACTTAGGTATCCACCTCATGGTTTCAAATGGTTCCAATGTCCTTTTAGGTCTCAGTAAGATGTCCACTGCAATGCTCATCTGTGCTGTATCTAACGCCAGTTTGGATCTAATCCAAATTGCAACTGTAAATTCTAGGAGACATATGACCATCCAAGTAATAGGTGTTGCAATGGGTTTTACTTCCATAGCTTTAAATCTTGAACACAAACAGTGAAAAAAGTCATTTTATGACTAAACACAGGTCAGCATGCTTAACAGTGGGCTGTACATGACCCTGCCACAGATCTGTGATGTGCAGTAAATAGATTTGATAACTTTCTTGGCTTCACATCCCAATCATCTCCTCAGTATTTGTCATGTCTTTTAAACGTAATGTCTTCAGGGTGTAAGTTTTTTTGATTATGGCTATCTGTGACAACCCATACAGTGATTCTCGAACTGTTCGTTGATAACTCTTGGATGGAGTATGGAGCTTCAAGGTACTATTGCAATAACAAACATAAATAATAACGTGTATGAAAAATGTAGGACTGTGAATGACTTAGCACTGTTCACTATTCTCTTTCGTGATGTTTTCTATCAGCAGGAAGGAGCTTGATTTCTCTCACATATGTAGACCCAGACAGAGACTAGACTAGGCTTTTCTGCTAGTTCAGTTAGAAAGAAGTCCTGTCGTGGCAGTCAGGCAAGCTTATCAATCTAGGCATAGACTGAGCGTTCACTTCACTGGGAAATACATGAGGATGGGACATTTAAATTCCCAGGTTTTTTCCCTTGAAGCATTATTTAACACAGGAGGCAATCCAGAATTAGTCAGGAGAATACAGACACTGCTGCAGTTACTTAACTGCTTGCACTCGCAAGGAGGTGCATCTTCTTCTATAGCTGTCACCTTCTGCCAGCCTCATCTCACCAGGACCCTTAGTTCAAGGATCTATATATAAAATGAAAATCCAGAAAAAATAAAGAGAAGACTTTATTTTATTTATGTGTTTATATCATCAACAACATTGATGTATTAATTTACTTATTTAATGGCAGTAGAATGAGACCTGAATGAAAGTAAGCCTCTAGCTGCTTGAGACCCAAGTCTGTTCTCATCAACTAGACTTTCCAAAAGACTCATCCAGTGTGCGTGGTGTCACCTGAGGTGTCTGATCATTTCACAGGAAGGAGATTCTACTTCACTCTCTGGGACTCAGTGGTTGCATTTTGTAAAGCTATGAATGAAAAAGGAAAGTAAAAGCAAACCAGAGATGTTTGAAGTAATATTTTCAAAGATAGGATCTTTGTGTCAAAAAAGTGGGAGGCTCTTTGACAATATGATCATCTCTCATTCTATCACATATAGAATCAGATTTTTAAATATATTAAATATATAAAACATTACTTTTTTAACATTCCTGGGTTTGATTAATGAAAAGGTTTTAATACTACAAAGCTGAAAGAAATAATGTTCACAAGAAATCGTAATTTGTAGGTCAGTAGAAGATGAACATTTTCTTTTTTTTTATTAAGAGAATTTCTCTATGATCCCCTAAATTTCCTAGTACACTGCAGTGGAATATCTGGTTCTCAGATATGTTTTGTGACAGTTTAATAAGAGAGTGGAAGAAGCTATTTCTTGCTATAGTATTTCAGGAATAAGTTCACTCATGCACTGCCTAGAGCAGGGGCGAAAAAAGGGATAATCTGTGTAAAAGAAGATCAGACACCCAGTGCTCATCCTGAAACTATTCCCTTTCTATTGAAGGCATGTAAGTGCTGCTTTAATGAGCTCTGGGTAGAGGTGTTAGTTGGAACAAAGTGTTACCGAACAGAGGCTGCAAATAATGTGCCATTAGCTGCACTTCCACAAGAGAAGCTGTATGAAAAGTAAATAAAAAAATTATTCTAATGCGAGAGATTCAGCAAACATTATCAAAAGTTGCAAGTTTGACACTACATACTGAAAGTGAGACTCTGGCAGTAAGAATATTCAATAAGTCAGGAATTCTAGTGGGTTCTGTTTCCATATTGTATGGAAACAATTATGAAATTCAAATATTTGTAAATGACACCAAACTGCAGTCTTCAGTGTAATTTTTAGAGAAAATGAAATATCTTAATGCTAAAAGTGCTCCTACCCTGCTGTTGAGAGAAAATGGGATAAGAAGTTCCTACAGTGTCAGCTGATTCCTGCTTTGTTGAACAATATTGAAATCAGCTTGATTTTCCATTGATGTTTTGTTTTTCTAATTCCACTTAAAAGAGTAAGTGCTGACAATGCAAATGCCAAGCTTATGGATAGAAGGGCTGAATTTACTGAATTGCAAAAATCCCTTGGCTTCATACAGAGAGAGGTTTGTTTGGGTTTCCTCTGTTTTTTGGGTAGATTTTTTTCTGAATTTTGACTGGAAAATAAGATTATGGATTGGAGATATTGGGGTCCCATGAGTGTAATTCTGGCAGTCAGTAACTGAACTTAAATAAACAGGCATGCAGCCTATAAAGCTCAGCCATGATGTGTGTCACTATTCAAACAATTTAGATGCTATTTGGATCTACTTTGCTGTTTTTACCAGGTTTTATGGAAGAAATTAGGGAACACAGAGCCTCTCCCTTTCACAGTCTTCTGGTTTAATGTAGCTTTTCAGAAAAACAAGCTTCTCTTCTCAAACAAGTTGTGGCGAGCAAGGAAGGAGACAGATAAAATTGGATCTTAATTGGGTTTTGTTTCCCTGAGAAAGGAAGGGTGGCAGTGACAAAAGACTTAGAGATGATCTAGGATTTCTGATCTGAGTATTTGTTTACCATTAATCTGCTTTCATTTTTGAAAACAAAAATTCTCAGCACATAAGCAAAACATTTCGGCATTAAGGAAATTTAATAGCTCACTCCACCTAAGGAAATATACACACACATGGATGATTTTTGAGATTCAGGCTGTCTGAAGCATAAGTGAGAAATATTATTAGCTATCTGAATCTTTAAGAGGGATAGGTTAAGAGAGAAGTTCCCTTTCCAACCCTAAAAGTTAATGTGGTGTAAGAACAATTTCCCTCTGCCAAAGGAAAAATCATTGGTTTCATACTTGAAAGTTACAACGTTAAATTACACTCACTGAGTACAGTAGCCTAAGATCAGTCCCTAAGTGTCAACCATTGTGTAGTCTGTCGCTGTAAAGTAATTTTTCAATCTTTCAATTAAGTGCACTGTATAATTTTATGGCTTCAGTCTGAACGCACGGTTCATGCACAACTGTGTTAAACAATGACAGGAGCAGCCTGGAATGAGGAAGAGACTACAGGGAGGATCCAGTCTGACAATGAAGCTGACATAGCAAAGGTAAAAGAGGCTTAACGTCTGACAGACACCCATGATTTTTAATTATCCTTTCCCACTGCTGATTGTTGCAATCCATCTCGCCCCCACAATTCTCCCTATCTCTACCCTCCTCTTTGTCACACGCCTGCTCCCTCCTCTCCTCCCCACATCCTGAAATGCCCTTGCCTCTCTTTCCCTGCCTTTTCTTTGTCCTGTTTAACTGATCTCCACCTACCCAAACCCCTATCAAACAAAATAAAAATGTTTGGAACTCACAGGGTGTTTCCTGACAGGCTGTTGCTCATTCCTTCCCTGTGACTCAGCCCTTCCCATCCCCACTCTCCTCCTGTGTGGTGAGCCCTTCATTTCTGTGTATGCACCCTCTCCCTACATGGTTTTTGTATTTTCAGGTGGTAAACTCCTCAAGGCAAAGACCATCTGTTCCTTCACTGTGCAATCAGACCTTTCCATGTATTAGTGTGTATTCAATACTAATTTAAATTGCATGCACTTTCAAAATTAATGAGAATAGTTAGCCATTGTAGTACATAATGAACTTGATGGTATTTTTAGCAAACCCTCTTAAATGCAGGTACATAACCATAATGAACAGCAGAGGATCACAATGTTCTCACATCACTCTTGTACAGTAATGGCTCTGGAAAATGAACATATCAAAGCCTTAGCTGATATTTCCTAACTTTACTCACTTACAGGAATTTGGAATTCTGGTACTCCAAACAGTCATAAAATTGGAAATATGTCAGAAGACAGGAAGAAGAATAACTAAATAACTAAATAAAAACAGAAAGCCAACCTGTTCTGTGGGTGGCCATGGGTAAAATTTACAAAAGTAATAGACAGGCTCTTACACGTCTATCCAATTTTTTCATCAGTTCAGCCTGTTTCTGATGTATTCAGCATGATGAGAAATGAGAAAGAAAAAACAATGAGGAGTGAGAGAATAAACTCTATAAAATATTTTGGGGACAACCACAGTTATGCAGTGGGTGTATGGGCAGGGTGAAAAATACTATGGAATTATTGTATACATTGTGCTACAGCTAAATGAGTATTAGGCACAATGAATACACCGTCAAATATAATGACATCTTCCTCTTAACTGACAGAGAAAAGCAGACTCTTTTAGAACACATTATTACACTCTAAATCAGTCTCCTTTATGGTAGTCATTACCTAAATATTTCACACAAGAGATTTTTCTATTAAGAAACACCGAAACCTATATAAAATTAATTATATTTTACTTAAGGTTTTTTTATTAGTTCTGATTAATTAAAATATTCTTGGATTGCAATAACTTTGTGCTGTTTAATTATTCAAACACAGGCTTTTGATTATTCCATTTCTTTGTCTATTCTATTTATGTGGCTTCCCCTTTATTATATGTACAGATTGTACAAATGAGAATAAGGAATAAAGTACCAGCTGCAGCACATCCAACTAATAATGGTACATCATATAATATAAACTTATATGGAAATATTTCAGATACTGCATATAATATTTAAAGATCCTCCTAGGTGATAGTCACTACCTGACATAATGTTCTTATCCTACCCATGCCTCTCTCTCTCTCTCTCTCTCTCCTTCTTTTAGGCTCTGCAAACTTTCTCACATGCTAAAAGCTAAGTTCACACATAGAGGCAGGCTTTCAGCATCAAGTACTAAGATTTAATTGCTCAAAGAAATGCATACGAGTTAGGTATCTTTGGTCTATTCAAGGCACCTAACATCACAGATGTGTACAGTGTGGCATTTTAGTTTATGAGCACAATCAGGGATTCAGCCCCCCCACCCTCACATTGTTCAGATTGCTGAGAGCCTGCCTCCCTAAGATATCAATAGGAAAAAGCCAGTCATAGGACTTAGTCTAAATATTGTGTATAAGGGAACCATATCCAAAGGGGAATATAACAAATTAACTTGATTCTCCTTTGACATGTTCATTAGAAGATGCAGTATGTTCTGTAATTAACAACAAACAGCAGTTATTAAAATCCACATGTTGAGGAGGAAAAGAATCCCAAACATCTTTCATTTTTTTAACCAAAACATTTTCACCTTGATTTTTATATCAATCTCTTCTGCATCTATGAAATTTTTGACTGTCCCATTCTTGAAATATCTACCTAGAAAATAAGTGTTTCCTGGGAATATTGCACAAAGCCCTGACATAATTTTAAAGAAAATTTTTTTTATGCTGCGCAGCACAGAAGTATTGTAAACATCACATAATCCAAAACAAAGGGTTTCTGCCCTGTTGCTTTAAAGAAAACAACTGATACAAGTCTTGAACTTTACCATGTCAGAGAGACCAGATTCCTTAATGTTGTGCAGACTGGTTGTTCTAAGGAGGCTGAACGAATCGATTTCTATGAAAATAATTTCTAGCGAAGACATTTCCTCACTTGGATTTTCTCACCAAGGAGGAGAAAACTGTACACTTAAAAGCAAAGATAAAGCACACTAAGAAAAAGAAGCAGAAGCATCACTGAAGAAGATTAAAAAAAAAAAGCCTCAGAAACATGACACAGTAACAAATGCAGATCTCTTCAGGGATATGCAGTTAGCAATGAAAAGCATTGTATTCTTTTTCTACACTTATTTGTTTAGGGAAATAGCAGTAAGCCACTGTGTTTTTAGGGAAGAACTAACAGCTGCAACTAATGGTTCCCATGGATGACTCTTGTAGACTGTAAAAGTCTGTGAATAGCTGAGTTCTTGACCATATGTGCAATTTTGTTGAATTAAACTTCGTAACTACGAGAAGAAATGATCCCATAGGAATTACCTATATATAATGTCAATGAAGACTAAAAGGCTCCTTCTACTAGACAGTCATTTGCATGCAGTTCAGAATGGCTTTTTATGAGAAGAACCTCAGAAGAAAAAGCCACATTAGTACTCATGTTCCTGGCACTGGTGAACTGAGATACTGGGACTTAGCAGTAAAATACTTGTTGTTTAGCAGAGGCTAGACAAGCTGAATGTCTGTTTTAAATGAGGTATAGATCTTATCAGTCAACTGTGTTGCTACTGCTGCTGAATTTAGGAAAATGATTTGGAATGAATTAAAAAGAACTGTGTTTCAAATACCTGTGACAAAGAAATCAATTAAACCTTGCACAACTTTTATTATAATTGATGCAGAACTAAATAAAAAATGTGGCCCCTGACACAGAAAGTTCTTAGCCACACAGCACTGGAAACTAAGGAGATACATAAAGCATCACTCCATGAACAGTAGGTAAAGATAAGTCTCTGGCTTGAACTAGCACAGTTTTTTTCTATAAAGCACATCTTTTAACAATGATAAGAGGGAAGTAACACTAGTCAGTGAAGCCTTGTATCCAGTAAAACTGATTTTTTACTTACTGCATCCAACTGTGCATGCCAGACTCTAAATGTATTTCATTTGGCAAAGCACTGGAGCTGTTATACTCTCTCTGAGCCAAATTCTGCCCTTGGCTTCAGGCACACAACTCCCATTGACTCCAGTGGAAGCTGTACAGAAGGAGATAGATTGTGTAAATTAGGCATGCTCTTGAGATGGTGGAGGGAGATTCAGAGCTGAATCCCAGGGTAGGAGTTCACCAAGGGCCAGCAAAGTCAATCTCACCAGTCAGTCCTTTCCAACTCATCAGAGCAATGGCTTGAAAGATCTATAAAATAAATAGCTCATACACACTGCTTGAAAAATAAAAGGACTTTCTCAGCCTTTGAAGCAGTCTTTCCCTTCACTCATTACCTCAGAAATAGTGCATCCTAGAAGAATTTTGTTTCTGTACTGTAATTGGTGAGAGGTACTGCTATTTCCTCAAAATTGTTCCACCCACATCTGTCCAAGGTCCTTCTTACCTATACTACCATAACTCACATCATCCTGCCACCAGCTACATCCCTGCTTTTTTTCCTGTCCTATTGCTGGTTATTCCCCTTGACTTTGCTTGTTTGATGACTGTTGATTTCTTTCTCTTCCAGAATCAGATGATTTATTTTTTTATTTCCTCACAAGTTTAGAGTAACACATTCTGTGTCATGCAAAGTTTAACAGATGGGTGCTTTAACTTGGACCTCTCAGTTTAACCTCAGTGACAGAGAAAAGGCCTCTAAGCATAATGGAAACGAGCCCAGCTCACTGCAGCTCTCCCACACTCATTTCTTTAAGCAAAAAACATGCATCTGTTCTGAAAATCCCCTAAAGTCAAGGACAGTGTAGTAGGCCAGTAAAAAAACAAGTACCAGAACCAAATCAGTAGCACCAATTCCAGTTTACATTTTTATGTGCTTTCAGTGCAGGGATAAAAAATTCCCCTTTAGGTCATACTCACAAACCCAGTGAAGGTCAGATTCTGCTTTGATATTCACAACCCAGGTTCTGCTTGTTTTGTAGATAAAATACATTTGTTTAAAAAGCAGATGAGAAGGCTGCAGCCTAAAATTTATGGATCTATTTAGGACGTTCTCCTAAGGAAAAATATTTTTCTTTATTATTTTTTATTTGTAAATATAGTCACTCCAGAAGAACAAGATGTACTGTGCAGGTATTTGCAGAAAAAGAATTACCTTGTTAAACTAGCTCAATGTAACTATGTTACAGACTTAGACCCAGAATGGCTTGTGAAAAAGATAAAGCATAATAAAACAGAGATAAGAGTGTGATGGAAGAAGGGAGTGACTAAATGACTGAAGTATGTTGGGTTTCTAAGATAACAGATAGAACAGCATTTTTCCGGTGGTTTCTACCAGTTAGCAGCAGTTTCTTTGAGTGTTCCTGCTTTCAGCTATCAGACCCTGTTCCATTTTCTTGCAGGGAAAGGGAGTGAGAGAGGGGAAGATAAATTTTCAGTTCTCTCACAGTGACTGTTTAGGTCTCCAGAAAAACTCCAGTCCACGTCTTGCTGCTGACTGGAAGCACTGTACATGTATGCTTGGTGACTTCATAACATTAGTGCCTGGCCTGTTATATAAAATGTTTTAAATATAAAATCCTAGAAAATATAAAACTTTCTGTAAGCAAAGAGAGAGGTCAGCCTTCTCCTGTTTCTTTGTTTGACAAAAGCAGCTTTCAGTGAAATATCCCAGGATCCAGTCGTTTTCTTCATCCAAGAAAAGGCTAAGAAAATCTCAAAGAGTCTAAATGTTCTTCAAAGTCACAATCTGTCTTACCAGTGAACCATGGGCACACCATCCTTTTCTCCATTTCTACTTGGATTGCTACTAACAAGATCTTTCAAAATATTCAATCACTAATTACAAAGTTCCTATGACTAGTCTGCTGGTTTCACACATACACATGAAATCTACTACTGACAGAGTTTTCTAAGAGATTCCAGAGGTTTTTTCCCCCAATGGATTTGTAAACAAAATTGCTGAAAGTCAGATCTGTTTGACATTGATATGAGTCCTTTGTTCAAATGAAGACACAGTTACTGTTATGTTCCCTATACTGAAAATCCGCTACCTATAAATCAAATACATGAAAAACAAATTTTCTTACAAATAACAATTTTAAAAGTTCCTTATCAAATCTGAAGGTTCAAAGGAGTGAAGAGATGCCTGCCAGCCCTTTTTGATGAAACATTTACTTGAACTATCAGCTATCAGCTATCAAGGATCGTCTCAGTACTCCAAACCCTGCTGACTGGCTTGTCACCTTTCAAAATCTTTCAATCCATCTCTAAAAAAACAAGCAAACAAAACCCTTCCTTGATCCTTGTAAATAACCAAGGTAGTTTGGAGGAAGGTTTTTACAGTTTTTTAACTCACTTAGCAACTCCTAGACACCATAAGAAGCCAGTAAGCCCCTTACACATAGAGCTCAGCAGGAAGAGGAAGATACCCCTTTAATTCAAGCCATTATAACCCCCTGCATTTATCATTTTATATTTTATACAGAGAACAAAAATCCAACCTGAGAATTCAATTTTCTTTCTGCTTTCTACTTCTCTTTGAGTGTAATTTTTGAGTAAAAAAACTAAAAATATGTTCAAAAGTAAATTTTTTTACTTCATGTTTGATCAATTTTTTACATAATTTAGACATGATAACTTAGAGATAATAAATAATAGAATAACAAGTTCCTTACTTGTTTTACTTATTTCTATTTATTATTATAAATGTATACAAACTATGTACTAAGTGTATGTAAGTGAAATTTTGTATGAAATAAGAGGGCAGAATTAGTATTTTATAAATGTCTTGAGTAATGAACTACCCTTCTTTATCTGGAGTCTGTTAAGAAAAGTGCAAGAGGTATTTTACATCAGGAAACTTCCCAGATAAAAAAACTGCCTGCAGATTAGTTAGACCAGACCTTAAATATCTGACTAGTTAAATGCAACAATTAATCCCAGCAGCTGCTTTTCACAAATAAAGCTTCTTTTATCAATTTTACAAGCAAGGGAAAATCCAGACTTGCTTAGACTAATTCAAAACAGAATCAAACACTGACTACATCTAGTAAAAAAGAACATTTTCCATTAAAGATTTTCAGCCATGTAATTAAATAATGAGTTAACAGATATTTTTCCTTTATGAATATTACTATTCTTGTAAAGGTTGTTTTGGCTACTTTAGTGCTCTCCTTCAAAACATTCTCCTTTCCTTGCTAATGCGGTCAGATTAAGCATTAGCAATTTTAGTGACCTTTCATGTTCATAAGTGCTAGAACTCTGCTGAAGTTCACCTGATTCATTGTGGCTTAATTCCTCACTGGTAATGATTGCTGTAGGAGCCATGCTCTGGAAGGTTAGAGCCAAAGAGATCCATGGAGGAAATGTTAGTGGCAGCCAGGTTAATAGTGGGAGTTTATACTGAAGTTTTTGAGGGAATGCTGGTGGTTTGGGTTTTTTTCTTTTTTTTCATAGCAGAAAAGGGCAGCACTTAGAAGGCTAATTTGGACAACACTGTGAACACTAACCTGTTCATAGAAATTTACTTCTCTAAGGTCTTTTCCATCTCACTGTTACTGATTTTTTTTCTGCTTCCATTGTGCATACCATATGATTTGTAACATGCAGTCACAGTTGAAGCCAGACCCTGAGAGCTGCAATTGAGTTGAAATAACTGGATTTTGTAGTCACTCAGTAATAATTTTGCAGCTTTCTGTGGCTCAGAGAAACTTGTTTCTCTAAAGGAAAGAGATTTCTTAGAGCTCCTCTTACAGAAGAAGCATTTAACATTTATTGCAGATCTTAACAGAAATTCTATAAGGTTCTTTCCCTCAAATATGAAAGAAACATAAAGGGTAGGTTTGATTTTTCTTTACCAGTTTATGCAACTTTCAGAAAAGATAGACTCATGATTAATTTCACAGTAAAGTAAGAATAACATTGTGACGGAAATGCATTGATATATTTAATGAAGGATTTTAAAGCCAGCATCATTGGAGAAACAAGGATTATTGATTCTTTTAAGTAACATTTGAAGGATTGTATTTTTTGCCTTAGAATTAAAGTGTGTCCCATACAAAAAAAAAAGGGACCTAGCAAAAAACTTTGTAAAAATATTTGAATACTTAGAGACAGCCATCGGCACATAGAGAAATGACTGTGTATTGCAGTCTAATGTAAGATATATCTCACCCTAATAAAGAAAATAAAACGCATAAAAATTAACAATAGCAGCACATTCAGTGTACACATGTGTTCTTCCATGACTCATAAGGGAAATAGACACACATGCCTACCATATTTACAGCATATATTGGACATCAGACAGAAGCATGACAAGGATGGAAGCAACCTTGCAACAATCCAGCTTGCTCCTTCTAGTCGCAGGAAGTCTAGGGCTTGCAAGGCCCAACAATTAATAGGTTCTGTTCATTTTTGACCCGTTAAAAATTAATAGACATCACCTGGCTTCTGCTATAAAAGGCAAGACCAAAGGCAGTGTTCTTGAAAAGCTGTGGAAAATAGGAAATAATTTAAAACAAACAAACAAACAAAAAAACCCTCACAAAAATCCAATCCCAAATAAAATTTATTAAAGCCTTAAGGGATTAAACCTAGAAGACAGCATTCCTGTGAAAAAACTGCAGTAGTAGAAAAGATTGCTTGTAAGCATTAGGTGTTTATTTTAGGACATATTTGAATACTTCCCCAGAGAATTATGTTCGCTGTAGAAGACTCCTCAGAAGTCTCATTCCCTGAGCATAACATCCTTTAAGTTGCACCTAGGTTGCAATCTGTCAGAAATACTTTCATAAAACAGAAACTTTTTATCCACTTTTAGGGCAAGTGCTGCTATTTGCAGAAAAAAAGGCAGATTCAAGCAATTTTGGAGATGCAGCACACATTAGGTATTACAGCACCTCCATCAAATCTTAAAAGGCCAAGTATCTGCACCAGCTGGGGTGCAATGCCAACAAATTCCCTCAACAGCTGACATGCCCGACATGCTGTCTGAACATTGGCACTTTCCTCTCTTATGAGTCACTATGCCAAGTCACAACCAACTCCATGCTTTCTAGGATCTTGGAGTTGCTATTACTTTTTTGGCTAGAGCAGCAGGACCTGGATTTGCTCCATGAAGTCCCCTAGAAGGAAAGACTCAGACCCAAATGTCAGCTGTTCACCACAGATATGTCCAAGTAACCCAGACTGTTTGAGGGAACACTATCCTATCATAAGTCTCATTTTCCATTTTACTTGAGGCTCTCTTCTCCCCCTGAGAGTTTTTCACTACTTCTAGCACCCTCCTCTTTATTCTGAATTCATTGCTCCAGCAGAAGGCAGGTACTTTACAGCTGAAGTGCAAGGTACAGGTTCACTGGGGATGTTTAATCATGCAGTCCACATTGGCCTGGGGCCACCTGGCCCAATAACAACAATCTACCCCTTTCTAATCTGTCTTCCCTAGAAGACTCATATCACTACCACCAAAGGGTTTCTGGTTAGCATGTATCAACATGTACACTACTCTCAGCAAATATCACATTAACTTTTCTTTCTGTTCCAGGAAAAATTAGGCCTCTGTGGTCTTTAGGCTCTATATAGCTGAAATTTTGGCAACATTGTCCAGACGGGCCCTTTTGTTTATCTCCTGTTCTCATTAACAGTATTTGAGAATATTATCTGATGATATTAATTTCTCTAATATTAAAGATAAAGGAAGAATCTAGACAGACAATGTCTGATACAATTTATAATATGGGTCTGTACTCATTTTACTTTGCTAAGTCCTTTCCCACCTTCCTTTTCAATATAATGCAACTGTGTGGCAGCAGGTAAGACATTTCCACCACCTACATTTTGTGACAAATTTTAAGTTCAGATGTAGTCTCAGAGGAGACAGGTGGAAAAAGGAAGGTGAGAAAACATTTTTAAAAATATTTCTGGAAGGAACAATTAATCATCTTTTACAGGTGCTCAAAGAAGAGAAGCAGCCTCACAGATCACCATTCTTTATTAAATCTCTGCAGTGAACTCAGCTGCAATCTCTACAAGGAAAACTAACATTGCTTTTACCTACAGGCAAAGCTACTGTGAGCCTTCACTCAGGAACCTGACTGGTATATAGAAACCAGTAGAGAGAACTGTGTGATCCAAACTCTCATAGGAAAGGGGGTTGGCTTTTCACTGTGCACTTCCAGAGGCTCTGGGTGAGACCACAGACTCGATTATTCCTTGGATTCTTCTAGCAGTGCAGCTTCTACTTAAATCTTCCCTCAAGCTGACCAGTCAAGGCAAGATCAGAAAATCAAACCTAATATGACATAAGTCACACCAGTCTAGTTATTCCAATACAGTAAAGGAAAGAGGCTGCACAGACATAAGACAACTGTTTAACAGAATTACCAGTTACAACTGGATCCTGGAAAAATTACTTTAGTAGGGCACGACAACACTGACCCAAATGATTAAGCCATTTCATATGCTGTATTTCAGGTCAATCTTTACTTTGTTGTTTGGGTATTTTTATGAAAACCAGTCTTTTCAACTGAGCTTTGTGAGAGTCCATTTATATTGTAAATGTTTGGTCCCCAACACACTCTAGTACTGGAAGAAAAAACTTAAACACTTTTGAATGAATGCATAGAAAGGTGAACCCTCCATTTCAACACCATTATGCCAACAAATATGGAGTATTGTATTTTGTTACATTAATCCCAGACCCATGAAAACAACACATAAATGTTTCCATATGGTTTCCAAATAAATCTCCCATATCCCATATTCTGTAAATTGTTCCCTCAAGAGGTATAAGCTATGGAAGGTCAGTCATCAATTCCAGCTCTCATGGGAGCACCAGACCTGATTTTCCACAAGCATTGTGCTCAGACCACTCCATTGAAGTTTGCATGTCCCAGAAAATAACAGTCACAGAGCTGGTGTGAGCACAAAGAATCAAAGCTACCATCTTTCACCCCCAGACTGAAGTTGTATCTGGATTTTTCTCCCCCTGACATGTTAAAATTACAGGCATCAGATGAGCATGCTCTGGCAATAGCCAGCCAGTTTACTGGTGTTCACTCCTGCACCCCAACATGGGCTCCCAGGGCTGCAGCTCTGACAAGATCCCCCTTAAACTGTGTCTGCACTGGGCTAACGGCAAACCCCTACTCCTGCTGCAACTTCAGTCTTTCCTTATATATTCTTTGGGACCATTTGTAATGTTTATTTATAAATTATGAATATTTCACCACAGTTTGTTAATGCATTAGCACGGAAGTAATGCATGTGAAAAAGAAATTTTTAACAAGCCTTTGGCTTGTGCAGCATAAAACATTGTCTCATACCCAGTCTCCCCACAGACATCAGTTTCTGTTTTAAATAGTCTAACTACAACTCTCTGTGTATAATATAAAAAGCACAACCCTTATGAATGCAGTGAGTACTCAGCCCACAGGATGGCTGGAGTAGCTGAGTAAAGCAGCAGTTCTTTATAGTCACACTCTCTGTTATAACTCATTATAGTAATGAGTCACTTTAAACATATATTCCTATAATTCAGGGAAAAGTTATCCAGTAGAACTAAAATTCGCTTTGTGAATCTAATGTATATGAGATAAGATTCAGAAACTTTACTTGCAATCTCATTATTTTTCTCAACAAAACATGAGCATCTGTATAGGGTCTGCACGTAGATTAATGTTTTCCTGACTTTCAGCATTTTTTTTATTACGGAAACAAGAAATACTTCAGGAAGGGGAAACCAATTTGGATTGATTTAACACTGGAAGGATTTTTCCTCCCAGAAGAACAAGTTTTAAAATAAGTGCTGGGGAAATGGTTCTTTGCAAACCTGAGCATGAATACGAGCAGTGGCTTTGTATTTCCTGATCAGGATGGAAACAGAAACATGGACCGTTCAGACCTAAACCCTAAAATTAACTCAGAGAGCACCATTCAAAAACACTTCCTTGAATCAGCAGGGGAGGAGGGCAATGAAAGGCTTGATGAGAGTTTGGTGAATAAAGAGGAAATAAGGGAGGAATGAGGGAAATGACAGTGGACCCTCCACCTCATACAAACCTTTTTAATTCTCCTCCATATGCATACATTATGGTTACTAGCACAACCAATTTGCAAAGAAGGATTTAGTTACCCCAAACATGGATATGCCTTTTGCACAACACTTTAGCCTCCTGGGCTCATGCACTGGAGCAAGCCCCATAACCATGCTCAGGCTTTTAAGTGGAATTTATTTGGAAAGGCAACAGTGATAACAATATTACCTTAGTCAGCTCTATGAAAGGCACCTATCACCACAGGACACTATTTGTGATATTATTACACTTAATATAAGAGAGTGTCTATAATTGCAAATTATTTATCAATATTTTTGTTACTTAAGATGTCTTGGATTAGGCCTGCTGTGAATAAATTATAAGGTCAAAGGGCAAGTTGTTTATATCAGTGACTAGACCAGATTATTACACTGAGAAATGGTCAGCACATCCTGTTATTTCTACTACCAGAAAAAACATTGCATGAAAAGAACTAGACAGACCAGTTGCTTGAGTTCTCAAAAGGTTTTATTTTTAGCCTAATGACAAAAATGTCTGTGTTTGCATAGGAAACAAGAATGATTGATACAAGGGAGTGGAAATAAAATTCTTCATCTAATTTCAGTGCTACATTAAAGACTAGACTCCTGTTGTGTCAGAGAAGCACTCAGTGACCCTTAGAATGACGATTTTTCCACCAGTTCCCCTCAATCCCCCACTTTTCTGTTCTTGAAAGCTCCTACATACACATCAATTCCTTGTGCAAGAGCATTTTCAGAACTACTCTTAGTTTTGCCAGTGAATAATGATGCTACGGAGAACAGCTGGCATAGCCGGAATAGCTTGTCCTTCCCCCAAGGCATTTCAAGTTGGCCCTGTGGGAATGGAGGCAGAAAGCAGTTAGATGTCATGCTGTTCCCCAGTGGAGTCTTTTGCTGTTGCTGTAAATTGCTTTAAGCTCTTGTTGTTACAGTTGTGCAAAAGGTACTTATTTGGGGTTAAGGACATGGATGAAAATGTAATCAACCTGGACCAAGCCATCAATACCAACTTACCAAGGACCTCAGTAAGGTTTCCACTCATATTAGGGTCACTTTCCAGGTACTAATGACAACTCTAACTTTTAGATTATTTTTGCCCAAGTTAAACTAACATTTGAAAACATGCTGTATTAGAAATATGAGTGAAGTCCTGCCTACATTTACATCTGCAGTAGTTTTGCTATTAATATAGTGCCAGCAAAGCTAGTGTTTCATTGAGTGCAGTAGAAATAAAATATCTCATTTATTTTATTGAAATTAGCATTATGCTTCAGTTCTGAATTTTCAGAGAATGTTCATTGTTGTTAATTAAGTTACTTATTAGTGTTTCGGAAATGCCCTAAGGTTTCAGTCAGGAGCAGTGCCCAGTTCTGCTGTAAGTGAACTGAAATGAAGTGAAAAGGGCTGTTTCAAAAGAAGTACTAGGATTTACTCTTACATACCTACTGCAGTTTAACCCAGGAGGCAGCTAAACACTACAGAGCTGCTCACTAACCCATCCCAGTGGGATAGGGAGGAGAATCAGGAAAAAGTAAAACTCATGGGTTGATATAAAGACAGCTTAATGGGACAGAAGAGGAAGGGAAATAATAACAATTATAAAAGAAGCAAAGCAAGTGATGCACAATCCAGTTTCTCACCATGCCCTGACCAATGCCCAGCCAGTGCCTGAGCACTTGGCCACCACCTCTTAGCCAGTCCCACCTAGTTTTGTTGTTCACCATGATGCCATAAGGTATGGGATATCCCTGTGATCCACTGGGGTCAGCTGTCCCTGTTGTGTCCCTTTCCAGCTCCTTGTGTACCCCCAGCCTACTTACTGGTGATGGAGTGAGAGGCAGAAAAGGCCTTGACTCTGTGCAAGCACTGCTCAGCAACAGCTAAAACATCCTAAATCAAAACCACAAGGCTGTACCAGCTATTAAGAAGAAAATCATCTCTATCCCAGCCAAAACCAGGACAACTCTCAATCTCCATAAGATTATAAAACAGAGAGCAGGGAGCAAATAATTTTGGGTATATTTCCAGTGAAGGAACTGAAACACCCGAGTTTGTATAAACAGAACTAGTGTTCGGGGATTTCTGAACTCCTCAAGCTAATGCTTGCTTGATTTAAAGCTGACCTGAAGATTTCAATTAAGCTAGTATTTGGGGAATTTCTGTTGTTGCTATCTTGACCATTTTTTTTAAAAAGCAAAATAATACAACTTCCTAATTCATTACAGCTATGGTTCTGTTTCTTGTGCATCTTCATTCTCTTTAGAAGGGGAGTGCAATTCACCCTCAGCCAAAAACCTCCATTTGCTTTACAAGAGCCACATTATTGTGGGAGTGCTGGTGCTGAGGGAGGAAATATTTCTTTCAGCCTGAAATACTGGAACTTTGGGGGTGCAAAAGAGACAGACACAGATCCTTGCTGTAGCTGGCAGAAGCAGAGACAAGATACGAAGAGGCTGGAAGTTGGAGAAAGGCATCTCAAAATCCTTGTCCTTAGCTGGTAAAGTTTTACAGTGACAACACACAGCCTTGTCCATTCAATAGCAGAAATAGCTTGCACAAAAATTTACATAAATATTAACAGAAAAGAGGGGAATAGTCTTAGTAAGGCAACCCCATCCTGCTTTTTCACCCTGCAGTTCTGGGGCCTCACAGAAGGCAGGTATAAATGACATGTATAAATGTCTTCCAATATGCTGGGACAGACTTCCAAAAGAAGATACGCTAACTTTTCCAAAACTTCCAGAAGACCTTGGAGAGGAAAGAGACAGAAGTATAAACAATTTGTTCTTAAACACAATGTTTGGGCTGGCTAAAGTCCTCAAGCAACCTCAGTCTAACCAACGGTGAGAAGGAGAGATTTTAAGCCTTTCTTCAAAGTTCAGAAAGTGATGGACAACCAGCTTTTTCTTTTTGTGTGGTGACTTTAAAGGGCTGGAGAGAAATTGGCCCACACTCCCATCTTGATCTCACTTCAGCTCAGAGGGATGGGATCATCCAACAACAGAAATCTTCTGTGTGCTTTTGAGAAATCAAATTCAACAAATGAAGCTAGAAGAGCACAGGAGTTCTGCACACTATTTTCTTTAACAACTGAATGACTGTTTGTGATTAGCTTATAAATCTTAAACCCCTCACTTAATTTAAAAAGATTGAAAAATACAGGGACACTACGAAAAGCTAGATCTATAAGTACTTCATACACTACATTATTTATCATTAAAGTTTATTAACTAAAGCCATTTGAAAGGCATTTTGTGGAGCTAAAGAGAAGACCGACCTGAAAATTATGCAGGTATGTTATTTCAGTGGAGAACCTGAAACTCGGTAAACAAAGAAGGAATTCTGGAATACATGCAAACAGTGTAAGTAGTTTAAAACCAATATACTGTGCTTATAAGCTCTGTCTAGCTTTAAAAAAGAAAAAAGGGAGAAAATAAGAGAACAAAAGGAAGAGGAAATAAGATCAGATTATTTGCTTCCTAATAGCAATACTTCCCTGTTTGCCCTAAGATGGATATTCAAGCTTAACTTCCAAGATATGTCATCTGAGTGCAAGCAATCAAGGATGCTTCAGGACAACTGAGTCATCATTTCATGGGCTGGGGAAAAAAAGCAAGTCAGAATGGCCTTTTGGGCACAGTATCACAGATCCCAGCAACACAACACCCTGAAAACCTCTTGATTCTTTTCTCCTCTGTTAAACAACTTCACAGATACTTCTCTTTATCTGTCTGCCTTACAGCTAGTCCTCAGTCATCTGAAGATTTTGGGAGGTATTTTTTAAAGTCAGGAAAATTTTCTAGCGTAGTCATTGAAATTTTCACTGTGTTAAGATAGTATATTTTGTCTAAAATAAGATACATCAACTTTCTCTGATTTAAATCTGGAACAAATACGGGACAAACATAGAAGTCAATGACAAAAAATCAAAAGTTAAAATTTCAGAGACAGAGTATAATCCTATCTTGAATGAGACCTATGTGTTGTATTTCTATAGCTAACATGGAGGTCTTGTTTTACCAGTGCTTTAATAAAGTGTCTATATGCATTCTTGTGCCATCATCTCCTGGAATGCAACTGGTTTATATTTGCTTTTCTCCTAGGCACCGGGGAACGGTGTGGAAACGTCAGTTTCAGCTGCAGCAAGAACGTATGAAGAGGAAACACTCTAAAGAGGAACAAAGAGGTGGGTGATGAAAGATGAGGTGCTCGGGCAGAGCTGCAAAGAGCCCTGAAAATGCATCTGCAGATGTAAGAAGCCACATGATAAGATAAAGTGAACAGTGTGGGGTAAAGAAGTAACAGTTATGAAAGAAGCTGAGATAAAAAGAGGATAATTTAGAAAATTAATTAAATATCCTAGGGGTTAGACTGGAGGAGGGGGGAAAAAAGTAACCTCTAGAGAAAAAAAAAAAAAAAAAAAAGAAAAAAAGAAAAAAGAAAAAAAGAAAAAAAAATGGAAAATAAGAGGAGGTGGAGGTAAATAGCAGCTGTGGAAAGGGTTGGGAGTGCTGATGGTTATTAGGTAGGTTTTTTTAATTTTGTGCCAGGGTCTGTAAATCTTCTCTTTCACCCTGAACCCAGAGGTGTGGAAACTTGAGCATAAATTCAAATGTTTGGATACTTTTCCAGATCTTACCTAAATAATATAAACCTCCTTGTATGTAGTACAACTTAGCCAGAAATAACTTAAGAACTCATTTTTTTCTGATGCTACTTAGTATAGCTGGATGGATTATTCATCCTCAGTAATACTGATGGCAAATACAACCCTTTTTCTGTTTGAGAATCATCTCTGAATAGGCTTTAAATCTGATCTTCAAAATGTGAAATGCCTTTTGATCCTGTTGATTCCTCTGAGCCTTTTTCTTCTTTTTTCTTATGTACCTACTGTCTGAAATCTGCATTTGCACAAGTTAGGTGAGTAGACTCCAACTTTTGTCAGGATCATTAAAGGTGGTCTGCATTTGACTACAATCAGAACATGAGGAAATATGTAGGTGAACAGTCTCAGTCCTTCAGATTTTCTTTCACAGGCTGTGCTCTAAGTGTTACTTGAGTGTAACTGATACCTGCCTGAGTCTGCAGAAAGCCTGAGGCTGTAGAGGTGTGATGGCACCCTGCTTCAAGAGGAGTTACCTTATTTGGTTTTAAGCATCAACATTAAGTTTCTTTCTACACTGTTCAAAGCATTTTTGGAAGGAGGGGAAGCATCTGAACACACAGATCCATACAGATTTCTCTGAGCTTCTGTTCTCTTCGGAATGCTTTTAATAACACCATGGGAGGGGTGAAGAGTGCAATTGTTCTTATTTTCCTAAAGAGAGGGTTCGACTTTCAAAGGTTTGGGAAATGCCAACATGGGGGTTCAGATACTGCACAGTTTAAGTATTCACTGCCTTCTAGTTGGAGCATGTTATTGGTTAGCTAAGTCACGGGATATTCTTCCAGCTCACTAATTGGGTTAGTGTATCCTTTTAAAAAGAGGAATAATGAACGCTCTTGTTTGTAAAGGAGTAGCCTCGTTCGCATGCAAATACGGGTATTCACACAAATCAGCCATTCCTCAAACCTCCTCAGGAACAAAAAACTTTCTGTCTGAAACCGCAGGAGCAGCAGATAACAAGGGGCCTTGATATGGAGAGATCAAACAGCCATTTCAAATTCCTGTGAATGTTCATGAATACTGTTGTTCAATATTCATCCAGTTCTGGCTTTTTCTGCATTATGGAAAAGAAAACAAAAAGTTAAAATAGGATGTAAAGGAATGAAGAATATGAAATGGTAGTGCTTTCAGAACTAATTCACATATTCTGATGTAGCTGCATTCAGGTTATTGCCTTATTTTTGGAAGACAAGTTATTATTTAAAAAATAATGTAAAAACATTTTTTTGGGATTCATTGTTTGTTCAAAATGGACATAGCTCAAGCGCAAAGAACAGATCCAATAAACATGAGGTAATCCATAATTTCAGATGCCTGAAATATCAAGATATATAGTATCTAAGCAGATGAGAAATAAGACTTGCCATCTGAAGTTTTACCAGAAATTCTTTGCCAGTTCTCCAAGACTCCTCAAAGGATGAGTTATGTCCTCATCTGGCTATAGAAATAGCTGTTTAGCCATAAAGTATTATACAAAAGTAAGTGAAAAGAAAAGAGCCTTGCAAAGAGTGACAGCTCCAAGGGTAACTTGGCACCCTTTCCTCACTCTGTTTTTATAGCTGTAGGAATTCCTTATTACTTTTTCTCAAGCTGTCATCAGAGCAACAGAACCCGCTGTTATTTGGGTTTCTCTTCTCTTCAGATGGAAAGAAAGGGATGTAATAAAGGCAGGTCATGAGCAATAGGTTGTAATCTATCCACAAAATGGCCCCACCTTGCTATTTGTTCCCTTGTATTGTGTTCAAACAGACTCCCAGTAAATATGTCTGCTTCACATTGATCATCACTGATAGTAGCATCCCTAATAGTGGCTCCATCTTGACAGAAAAATGGTAAGTACCATTGTGCTCCAGTGTTTTTGTCTCTTTCTACAGCCACGGCAAAACAAAGCTGTTAATTTATCTGATGAAAGACATGATGGTGGATGTTATGTAAAACCCAGATGTTTCCCCACTGATTTCTTAAATAGGAGCACATAATTCTGATGATTGGAAGGCCATTAATCCAAACTACTTGGAAGCAAAAGAGAAAGAAGACCTCAGCTTACACTTTCACTGTGACAAGCTTCTTTGCCTAAGATGTCTGTCGTCCTGCTCACTGTTTTACAAACCTAACCAGTCAAATCATTTCCCCAGTTCTTCTCCATCTGTTTTCTCACAACAGTGTTAACGTTCACTTAAATAAGCATAGCAGCATTAACCTTTTGAACTCTTTGTCTCTCAACTCTGCTCAGATCAGATTTGTGGTCTAGAAAGTTGACTCTTCCCTCAAGTTTGACAGATTTTCTTATTATCCCCTGCTGACCTGTAGAGAATTGCACTGGCTCAATTCCTGAGGCACCTACAAGTTTCAGATGGACTCAGCCTCTCTGTTTGATTGCCTGTCATAAGAAGCGTCAGTGGTATGCTTCTGATTTCAGTTTATTCCTTTCCTTTCAACAAATATAATGAATTCTTTTGCACCCTTGTACTCTTCTTTCTAGCAGGCCTTGCGTATCACATTTTCATCCTCAATGCAAAGACTACTTCAGAAAATCTGTCTCCAAGAAAAAATTTTGACAGTACACATAACAGCAAGTGGATTAATATGTGCTTTATACAGATCTGATTTTACTGATTCTGGCTACAGGAAATTGTATATAAATCACATAAGCCATTACCACTTTGATTCAATCTTCCTATTTGCATAAGTACTACTAGTACTGATGACGCAGGCTGATAGGTTAGGCTTAGATAGAGCAAAATGTTGATGAAGATGGCTGTTCTTCATGCATGAAAACTGTGGAAGGAATTATGACCCTTGTCTAGAGTATAGCTGAAGCTTTGGATAGTGCCATTCAACACAGAGGCTAAGTAGCTAAAAGCATAAGCACACTGAAAAACTAGTTTGGATTTTAAAATTCCATGCCTTGGTGAATCTCCAGTAACAGTCCAGGTATGTATTTTTAACCCCTAATATGACTTAGGTCAGCCAGTTTTCATTGCCATAGGTTGATTTCTCTTCTTTCACTGGCAGCTGTGCTAATATGAATTACATCACACTAGCCATGTGAGTTACCACAAATCAACTGGCCTCTAGTAAATTGGGGTGAACTTTAGACCAAGAAAGGGTTTTTCAGATAGGATTGGTCCTGCTGTTTGAATTATGCTCAGGCAGAGCCAGAAGTATAAGCACTCAGAAAGCTATAGGCAAACAGTATAGGTATGACCTTGGGAGAGTGTTTGAGGGAGGAACATAATTGAAAATTATGGAAATGCTTAGAATATGGAGCAAGGAAGCTGCTGTATGCTCATTTCAACCCTGTTTGGGAAACACCTTTGGTATACTTTTATAAATTAGCAGAAACAAGAATTTGTCATCTGAGGACAACTGTCAAAATAAGGGCTAACACTAAAAAGAGAGATCCCAATAAAGCAGTACAATGCATAAAGAGTGGAGAAGGGAAAAAAATATTAGAAGTGTCACTCTTTTAATGTAATTATTCAGTTGTAACAATCTCTATTTTCTCTGCCATGGGTTTATGCTCTAGTTTCTCTGTAGCTCCCACAGCAAGCTTCCTCCTGCCCCCTGGTTTGTTCTGCTGAGAAAAAGCTGTGAGAATGATTGTACAGAGATAAGAAAGGCCAAAATTATAGACAAGGTTGAGCTTGCTTAGGTGGTATCATCTATAACTCAATGGTTTAAGAGAGAAAACACAAATATAGACAGGAACAGGATTAGTGTGGTATGGTACCAGACAAGAGTCCCAGGCTGAGCATATAATGATTACTGGAGACAGTGACACCTCTCTGGTGCTTTGGGGAGTGGCAAACACTGCTCCAGACAGTAGCAACTCTTTGGTTCATCAGGGTGATGAGCACATAAGTGCTTAGCCTAGCACTTAGTGATTCCTAGCTATTATTTTTTATATGTTTTCCTGGGAACAACTGCTTAAACTCCAATGAACAGCTTTGTTCATGGCATTAGTTATCCTTGTAGAAAATCTTTGCGTTTCTCTAAGATGCCTGAACAATGCAATGAAAGAGGAGCTATAAGAAAGACAACAGAGAAAGAGCAGTGTAATGAGGTCACTGTTAGCCCAGTGTTTGCAGCATTTCATGGAACAGGTCTGTTGCTCTGCAGGAGCACTTGCTCCAGCTTCAGTACTCACCAACACTGGTATCTCATGTGACCCAACAGGACCTGTTGTAGACCACACTGATTCAATACCACTTGCACAGACTAGCGACACAAATGCCACAGTTTAACCCCTCAAATGCAGACTACAATCCCCCCCCTATTATGCAGAGCTGCTGTGATGTGAGTCAGAAAGTGATTCCTCAAGGAGCAGCGAGACAGCTTTCCGGCTGCCATACGACTCTCTGTTGGAGCAACTGACAGGGAAAATCAGACACCAGTTAACTGAGGCACTGATCCAAAGCCCCTTTAAACACCTCGGTGGCTCTCCTGGAAATAAGATGTGGGAGCTTTTGAAAAGATTACCCTTAATCTGTCACAGCATGCAAAACAACTTAATACATTTATCATCTTTTTTCAGCAAGTGAATTCAAATCCCTCTGCAACAATTTTTTACTAGCAAGTCAAACTTCTCCTACATGGCAAATGTCTGTCCTAATTATGAAAAAGGTGGGTCCTTTTGTTACTGACTTGTCCTGCAAATGCCAATCCTTCTGTCAGTGGGAGTTCTGCCGCTGAATCCAACAGCAGTAGCTCTGAGGGACCACTGGTCTTTGTGTCTCTTTGAAATCTTGGTTTGTACTACCATGTTTGATCTAGTCACCTCTCAAGCACCGGCTAAGTCACCCTCAAGCACCAGTTCAGGTCAACAGACACGAGCTTGCTTCTTAACCAGGACCCAATGCACCATGGATTTCTTTTAACCATTTAGCATCTTTTCTTCTTGTGTTATGTTGAATGCTGCTCTTCTCAGCAAAGTAAATGAACTGTCTTTTGTGCTTTTTGTGATGATTTTCCATTTGTGCTTTTAACAGCAAATCAGCCCTGTCAGGCTTGTAAAAATACTTGAGACACAGTGCAATAGAAATCTATTTTGTCTTTCATTTTGTATCCTGTTTCCCAGAAAGTATCAATATTTGCTTTTCAGCCATACTGTTTGGGTATTAAGGTATATCCTTCACCATCCTCAAAAGCTGATTATTCTAATACAGCTCAGGAAAAGTCTAGTATTTGACTTCTTTCAAGTCAGAAATATGCAGTTTTATTTTAAAAATTCTGTTAGATCATTTGGCATTAGATATATTCAAACCAAAGTCACCTTAATACTAAAAATCAAATTGTCAGATATTAGGTGCTCTGGCTAGCAACTATTAAAGAGCGGTAGTTGCTCTGGAGTAAGTGCACATTTCTCAGTGGCCAGGTATAATTTTGAAGTGCTTATTATCCATCTAAGCATGGAATTTTTAAATACCTTGTTCTATTATATCCATTCTATTACATTCATTTTTCAGCAATTTCCTTTCAAAATTAGATTTGTGCTAGGTTTCTTTCCCTTAAAGCAGTGAACCAGAGAACTGCAGAAATCTCTATTGCCTCTCACACCATATTTAACGTTTTACATGTATTAGATATGGATTAACATCTTGGTTTGGAGAAGCACATGTTTTGTAGAATTTAGCAGTTTCATTTTAGAAAAACTAAATCAATATACCCTTCATTCTTCAGGAAAAAGAGGAGGATGTTTTCAGTCTTCTCCCTCACAGGCATTATTCTCAAGCTTTTCCAGTGTGACTGGGCTAATGGCACCGTTATGATCAGTGTTTTTGCAGCATAATGAAACCTTGTTGAATAAAATGGCCTTTTTTTCAGTCGCATAAATCATTATTTGCAACACGCTAAAATGTGACAGTATGAAACCTTTTCCAGTCTAACAGACTGTGCGGTTTTAAAAAATTAATTTTGAGCTCAAGAACACAATCTCCAGGACAGAGGGTATTCTGTTCTGGAAAATTTGCATAAGCCAGTAGGGACACCACTTAGTCCCCTACCAAAAAGAGAAAGTGGGGAGGACACACAAAGGTGATGGGATTTCTCCAGGCAGTTCCCTGGGTCCCTGGTGGCTCCCACACGTTGGTGCTGGCTAAACTGAGCAGATGTGCTGCGCTCTGGCTCAGGTGGACACAGCACCCTGCTGTCTAGTCATGCTAATTAAAACAAGCCCTGATTTTCAGGCCCACTGTAAGTGCAGTGAGAAGGTAAGGTGAGCTCTGAAAATGCCGTTGAGGATATGCTGAAACCAGTTAGAGAAGGAATTGCTCTGTGGGCCAGCTGAGACAAGGCAAGGTGGGGGTTGCGTGGCACTGGAAGAGGGGAGCAGCTCCCCTTCACAGGGACTGGGGCCAGGAGGATGCCTCTGCTCCTCTGGCTGCAGCCCTCTCCTCTGCTTGGCTCAGCTTCTCATTCCTTGGCAGTCACTGCTGCCCCATTTGTAAGCTTTCTGTGCTACAGTGCAAGCAGGAAGGGAGGAGGGCACTGGGGAGAGAGGAGTGTCATGGCAGGACCACCCAGGTACTTTTCCAGGTGAGGAATGAGGGGGAGAAGAATCTATTTGCCCCGGGACCCAAAACACCTCTTGGTGTGGGTTCTAATAACACTGCTGGAACAACTAAACCTGCAAAATATTCATAAACACAAGGGTTTATTATTCTTTTTATTTTTTTTTTCTTTTTTACTTACCTTCTCTTTCTTTTCTTCATTTTTTCCTTCTTCCTTTCTTTCCTTCCTTTTTTTTCTGTTTCTTTGTCTTCATCTCTATATTTTTTCCTTCTTTTTCTTTTTTCTTTTGTTTCTATTTTCTTACCTTCTCCCTATCTTTCTCTTTCTTGCTATTTCTCTGTTTTTCTGTTTCTGTCTCTCTTACACACACACAAAGATACATGCAAACAGGCCACTTCTCTAGGAAACTCTACTCTATACTTTGATGGCAAAAAGCAGCAAGGACTCTCAAGAGCATCAAAAATGGTACTATTGTTCCACCAGTTTAATTCAGAGATGTTCTCTATGGGTAAACCATTATTTTTAAAGCATGGTTACATAAAGAGTTCATTGCTAAACAATCCAGGATGTGCATTTATAATATCAGTTTGGGGGCCAGAATTGTCCCTCTAAACATTCATAGGCCATGATCAATAAAAGTTGCTGCTGATGATTGCAGTAAAACACCTTTCCTTAAGCTTAGGGGAAGCATGCATGAAAAGGCAGTTTCTTTAGAGTTACTTGATTTGAGTAAATTCAAATCCTTGATTATCTCACAGAAAGCCTCATAAAATAAAATACATAGTACTCAACTACTAGCAGATCCTGGAGGCAATATTACCCTTCTTTCCTTATAAGTTTAAAAGATGTTATTTTCATGATTTTCAATCATTGTGGTGCTACAGTCTAGTCACTCACTTTGGACATCATTACAAAATATTTACAATGGCATAAATTATTGCAGAAACAGATTTTTAAAAAGAGAAGTAGCAAAAAGAACATTATTTTATTTAAAAACTTCTGCGATTTTACTGTCTAATCAGTAGAAATTCTGCATTTCAATCTTTTTCTACTTGCAAAATATTTGGCAAAAATATTTCATAAAGTTTAAAAAAATTAAATAATAGGCCTTTATTGGGGGGAGATATTAGAAAAACACACCAAAATCACGTACTCTGAAATATTTTTAATGAAATTATGAAAAAATCAGAAGTGCAGGCCCAAGGGTAATTTTTACTATAGTAATGTAGCTTCCCCAGAGCTGTAACTTGCTCTCAAAGTTAAATAAAGGTTTGGTTTTTTTACTGAACAACAAAATACCAGCAAAAGGAATTTATAATGATCTTAAAATTCAACATTAAAAATGAATCAGTCTAGAATTGTAAATAACACGCTGCTCTGCATCACTTGTGAAGCAGCGGAGGTATTTGAATCTTCTCCAGTTTAAAGGGCTGGAGCAAAAGGTACTTTGAGGTCCTTTCCATCACTGCTTTTCCATAGTGCTGTGATCAGAAACATCCATAAAACCACTGCTCCATGTGACAGCATATTGTCTTCTTTCTTGGAAGACAAATAATGCAATCCTAGTGCCAAGTAATACAATATCTTGATATGGTCTCATGCTGTCTCTTTTTTCATTTATTGAGCTGGAAGAGACTTTGTTAGTACATCCTACAGTAGCAGGGCAAAACCTAGACAATGGGTGCTTGTTGTCCTAAACCCTATATACTAGAGTCCACAGTCTCTCTAGGAAGCCTATTCCAGCTTCTTTTGGTTCTTATAGCCATTTTATTTCCTCAGAAATTGTGAAGGAATATGTCTCACATCTTTCCATCAGCGTGTGATTTTAAACAATTAATCACAACCATTTTGTAGCATCTTTTACACATTAGAAGACAAAGTAATCATGCCCCTCTTTAGTCTTTCCTATTTTAGACTAAGAAAACTCCATTCCCATCATCACGGGACAGATGTCTAACCTCTTTTTCTTCTTGATACTGTTTTATGGATTCTTGACAGTTTTTCTTGAAGTGTGACAGCTGCATAGGGAGATGAAACTAGGGTTGATGAAACTTAAATACTAATGGGAAGTAAATAATTACCTGCCCTTTCATGGGCACAATACTCCAATCAGTATATTCCTGAATGGGATTCCTTTCTTCTTTTGCTGTAGTTGCACAATGGATGCTGGAAGATTTTGTATTTGATGAGTGCTTGCTGTAGGATATCGCAGCGTCCCACTCACCATTCTTCACAGAGCAGCATGGCACAGACACAGTGTCTATTTATGGAGCCAGGACTCCTGCTATTTAGAAGCTTGTGTGCATGTGGGTCCCATCCTAATGTGGATTTGCCATTGTCAGGAAAATTCTGTATACCAGAATCCATGGAATTTCTCCTGACTGCATAATATTGACATAAATGTCATTAAGTCTTATTAAGATACAATATACATGATACAAAAGCAGACCTTCTGCCTGCTTTTTTGTACATTTATCACCAGCTATTTAATCCCTTTTTCATATTTGGCTTTTTAATTTCATTTTTGCCCTCCTCCTAGGCATAACAATTTATGTTTATTTATACCGGCTTTAGTTTGCAAATTGTTTTTCACAGTTTTTCATGACCATCTTGAATGTTACTACTGTCCTCCAAAGAAATTGCATATTTTTCAATTTATGACACTACTAAATTTCTTCTTAAATCCAAGTTCTTAATTAAACCATGAAGCTGAGCCAAGTCCAGGATAGACAAGTCACTATTGTTTACTTGGATAACAAGTATTATTTGCAGATAACAAAGCAGACAAAAGTGTTTCGTGAGACAGTTTGGGGCACCAAAGAAGAGGTAATGTTCATTGACCACAGGTGTTTGGAAGAATTGTGTTTTTGCCAATAAAAGAGTCAACAGCCACCAAGCAAGGAAAAGCATGAGGAAAGATGAAAGCAAATATGAGAAAAAGAACTTCAAACCTTGGTAAGAAACTAGAAGTCCTGAACAGGAGGAAAATCTAGTGAAATAAAGTAATAGCAAGAAATAATAACAAGAAAGCAGCAAAGCAAATTAGAGAAAGACATCCTTAACTGCTGTGCCTCAGATGTTTCAAGTTGTTTCTATGGTCACAGAATAAGAAGGTCAAATCAGATCAAATAAAGCAGGGCAGAACTGAACAGCACAATTAGGCCACAGTCAAAAAGTAATTACTTTTCCATCCAGTAGAGATTGCATGTTATTTCTTAAAACTTTATATTATTATCTAAATAATAGACACTAGCCAGAGAAGCAATTGAGAATGAACTGGGGAAAACCAGCTAGAAAGTCACTTGGCTAAATATTATAGCATTATAATTTATATTAAAGCTTAGATGAACTTGAAAGTCAGACGCTGGTGAGTCTTTCCATATTTATGTTAACTGACCAAGAATCCGGAAAAATAAAAAATGCAGCGCAGCACTAAAACAGAGTAGTACTGGGAAAAAAATTAAGCTACCAAGACAGGTAAAGTAGCATTCCTTTTGCTTTATACTCTTAGCATTCAAATATTTTGACATAATAATTATGATTATGATCTATATCCTATACTATTGATGGTGTTGGTACATTGGATAACACTAACTCTTTATGAAATCTTATTTTTACTCCATGACCCTTCTTCCCAGTTACACATTTTTCTCCATGGGACATGATATGTAATTCACAATGATACAAGGCATTATGTGGTCTTCACATAGATTTGTCAGTCATATATCTCTCTAGAGTGGTTCTCAAAATAAGCCAACTATTTTGCAGTGCTGAAACCAATCCTTGGTAAACTAAATGACACAGTACTCTGGAAGTTTGTGGACCTTTTTAAGCTATCCTGAACAAAGATAAAACTCACTGTTTAAAAGGGTGTGGCTGAGGTAGAATTAATTTTCTTCAGAGTAACTGGAATGGGGCTGTGTTTTAGAGTTGTACTGAAAACAGTGTTGATTATATGTAGATGCCTTTTGCTACTGCTGAGCAGCACATGCACAGGGTCAAGGCCTTTTCTGCCTCTCATGCTCCTCACCCGTGAGCAGGCTGAGAATGCACAAGGAACTGAGAGGGGACAGAGCCAGGACAGCTGACCCCAAGTGAACAGAGGGGTATTTCATACCCTGTCATGTTCAGCATGTAAAGCTGGGGGAAGAAGGAGGGAGGGGGGGGCTTTGGCGGTGTTTGTCAAATCACCGCTACGTGTGCAGAGCCCAGCTTTCCTGGAGATGGCTGAACACCTGCTTGCCCATGGGAAGCAGTGAATTAATTCCTTGTTTTTCTTTGTGTGCATGCACGGCTTTCCCTATTAAACTGTCTTTATCTCAGTTCACGAGTCTTCTCACTTTTTCAATTCTCTCCCCCATCCCACCAGGGGCAGTGAGTGAGCAGCTGAGTGGGGCTGAGCTGCCAGCTGGGGTTATACCATGACAAAAGGTACACCTGTCATTATGGATTCTTTTGCATATGTTATCCTTAGTAGCACATCTTCATTCAACATGGCAAGAATCGGTATACAGCACCTAAAAATCAGTAGCACCACTCCACTACTGATGGAAATAAAGCCCAAAGTGGTGTGAATCAGCCTCCCCATTGAACAATTGTCTTTCTTCAGAAGCCCAAATTATCTGTGTTATTTACAGCACAACAGTGGCTACCAAATTCAAAAAAAGTTTTGCAAAACATTCCCACATCAGAGAGAAACCATGCTGTGGTTTTATTAAATTAGTTACTGTCACTCCAAACCAGCCTTGTGTCTGCACTGCACTATCACTCAAAAAAATCACTTCTAAAATGAAAGCAATTCCTTCAGCTCCATCTGCCAGCCCTGGAATCAAGAGGGTTAAAGAAGCTATAATCTATTTCTACCAAGTGAATAGAAAATTAGGATCTTTCACTTTCTTTCTCCCTCATGCATCTGTAAGAAAAAAATTATTTCACTGGAAATTATGATTTCATCAGCTGAACTGAAAATCAAGAAATAGACCACTTTAAATATTCACACCACCTTGATTAAAGCAGGTGTCTCCAAGCCTTATTATTGCAAAGTGATTGTCAGAATTTCCATTGTAAATCTCTTCTCTCCTTTTCACTGGTTTTATACTTATGCCTTGGCTACAAGAGTACATTCCAAGCTGGAATTTAGGCTGGCTGATTATTAAAAAGAAGAGAATTTTCCTTTACAAATTATATTAAAAGAATTATACGATTAACAAAATGTTGACTTTTTAGTATGGGGGAAAGGCAGGGTTTGTTTTCAGTATTTCACATATTAGTCCAAAACAGTAACCACAATCTGGTAGAGAAAGCAGAGCTGAAAAATTGACACTTTTTCCCAGATGGCAAAGGAATTCTCTGAGCTGGCAACCTGCTATCCTACTTTAATCTGCTTCATTCCTTTCAGCTTCTGGAATGGAACAAACAGCATGGGACAGGAAGGGATGCAGTTATTCTGATTACAGAAATCAGAGGCCTCACTATCATATCATTCCTAGTCTTTTACTATGTTTATTCTCCTGGTAGCCTGTGAAATACAGAAATGCTTTTGTCCATTTCATAGATAAGAAACAAACATAAGAGATTTTCACCTAATAAACTCAAGGTTAAACATCAAGACAGCACTCAGTTCTTGTGTTCAGTGTTTAGGTTATGTTGCAGCTAATAATATCAATTGTCCCAAGAGACATATCCAGAGACAAATCTAGGCACTGAAAATCAACTGTAAATGCTGTTGAGTGCCAGTACCACAGCACCCAGTGACATGTTTTTGGCCTGTGCCTGGGCACGGCTTGGGAGTTAGCATTGGCCAGAGACAATTCCTAGCAGGAGAGAAAGAAGAGTTTAATAGCACTGGCATTAGCTGCTCCCTGTCAGCTGGCCAGAGAACAGCCCTAGACATGCTTAATTTACTACTGCAGAAGAAGCCAAAATGGTCAGCACCAGCTAGTACAGTACATGGGAGCCATGGCTTTGTGCTGAATTACGTCTGTGTTAGCAGCAGCCTTTCTCAGATTTATGTGTAAGAGCCCCCTCTCACCCCATCATATTCCTCAGTATTTCACTGTGGCTGAGAGTGTGGTCTTTTCTCCTTTTTCCATCTGTGTTAAGGCTCTATTGATTCTACTGATTACCAGTGTAGCAGCAATTTTTAGTGCAACTATGATAAGTGAAAATTCATGTGTATTGATATATGGGAGGAGGAATGTAACTGCTCAAAGGAATTGGCAAATAAGACCCAGACTGCTTTTTCTGTGCACTCTCTGTAATAACCTTTCATAAGTATTTTATTCTCTTTTAGTAAAGATTCAGTGTTACAGGTCCATAAAATGAAAACATGTGTTCTCTTTAATATGCATTCAGAGTGAAAATCGCTTCACTCACATAAAATCTGATAATTGGACGTTATATAGGGAAAGTCTGAAAAAAGAAATGAAGTATCCTGTGAAGTGGCACTAAAGATGTTTCGCAATCCTGACACCAGCCACAAAAATGTCTAAGCCATCATCCCCTGCTGGCTTGAGTAAGCACTACTTTTTCCTTACATCTGCATGCAAAAACTTTTAGGACACAAACCGACATCTAACTGAAATAAGAAAGAAAAAAAGAGTAGTGTAAGAGCCTATTATTAATAAAATCCACTGTTCATTTTTTACTTTGAAAATTATTTTCAAATACTGCTTTTAATTATTAAGCCTGCATGTGATTAAATGGCATTGGTGACATTGATTTAAATATATTTTGCTGTTCAACCCTTTTTAAAGATCTGCTTTCGCAGAGGAGGGAGATAAACTTCTGCTTCCTAAAATATTAGATGCACACAGAATACTCCCCTTCCTCCCACAAATCTCCACAAGAGCTGGATTATTTAACACTGGCCACAACTGCGCACATCAGAAAGGGATTTTTTTGGTTTTATTCTGAAGTCTGTGTACACTTGGTTATACACATTTCATTTAAGCTTAGCATCCCAACCTACAAACCAGTCAATACTGATGGGAGGCTTTTATCATTCTAAAGAGGTTGAGCCTAACACAGCTCAAAGACAGCTTTCAAAAGGAACAGAATGAAAGTGATGTCAAATTCAAGCCCACAATTGGCTCCAGAGGACTGCTGGTTTTTTTTTTTCTTCTGCCCTTTAAGGTATATAACAAGTAGTGTTAAAGTGCCTTAATGTTTAAAACACAAATTTGTTTCAAACTACAGCTTTGAAAGTAGGGGGCTGCACTTTCTATAATGTCATTGGATACTTTTTATGATACCACTGTGGAAATATTGATGCAGCAATAACTCTCAGTAGGATTACATTCTGGTGAGAAGCAAAACAAAATGCCTGAAGTGATCCCACTGTGTGTTAATCACATGGTTAATTTGTTAAATTTGCATTTCATTTGTTTCTGTAGCTTGGCAGAAATTTTATTGATAAGGAATTTTCTTAGTGTTTTGTTTTGAGTTTATGTGTTGTTTTTTCTCTCCTTTGTCTTCCAAGAGATTCTGCAGTGATCAATCTATTTTCTGTTCATGACTGTCATAATTACTGACTGAGAACGTAGCTGAGTAAGAAGAGTTAATGATAGGGCATAGTCTTTTGTGTAGTCTCTTGTGTAATTGTTGCTTTTCTGAGTTCGTAGGTTGCATGCAATTTGATTTGGTTTTGATCTTATTTTCTTGTGAAATTGCTTTAAGATAAGCCTTTCAGTGTTTGGGGGGGGGGGGGGGGGTTAAGTCTTTCTTCTCTGTTTGATTAATTTTCATCCTCTTGATTTCCTTATTTTCCTTTATAGCAAATGATTGGGGTGAGAATTCTAATATGGGGCCAGGTAGAGAATCCGGCTCTCCTGCTCCCCCCAGCTGTTGAAGAAAAATTGCAGAAGTAATTCAGCTGCATCAGCTCTGAAACACACCTGGCACTTCTCTGGCCAGACACCTCACTGAATTAAAACCCATCTCTTTTGAAAGAGAAAAATATTTGCATCAGGGCTTAGATGCACAGAAATGACAAAAAAAGTCCTGGGTAGCAACAGTTTCAACCCCATATCTAACCCAGAATAATACGATTCTCCATAGGAGAATCTAAAGTTACACCAAACATTTCTTACATAGGTTGCAACTCACTGAAGCTGCACATGAGCACATCCTGGGCTAGACCATAGTCATCTAAAACACAGGGTGTTGCAAATCCCTTAGAGTAGCAGAAGAGAAGAACTGGTGCATGAAATAGCATTGACACTAACTGATTAGATTTCATAGAAAGTATCATTAAATGTCCTACAAAACAGAAAACCCTTGTTTACGCATATGAAATTCCTATGGAAGTATGGATTGCTTATTACCCTTCACCTGACCTAAAGGATCCATTGCTTTCCCTCAAAACTGCAACTCATTTCAGAGACAACTCCGAAAGACAACACTATATAATTAATTATCCCTCAGGTATGGAGTTTTGACTGGAGTAAGGTCTTGGGACAAGAATTCATCAGAGCAGAAAAGGAAAATAAGTTGCAACAACAGGCCAAGTGTCTCTGGGTCTCATAGAGACTTCTTATTTCTCTTTTTCTACCTTTTTTTCCCTTCAGGAGCAGTCACATACCCATTAACATTTTCCTAGGCAAACTAAGAGATGACAGTTGCCTCCCTGTTTTGTGTTGACTACAAGAATCTTCTTTGGATAAATACAGGGTTTCATCTTTCACTTGTTCCAGATTTCTTTTGCAATTACTTTCACTACTTCAGTCACTGATATTCCTTCTGACACTGACTAATGGATCAGCCAGCTAAGTTTCCATAAGCACAACTGTATTCCCAAACAAAAATCTTTTGAACTAAGGAAACCTGGAGGTAGTTGCACCATGCACTACTGTGTCTGGAAAGGTGGAAACTATCAAACTCAAGCCAATATTCAATGTCATGGCATCTCTCACACAAGGGTATTGAAAATGAGGAAAACTATTTCCTATAGAGCAAAGAGGAAGAAAAGAGGTCCATCTATGTGTCTATGGCATTCCTTTATCCACAGGTATGACACATGCCTGCAGGAGTTCCTAGATGCTAAGAGAAATCCATTAAAACCGTTCAGCAAATGGAAAGGAGATTTAGGTGCACAGGAAAGGTCTGCCAGTGGCCCTTGGGAGGGGACAGTGGAATAATGAAGCTATTTTCTAGGTTCAGCACTAACTGGGGTTCAGTCTAGTTTTTAGTATCAATGCTGATCGGTATCAATACAACTTTCAAAATCTGATGCCACATTTTACTACGATACAGACGTGATTGTAGTATTACTGGTCCTTTTGTCCACATCCAGATTCAAACCAGGAATAAAGTCCTCTCTAACCTGGGTTGTGACATACCTCCCTGTCCAAAGACACAGAAATAAATGCTGAAGCTAAGATGCCAAATTCAGAACTACATTCTGGCTGGAATTCAAGCTGATGGAATAATTCCAATACAACTCATCTAATCAATCAAATTATTAAAGAAAGGTCAATCCAAACTTTGACAGAAAACACTACCTATCAGTCCAATCCAAGGGTATTGTATAAAAGGATCTAAAAAGGTTGAGTATTCTTGATTTGTGAATGCAAAATATATTTTTTTAAAAATCCACTTTTGATTGTATTGCCCACAAAACAACAAAGACTGATTAATTTAATCTTTTGTTATTATCAGAACTACCCAAAAGAATAGAAATAAGAGAAGGAACTCTTTGTCCATGTTCACAGAAAATATGATTAAGGAAGGATTTTTAGAATAAAGCATTAGAAAGATGTCACATTTTAGTCTACATTGGAAAATGTCCTACAATATCAATAGTAACTCTATTATTATGACCACCTGGTAATTAAGGATATGCTAAACCAGTATTTGGGGAGAAAACATGTCCACTGCTTGTGAACTCATAGCTGTTGTACATAGAGGAAAATGCCCTAAAGAAAACTCCTAAAACGTAGTTAATTAACATATAAACCACAAATGTCGGAGTATCATAAATATTCAAGTAGTGATGGATAGTGGGATAAACCCTGAGTGCATGCCATAAGTTTTTTATCTCCATAGCTATCTTGAGTTGGATATTTACAGTAAATTACAGCTGCACATGCTTTACTCCAGAGCCATATGTTTTATTATTCAACCAGATGCAAGCCATAAAACTGTTTTATCTATTTTGCGGTTCAGCGTAGTACTAATAAAATAAACTACAAATACCTGAGTTATAGCTTTGCTGGCATTTTTGCACTCCAGTGAAGTGCAGTGCCAATGCCTCATGCAGTGAAAGTGATCTAAGAAAATCATATGTTCTTCCCATTTCTTACACTTTCATAAGGACCTTAAATATTTGAATGAGCAGTGTTGAGCTATATCTTGTTCTTTTATTGTTTTTCATCACATGGGCTATCACCATCACTGATAATTCATTTTTGCTTCCTGCAGGTTGGAAAGAACCTTCCAAGGAGCCTGCACTCTGTCTTGGGATCTACATCATTGATTTTCCCTAAGCATTACAAAGTAGCATCAAATTACTAAAATAATCGTATGTCTGAGGAAGGATATACTTAGTTATATATAAAATATAATGTTGCAATTAACAAGACATTCCTCTCTCTTTCTTTTATTTTTTTTTAAACTATCATATTAAACCTTGGACACAAGAATCAGAAAGTATGAATTTATCTTGCCACTATTTGGGATTAAGATTTCTTTAAGCACCTGTGAAAGCTGCCCTAAGTGCAAAGAAAAATGTTCTCCATTTATATCAAGTGTGTTGGAAGACAAATTCAGCTTTCATATAACCATTTTTTTCCAAAAAGTAGTGGTCTCAGAGGTTTTAGAATCCTATTTTTGGTGTGGAATGTGACCATAAGCAACATAGTATATACTGGGGTTAGGAAAGACATAAAGAATATTGTGAAAAGATCGCAAAATGCAGCCAATTTTCTGAAAGTTTTTAGATACACTGCTGGTCTTGGACTAATATGCTGTCTCGAGGTTGTCACAGACATGTGTTAATAAGTCTCTCTAGCCCAACAACATTCATTTGACTCTCAAAATGCATAACCTTAGCAGACTAATGAGGAACTGAATGCTGAATGTTTATCAAAGGGGACTCTCTTCCATTCCATCCACCTCTTGCATACTTTCAAAGAATTAATCTATTTTAACAAGGGACCCTCTCCCTATTCTATGGCCCCAATTCAATCTCTAAAACAGGGGATTAAATCCAACATTCTGCAAGTCGAAATTAAAGTGGTCTTGGTTGTTGTTTTTCAAGCTGCTCTGAGTGTTAATTGGGGCAAAATCTGCAGTTTCTGGATTACTATTCACATTTCGATTAACAGAGGAGGAAAACTTTGCCAGAAGTACCACAAGGACTAAGGAAAATTAAGTCTTTTAACCCTTTTCAGCATAGTGAGCAGATATCACTTAGAGGAAGACAGACAATTTAAAATGCTTCATTTCTTTGTACAGAATAATAAAGCTGAAGAAAAAACAAAGGACTGTGTCATATTTACCCCTGAAAATCCTCCAGATTTCATTATGATTGATTAAAATATTTGAGCAGACATTACAGGCAGCAGTGCTTTTAAACCCCTTGTGCTTAGATTTAAATCTGATATAATGCAGATAAGGAAATGTGAAAAATTTCGTATCATGGTCCTACAAGTATGTATAAAATGTAGGAGCTGTTTAGATACTTTCTTAAGTCCAATGCTTTATCATTTTTATGTTGCTGCTGAAAGGATAAGGTCTCAAGTGTGAGTTCCTATGATAAACACATTTTCTTTCGGCTCATGAGTCATAGACAATGTAAAAAGACATTTTCCTCTCAAAAAGCCAATATTGTGAACATCTGGTTCATACCCTTCTTAACAAAATTTGTTCCACTGCTCTATTACATATAAACATCTGTCATTTATATCAAATAGTTGACAAATGCTCTATCTTGAATTCTAAGAACTGTAGTGCTATATCGTTAAGTATCTTTTATATACAAAATGAGAACTGTTTGTTTGTGTTGAAGACTGAATTCTACTCAACAGAGACAACTTTTTTATCAAATGAGAAAATGGGTTAAATTCATATCAACAGTCTTAAATTTTCTTTCCCCTGACAACTGTATGCAATTACTGTAAATCACTCTTCACATAAAAGACGATGACATGCTACTGGCTGACACTATGTGGATAGTGTTTGGTGAATGGTTTTATCTACCTAAAAGACTCAAAATTTTGAGAAGTTACAGACCCTCACAGTTTTCCAGATATTCATTGTTTGTGAATTAATTTATTTTTAAAAGGCAGTTTTCTGCTCTTTTTCAGCGCTATGAGGTTGCTTTGTTCTTTTGCTTTGTTTGAAAGCGATGACCACTGCCATGAGTATGAGTCACATATTCTAGGAAACATTCTTCCTCCAGAGGTGTGGAATCATTTCTGCCTCTCCTTTATGGAATTGAGAGGCCCACGAAATCAAAACCTGGGGCAGCTATCACTCATTTCTGAAGCGCCCCAGCAGAGCATTACAAGCACAATGAAATCACCTGATTTTCACTGAGGCCAGACAGCTGTTGTGTGGTCCCCTCTGCACTCCTGGAAAAAGCAACCTCTACTACAAGGGTAGGAAAACTCCCAGGAGGCTTCAGCCAGGATCTCTATAAGATCCTGTCTCCTTGTGTATTTAAAGTTAGAACTGGGACCCAAATAGGAAGGGCTTTCTGTGATACTATGATTCATGACTCCAGGAAAAGAATCCAAAATCTAAGTATGGCCTCCAAAATCAGCTGGTTTGAGTAGAGTCCACTATTGAGAGCAAGTCAAGATGTGTAAATGAGGTGTCTCCTTCTCTCCATTGACTGTACAGACTAAACAGAGAGTCACCTGGCAACAATTAATAGAGAAATGGATTGCATTTCCTAAATGAGGTGCATAAAGTGGGCAGTCTGCACCTGGCTGTATGAGCTTTAAATTTGCCATCTTTATTCACGATGTATGAAGTATTTTTCATAGCTTTGCAGGACAGGCATTGCACAAGACATTTGTAACTAGCTGAAAACAAAGAAACCCTGTGATTCACTGAGAAAAAGGATATTTAGTTAGATGCATGACAGACCCAGAGGCAACTTCAGAGCTGCAAATGCAATTACTGCTGGCCAGAGACATTTGCTTTTTACTTAAAAAAAAAAAAAAAGTCTGTTCTGATTTGTCTGATTTCTGTCCAGAAGAGAACAACATAAAACATGTTCAGTCTTAGGAGATCTGTAAGATCCTCCCTAAAAAGAGAACAGATTTGGAAAAGGTCCGATTACCTACCTGTGTAGCATGAAAAGATAATTTAGTCATCCTCCTTTCCTTATTATAATATAATAGAATGAATATTGCTTTTTCATTGCAAGATGGGCAAAAAATATGAAACAATTCGATATGCAGCCTATAGTAACATTGGGAAAGCCAAATCTAGTGTCCTAATGAAATCTATTGCAATATAAAAATGGTGTGTTTATTAATAAGGCAGAACATTATTAGATTTTCTTATTGAACTAGAGCATTTCAAGGCCATTTGGGGCAGGGAAAGAGAGCAATGCCTTTACAGTACATTCTTTGTTTCCTTAACACTGATCACCTGTCATACTTGATTCTCACAGCGGACCTTTTATAGCAATTTGCTATTCTGACCTTTGCATACATTTTTTGCAAGCTTTACTCTGGGACTGTTTAAGTTGGGATGGGTGGGCATATTCTGAGTAGGGTAGCAGTTGAGTAAGGAAGGATTAAATTTCAGTTGTGAACTGGCTGCATCTCTTGAACCATTCATTACCAGACTCCCTAACATTTGGGCTTTCAAAAGGTGATGATTTTTTGTGTGGAAAAGGGTATTTTGTTGGCTGGACTCCACTGAAGCATACTTTCAACATTAACTCCCTATTGGCAGCAGTTTCTGCTTATGATTTGTTTTAATGAACACCAGTTTAAACTAGGCTAATCATAAAGTCTGCTGGAGAAAGGTTAAACCCTAGCATACTTTATACAAGCCCAACCTAACCAGAGATCGTGTACTGAGGATGGTAACCATGCAAAAGGACCTTTCTGAGTGTGGGAGTTAAGTCTATACAGGATATGGTAAGAATACATGAGGGAAATTAACATTTTTTCATTTCTTTTTTTTTCTGTTACCTCAGTTCTCCATCTCCCTAATCACTGCATGCACCCACACCTTCTGTTTCTCTGAGCCTGTGGATGTCTCCCATCTGCTGTGACCTCTTCTACTCCTACATCCTCCACTGATCTCAGTTCCCTCATGCTCCATTTACATCCTCTCAATATCCTGATCACAATGCTCTTCAGTGTCCACCAGGCATGTGTCTTTTCATCTTCCTCACATATTTCTGTGGTTTCCTAAATCCTCCCTCTCACATCTTATGCCAAACAGCTGGAACAAAAAAAAAGAACAGCTTCTAATTGAAAGCCTCCAGTTGTAAATATCATATATTTAAAACAACTTGTTGAATGTTCCTAATTAAATCCCCTCATAATACTGAAAGGTCATCCTTACCAAAATCTACAGAAAAAAGCCAAAGCTAAATTGTTAAGTTTATTACTGATGTCATTAACTGGAAATATATTTTGCATTAAAACTAAACCACAACCACGTATTATAGGAACAATAACTGTAATCTGATTTTTACCTAGCTATACAGAACTAAATTTTGAATAAAATTTTTTTTTCATGCTCTGGAAAAAAATTAGTAGTTCTGATGAAGTTTGTGAACCAGCAGGCAATCAGCTTTACAGCAGGACATCAGCTAAACCCCCATTGATAGAGTGCCCGTATCATTCTGCATCTGGTTTGTATCAGTGTTGCATTTCTAATTAGACCTTGCCAATCCATTTGTCAGTACTGCTCTTCAAGTGACAGGATTGAATTTTTTTTTCTATAGAGATATCTGCCAGGATTTCATACATTTTGATTTAAAATCGGTTAAAGCAATCATGGATTGTGAAATTCTCTTTGGGAATAGCAACCATTAAAAATTGAGGACAAAATTGAATAGGTTAAGAATTAAATATGAAGGGACAGATCTTCAGATAGCAAAAATTGTTATTGTTATTCCACTGATACCATTAAGGTTGTATTGATCCAACTCCGCTGAGAATTTGCTGAAAAGTAGTACCACATCCGGCAGCCAGAAGGAATAGTGAAAAACACAGACCTGCCCCTTATCAGAATCCACTTTGCTCACAAAAGGAAGTTATTTCTTTGTAGCTTTATATTAAATTTTATTCTTTTGAATATTTCTCTCTGACTTACCTTCAGCTCCCTTGGAGCCTTTTCCCTTTGAAAGGTAAGGATCTTAGTATTTCATTATTGCAAGGAACAATTCCTTTATGCAATTTAAATGTATAACTAAGCACTTGGATCTCAAGCCTTGAGAGTACAGTATTGAAACAGTGAAAGTTCTTTCTTGAATACATAACCCATTTCAATTATACATATAGTGACTCCATTTAGTTAAGAAAATAAAGCAACACTTATTTTATTTGCTAGTGTGCTATTTATTCTTTCTCTTCCTTCTTTCTACTGCAAACATCTCTGTATGTACTTCTCTGTTTAGTAACATTAACAGATAAGCCTGTGGAGCCTGGAAATCCTGCCTCCAAGAGAGGGGGGGAAAAAGGCTACAAAGGGCTCAAAAGAAGCTGCAAATATGGAGACCAGAGGTGATATTTCTAATGCATGAGGCATGTAATACCATTAATTCAATACAACGACTAAAGAGCTTTGGAGCAATGCTACTGCCTCATCCAGACAGATTCTGATTAAGCCACACAGATGTGAGAAACTGTTATGGATCAAAGATTGATAAGATATATGTTAGGAAAGAAAATAGTTTAGAAAGATTTAGAAAACATATTTAGATGCTCTGAGGAAAAAGAAAATATGTTAGATATAAGTTATAGAATAGATTGTTATGTGGTATTACAAATCTGTCAATAAATACATACTTTAAGGGGCACTGTGATAATGGAAAATTTAAAGGTCTTATTTAAAATAATTTTAAGGAAGATAAATAGTTCAGTTGGAATTCAAACATCAGCCTCTTACACATAAAACAAAAATATCTAAATTTAAACTCTGGTTAACTAGCTCAGCTTCTGAAAGATCTTAAACCATTGGTGGATTTACAGAGACACTACAGGGTCTGTAGCACATTCCTCTATTAACACCAACACTCCAGTGTTAACTCTGGGCAGCCAAATCACCCCAACTTGATTTTTCAAGGGCTGCACAGGATTAATGATAACTATATTCCTTCCTGACTACAAACATCTTGCTCAAAATCATAAAAGAAATACATTAAGCTCAAAAGCTTAGTAGAATCACAAGTTCCTGAAAATCAACAGACAAGCCCAGGAACATTATTTCTGATTCCCTTTATTTGCTGCCTGAATTCAGATTAGTGCCTTCTTTTGAGAAGCAGTAGTCTTGAAATAGAGTGAGGAAAGGTGTGCACCTTGAGGAGCCAAGATATGGCTGATGATTGTAGTTTGTTCATGAAATGGCCACGAAATGAGATGGGTTTCTGGAGAAGTCAACGCATAACTGGCATGCTGGCAAATACACTTTTTATGTCCTACATTTTTGTGGATAGATGTTCTCTGGATTGTTTATTAATATGCAGAGTTTCTAATACTTCCCAGCACATTGCTTATCTTGGTGTTTTAAAGAAGGATTCTGTGGGAAAGGGCTACTGCATAAAAGAGAGAGTAGGCTAAATCATGATGAGGGTTTATGAGCGGCCACTGACATTACAAAATTTATGTACTAGCAGTTGCTATAGGTGAGAATTTATATTCCAGAAACAGTAGTTCTACATCATAAGCTTGCTCAAGGGCTTTCCAATGGAAGCTTCTTGGTTATACAGTTTTTCTTGTGATATATAGCTGCAAAAAAATTCTATTCTATTATTTACTTTACAAATTTACAGTTGCTTCAGATCTTTTCAGGATACACTCCTCTAAAAAATGAAGTGAACCTAAACAAAGGAGTTTTTCAGGGAGTTATCCATCTGTTGCTACTGTTGCATCCTTAGATCATGCTGAATTCTGCACCCTCCCTGAAGGAAGGTAAAGAAAGCAAAAAACACCACAAAGTAACATTAGAATAATAGTATGCAGAAGGCCCAAAATGAGCTATATTTGAAACTGTTCAGGGAAGCCATTTTCTGTACCCATTCTAAAACCCAGTGTTAAGCCAAGTACAGCTGTGATGTCTTTCTCTGCACACCTCAGCAATCTGAATTACATGTTCCAACTCTGACCAAGCTATACCCCAGGGAAACCTGGGGTCGAGCCAATGAGGAAGCCAGGTGTGACTGAGTGAGTGTGGGGTGTGTATTTGGGAAGGGGCCTTGGTCCCAGCTCAGGTGGTTCAGTGTGACTGCCAGAGGGGCTCCTGGAGGGGAAGTTTCCCTAAAAGAGGCTATGTCTCACTGAACTTACCCTGGTGCTTCCTACACTATAAGCAATTTCTAGCCTATTTTAACATCTAGCAGTCATGCTGCTTTAGATGTAGGACCTAAAGCATGCTTTTTTTCTGACAACTGAAGGAGTATAGCACAACATAGTGTGGCTGCTGAGCCTTAGTCATTGCATAGGTGGGGTTTGGAATTCTTATCATTAGGTTTATCCCCTGAAATTGCTTCTATTTGGAGCTTTCTTGTGCTTAGAAGAGCTAATCCCACTGCTTAAAGGCTGTAGAGAGGAATACATGCTTTGTATATAATTATTCTCTTCAGCAAGTTGCCTGGTGAAAGTTATGATGTTGAGTCCTCAAGGCACTGCATAGCAGTTTTATTAATATCTGGGTGAGTACCTCCAGAAGCAGAGTAAAATGTCTCTTCCTAGTGTTCTCTTGCAAGTCTCTCTGGTTAGTGAAGAGCTAATTTCAATCACCTGTAATTTTTCATTTTCCCACTGCATGTCCGATATATCTCCTATTACTTTTTTTTTTTTTTTTTACTTTTGGCCTGGGCAGAGGTGTTGGTATTGAGTAGATCAGCAGCACGTGACAGAATCCCTGTTGCAAGGAGGAAGAAAAAGTGAATTATGTAGTTAGCTGTACTGGTCTGTAGATTTCCATTAAACAGATGTCTCTGGCTTGCTATCATTCACTATAATTGCAGTGTCTGGAAAGTTGCCTTTCCCTTGAGACTAATCTATTTTAAGTTCAATGGATCAGGGGAAGCTTTTGAAAGATTTGTAAAATTCTTTACACTTGACTTCTTAAGTCCAAGGAAAGACAATACTATGTACCATGCATGCTTCTTAGTGAAAAATTTATTAGAATATTACTTTAAGTCAAATTCTTGTATGAATTTCCACAGGCAATGGATCACCACACACACACACACACACAATTATATACATAGTAATTGTTTTCAGAGATGGCATTTAGAAAAAATCAGTTAATTTTAGTTACAGTTGTAATTATAGTCTTTTTATTTTTCTATATTACCCATGTTTTCCCACCAGCTATGGCAGAACTGTCAGGGCAGCCAAAGGTTGCTGCAGAGTTTCAGACACCCTCTGAAGGAGAGAATGTTTTACTTTAAGGCATTTTCAGCATTTTGTCCAAATAAATATGGTATAAATAGGCTAAAGAACTATTCCTTTAGTTCTTCTTCAGGCTCATTTCTTCACAGAAATAACTTAGACAGTATTAGAAGCTCTAAACTAATTTTTAAAAGAAAATTAAAAAACCTTCAGAAGAAGATACCCATCATGCTCTGAAATCTCTACTGGGCAAAATGACATCTTTCTTGCCTAGAAATTCAAACTATGGCAATCCAATTAAACATGTTAACCAAACGACAACTGGAGAGGCAATCTTCTAAAATCTCATTTCTATGACTACTGTAATCTCTGTTCAGGTCTCAAAATCAACCTAAGATTCATACAATACATCAGTGGCGTAATTACACCTTAGTTACTCCTCTCAATGCCACATAGCTTAAGATAAGAGCCCTACATTATCTTCATGGGCAATGCCAGTAGAAGGAAAGCAGTGGTAAAAAATCAGTGGTCTAAATTTTTTTCATCAAAAGTCAAGAGTGACCAACATTTCAGCTTTCAGTGTACAACAAAAAATGACACATAATAAGTACAATTCTTGGCTCATTGACTACATTAATTCCTGAGAGAGAGAGAGAAAGAAAACAAGTAACAATTATACATGTTGCTTAATCATGGCTGGAAGGTGCATATCTGCCCTGTAAAAAGAACTGTGTAAAAAAAAAGAATAATATTTGCTTTCAGTCTTTGTAATGGAGACCTTTTAGACTCCATCTCACTTTCCCTTTAGGGGTTGCCTAGGAAGAAGCCTAAGGGATATTAAGAAAGCCTGGTGTTAAACAGGCACATAAATAAGAAGTGAAGCACATCACCTGCACTCCAGGTGATAAGCTTTCAAATGCACCCAGTCTTCTTGTAAACAGCTGTGCTCAGAGATCAGGAGCACTGGGAAATACTCCATATCTGGGGTCCTTTCTCTAGCACCTTAGGTTAAACACAGCACTTATACTTCTTTTTGAAAGAAGAAAATCATTACACTGAAAGACTGATATTAAATATGAACCTCTGAACCCTAATTTAACAAAAAACTACATCTTGCCTTCTCTTAGAAAGCACCATTGTACATATCTTCTTGCAAGGGCACTGAGAGTTTCTCCCTGAGGGGATGCAAAGGCAAACTACAACCTTCCACCAGTGATCTTACAAAAAAATCTATATTCAGCTGCTTTACATTTCAGACTGGAAAAGGCTGCATGAGTATGTCCAGTCATGCCTGAGCATGCTGGTTCCAGTCTGCTCTGTGGTGCCTTTGGCTGTTTCAGAGGCTGAACTTGCAAAAGGTACAGTATTCCAGTCAAATACTGAGATCACAGTATAGGCATTTTCTCTGGCCACTGTCCTCTGTGTAGATTCTCCCACCTTTTCACATAGCTTATAACAGACTATGGTAGCAATGAGAAGAGTGCCCACTGCATCAGCCCTGGGCAGTGGTAGCAGTCACAGCTGAACATCAGACCCATCACATGATATATTATCAGGGATTACCACCATCAAACCCATGGCAAGACTAGTTGAATTTTTGGGTTTTCACAGAACTCCTTCATTCTCCTGTTTGGGCAGAGTCACACTAAGCACATTTGCTCAATCTGTTCCTGCATTGCCACCAGCAGTGCCTCACACGGCGCTTGTGCCAATAATGCTTTTAAAGGAATTTTTCTGTTCTGTTAGCATCAAACTTCTTTGGAGATCATTCTTTCCTCCTTTTCTCTTAGGCGTGGATCCCCTGTTAACAGGTTTCTCCATATCTGGCTGTGTGAATGAGAGACTTTGAGGACTTTGCTGTTTCAAGAGACCAAGATGATTGACTGCAACAGCAGTACAGTAATGGAGGGAATCACTAGGGGGATGTTGGAGTAGACAGCTGTTATATTATTTTGAACAGGCAGTTTTCCTTATAAATATTTACAGTATTGAAAAACAGACAGCTATTGTAGCAGTGATCTGGAAAAAATTTTGAAAAATGACTGGGATTTTCCCTGTGAGACCAACATCAAAAGCTGTAACTAAATATACTTATGGTCCAATATTGCATAAAATTTGGGCTCAACCTGTATTTAGGAAAAACTTCAGTGAAGCACTGTATTTTTTATGTGAGGAGGTCAATGTGACTTTTGTTTGAACAAATATTTCAGTACCCCTACCTATTGTTCACAAATTTTACTCAACCTGAGACATATGCCTGACAAAATTGGCCAAATGGCCCTTTGAGAAAAAGGCAACTTCACAGTCCTCATGGAAGCTGGCTTGGTTTGCATCAGTGGAAGATTTGATCCAGAAGCAGAAATCAGTAAATTTATCTAAAATCATTTAAATATTTTTTCTGAAAAGTTTCTGCTGCTACTTCTGCTACTTCTAGCATCAACTCCTGAACATCTTAAATAGAATAAATCATTTCTAATGTCCACATCAAACAGATTTGAAAAAATCACGTTATTAAATTTCAAGAACTAAATATTTGAGAGAGCCATAACTGAGTTGCTGTTGTTGCTGTTTTAAAATTGGCTCCTTCATTATATAAAATGCTGTACCTATAAGATAATTGACATTTCCTGTAATTAAACCTGCAATTAAAAATGTTATCACCACTTAAATAACTGCTGGAGAAACAATTGGATGAAAAGGAGAGCTGAAAGCCAACGAATGGTCTTTTCTCAGAGTGTGAATAACAACAAGGTTTCATAGTCTGTCAGTCTCAGTACCAGCAAGCTTGTCTTTGAAAAAGCTTCCATTTTTCAAGCTGTTAGAAGGATTGCTATAGATCCTGGGGGCATATGCCTGAAAGAAAGATCATAATTCAGCAATAGGAGGTCTGCTTATCTCACTCAACAGTGAGCTGGCAGAGGATGAGCCCCACGCTTTGTTTACAGGGGGAATAAACAGCATACCTTCCCAGTGCCTGCGTGGGCTGTGAACCCCCTGGAACAGAGGTGACGGAGGGATGGAAGAGCAAGGCACGGACCGCGAGGGAAAAAACTGCGCCTAAGTATGCAGGTGTGTGACTAGTGGGACTCTTCACACCTTCAAAAAAAGCAAAAGACTGCCTCATCCTTACAGTATCCCTTGATCTCTTTGTTAAACTGTATTTGTAGGTGTCTATTGAAATGTCATTCAGGAAATACCATTCAGCTTCCCTTGACACTCAAAAAGGGAGGACAGTATTAAGTGACCTGTGTGGTGAAAGGAAAGCTGTGACTCAATTTTATATAATTTCTAATTAAATACAGATAATTACAAAAGAGATGGGAAAATGGGAAGAGGAGGGGAAAGAGGGAGAGAGAGAGAGGAGAAATTAAAACCTATTTATAACACATTTTTCATAGAGCTGAATTCTGCTATGCCTACTTATTTTGAAGTGAATTGGTCTACTTGTAAAATATTCCTCTACAGAAACCACAAAGGTGCAGGAGAGGTTAAACTGATTATAACAGCACTGTGATGATTTAGCTAGTAAGAACTGGTCATTTCACCCTTTTAGCAGAAATGTATTTAAAATCTAATTACAATGGTGTATTTTAATTTGGAGTTACAGGTGACATTCACCAGATAGAAAGATCAGTAATTACCCTAGCTGACTGCTACAAAACCAAGACAACCAAGCCAAAGAAAAAGAAGTGTTAGCTGAAAAAGAAATAGAGCATTTAGACATGATAACACTATTGTATCAAATAGTGATACACTTTGCCTTTGGTTTCTGATTTTCTCTATAAATTTCTAAATAGTTTCCTGTTTGGATATTACAGGAAAATAGATTGAAATAAAAAATATTATATTTAAGTGCATCACCTTCTACAAACTGAAGATAAAAACTATTATTTATATTCTGCTACCTATGGTCCAAAGGTTTATCTGACTTTACTTGACCATGCATGTAAAGATCTTTAAGAATTTGACAAAGTAAATAATTCTATTTTCCTTCACATTTTTTACCCCATCAAAGCTAAATTAATGTAAAGCAGTTTTAACTGTTTTAAATAATCAGCTTGCCTGTCTCGGTTCTTCATGAAAGATAATGAGGTGTATTTGATCAGAAGGTTCATTAAAAATGATTGCATAAAAAAAAAGGAAAGTCATTCCAAACAGTGTTGCTAATTGGAAAAGATGAGTTGGCGTATGACTGAAGTTTGGATCCAAGTTCAGAGCCAAAGAAAATGTGTAACAATTTGTTTTCCCATGTGCAATAGTTTGTGTGATGTTATGACATTAACAAGCCCCTCAGTTATAACAACTTCCATTTTACTGTGTGATGTTGGAATAATTTACGTTTTTCAAAATTACATTTGAGTTTCTGAGTATGAATTACCCAAGAAAGTAATTGACTGTTTAGAAGTCAATGTTCCTAATAACCAAACAAGTGTTGAATCACTTCATTTTTCAGCATCACTCATATTCTTCATATGATTTCTGAATTGAGCATGTCACGTCACTGATACCTCTTTTGAACTGAATTAAAGGAAAAATGGTAGCTGGAGAAAGTAATTATTTTTCATGTTTCATCTGCATAACTAATGTCAACAGAGCAACAAATACTATGATTTCTTTAACTCGTGATAAGCAAATATTGTTTGAATAGCCCTACAGACCTCACAGATGCATGATTTGCAGAATTGACTATCACATACAATCCTTACCTTTTCAGAGGAAAGCAAGCATTGTCTTTTCAGCCATAATAAGAAGCTTTTGCTGTAATAGGAACACTCACAGTTTAACATTTAAGATACCCAAATAATCAGGGAAGGTAAATGCAAGGGGAAAAGGAGAACACCAAGCCAAAAGAAGATCTCCTCTGAAACCTACAGCTGGATTTCAGCCTGTGGAGACTATGGATTACAGAAGGAACATATGATGAATAAAATTTACTTCCTCAGCAAATTACATAGCACTTTCGAGTACAGGTGGGCAATAGGGCTGTGAGTTCCCCTCCAAAATCTATCCATCCTAAGCACCTTGTTGGAACAGAATGAATGGCATATCTTACTCCACTACTCTACAGAAATTTTAGATAACAAGCCTAAACCAGACTCCTCATTTCTGTACAGCTGATGGGTGAAATGAATCCTGAGTGCTCTGAGCTCTTTTTGGGGGGTTTTGCAGGAAATCACCAACATTCAGTCAGCTGCCCAGGATCTATGGAGAATAAGAATTGGTTAGTTTTTAATAACTGGGTTAGGTGGGGTTTGGGATAAGCAGGCAAAGCTTCAACTTGATGAAACAAAGATGTGAAAGTACTACTTCTCTTGTGCAGACAATGCATTTGACTACTAGAAAAGTAAATTATGCTTTTTTAAAAATTGCATCTGTGGTATGCATCAACCGCCTTCTCGGCTGAATGTGTGTACCTTGAGGTTCTGCTGGGCTGTTCAAGGATAACTTAAAAAGTTTGTAAGGTAATTAACAACCTTAGAATGAAATGTTATTAACTGCTGTGTGTTTAAGACATGGGAGTGTATTCTTCATCAAAGACTCTAATCAAGAAACAACAATGAAAAATACTGTGAAGAAAATGTTTGTTCTGTCTTTTTCAAGAATCTGTTGTGTCTTATGTAGTTATAACTGGAGCAAGTAAGAAATTGGGTCACATACTATTTCTCAAGTTAAATTCTACAGGAAATAAAGTCAATTCTAATGGTTTTTACCACCCGGAACTTGACTGTTCATTGCTTTGCCTTTGAGTGATGGCACTGTTTTGATTGCAGTTTGTACAAGGTAATGACAATACAAGACACAAGAGTGTAGAGTTGAGTTATTGCATCCTAAAGCTTTGAATCTGAAAAAGTCCCTCTATATGCAATTCTTTCTCTCAGAATATTCAGAGATGGCACAAATGTTATTAAACAGGCATTAGACAGAATAACTTACAGATAGAAATGGTACTGCTGATTGTTCATTGAGGAAAGAAAAAAGTATTGATGGAATCTATCAGTTGGTGTCAGTTGCACCACCAAATTGCAGAGGATACCTTTGCAACAGAAATTGCTAAGAACTTTGTTTGGATCCAGGGAATCATTAAACATCTCAGGACTCTGTTTTGTGAAGAACTGCTTCGTACTATGCTTGCCCAAAAATAGTTTCTGCAGAGAAACATTTAGACAGTGTGCCATTGTAAGCTGCAGGTCCTCTGAAGAGGCACGGTGTACTGAATATTAACACCATTTCACACATTCCCAAGATGTATGCAATTACCTCGGGGAGAGGAGCTGGGAATGTGAGGTCTCAAGGGCTTAGATAATGACATAAAATAAATTGCAACGATTACCCATGTATTTTTCCAAGAGACATATTATTTAAAACCTGTCTCGGCTTTCGAGAATGAAAGACAGAGGAATGTCCACTTTATGAAATTGCTATTAATGTGTGACCTAGAGTTGAAGACAAGGTTAATTATGGGTTTTTAACAGAAGTATCATTCTGGTTTAATATCACTACCCAGGCCTTAAATATTGAAGTAAGTCACATTTTTCTGGGACAATTGCCTTTGAATGAAGAATGGCGGGGCTCTGATCTTTGCTGACCCTACTGACTCCCATTGTGTAATCCATAGCAACAGCGTTGCTACAGCAACCCGGGAACACGTCGTAAAATAGGATAAGACCATGAAATCCGATGTCATACTTCCATGAGATGCAAAATAGCAAATAACTTCCTAAATCAGATTTATTAAAGGATTGATATATTGCACAGGAATTATATTGGGTGAATCCTAAATGAACAGAGTAAAACTGAATGAATGGAAAGATCAATAGAAGGCAAGCCAATCTTTTACAGGATGCTTTAGTGTTCTGGTGAAATGTTTGGTGCTTAAGACAATTATCCTCAAATCATGTGCATCTTTACTAATGTCTTTGCTCTCCTTTTTCCTCTCATCTGGATCTTGTAGGCAATCAGGTATGCTTAATCTAATCCCAAACAGTTATTCCTCAATGAAATGAAGAAGATCAAACTGTAACCAGTGCTGTTGGAATGAGACGGAATTATTCAGGATATTGTATACAGAGTTTCATTTTGCCTTGTCTACAAGCTGATTTGTCCTTGGCATAGTGTACACTGATCCAGCCAGCATGTAATTTACATGAATGTTCACAGATACAACAGACAAGCTGGAAACACTAAATTATACTTTCTGACAATGAAAAAATATTTTTGGCCACAATATGCTTCAGAACAAAAGCATAATATCATTATAACTTTTAACCATAGATGTATTTTTAAAATCTATTAAATATAACACCACTGAATCTAAATTATCAGCAGTTTTTAAAAGACTTTTATCAAGAACACAACAAAACAATCTGAGAACAAAAGTCTTATTCACTAGGAAAAAAGTTCTTGCTTCTCAACCCTCACATTTGTTAATTAATATAACTTTGCAGTAAGCTTAAGTCCGTCTCACTGAATGGGTGGATTGTGCTATACATATTATAATAGGCTCAGTAGCTACACAGCACAATGCAGGAATTTTTTTTTGAAGGATTGGTTCTTACACTAAACAATTTCAAACAGTTTTTCCCTGTGTTTTACAATAGCCAAAGCTGTATATTTCAGAAGAAGCTGTAAACTACTTACACTGTATGCAGCCCTAGATTCTGTTTGATAAAGCTAAATTTCTGCCACAGCACAGATGGTGATCTACCTATTTCCCCGAGCACAAGGTTTGATGGCTCCTGTAATTTGATTCCCTTTTGTTAGTACAGCTAGTCAATGTGGAGTGCCTTTCTCTGAAAGTTCTGCCTGTATATTAATCGCCTGTGATGCTCTACTGCACATAATATGCTGCAGACATTCTGCCTCTATAGGAGATAGGAGACTGTAAAAGTATGTTGGTCAAATCTATTAACCTGGCTAACATCTGCATCTTTAAAGATGACCTACTGATAGAGAAAGCTCAAAGAGATGATCATACAAATCACAAATTCAAACAACAGTAGTCCTGTTAGCAGATAAAATGGCATGAGTTGATAGATGCTCTTTAACTACCCATATAGAAGAACACTGCAAAACAAAACAAGTTATTTTTCAGTTTGTTTAGTGGCTGTTTTCTTCTCTTCTTAAGGCTGCTATGTTACTCACAAAAAAAAATCTGTAAAATTGCTCACTTTTTCACTAAGCACATGAAAATTGATCATGCACTTATAGAAGGAGTTTTGTTTTTTATAGACTACCATTCATATTTATGACTTCTGAAAACAAAACAATATATTACTTTGGGTTTCAACTAAAAGCTAAAAACCACGGTACTTTATTTAAAAAGAAATCAATACTCCTCAACCAGCTCTATCTTTCCTATAGTTATCTGCCACAGAAGTTTTATTGGAAACACAGATTATCTTTGTAAACTAATTGAAACAGGTCAGCAAAATAATTTGATTTTATGGCTGAAATTCTAATGCTGACGTAAGATTTAAAGTATTTGTGAAATCTTGCTGCAGACTCAGAGGCACACAATTGAATATATATATATATAATACTTTTATACATGTATGTATGTTTTTGGGGTTTTTTTTAAACAAGGGTAAGATATACATAGCTTTGGTTTCTCTACTGAATTATACAATTATGTCCACTAACTAGTAATGTAGGAAAACCTTCTGGAAGATCTGTTTACAGAAAACAAACAAACAAACAAAACAAAAAAAACAAACAAAAAAAAACAACAAAAAGAATTTTCCATGTCCATTAGCTGTAATTACAGCAATACTTTTTTCAGTGAGGTCAATTTCAGAGTTAAAGTAGAAACTCACTTAGGAACTTTTTTCCTTCACTTTGATACTACATTTCTATAGGGTCTGGAGCCATTTTAGTCAGGTAAAAAAAATGTATTAAACTGAAATTATGTTGGAAAACCAGGGTTTCTTTTAGGCTTAGAAATAGGAAGGAGTGTGTAATAGTAATTTTTGGGCATCCCCTTCTGCTGCAGAAAGGACAGTGAGTGAGTCCTGAATCCTGTTTGCAAAGGGCCTCACTGCAGAAAGTGTTGATGTTCCCAGCAGTTGATGAGGGCAGTTCTGGCTTGTGGGGCAGTGTGACTTGAGGTGTGATCACTAATTTCAGGTGGCTACCACCCTCTGACCACAGGACGGTCACTCTCCAGAGTACACCCCATGAAGAAGTGCCCCTGACCACCTAGACTGGAGGGACCTATTGGCATGTGTGTCAGCACCTTCCCTGTCCATGTGCCCTGGTTTTCTTCAAAGAGAAGAACAACTAAAACATAGATACATACACTCACCTAGATCTTTTTTTGTATGGACTTCCACTTCAAAAAAGCATTTACCTTTCTTGTTTCCTAAACTGAAATAATCTGAGACAGTCATGAACAATCTTAATTCCCCTACATAGCATGTAAGATTGGGATTTCTGTCTTATAAGCTCAAGCTATCTGCCATTTATTTCAGTTATCTCCTCATACTTCAGATTTTCCTCCCAGTCAGGTGGGAATTACTCATCTATTTTGCTTCCTCATATCCCTGGATGCATGCACACATATAGGCACACATGCACTCATGCAGGAGGTCACACAGACTCTCATGCTGGAGATTCAGAGGCAGCAGGAACACCTAAATTAAGAAGTACAACCCACCTCTGCTCCTTCTAAATGCAGGTCAGAGTCTGACCTACTGCTTCTTGCTACTGAATCATATAATCTGCAATCACTGTTTCATAATCTTTATTTTCTTTACCTTAAATAAAATTAGTCACAAAATGTCCCACGAGGGTTAAAATATTTTCAGTGGCTACAGTCTACTTTACAGATGATTTTTTGTCTATACAAGTTTCTCTATTTTCACAGAGGTCCCCTTCCCTGTTATGAGTCCTATTCTGTGTGAAAAGCAAGCAATGCTAATTGTTATGTCTATTCCCCTTATGTTTCCTGCTCCACTGGCATCAGGAGAACTTTGCCATTAAGCTCAGAGGGTGTTGGATCCAGACCTAAACAGGTTCATGTAAGGCAGTAACATAGTTTCCTCTTGTTTGGAATGGCATCTCTCCTTCTGCCTATTAATGTCCATCCAACACATCAAAGACTGGTTGAGTCAAGGCAGGTTATAGCTATAAAGAACATAATCCCCACACACAAAGTTTAAGGTTAAAGGTATGACCTACTTTAGCTAAAAAACAAAATGGGCTTCACAGGTGTCAGAATTCCACTGCAATCAAGCACTAATCTTTGTTTTGCAAGAGTGAAATAACAACAAAAGCAATTTATCTGTAAAATGACAAGTTGACTCTTGCCAGCTTTGTGTTAAAATGAGACTTCTGTAGGTATTTTTTAATGTATTTTTAATCATGGACTTCTAATTCTTCACATATGTGAGGTAGGGAGGGAATATTTATATTATTTGATTGTTTTATCTACTTTCCATGCGCAATAATTTTATCAGCTAAAAAGCTGGAAAATATTCTTATGACTAAATAATTTCATGTTTATCATTAATTTTATTTTTTTAGCCAATCCCCATGACACTGTTCTAACTCTGATAATGTTGATAGAAGGAGGAGGAAACATTTACACTGAGTTATCTAAAATGCAATTCATTCAAAGACATTGTCAAATGTATAAAGCACTCGTCAATAAAGTGCTTTATACATTTATAACAAAAATACTTCATATTGCATAAAGAGATGCCAATCTTTTTTTACATCTTCTATATTTTCGTAGATTTATATATAGCTTACTTTTGTATGTAAGCATTGGTTCTGGAAAGAACAAATCATAAATAAATCAGATTTCTATTAAATTGTAAAATATTTAGAGCTGACGTTCTTGTATTAATCTTTGAGGTGGAATTTACAAGAATGCTGGTGCTGGTGCACCAATAATAAGCAATTATCACCTCTAGTTTCTTTGGTTTTTCCTTATTTTGCGACCTGTTGTTATCAAATAGGCTTGCAGAATCAGAGTAAGTCTTTATCTTGCAGACTATGTAGGTAACTTTGATTTTTTTTGAAAAGCAATTTTTGTGGCAATTAAATTTTGATGGTCTGTCAGACATGTGCAGCCAGTAACATAATTGGCTCTAATTTAAAAAATAATAATTTTTGCTATACAAGTAGCCAAAGAAAACAACGCAAGGGGACTAAGGGTCAAAATCTGAGCCAACTGCCTTTCCTCAGGAAAAGCCTGTAGTTGAGACAAGGGGAAATCATATATGAGAATCATTTTCTCACTCTATATATAAATAAAGAGAAGTTTTACCGTGAAAATATTAGCCATGAGGTTGTTTCTGACAGATGTCCTTACATCTTGTTTTAATCATAGTCCAGTGTAATGTTTTTGAACTCTACCTCATTTCAATATATATTTACTCAGATAGAGGGAAGAATGACAGCAAAATGCAAAATTCAGTTTTTATTATAATTTTAGAGTATAGAATATGCAGATAGCCATCATTCAAATCATTACTCACTAGAGCTGGGCAAGTAGGAATCACAAGATTTAATAAGTGCACAAATGTTTCACATTAAAATCTGATGGACTTTATAGTACCTGGACCTAAAAGCCAAAGGAGATGAAAATAATAATGAAAACTATGTGGTGGAAGAGGTAAATTATTATGATTTTGTTTTCTCTTGCTTGCCCCTTCATATCCATAACAACTCTGCCTCTCTTCAAGAGGCTGCTGGTTTTCATGACCGTGCAGGGCAGAAGAGGATGGTCACTGCTCCCACTCCAGGTAACTGGATTTCTGTTTTTCCAGGTTTCTTTGTTCTGCATTTATATGGTCTCACTTTAGGTATAGCACCCTGAAACAGGAATAAGGAAGCACTTTACAGTATATACACACACACAGTGTACCCTTTACTCAACTCTGTGCTGGTTTCAGGAGGAAAAAACATAGTATGTTTTATTTATTCCTGTTGGAGTTTGCAGTGGAAAAAATGGGCTTCAGTTAACACAGCATGACTCCTGCAGCATTTTGTCATGTGTCTCCTCTCAAAACATGAGGAGTTCTCCACATCTCCCTAGCACACATGGCTCTCAGAGCAAGAGCTGGTGTGTGCCTCCTGCACCTGAAGGACCTCAGTGCTCAGGTACCCATCTCCAGCTGTACCCTGGGGGTGCTTCAACAGAAGCCGAGGCTGCTGACCTTTCTTATCTCTGACTTTCTGCAACACTTCAGAGAGGAGATTTGGCTATCAGCAGATACTGCGAGAAAAGGCTTTCTGATATTTCCCACTGAAGTCTTACTTTCACCAAAAAGAAACCTCTTCACCTCACTTGAGAAGGCTCTGAATTTACCTTTTCCTCATCAGGCTCCACAGGGTTGATCACCATGCTCCCCATCTTTTCATCTCTGCAGTTGGTTTAATGGCAGGATACACATGAAAACCCTCAAATACATGAGGAACACACATGAAAACCTTTCAAAGCAGTCTGGGTAGATCTTCCCCATAGCTTTTTAAAATTATATTTGTTTATTTTAAATTAAGGCTAAAATACAACCATAAATGTGATGTTTTAGGAGAAAAATACTGCTGTGAAGGGAAAAAAATCCCTAAAAATATCTTATTGTTTGTTCCAGAAAGATCTCATGGAGATGATCGACTTTGCCTAATATTGGCAGAGTCAGTTTCATTTTTTAATAAGACAAGTAAGAAGCAAATCTGGTTTACAGTCAGCTCCATATGCTGTTTATGAACATCCTTTTCCACTCACCAGAAATGCATTGTTTAATAGCTGTGAAACAGCATTTAAAGAAACATCATTGATTAATATGGTAGAGACTGATACACCAATCATTTACTTTGAGCATTCACTGATCATTGTTTTAGATATTCAAAAGGGGTCTGGAACAGACAAAACGAAGAGGTCCTGTAGGTCTAGATTTATTTCTCTAGGGATTTCTTGGATACTCCATCAGGTTTTCTGAGAAGAAAAGAAAGAAAAAATAAAAGCTTCCTACCCTCTGAAACACTACAGAAAAGAATCTCACAACCAGAATTTGAAAACAGAGGTACTATTAAGGTTTGGCCACCCAAGGGATTTTTGCACACATCCAAGACAGAAATGTTTTTGTCATCCTCACAACGAAGGAAGTCAGAAAAGCCAGTGTTAATCAGGAGGTAATGTAATTTCAAACATGTCCTTTAGAATATTCATAGTACCACTGTGTTTAACAGTGTGTCATGACTTTGATTGCCCTGACTTCACGTAACCATCTTGGCTTTAAAGGGCTTGATTTTTGGAGGATGGAGTTGAGGCATGTGAAACTGCTAATTCAAAAATCTAATTTTTCTAGCATATATAGCAACACCTTTAAAATGTGAAGCTCTGCCATCAGTTATCTGAAACTGCTTCCTAATTATCTCACTATTCCTAGGATATGGCTGCTCAGAAGTGAGTTCCCTGAAGCACAGAGCTATCTCAGCTATCTTAACATAGTTAGCTCAGACATCATTACCACTGCAGTGGAAGCAGTCCGAGTTAATTTCTTCTCCTCAACAGAGCAAATTGCTCTAACTTTGGAGGAGATAGTCGCAGAATAAGAAATCGCCAGTTTCCATAGACATGGTGTACAACCTCTTCTTGAAATCAGCTTTTAATGTGGACACAGTAAATCATCATGAACATTTGTGTAAACTACTGGGGATTTTTCAAGTGGTGTCAGTTTTTCAGGTATGCAATAAAACTTTTTTTTTTAGCCTGTGAAGGAATGAAATGGCAAAGCAAAACTGAACATTTAAAAATGTTGTCATTCATGGTACTGAAAGATCAAGTAGTAGAACTAAAGAGACAACCAGATGCATTTAGGGAAAAATCAATGCATATGAAATATTTCTTTGAGGACACACGCCTAGTTTTAGACTCCAGAGAGGTGACAAGAGAGGGAGACCAGCTGCAGGGATGGAAAAGATGAGTGAAACAGAGATAAGGCACAAGAGAAACAGGATAATAACAAAGATAATGATTGAGTAATTGTGAAGACAGATATTAAGAGAGGAAGGAAGCATGGCAAGAACAGTGAATGCAGTAACAGGGTCTAATATATCAACTATTGGGTATCATAGATAGTGAATCAGAAGTTTTAATACAACATGGGAAAATAAGTAGGAAAAGGACTGACAAAAGAATGTAATGCAGGTTAAAATATTTTTCACTGGAGGAAAAATGAAATTATAGGGAACTTTGAGAAAGAGAGTGGCCTTTCAAAGAAGAAAAAACATTGAAGCAAAAACATTGTGATTTTTTCTCTTTAATTGAAGTTCATCTTTACTCTTTTGTCTCAGTCTGCAGTAGTTGCTGCTCATTTCTGAATTATTTATACTGTATTAGGGGGGTACTATTATTATTATTATTATTATTATTATTATTATTATTATTATTATTATTACAAAGTTGTATTCAGTTAACAGCTGCCTTTGTTTCATAGGCACATTGCTGCTGGGAAGCATTTCATAAAGACTACATCTGTTAGCAGGCATCCTCAGTGCCCAATTTGCCTCTCAGGTATTATCCTCTTGTTGGTGGGTGGAACTGCACAACCTCAGCGAGGGAACTGCACAACCTCAGTCCAGGTAAACCAGGTAAACCAGGTAAACCAGGTTTGTCACTGTGTGACAAACAATGCAAATCAACACACCAGGACATGTGGCACACTTTTGTGGCAGATTTGTGTCATCAAAAGTGAAAGGAGAGGTACTCAAGAGGAAAAAGTAAAAGACACATCATGGAGGAGGGCGTGGTCCACAAAGCCACACCCAGGTAGTGACTATTCTAGGGGAAGTCCTTTTCACATGAAGCCTGATGAGAAGATACACTCCATTTGAATTTGCAAAATACAAATTTGCTCAAAACATGCTATGTGAAAGCTGCATCAAGGTTTTTTTCTCTTTTTTTTAACAATCCCTCTTAGTGAATTAGCAAAAATAAAACACAGTATGATATTTTAAATGTGCTAGGCTTTGCATTGCAGGTCCACAAGAAAACTTCTATAATCAGCTTAAGGTCTCCAGCACAGATCTCAACTTTATGTTATGCAAAGAGCTGTAATCAAATGTATCACAAACCATGGCCCTGTATCTAGAATTAAATCAAGTTTATCATATTGTCCAATAATTAATCTTCTTGAATTTTTTACTGAGATACAGAACAGAGAATGTGCTACGAGAATGCTTGGTTGTGCAACAGAAAAGTTGTATGTCGGTTGAAAGTATCAAAAAAAAAGTTAGACTTATGCAAGTTAGTATTTTTTTTCCTTTCTCTCTTACAAAAAAAAAAGAAAAAGTACGTTCTTGACCTTCCTTAAACCAAATCTAGTATCAGTTATTAATCTATGAAAATGAGTCAAGCATTGAAATTAGCTCATTCTTTTTCTTATCATTATTATAATCACTTTCTTTGTGGCTACTTCCCAGTTAATTCAGCTGTAGATAATACCAAGCATGCAGGTGTAAGTTAATTTTTCTGAAGTTTTTAAACATTTTCATTGAATTTCTCATACTGAAGCTAACAGATAATTTGGTCCCCCACACCATTCTGAAACTCCGTAACAGCCGTTGTTTGCCTTCCATACAAATGAGGCTTAAGCATCACATTACCACGGGCTTCACTCAATACAAACTGCATTTATAGTCAAGGACACTGAAAGTTTAAATGATTTGAAAGTACCAGCAAAGCTGCAAGTCTTCCAGCTGAAAAGGCCTTTATCTTAATAGTTAAAACTCACACCTGTTCAGAGGACCATACCAGGCCCTTAATAATTAATTTATGCCCTCATAATATTGCTGTAAATTTAAGCAATAACTTATCGCATGATCCTTGAATTGGCTACAGACCCAGGAATGAATTTCACCTGTGGTGAGTGTTGTGTGAAGGGAAAAAAATGTATGAGAAAGATTCCACAGAACTAAGCAAGCTGATAAGTTAAACAAGAGGATTGGAAGAGAGCCTGCTATGATTGGTCATATTGGATAAACAATGTGAGAAAAGTAATCTGAGATATTTTAAAAGCTATTCTAAATCCTTACCTAGAAACAAAGGAGAGATATACTATACTTTCTTTGTGTTAGCCAAGAAGGAGGAGTGAGGATATTGTGCTTTCATTCATGCCTTTGTTGGGGCTCCGATTTTTCAAACATACTAAATTAAAGCCAGAAGAAAATCTGAGCTCTAGAGATATGAAACAAACCAGTGATAAAGGAAAAGACTGAATAATAGGATAACTATTAAATGCTATTTTCCACCAATAATATCATAACAGATGCAGCTCTAATAGGATTAGAAAACTATAGTTTGACATGGAATCCCTGTGATACAGAGCACAAAACCCCCCAGGTCTACAGCTGAAGAAAACTAAAAATGTTGAGTTGTACGAGCTAAACACTAATAACTATCAAAACAACTATTTAATGCAAACAGCAAATATTTAGTAGCAGATACATTAAACTAGCTTTAAAATATTTCATTGACCTGGTATTTGAGCTGAGCTGCAAGGCTGCTATTTCACACCTTGTCTGTGCTGCCAACTTCAGCTTGCACTACACATGTGCTTCATGTCTTTATGCTCCTGACCACACAAAAAACATACCCAAGTGCAGCTTGTACATTCATCTTCAAGTTTTTAGATGTGATTGATGCCTGTAACAAGTAAGTGGATTTGAAGTAAAGGTTAAATGAATTATCATATTTATCTGGGCCTATGAGCTGTTATCGAGCCTTCCACAGGCTGGCACTGAACTTAGAACTGAGTATTTCAAAGTAAAAGGTTAAGGGTTTTATGCAGAGAGAAAAATAATCAAGTAATTGACCAATTCTTTTGCTAAGTCAGGTGATAAAGACACTTTATCCTTAAGTGTCAGGGCAGATGCAACATTGCTTGCAAAATCCTCTATGAAACTCAGAAACATTGAGCATTTTCTTTAAAACATCATCTTTCAGTGGGAAAAGCAATTCAGCTTAACAAGGTAATATAGATGCTTTTGAATTACCTTCGTTTTGTTTTACAGTGGCATCAAATATTCTGACATAAGACTAGAACAAAGTACAATAGAAAGCAGACAAGGATTCTTGGTAGAAAACCAGCAAATTTTGGAACTTGTATTCACATTTGCAAGTATTTCAGGTATGGATTTCACTTCAGGAAATACAGCATACAATTACAATATAACTGTCCAAGCGTTGCTCCTGCATTGCAACCGTATTTCATTCCCCCATTATGCATGATTTCTGAAACAAGTTAGAAAGCTTTATTCTAGAAATGGCTTCATTCCAAGTCATTCTGTAGTGGATATTACTGAATATAATAAAGCCCAGTTACTGTTGAAAACGAAATGGCTGTTATCAATGTATTTGCTGTGCTAGTGACAAGCTTACCCTACATTTGTGGTTAAACAAAGCAAAACTTGGTGTGTGATGCAAGAAAAAAACTAAGATAATTAGTTATCTAAAGTTTATATGCTATCAGTAGTGATGATAAAACACCTTTATTCACACTTACAGAGGCTCCATCTTACTGCTTAAATTTAGAGCAATATTTTGAGGGCATAATTGTAGCAGTGCTCATTAGATAGAAGCAGAGTCATCCTTCATCCTGCTCCACCTGAGCAAAGCTCGTAAAAATGAACTGTAACTAGAGAAAAAAAAAAGAAATGTTGCAACCTGTCAAAGTCTAGGTATACAAACCTTCTTGTAGAGTGTGAATGCATGATATGAAAAATGTATAATAGGCTACCTGGGTTTACTTGTTTTAAATATTCTACATTCTTTTTATAAATAGCTATTGTTCTGAAAAAGAGCAACTGTTACATATTGTCCACCTTGCCCTCCCCCAAGTATTAATTTAATAAGTATTAATTAAATACAAGCATCTGAATATTACAGGACCGTGGACATGAACGCACACACCGTGGCACGTATGTGTGTACACATTACTTTTAGGAGAGGCTCAGTACACCTGCAAGTGAAAGATAACGTCTAATTTTAGGGTTCTAATTTCCATCTAATTTGAGGCTAAACCAATAAATAAACTAAACATAAGCTGGGGCAAAATTAAGTAAACACTTTCTGGACCAAGCTGTGTTTTCCTCTCCAGCAACCCACAATATTTCACAGGGACAACAGGAGTTTATGATGTCAGCCATGTGTAATGGATGAAAGTGGCTGAATCAGTATTTCTTAATGTTAGTGATTATTTCACCATGTGCTATGGGAGCTTATTTGAGTTAATTATGATTTTTGCATCAAAAAAAACCCCAATTTTAAATCTTCCAAGGAAAACTTTTCAGAGTTCTTCTACAGGAATCCCATTATCATTATGATTGGGGTTTTTTGACAGGCCCATTGTGTGGAACAGACTTATCATTTCATTACTCCAGGACATTAAATTGCTCAGTGGAGTGAGCACATTGCCCTCTTGGTGTGTTGAATCATGCAGTGTCTATGCAGGGTTTGCAAAATTCCTTTATCTCCAGTAACCTTTGTGACCCACCCCAGTGACTGACTGGCACCCTCACTGTGTGGGGTTAGGATACCTCCAGGCTTTTACTCGGAGCAGCTTTTGTAAACTGTTCTTTTAAAAGCTGAGCAAGGCCTTCACAGTTATGAAATACTCCAGGAACCTCTTCTGCCTAAATTCTTGCACGAGTGTCAATGAAGCCTAAATGAATGCCTAAATGAGCTCTACTACAAAGAGATAAAAACATTGAAATGGTTGTGTTTAAACTGACCTGTGATTATCTGAATTGAATCCAACATAGATATACTCCATGTTAAAACTTCCAGTGTCCACTAGGAGATTGCTTAAACCCTGGCAAGGCAACAAACATTTTCATTTTAATTGTATCAAAATGATGACCCAGTTTGAATCTTCCCATTTTCATCATCTGGGTCGGAAACTTTGGCTGGTAATGTTGTCAGTAAAATCAGCTGTCCTAGCCAGAAAGCAGATAGCCCTGAGCAATGCTGCCTTCTCTCAATTAGCACTTTACAAGCAAAGTTGGCCCGTGAGTAAATTGGCATGAAAGCTCAATGAGCTAAATCAGATGAGACTGAGCAGTCAAACATGTAAGAAGAGATGGTATTTATCCTGACCAATCTGCAAAAAAGAAACTCAAAAAAGTTGCACTTTCTTATTTTTGGGCTTTTCTTTTTTTTTCCCCACAAATCAGTTGTACAACACTCTATCTAATAATTCTGCCTCAGGGAAAAAGTATATGCACAAAGGTGCAGACTGGATTAGTTTGAATTTGATTTTTTTACACAAATGTTCAAATACAAATCTAAAGAAAAAAAATATATTCCACCATCTAATTTTTGGCTATGCATGAAGTTTAAAATGAGACAGATGAAGTTACTTATTTTTCATTTATATCCTTCTGAAATTACATAGCATTTTATATTGTGAGCACACCTAAAAAATGAAGAAACAAAGGAAAGGTAGTGATTCCATGCCTATCCACAGTAGGCCTTAAGAAAACTGAGAGAACCTGCACAAAAAAACCTCAGCAGCCACAATCCTTCTGCAAGATGCAATGCAAGCCTACAGCCACAAAGCACTGAAGAGCTTTTGAATCACATTATTATTATTCTTGTGGCAATGTAAATATGTTTCCTTGAAACAAGGTGGCACTAATAAAGACTGTTGTGACTTTTTGGTCAAAAAAAAAAAAAAAAAGTATGGAAAATACATTAGAAAAATTTGATATAATAACAACAAAAAAAGTTGATCTCTTCTATACTAGATGTATATAATACTACAAAATGAGTAAGAAATCAAATACAACCAACGGAAAAGTACTGCTTTCCACTTTTCCAGCACCCTGGATCTTAGTGGTTTAAAATCTTCAGGATATTTCTGATTAGATGAGACTAGTTTTTAATATCTTTGTACCTGTGAGCAGCCATGCTGATTTCAAGCTGCCTGTACAGGGAATAGGGAACCAAGTGGAGACACTCTGAATTTCTGCAGAGCATTGCTCCCTGCCTACCAGCGTTTCCTTCTGCATTTTTCTTGCTGGATCTGAGCATTATTGTCCTCAGTTGCTAACTCCACCCCAATCTTGCTTCCTGTCCTTCTGGAGGAATACCTCCCCTCTGCACCAGCAACTCTTCAAACCCCTGATCTCCTGATGAAACTGTTCCTTGCCACTCCACTGCACTGTGAAAACTGATGATGGGATAGGTGTCAGGCGGGACTGGTTTTCTGGATTCTGTTTCCTTTCCTGAGGCCAGAATGGGTGGAAAAATCAAACTGGTTGTCATGGATTTCTAATTCCCTATAAATAACACTTCAAGTCTAAGTTAACAGAAAGTTATGGTTTATATCTGATGTCTCTAATAAAGAGGATTTTTAGGTTTGGTGATTGTGTTATTTATTTTTTCAAATGGCCAGCAAAAAACTTTGCATAGACCTGGCTACACAGAAGCATTCTGGAGAGGCATTTCCAAGATACATTTACACTTAAAATGACACAGTATTTTTCCTTATTTTGTTAGTCATTATACTCCTCTCATTTTCCTTCTGAACTTTTTTTTTTCTAGAAGCTTCCTCAAAGGCAGCCAAGTATGCAAGTTGCCTTTTATTTCTTAATTCCAAAAGGGAATATGGTAAGTGCCTGCTCTGCTCTTTATTAATGCATAGTTTACAGTGGAGATAATCCACATGATCCAAGGAACAAAAACACCCACTTCATGCAGGTGTGTGGGCATGGCTGAGTTTCACTGTGCTGCCATAAATTTAACACAGACCTTGAGATTTATTCACACTGGATAAACATGCAACCCTTCAAATGATTTTGCATCCAATATATCACTAATTTATGAACGTAAATAAATAAACAAAAAGCTGGCACTTGCCTCTTGGTAGAATCTTTGAAAAGCTTTGGTACTTTCATTATTTATTTTGTTTAACAAGGGGAAAATAATGCCTAGTATGCAGTTGTTAACACGTCCTATAAACCTCTAAAACAATTTTTTTTTTTTTGCTCAGTGACAAGAAATCTTCACAGGTTTTTATACAAAATCTGTAAGCAGCTATCCAAGATCTGCAGGTTTTTTCCTCCAGCATTATTCCTCCTTCTGTTTGCTATTCTACTTGGCTCTGCTCTTAAGTGTTAGTAAGAGGTGCCATTCTAAACCAAAAAAGTTTAATCAAAAGCATATAAATTTGCTGATGTGATAGTATATCAAATACAACGGCTGCTAGAGTCGGCTTTAAAGAAAACCCACAACATTCTGTAATACACTGCACTGGATTATGTGTATGGTTCATCATGGCATCTCAAGAAACAAATGCTCCATAAGTTGACATAAGGAGAAATTTAAAAATGGGGAAATACTAAACGAAACAAACATGAATAACAAAGCCTGGTTTTCTGATCTGACCTTCATGGTACTGTCTCTGCACCTACTACCTGCTGCTCTGGTTGTTTGCTCAGGTGGAACAGTGTGGGGGCACAGGGAGACAATTCAGGCCACTGGATACTTGTGGCTTTTTTCCCATCTAGATCTGTGCCCTACCTAGTTTGCCCTCTCATAGCCAGAATATTAACCTTGGGTAAAGGCTGTTCAAATGTGACTTTATTGTTTCTGTTCAATGGCTCCAAGCATTCATGCCACACCATATCTGATCTATTAAGTATGACTAGAGCTATGTTTCTTTTGTGGAGTCATACCTGGCTTTACATCATGGCTGTACTCATGTCTGACTGTACTTACTAAGATCCCTAAACAAGGATTTCTTTCACTTCATTAGACTTGACCATGTGCATACACAGCACATGGGAAGAAGGAGAGACTGGTGATTGTCTGTAGCCAGTATTCCTTATCTCCTGATCCACAAAGCAGCACAGTATTCTTTGACACAGCTCTTTCTCACCTTCAAATGAAAGTGTTGGAAAGACAACTTCTACCCTTTCATTTTAATACATTTTAATCCTGTACTTTACTTTGCCACACTTATTTAGGCTTACTCCACAAGTCCTCACATTGATGTTATTAAAATGTCAGCATACAGTGATCAGGCTACTTTGAAGATCCTTCCTGAAAAAAAATGGAGCAATTTTATCTCTACACATTTTATCATCTCATGCAGATAAAAAAAAGCCTCTTCAAACAAGTGCTCAATAGAACAGGTATCATAAGAATTTATGTGGGCAGATAATTATGTTAATTTGTTGTCATTTTTATTATTGCCTTTTATTATTACAAAACTGTTGCCTATTGAAACAGACAGGTAATTTCCCCTTCACAGAAATGAAATAATCTTCATGTTAATACATTTCTAAAATAAATGTATGCACAATACAAGAAACGTAAGCAATGCATGACTGTGTCTTGGCTCACAATAGAAATGAGTATCTGGAGGTCACAAAGAGTACATGCAAAACAGCAGGCCTTGGTAGGGTGCAGAATGATGTGTGGGAGCACATCAGACAACTGGGAAAGGTTTTCTTGCATAAGAGATGTGTGCAGTAGTATATAGATTTGTGCTGGTTTTTTGTAACACTCCTCCATCTTCTATTGTTTACAATTCTCCATTGCTATATCACATTTCTCATCAGAGTGCACTACTTTTGAGTCTGGGCTTGTGTCTAGCTGATATATCTCAAAGGCATCCATGGTAATACAGGGGTGTCATAAGTACATATTTATAATCCTTTCTTCTTTCTAGTCATACTCCCGTTTCTGTTTATTAACTGCCACTCTTTAGAAATCCTGGTCTTGAAGATTTGCCACCTCCCTGTTTATTTCTGGTGCTGTATGCTGCCTTCAATTCAAGCAACTAAATTAAGTCAGTGGCACCCAGCTTCTCTCTCAGGGTTTTCACCTGCTGCTTCTAGGCAGAAAAAAGAGCCGTTCTCCCCAGTCTGCAGCTGTAGGCTAATTATCTCTGGTCTGTCAGCAGAAAATTTAAAGAAATACACACTTTTACTCGTTTTGTTTTTTTAAATTTTCTTTCAAGTAAACCACAGGCCAAGTGTTCTCCATGTAATTTTCAATTTAACACTACTGGCTTCAGAGCCTGTACATAATAGATGAGTTTAGTTGGGTAAGTTATGACTCACCGAACTCTTCCCCCCAGGCATCCGATGGAGAATTCATGCACTATTTGAGTCTTGGCTTCCACAACAGAAGTCAGACACCTAAAATTTAGGTTGAACATTGCAATGCCCACAAGTCTTTCTGCATTTGGGGCACAGAGAAGTAACTAAGCCTAAGGCTGCTTTCCTTTTCCTCACTCCTTCAGACTGAGGTTTCCTGCCCCACCTTAGCAAATAAGTGAATGAAGAGCATTAAAGACATAAAGTCAGAGTCTCTCTTTCCCTCATTCAGATTATAAATGTTTAAGATTGTGCCTCTGATTTTAGGGGAAATTCAGCCTCATTTTAGGGGAAATTCAGCCTCAGTTCTGAGGATACAGAGTTTTCCCAAAAGCAGGATAAGTTTTATAAGAACTCTAGATGTATTAACAAGATAAGAAGCTTATTATTCCTCTTCACAGCAGAAGGAAGGAATTAAAAAAGCAATTAGTTTAATAGGTGACAGTTTCCTTTAATGACCCACTTAAAGATGAAATAAATAAGGTCACCCAAAGTTTACACCTGTGCCATATGAACACCACTAAAAGAAGCATATGGAGCAATGCTGAATTCTCTGTTGACCTAGCAGTAATTTTATTCATCTTGCCAGCAGGAATACACTGCTTATTAATTAGTTTACTCATCCTTAATATCTTCTTGCATTACTTTATAAATAGACATTTCTAGATTAAATCAATAATTTGTCAGAAATCTGATGGGTCAGCCATATCCTTGTCAGAGAAACTAGTTAACACTGCATTTAGCAGCTAAAAATTGTCTCTGCTAATGGAAGAGAAATAGGAATCTATCCAAATCTCATGGAACTAATTCTAAAATAACAAGACAAACCAGCGAGGCTTTCTTCTCCACCTTATAGTGGAGAACTGAAAGCAGTTGTAGACACCTAGGAAATTGAATCCCATGGAAAAGACATATGGCACAGGATCCATCATGTGACTGCCTGGATGCAAAAAACCCAAGACATCTGAAAATGTCATCTGTGAATCTTGACTGTTGGTGGGAACATCCCTCACCCAGAGTTAAGCTTTTTGAAGTGCAAGGCCTCAGCTGTTTCCTTGGCACTTCCTGCTGACATCCTTGTCTTTGATGCCAGCACCAGCTCTGCCTCTTTTAGCATAAAGTACTTGTCTTTAACATGAGGACAGATTTTTACCTAAATCTTAAATGATTTTTAACTCTTGCTCTGTTTTCCCCACAGTTTGTAATGTCATTTGGCTTAATAAATTTGGAGCTGTGACTGTTGTAAAGTGCCCCAAATGCTCCAGTGGGATGGTATTTTCTGCAGATATTGTACCCATTGCAAAAATTGTCCTGCTGCCTGACAATTTAGTGTAAGCCAACTTGTTCTGGCTCTTAGAGGTAGAAAATGCACAAGTAAGTTGATTTTCTAGATATGTTTACAACATTTTTCCTTTCTGTCTTTACTCTTTCTGAGAAAAAAAATTTTCACTGTTCGGATTTTAAGCCCTTTATAGTTATATGAACATCAGGGGATCTAAAACCACAGTGCTGAAAGAGTTAAGCAGGTTTTAAGCAGAGAAAATATGTGTCCAGACTTGTTGAAGCTTTTAAAATGCCATCTAAAAATCAGTGTAGAGGAGTCAGCATCGGCTCTGCCACTGAACATAGAAAGCAGTACTTTGCAAAGAGCACTTTCTTGTTCAAGTACTCTAAAAGTATATTTTTAAACATCTGGAGCTGTGAAAGCTGTTCGGCTGAGACTGTTTGTTACAGGAGGAGGCAGGGAATGGCAAGCAGCCATGGGATCAACAACATAACACCTGGTTTCTGACCTAAAGTGGCTAAGAAACTGAAGATCTCATCATTGGCAGCCACAGCTTCCCTGCAACATGATCTCTTCTCTGATATATTTGTGTAGTGCTCTTTTTAGGCCTCCTGTAGGCTTTCGCTCCAGAAAAAAAAAAAAAAACAACCAACCCTCTGAATTCTTTCTTTCCTTGTAGAAACTGGCAGAGATACAAAAAGCAGAGTATGAAAGACAGTAAATGGATCTCAGCAGGAGGAGCCCTGTTCCCCTTATAATGACCAGCCAGCACGTCTGTTGCTCCAGTGCAGAAATTCAAGTTTTGTCTTTAAAATCACCAGGCATCTTCTAGACCTCATGGATTCCCTAATTTTTCCTCCAGTTCCATATTATAGCATTCACGCTTCCTGCTACAGGGGTCTAACCGTATCAAATGTTGCTCAGTCTGCCAGAAGGATTCCTTACAAGCACTGTGTCTTTGTTTCAGTCCTACGCGCTTCCATACATTTTTTGGTATAGCCGTGTACAAAGTCAGTGGGAATTATGCCTGCGTAGGGCAGAACTGAATGCAGCCCCAGATTTACTGTGTCATCCAGTATTTGTAACACAATAGCGTTTGTCAAAGTGCCAGTGTGAAGTGCATGTGGATTTCAAACAGCTGTAGTGCTGCCATATGCTGCCCTTTGGTTAAGCCATGACTTAAAGTTCAGCCTCCCATTTAGAGCAAAAACTGACAGATTCATCTTTTTCGGATCTTCAGAAGCAGTCAGGCTCTTTGCTGTGCATTTTCTCATCTAAATCTGTCTGATTGGTGCTGCTGACACCTCTCCCTGACATTGGCCCCAGTGGGTGCCTTGATTTCTGAAAAAAGAAACCTCCTCATGGAGTTCACTGCCCACCATTAGGGATGTGTTTGGGATCTCAGCCCAAGACAAAAGCTCAGAGGAGAGTACATTGCCGGTAAGACCCAATCTCCCACTTTAGGGTGTGGCAAACTGGGCCAATGAGAGGGTCAGAGACCTCAAACAAGATTTAAGCTGTGCAAATAGGCTTGCAGTCTCTTCTGAGACATGAGCCATACCCTCCATATTAAAGAGAAACTCCCTAAATGTCAGGTTTTGAGATAACCTTGATCCACCTCTCTGAATGAACAACAACAGGATAAAGCCTCGGCATGTGACTGGTGAGCAGTGCTGCAGCCTGACTCCCTCCACTGCTGGTTCATGAATTTTAGAGGCTTTTCTAAGCAATAGCTGTTCTTCTACCAAAAGTGATAAAATTCCAACAGAAAATACCAGACAGGGCAGTAACCTGAAATCATATATCCATACCTGTGTTCTGAGTCATGCTAGCAGTGTATTTTAACCCAGGACTCTTACACCCCTGCATGTTTTCAGAGGTCATGGAGCTGGTGAGAGTCTGGTTGCTACCAGGGACTTTTAGTATGTGGGAAAGGACCCAGATTTAGCTCAGGGTGTGGTCTGTCTGAAAAGGATGGATTGAGAGATGAGGCAAATTGTTAGTACGTGGGTGATTCATGTGGTTTGTGAAGAAAAAAAAATGGATTAAGATGCCTATTTGAAAAAGGAGCTTTATGCATCTGGTTGGAAGGCACAGCAACAGAATATTCAGAGAAATATTTCTCATCAATCCATTATAAAGGAAATATCCTGATTTTGCTATAGAGAAACATAGGTAGAAATCTCTTAAGTAACTGCAGCCAAAAATATAATCTTCTCTTTCTGGTAGAATACCTAAGAGGTGCTGAGCAGTTTCAAATCCTAGTACTATTAATACAAGCTTACAGTGCTTTATCACCATCCAGGATGTTTTACAGAAGCAGTTTCCTAAAATGCTGTGGACACAATAACTGGCCAGAATAGCATCAAAACTGTTTCTCATGCAGTTCCTTCTCAGCTTTTCTATGGTTATACTATAGGGAAAAGCCATGCAATTTTGACTAGTAAACTATATATTCACTTTCTTTTTAAAGGACAAAGCAGAACTAAGGGAGAGTTCAAAGTACAGGAAAAAAAGTGTTTGGAGCATGGAAAATTCACTAAATGGAAATAGACAGGGAAGCATGGGTACCATAAAAAAGAGAATGAGATTAATGAATTTTAACTTTTCTTTAAGGTAGAAATATGCTAACAAGTGATAGAACTTAGGAGTTGATTTCCCTGTCTCAGAAGAAAGGAATAGGGAGATTCAAAGGTGGAAAGCTAAAAATTGATCAAAGAAAACACTCTTTCATATGATGTGTGACTGAACTATAAAACTCACCTCCACAGAAAGCCACACGGGCCTGGAATTTAGGGAGCTTAAAAAAAAAATCAGAATTTCAACCCCCATTAAGAGTGCTCAGAGTTCTGATTTTCACTGCCTTTAAAGAAAAAGAACTTAGTACACTTAATGATTATGTTTCTCTTAGAATAGCTGGAAATGGATTGGATGTTTGCAAGAGCCAGTATTTCTAAGAGACTTGGAAATGTTACTGGATGGGTCTTATATTTTATAGGGATTTAATTGCCACCTGATTCATGTCTGTCAGTTGGTTGGCAATCAGGAGCCAAATTCTTCAGGGCACTGAAATCAGTCAGCTGCATTAACCAGAAACTTCACTTCATGCTTAAGAAATCATGTTTGGGTCAGCTGCTGATCCAGGAGCTGGCAGTAATGTTAAGTGGAGCCATCAAATAGCAAGTAGAAACTGTAAACCTGCACAGATCTCTGTCTACGACCCAGAAACAGCCTCTCCAGAGATGCTGGTGCCGACCTCTGGGTCTGCAGAAGATGATGCTGTGACAGTCACAGCTAGTTATCCGTGCATCCGTGATTCTCACCACCCATGAAGCTTCCACGGGTTTAATTAAAGCAGGTCCTCCTTATTGTTCCTTGCAAAGCACATCTGGCAGAGCGAGCAGTGCAGCAGATGAGCTCGCCAGAAGCCCAGGATCAGCCCCCACGTGCCTCCCTTACAGGCTCAGCCCACTTCCAAGAAATCTTTTGAATTCCAAGCGATTGCTCTCACGGCCGTGCACAGAAAGCTGAATGACTGAGCCTCATCACTAGCAGCTTCTCGGTGCCACGGGTGAGAGCTGTGTGAAACTCCTGCCTTGTGCAACACAGAGCAGCTCTTCCCTTTGAGAAAGAGTTATCAAAGTGCTGGGGAGTGAGACTTCAGCACCTCCTCTCCACCTCCCTGCGAAAGCCTGAACAGCCCACAGTAATCCTTCCCTGATGGTGACTAAAAGAGAAAATAAACCAGTCTGTCTAACTTTCGGCAGCAGTGATGGGCCCTTTCTGGAGCAAAGTGTGCTGGTTTTTCAATCCATCAGTAGCATGACAGCTAAAATGCAGTGGTAAGATGCCTCTCAAAGAACTGGTGCAAAAATGAGTCTCCCTAGTCTCATCTGGATGCTTGTAGGCACCAGTCTGTTAATGGTGTCTTGTGTAAAGAGGATGCTGTGGAAACACTGCAAGCAGCCAGCTACACAGGGAGACTAAAGTGTTGTATAACTTGATAAATATAGTTCTGATGCTATCTTTGAAATATTTAGGCTGAGTAAAAAATCCAAAGCAAAAATGTCTCCTGTTTTAAAATGCAGCACTAGAACAGAGTGGAGGGGAGCTGGCAAAAGGGATTTATGTCTCTTCTGCAGGAACAATGTCTTAGTATAAATCCCTTGTATTGTGTGTAATCACATAGGTTACACCTTTCGGTGGCCAAAGCATCCAGACTTCAGTTTTATCACTGCTCGTCATAAGAGACTGAAAGGACAAAGCTACATAAAGAAGCTCCAAGCTGGCTGCCACCAGACTGGTGCACTGACAGTAAAACCAACAGCACTTTCTGCTCCCCAGTTTGGAGCTGGCTTAAGGAAACAAACCAAAACCAAGTATTGGTTATTGCCAAAAGTCATTCTGTCTTTTTCAAATATGTTCACTCAGGTTTGTGATGCACATCAATAACTGCTTCTTAATTCTGCTCAAATTATGCTTTCCAAAGTGAACTGCTTACACATTTCTGAGAAGAAATTTTAACAGATTCAATAATTTTTCTTAAATTACAAGAAGCAAGACAAAACAATCTGAGATATTTTTAGCTTAATGTATTGATGAATGGAAATGTAAAACCAAGAGGATTGAAATGAGCTATATTTAAATTGTATTTAGAAATTTTACTGCATGCTATTTTCCTTCAGATGCAACTGAATAAATACAAAAGGAAGAGATAAAACCATATAAAAATTCAAACTAAAGCTGATTGAAAAATAAGGGGCTTATAAGAAAATACATTCTTGGTACTGGGACGGTTCCTGTGTTCCAACAGAATCTGATTTTTTTCAGGAAATGTCATCACCAGCTGAAATCCAGAGACAGGCGTATAAAGGGAGGAAAGCCTAGGGCAACATTTGAAAAGAAATTTTCAAGGTGAGTAACAAAAGTTTTGTCCAGAAATTAAACCTTATTTGGGAAGATATAAAGCGTCAGCAAGGGCTGGTGTGATGGGCAGGGCTGGTGTGATGAGCAGGTGATCAGGGCATGGCATCTGGGTGTGCAATAAACAGGCTGAAGAAAAGCAGCCAGCATTTACTCAACAGTGGGAATTTGAAAAAAGACCTACAGACCTATGTATATGAGTATCTACAGCTTGGACACTGTTTTGAGGCCTGGAAAATTCATATGTGCTTTTTTGGTTATGTACAAAAAGAAAACAGAACACATAATGAAGGGAAAGTGTGAAGCAAAGGCAGCACATGCATTATTTTTAACTCTTTCACCATCATTTGGATTTCCCCAAATCTCGAGATGTTTTAGAGTGACAAACAAAGGGCTCTTGGCCTCCTGGCCACACATCCTCCCATATTCCTCATGGCAATGAAAGCTGAAGTGGTATTGATTCTGAATAATTGCTAAATTATTCATGTGGTCATATGCTGTCAACAGCTGAGTTTAAAGACAGTCAAAATTAGGTATGTTGAGCGAATTAAGACATTTGGAAAGATTAGAAAATAGCATGTGGGCAGGAACAGATAATGTAATAACATTGCACAGCTGACCTGCCTATTATGCATATGGAATAGAGTTGAATGCAGGAGTAGGAAGGAATGAGTTTAAATATTAAAGAGAGGCCAAAAAGACTCATTAAAACATAAACAATTTTTATTACACATTTGCTAATACTCCGACCTACTTTTAATGAACAGATACAGCAAATTGCTGACAATGTTCAATAAAATACAAAATACAATTTTTATGGCATTTGATAGCAGTCTTTTATAAAAGCAAGTCACTGTTGGTATGTTTTTGAGTACTATCTTCATAATATTCAGAACAACACTCTTTTAAGGCATTTTCCCTTAGCTGAGGGCTGTAATAAAATCTGTATGAGTATTGCTTATGCATGTGCAATTCTGAACTGTGATAAGTAGGATCAGATATCAAACTGAACTATGCTAATTTATATCCACTGAAGGTATGATCTAGAAGAAACTATCCTCCCACCCTCAATGAATTCCCCATATTATTAATTTAATAATTGCACTTCTTCAGCAGTCTAAGCCCATGAGGGTCTTTCAATGCACTTATGAAAACTCAAGTCCTATTCCAGGGGCTATGCACAAGGTCCTCTGCTTTTTGGAGTTTGAATAGTCCTACAGTTATACAATTCTTGCAGATCCTTGATATCTTTTTCACAAGATCTCAGGTTGCAGAATGCACTGAGTTCTGGCCTGAATTCTCCACCCCATTTAGGCTCTGTCTCCTCTCAGTGTCTAGCAGAACAACCTGGCCTGACCTCCTCACCTACCTGAAACAACAACCAATACTTATCAAACACTACACTTGCCTTTCACCTGTCAACACTTCTGCTTGCTGTTATGTGTTTTCCACCAAAGCCTTTCCCAGAGCTGTGAAGACCTTTTTTTATTACCTCCACAGCTGCCACCTTGCTCTGATTTCTCCCTGAATTTTGCCATTGCAGATCTCCCTGAGCATCCTCCAGAAAGTCACTGCCCTCTTACACACTTTCCCTCTCTTGCCTCCTCCTTCTGTTCCACAGGCCTTCCTCCAAAAGCAGCCACCAGCAGCTCCACCTCCTCATCCTCACCGTGTACGGGCAGGCTCCTGCCCCTCCTTCTCAAGAGGGTTTCATATGGATTGCATTATGCCTCAATTACACATCAAAGTATTTGCATGAATCATGTGAAAGACGGGTAATACTTTGTTTCATAGATGATAGCTCAGTCAGCTGAATCCAGCACCATTTGGATTACGAATAGCACAATCATTAATATACTGTGGTATATGCTCCAACATTCATCATTTTCCAAAACAAATATTACTTGATTTCTGGTCTGATGCTTCTTGTAATGACATACTAATTGTATGAGTTTGTTTGGTGTTTTTAAACCCTGGGCATTTTCCCCACAAAAATTTATATTGTGGCTGTGAAGATGGGAGAGTGGCAGTTAGAAAGACTGAATTTTCATTGTCCTTTATTTTGCTAACCACTACAAAATGTTAAGCTTTTCTGCAAAAAGAAAATTTATGGTGCCCATACAATCAAAATGAGTGTGCTGCTGACTGAGTGAGCACTTGATCAATGCATCACAGCACAGCTATAGAGATAGGCTGAACAAGAGGTACAACGTTTTAAACCAAGGCAGTAACATTGTTATGCTTATTTTGTGAGACACTATTTTATATACCAGATCCTAATTCCACTCTAGATGGATAACTACTGTGAATTATTTTATTTTCCACTTAGTGGTGTCTATTGACTTGGACTAGCTCTTGCCAGAGAACCAGTTTTGTAATAAAGGCAGTAAATTCTGATTTTGTGCTTGTTTGATAATTAATAGTGAGGTGTCAACAGCAGAACAAAATGAAAGCATTTTTTTTCTTCTGCAAGTTATAAAAGAAGGGTTGTAAGTCAATGACTTTATGCTGAGTGACTAAGGCACATATCGTTTACTAAAGTGAGTTCAGCAACTCAGTGGAGGTTCTGCTCTGTTTGGGAAGATATGTATGCAAGGCACTCCCGTTAACCAAGCATCCTTGGCCGCAGGCATAAATATACAGATAGTTATTACACTGGCAATGATTTTTCCCTCCCAGTGGAGACACAGCTTATAGCAACACCAATTTTCCCTTAATGCTAAGTGGCAAAAATAGGTGTCCATGGGTGTCAGTGTACATGCTAGTTATAAATATATATAATAATATATGTTTATTATACTAGGAAAAAAGAGGCACATTAATGAAAATGCCATGTAAACTTGATAATATTGAATTATTTATCCATGTGTTCCAGTATTTACCAGGGATTAAAATAAAAACAATAGCCTTGGCCTCAATTAAGCTAGAGCCACAGCTCTAACAGATGGCTGTGCCAGACAGGCTTTCAGCACAGACCAACCTGAGCATCTCATAGCAGATAACATGGGAGCCCTCACCACAACCCACTGAGATCAGCAAGTGGACTTGCCTGTGTGCAAGCATGGAGCAGGGAGTGAAAACGCAACCCAGCCAAGTATCTGTGTGCTCAGAGAACACAGGGTTATCTCCTTTGAAGTGACTTACAGACATAAATAGAGGATTAGGCCCAAGATTTCCTGACATGCCAGAGGATGCTCACACGTTTCACTCTTACGTCTTCTGCTGGGCCAAATCTCCCAAGATCCAGAACCAGCAGGTGAACCTAAGTGCCACTGTGACTTTCCCTTTAAGGTCAACTGCCAGGAGATTCTGTAAACTGGATCTCTAAAATGAATTCCATCTGCAAGAAACACTAGTCCAACCATCTCCCTAACCAGAGGTTTCTGTACGTCCCATTTCAGAGTACTAGTGCCATTGTGACACTCTAAGTGTCCTCGCCATAGTAATTTTTCTCTGATTATTCAGAAAATAAATAATTTGACAAATGGGAACTGCATGACTCATGCTACAAATAGCTGCCCTTCTTCAGTGAAATTTCTATGGCTAATTGACATCTGCTGTTAAAGTAACAAATGTGTATTTGCCCTCTGTAGATCTACCCACCTGTTACTCCATGGATGAACATACAATTTATGTGCTGCTAACAAACTGAAAGGTGCTTCACTTTCAGGGTGATTGGGCTTTGTCAGAAAATTAAGGTATTATTTATTAAATGAATTTGTTACCCTAGTGAAAATCAGGGCAGCACAACCACAGATCTTGTATTAAGGTTTGTGCTACCTGCATGTTGGTCCCAATTTCCCCTAGGCTGCAGTAAAAGAACATGAACAGATGTCTTGACTTTGCAGCACTTCCAGTCCTTTGTCATCCTCCCAATGTCTTCCATCTCTTGCCCTTTCTTGCTCAGCCCTGTCACCCCAGGCTCACCGCTTCCCCCTCCTCAGGAGAAGCAGTGGTAACAGTGCCCAGGCAGCTTCAGATATTTTTTTCACTAATTCTGCCCACAGAGTACATCCACCCCATAATGTCTGGGAATTATTTATGTGGTTATACTCTCAACTCCAAGATCATCCAAGAAACCTGGCTACTACATCTGACTGCAGTTCACTGACTTCCAAGGGCATAAGATGCCCAGATGTTTGCTAAAATCTTCTGATATGTGGAAGAGAGAATTTGAAAGAAGTAGGTTAACAGAAGTCAGTGTACTCTAAGCTTAGAGATTTCCTATAAAATGCTATCAAACAGGTTGGAAAGAGGGAAGAGGAGGAACGGAGAGATGGAAGGGAGGCAGGCAGGCAGGCAAGCTTGGTGACTTCCTTATTTATTTTCATCTTTTAAAAAAGAAAAAAAATTGCAAAACTAAAGAAAATACTTAGAAGGCAAAGTTTCCATAGGAAAAAAATATTTTATTTTTTAAGAACAAATTCAGTTTGAAACAGATGTGGAATGTGATTTTCATAATTTTCATTTTCTGGGAACTAATTGCAATGTGGAACTAAAGCAGATTTCAAACTTATGACCGGCTAGTTTTAATACAGAATGAAACAAACAAACAAACAAATCCAAAAAATAAAATTTAAAAAAAAAGAAAAAGAAAGAAGAAATTATTTATAACTCAAGCATAATACTGTGTTACTTACAAACTGGACAAAGGAATTCTTAAATAAATATTCATGGTACACAATTTCAGCACAAATATGCGGCAATTTGGCAACCTTTTATATAATTTTTTCCTCAATACAGTGCAAAGGGGAATGACACTGCCTTTAAACAAGCTGTAGCTAAATACATTGCAAAATTCAAATTTTATACAAAACATCTTGCTCAGACTTTATAAAAAACCAACATTGCTCTATATACACAATCTGGTTAAGAAAAGCCTTTTTTATCTTGTTTTCATGTGGGTTTTTTTATTATTTAAAAATGTGAATAAGGCTACTGTAACACCCCAAATCCATATACAGTAAATCTGAACCTATTTACAGCATCTTCACTTAGACATGATGGTGCAAATTCCAATTTGGGTGACTAGGGATGATCATACAAGCAAGGCATTTACAGTAACTTTTCAAAGCTGGACCAACGTCAAAGAAAGGAACAGTTGGTAGATTGTCATAATTCTGCACCAGACACAAAAGAGACGCACAGTACATTTTTTTTCAATTGGTTGCAGGTTGCTCTTGAGCAATTAGTCTGATTTTTTTTCACAGTTTAGTATGTAATTAGAATGTAGCCAACTGATGAAGCATAGATATGATTTAATAAAAATAAGGATCAGTAAGCCCATCTTATCCCTTCCTCCCCCTCCCCCAAAATAAAATCTTAATGACTTACAAGAGAACCTTGTATGGATGGATTCATAGAAAAGAAGGGTTGTTGAAAAGAATTACATATGTACTGTAGTTAGTCACCATGGTAACCTTCCACAGAACCATGGGTTGGAATTTTTTTTTGTTTTTTGTTTCTCTCTTTTGGACCAACATCCTGATGTTATCTTCAGGTTCAGAAAACAAAGAGAGTGATCATTTCTATGACCGATATTTTTCTTTTCTTTCTTTTTTTTTTCTATTTTTTTTTTTTTTTTGCAGGTGCTCACCAGAGGTCTGAGAACCCTAAAATGCTGTTGCTACATTTTCTTTCCAAATCAGAAAGCAAAGTGTTACCATAGTAACATGACTATGTTAGAAATGTCTATTTGCATAGCACATATAAAAGTAGAGTTTTTTTATTTCCTCCCTATGGTGGGAGCTTTAGGGGAATAGCCATGCTAAAGAGAAAACTTTAACCTGAAACCCCCCTCTACGAACCTCAACAAAATCTACAGAACACATCAGCCTGTAAGGCAAGGGAAAACACAACACAGAAAATAAATGCCGGCACATCTTGTCGCTGTTAAATATATGATGCAGTAACACTGAATTCCTGATATTTTGGACCTTATATTTTCTACTTTTCTCTTACAAGATGCTTTGGATTTTTTTTTTTTAACTATGCTCCCACTGGTGGTTTTGGATGGCTGATTTTTTTCTTCCAGAAGTAGTTTATTTAAAAAAAAATGTGCGCATATGCATACATATATATGCACACGTATGCATATATAGACTTATATATGTGTGTATATACATAGACACACACACACATATATATATATGTAAAATGATGACAAGTTAAGACTATGTAATTGCCGCAAATGAATTTCACATCTTCTGGTGTAGATTCTGTGCAATCTCAAAATATATATTAGTAAAAAAAAACCAAACCAAAAGTAAGAAAGAATGAACAGAAGAAAAACTCTCACTTTATATCCCTTGTGTTCTATACACCTATTATAAATAAGACATATTTTCCTTCTCCATCTCAGTGTCATAATTTATTTTACTCTTACGGACTGCCAGAGGTTTGCCATATGTGCTTTAACGTTGCAACAGAGCACCAATGAACTGCTGTGTCAGTCAGTACCTACACTCACTGTGCAGGGACAGCACTACAATAAGCCAAAGTGCCAAAAGGGTCAGTCACAAAAAAAGCCTGCCTTACTTTTAGAGATGAGCAAGGTTTTGTGGTTTGTTGTTATGTTTTTTTACCCACAACTTTACAGTGATAGAATTATAGCTCATTTGACCCATTGGCTTTATAATCATCTTGGTCACTTGGCTCTCTGTTGTTTTCTTAAATGCTTTCCCTGTGTTTAGTATAATGTGATAGTATAGCAGCTGAGTCTGCTTAAAAGTCATCCAAAGCAGACTACGTTTTTGCTACAGCTTCAAAGCTGTGTATTTTATTGCCAGTACCACAACAGCCCTGCCATAATACATCCTCAGCGGCCTGCTATTGTCTTGTCTTCTCCAGGCTTATTCACTTACTAACAATACCCCTTTGTTCTACTGTATTGAAGGTACTATTTTTTTCTGCACATTGGTATTTGATAACCATGAATTCCTTCAAATGCAGCCTTAATCCACTGCGCATGTTATTGTGTTTCCTACTTGTCTCTTAAAACTTAGCATACCAAAGTGCTGTGCTACCTAAATGCATTTTTCTTCTTCCCAGCTTCTATTTTTGAGGCAGCAATATTCAACTGCAACTTCAATCAGCCCTTCCCTCCACCACCCAGTCCTGCTCTTGACTTCGTTGACAGCCTAACTTTTTGGCTGGAAGGCTCCTTACTATCAAACACAATTTTTATAAATGCATTACCCATTCGAGTGAGGCTGCTGTAGCAGATGGATGGAGTGCGGATCTCCAAACATTAATGTTCCATTAGTGATTCAGGAGGTGGAGTGAAAGGAAATCTTATGTGAAGGATGGCAGAGCCCCGGATAACAGAAACAAATGGAACAGTGACGGACTAAAAGCAAGAGAACTTTAGCAAGTCTTACTTAGACACCAATGTCTGTGTGACAAATCCAGTACGCACTGAGAGAGACACACAAAAGTCAGAAGATTGCATTTCAAGCTTGATATATCCTAGAGCACCTTCCCAGGATGCCTAGAGCTATTAACATCCACGGATTGCTCCATCTTCCCTTGGCTTTTGTACATGCCTGAACGCCCACAGCACATGGCTTTGACGATGATAAATGTAACAAGAGTACAGCAATCAGAATGGGCATCTTCTACATAAAAGTCTTCCAGCTTTTAGTGAATACTTATTCACCGAGATAGGAATTCTACAGACTAGGTAAGCTGTCCAGCTCGCGTCGGTTCCTGGAGAAAGAGCTGTTGCCTTCTCCCCCCTGTGCTTAAGTCAATGCTAGCGCACAAGGCGTCATCACAAACCCCAACAGAAAGCATTTGACCAGTGAGTTTCCTCTACGACTCAACTGTACCACAGAGCTGGTTGTGTGTCTCTCAGACCTTGTAATAAATGTTTGCTGGACTCTGAGGAGGCATCTCTTGAACTATGTACACCGGATGTCCATAGTCGCCGCTGACCTTTTCATAGTGGGGGCAAAAGACACTGTCTGCAGTCCTTAGAGGAATAATAATGTCACTGGGCTCAGAACCATTGTTGTTGCCACTGCGTTTTGGGGTGGCTAATGTACTAAGTGATAGAGTTGTCGTGTGTTGCGGGGAATGCTTCCTGTGTCTTCTCCGGTACTTCAACAAAAGAACCACCAAAGTGATGATGATGACGATGAAAATGATGCACCCTGATGCAATCCCTGCAAATAAGGCCACCTCTGAACCCAGTATACTGGAATGCCCAGCCTTACTGCCATCTGTGCTAGATCCTGGAAAGAATGGAAATACAATAGACAAAAGTTATTGCCATCCTGTGACCCATTTACGTTGCTTAAAAATGTGTAGAGTAAGCAAGACTGGAAGAATTAACTGACAGCTAAACTTTGACAAACCAATTACCCTGTTAGATAGCTAAATGCAAACAGCCGAAGTCAGCAATCAATATAAAACAAGACTTTGTGTCTGTTGGTCTCACTTTTGTGTTGCTCCCAAACCACCCTGTTTCATACATCATCATCCATCAGCGGCGAGAACTGTCACTGACAAGGCAGCCTTTGATGCACACAGCATCTTTTAACAGATGCCAGCCAGCCCCAGGCACAAGAGAGGGGTGGGATAGGATGGGAAGGGAAAATAACACAGGGAAATGACAATTCTCAGAACAACTGGTACTGTTCAGTGCCACACTGTTCCCTCTGCTATTTTGTATTTCGAATATTGATTTAAGTTAAACCATCCTTAGTGCCTCTTTACATGGACTCCTCTTGCTTGGAAATGAAACTAAGGAGCTTGAGGCAGCATGGGAGACAGGCTGTTTAAAACAGCTACGGCATGTCAGTATTAACTTACATTTACTTAAAAGAAAACAATACCGTGCATTTGGTAGTCAGGAAAAGCTCACGTGCTGAACAGTCTGTTGAGTATTTGCTGCCCATCACACCATCATATTATTTGTCACAAAAATTACATGAATGCTCACTTGATACTTTTTCACTTCTAAATTTGAACCGATTTCCGTCTCTTGATGCTTGCTCACTCACAATGGAAAAATGATTCAGATGCTACATTCACATAATTGTTAACTCTTCCTACCAAAGCCTCTACAGGGATCAGCTGAAGCCACTCACTATATCATACATTCATTAGCCCAGTAACTAGACAGAGCTGGCAAGAGCTGTAGCCTTTTTTGGGAAACCCAGAAACACCTGTCAGCGAAGTTTTGCTTTGTAACATTACTAACTACTGAATTTTCTTCTGGACAGTCTGAGTCTTATGAGTTAGCTTTTTTCTTGTTCACTCTATGAGTGAAATGCATCCTGAAGATATTTGTTTGCAATCATCTATTTATTTTGTTATTTTTTTTTAAAAAACAACAAACCGAAACTTTACACTTAGTCAAAGACCAGCTGTCCATGTCTAGTCTATATATGGTCAGCTAAAAGATCAGGACATTAATTATAGATGCCTTGAAATAAACTTTATAAATGGCTGTCGAGAACCACTTGATAATGTATTATGCGGGAAGAGAAAGACACAGACTCGTTCATCTGCCAGAGTACTAATGTAAGGCAGCAGTGACCACTGTAAAGCTGCTTAGCAAATGTCCTACCCAAAAATTTTCCTGTAAATCAGAGACACTGTCACAAGACGTAATTAACTTCTACAGCAGAGTGGAAGAGGGGAGAGAGCAGCTGTTGCCAAAACTTGCACCTCCCATACATTATCCACCGGAGCAATCGGAACCGCTTTTGCTTCATCTCACAATGAAAACATTTGCTTTCCTGGCACATTAATGGTAAAATAAAACACATGTGGGGACAAAGGAGGAGAAGACATTCCAGGGCAAAGTCCCACCACACCTACCTGAGTGGTCCTTCACAAAGGGGCTGGTGGTGGAACTCTTCCCATTGGTGCCAGCTTCCTGCTCGGGGCGCTTGGTGGGATCCGTGTGCCGGGGCTGCCCTGCCGTGTTGGGATCTGGGGGAGAGAAAGATGACTCATGCAGCTTTGGCACTTGACTATACAGAGTCTTACAAGCTGGCTCTAGGTACCTCGTGAGACACAAATGGTTTAACAGAAGAACCTTTATGCAAAGGACTGGGAGATATAAGAACGTAATTTTCCTTTTAAAGCAAAATGGTTATATTAGTTATTTCAGGTTTAAATTGTGAGGCCATCTGCAGAAACTATAGGGTCTCCTGTAATTGGCAAGAAAAGCTTTGCAGATGACATTTCAGTTTAACTGAGGAAGTTGACTGACTACTAAACCAACTTCTACTTAGAAGAATAATTCTTTCTTCCTGCACAATAGGTTATCTATATGTGAAAAGAGACAATGAACAAAAACCTCTCTGTAATCAGAATTCATAACAAGCAAACTATAGAAATATTAGCTTCCCTCTTTTCATGTATTTTAAATAATTCTGAGCAGCAGAGTTGAGGCTTTTGTTTTTAAAATAAAAATAAAAATGACTGAAACACACTACTCCCAGGTGACCTTTCCTACTAGGGATCTCTCCAATGAAGAGATCTTATTACACTAACTCTCGTTCTGTAGAGATCTGTCAGTAGCTGAGGAAGAGAAAATAGGCTTTGCTTTCAGACTATAACGGAGGAATGACCACACTTGACTCAACTGGCTCTCTGCTCTACACTGCAAAAAGAAGCCTGAAAACTAAAAAGGACATTGAGACCGATCAAAGTGATTTCATGAAACAGCAGATGGTCTTTACCTTGTCCAACTTTCATGAGGATCTTCATGGTTTTTGTCTGGCACACCCCTCCCTCCTGGTTATCCAGGCCCTCCAAAGACCCATTTGATGTTGCTGATTAAAAATAAAAGAAAAATAAATAAAAATAAAAATAAATAAAAATCAGGAAATCAACAGGCAAAGTGATGTGAACATGAGTGTCTGAAAGCAAGGATCTTTCAATCTACCAGGACCTGTTCTTGTTGCTCAGGCTGACCTATGGAAAGTTGTGAAATGTTGAAAGCCAAAGGAATGAATACACTGGTAAGCTGTACAATATATACAAATGGAGGAATGTGTTATCAAGGTTTCAAATTTACTCAGCAGCCTTTTATTTTCCTATGCACAATTGACTGACTGACGGACTTGGACAAAAACACACCATCTTGCTAAAAAGGTGATGGAGTCAGCTGAAAAGGAAGCTCTGGCAGGCTCAGAGGAGAAAAGCACTGAAAAATCACCATTTTCTTTCCCCTCCCAACAATATCTTTGTAATCACCATGTTACACCTGCTTCCTCTATTACAAATCTCCTGCTGGAAGAAGTGAACGCATACAAAAGACCCAGGTGAAAGCTAAGATTCTGAACTGATTGGAAAACCATTTAATATTTTAAAGCACAATCTCACTTTTCTCAGCATTGAGGAGCCTCTGCGGGGGTGGGTGGCAAAGGGGAATACGCTCTATTCTCACGGAAACCTTTTAGCTCATACAAACAACAGGGTGCTTTCCCCTGTGTTGATATTGTTCTTGCTTATCTAGGTGCCAGCTGGAGCTGCGCGATCTGGGCGCAGGCTGACACTGCCGTGAGATGGGAGTGAGAAACACCACTCCCCTGGAGAATCCACAACACTGAATCACGGAGCATGGGTGCGCCGCTGCCGCCCCAGCCAGCTGTTGGTTGCAAAACAGCTGCTGGAAAATGGTTCGGCAGCTCCTCGGCAGTAGGCACTGCAGCCACCATGAGCAGGGCACAACTGCCAATGGTGGGCTCTGGGTTCACTATGCAGGGAATGCACCAGGGGTTTTCCTACCCTGCTTGTCCTGGGGATGGAAATTTCACTGTTATTTCTTGGAGCTGTTTATCCGAGACCTAAAATGGACTTAGGAGAGGGTGTATGCACAGGCACCAGCACTGGGCCACCAACTGGAGAAAACAAATGGAAAATGGGATGTCTGGGAGCTCACTGCTTGCCATGGTGGTAGTGAACTGCTTAAGCAGCACATGCCTCCCTCTGCCCCTCTCCTTTCAGCTTGTGGGCTTTACACTCTTCAGGTCTTTGTTTTTAATTCTCGCTCCTTCTCTTTCACCTTCCTTGGGGATTTTCTCTCAAATGCAGTCTATGTATATTTCCTTTTCCCTTCACAATGTCTTCCTACCCCCATGGCAGTATTTTTCTTGCTCTAATCTTCTCTCTAGCCGTAAAGATATAAACCCCATACTGCTGAACCCTGCTTCCTAGCCTTTGATCTGCTTCTTGTTTTTGTTCCACTTCTGACTCTTTTGTGACCAACTCAAATTACAACCACCATACAAACTTCCCAAACTGTGCTTTCTTTTCCTAAAATTCCCTTCTCCTCATACATGGTCCCTCCCAGTTCCTCCTCTTGTTCCCTCCCCCCTGTAAAAACATGACAATAGCTGTATGGCAAAAAGACTTTTCAAAATACAAAAGAGCACATTGAGTAATTTAAGATAAAAGCTGATCTGAAATGTGCCACTGCATTGCCAGGCTTGGAAAATAATGGAGACATATAGTTTTGTTTTCTTTTTTTTTTTTCCCAGAGGGAAAAAAAAATCAATACCAAGAACCCATCCTGGACATAAATCAAATACGTCTTTGCTGAAAGTGTTTTTTATGATCTATTTGCCAATGTACCACCACAAGGACACAGGAAAAAAAGCAGTAAATAGAAATACCAAAGCCGAGCACCAACTGAACGTACAAATAAACACTGACTTTGTCTTGTGGTTTTGTTATTTGATTCTTTTTTTAATAGAGCCGAAGGGAATCACATCTCCTTAAACACCTTCTACTTGATTTTAATTGAATGGAATGCTGCTTCTTCTGAACATCAATGCCTTTTTATTCTTTAAAGGCCTATCCACTTAACCCACAGAGCAGGAGACCTCAGTAGGATGCAGAGGACGCAGTCTGACCTCAGTACAGAATAAGAAAGTAAGATGGCAAAAAGAATGCAAAATTACTTCAAATACAGTCTCCAAATGGGAAGACCCAGACGTACAATGAGTCTGGTTGTGTGCCTACGCCAGCGCAATCTGCCTCGCTTGCTTGCTAGAAGAATGCTTTCATAGCTTTGATGTCAGATGAATGAATTTGCAGAAGTATTCACTTTTTCCACAGTTCTTCAAGGGATTTTAGGAAAGCCTACTTTTGTAGCTCAGAGTACAGGCTGCTACGTCCTCAGGAATAGGGAATTTTCAAAGAGAAGCACTTCAGTGACAAAGCAAAGTTTCCTTTTCAGCTTTTCCTGTAATTAAACTGACAATTACCCAAGGCCACTGGAGGAAATTATTTTTTGAAATTCATTAAGACTATCGAAATACAACCTTGCGTATCCCTAGTGTACCAGGAAGAAAGTGGGTAGCTTTAAACACATCGTTTTAAGCTTTGAAAAGCTGCATGGAGAAAAAGAAGTAATCTGGGACAGCAGAGAAAACACAGTTTCATACTGCTAATGCCCCTTGACAGTGCAGTGTGCAGAAGTCAAACAAGGGAGCGAGTACAAAATATTCCACAAACACTTGCTGTGGCCTTTCTATATTGATCTCCAAATGAAAATTACACCCACTGTCATTTTAGCTCCTCCACTGTTCTCACACCTCTGTGGGAAAGTGGCCCAGCACCTGCAGCTTTGCTCACGCTGAAAGGATATTAATAACAAAAAAAAAAAGTGCCCCTGATAAGAGTTTTGGATTTAAACACAAATGTAATACAGGTTCCTGGTATCCAAAATGGAAATGTTACTCTACAGCGTGTTTATGTAATCAGATTTTAAACCTTCCATCCAATTTATTCTTATATACATATATAAAAGAACAGGGTTTTTTACATATAGGTATGAATATGGATATATTTTAAAGTAAATTACTTACACGAGCAACCATACAAAGTCCTCTGCTAAGAAGACTAAATACTTAAATATTAACATTAATAAACATAAGGAATGATTACTGTGAAGTTTCTCATAAGTATTATTATGTTCTCAGGATCTCACACTTCATTTTGTATTAATACAGTAATACACAGGAACCTAGATGTAAGTAAAAGGTTGCTAAACAGGTAACAAAATATTTTTAAATCTTTTGATGGTTAAATACCTCTGATTTTCTGAGACCTGTCCTGCTCCACTGGTGTCAGCTGCAAAACTAATAACTACAGTCAAAACCACATTAAATTATTCAAGTTTGTCCGCACCTAAAAATAAACACATAGAATTGCGCTAAAATCTCCACTAATTTTAAGACTTTCTAACAAAATTGTAATAACTTCTAGGCCATTTTTACCATAGTTTATCAGACACTGTCTATCTGCATTCCTTGAATACAACAGCAGCTGCCATTTTATAAGGAATGCAAGTTTAGCTTGACAACGTTCAGAAAACACTTATCTGTTATGAAACTATGGTGAAGAGTCTTGCTGATAAATACTTACTTTTGAGAAGCTAGTATACATTTGCAGGTTCATAACACACTGCTTTAACATATCCTCCTCTGTACACAAGGGAGAAATTAAATTATTCAGACCAAAGAACCTCCTTCTGATCTGCCTCTCCTTCTTAGAAATATATGAATTGTATAAAAACAAACAAAACCCCCAGCAAAACAAACAAAGAAAGAAACAAACAAAAAAGCCTGGAACTCATGTAAATCAATGTATAATGTTTTACATTTATTTGCTTTTAAAACTCCACAAGTGCTGTTTATTGTACAAAGTGCATTAGTCATAAATGCAGAGGCAGGGAGTCAGCACAGCAGAGTCAGCTGACAAGAATAGTTCCTGGCTATGATTCTTATACAGTCCCTATGGAGAGGAAGTAATATTACATTTTAATATGTCTTCATTTGATTGTTATTACTCTGCCTCCCAGGAGGTTACACCACTGCATGGATCATGGCTGTTTTCAACCTATCAGGTTGGTAACATTGCTCTAATCAGACAGAGAATTAAGCTGCTGGATTTGTGCCTGTATATAGCTTTTCATTCACAAAGAGATTAGAAGCGAAGGCACAGTCACAAAAATTCAACTTCCTTCACTCCTAAAAACGCACATTACAAAGTGAAAAAATGCCATCACAATTACTTAAAACACCAGCATACAAAAATCTCACCCTCTTTAATTCTGCCACAATTACCCAGTTTCATGTTTCAGGATTATGAAAAATATTATCTATTTGCAAATTAAATGACATATGCTTTGAACCAACAAAACTTTAAAACACATGTATTTCTAGAGCTTGAATATGAAATGGACTACATAGCTGGTGAGAGAAATGATGATCACTGTATTTAATTTTCCTGTGAAAACTAAATGGACCCTAAACCACAGACTATAGGAATGAATCAGTGATGTCAACTGATGGGTAAGGGCAAAATTGATTTTGTCCTTCCTTAGTGTGCTGGACAAGAAAAGTAATTTGGCAATATATTAAAGACACATCATTGATGAGGTCATGAAGAATTAACTGCTGCTGATGTGATTTCTTAATAGCAAATTGAGAATTACAGGGTTTTTAGGGGCAGATCAGTACTATCACTATAGAAGTGATTTTCAGTGATTTTCTTCACAGCTTTTGCTCATTAAATACTGCTTGAGTACTGCACCAGAAAACAGATTTCTCAAAATCAAAATAAAATAAAATCAAGTAACACTACCCATTTCCATTTTTCCTCTGCTGTACTTAGAAACAGAATGAAAAAACAGCAGCAAAAACCTACACAAGCTTTAGATCCAACAGTAGTAAGAAGTTATTCTTAAAGTAAAGCTGCACTTCATCTCACATGCACTCTAAGGATTACTAAGTGCATGTAAAGTTTTTGAGGATTTTTTATTTTATCAAGTAATAGAACAATATTTTGGCCAGGCATCACTGTTTGTGCTCTGACTGCTTTCATCTGCTTTTGGTCCTTTTAATGACCCTCTTAGTAAAGCACTGAATGAATAATTCTTCTTTTCCATAAATTCAGATAATTTATGGGAAAGGTTTAAGAACACCAGAAATCACACACTGCTAAGCCACAAATCACTGATCACAACAGGGAGGTTGTTTCTAAACTAGCCATGGAGAAACTTCTGAGGTAACAGAAGGAGTATTTTCACTAAATGAAATTAAATTCAGCCCCCCAGTAACAATGCCAGATCTGCATGGAGAACTGAAACAACAAAACAAAGTTGTTCAGGCCATTCACCAAAGAAAAGGCAGTTTGGCACACATTATTCTGAGTGAGCTGAAGAACGTTTAGAGAGAAGAGAAATATGCTCATTTCAAATACTAGCAACTAATGGTTCCCCCTTTTCTTGCAGTGACAAAAATAAGATTGACACTGAAACCTTCACCTTTTAAAAATATTAAATTGTCTTCTGAAACTTAACGATCAGCAGTCCCAAACCTGGACCACAAGTGCTAAAACCTAAATGTATTATGAATAGTTGAATGGAGTGCTGTTATGTGTTGACTGTGTCTTTACCAACAGATAGTAAAATCACAACTTTCTACTGATCTTGTAGAGACAAAGAAATGATCCTAAAAACTGAAATCAACAAACAAAATACCTGTTGAATTTGCTCAATTAATATAATTTAGGACAGTGAGACTATAACAAAAAATGTATAAAAACAGCCTACTGATAATTTTGCTTTTTTCTAATGTCTGGTTCTTTATTTGCCCTACTTGCAAAGTCGAGGTGGCAGCAGAATTTTGAGTTTCTCAACCAAAAAACGATTCAAAAACTCTCATTCTCTCTTATTCCACACACTGTTTCAAATGAAGATAGACTTTTTCCTTAAACTAAGGCTTATATTGTGTTTGTAAATACTCCTGATGCCCGTCTTTTTTCCCCTCTATTCAAACACGAGGCAGAACTTCAGTGTGAGGGAAAGGACAAGAATTCACTATTCTTCTTTTTCACTTTGCATTCTTCTTTTTTAAATTACTGCATGTCTCAGGATTTATATCTAAACAGGATCCACAAATTATATTCTCTACAGCAAGTAAGCAGCAATACCCTCTCCAGTCAAGCTAAAACCAGAACAAAATTAAGCAAAATAAAGAACAGGCCTCTTCTTGCCAGGAAGAAGCAAAGGCTCTGCAGTGAAACTTTGTGATTCGCTTTTCTAACCACTGCTCTAAAATGTATCTTGTCCAACTGTGAATAGCACGACTTGTGGTACTTGTGGGACTCATGATACAAAGGTATTTATATAATTCCCCATAAAAGTCTCCACTTGAATTCATATGTTAAGAGAGGGACAGATTCTATTACTGTTTCAATGGTTTGTGCAATGTGGAGGATGCAATCAAGATAGACCAAATCAATTCTGTACTGTAATATACTTTGGTATATACCAGCTGTATGATTCCAGGGACATCTCTGGAAATCTGCAGACTCTCCTTCCCACATCTCATGTCATCCAAAAGCACAGGATAGGGAGAGAGTTGTGAAGTTTCTTACATTCAGAATGATTCTATTAATTCCAGGGAGGCATGGCACCATGTAAGAAAAATACACGTGGTAAAAAAAACAGCCATGTTGACTTTTATGTCAACAAAGTCTTTCCATAAAGGGAAAAAGAGACAGTGAGAGAACTGGAAAATATCAAAAAAGCTGTAAATTCTGACTGGTTACTTCTGTCTATCATTTTAAAAACACCACCACTTTTCCAGTGGGTTAAGGAATACCACAGCTGAAGTGTACTGAACAATAAACTATTTGCTGAATTATTATCCATTACTGAAGGTCACAGGTTCCATCTATCCATAACAAAATCCTACTTGCTTCACTGCTGTCAAGTGAAGTGCCCCTTTACAAAATTCCCTGGGAATGATTTAGAGATTATATAAAAACAAACCAGAAAAGCATCTCAATACTGTATCACTATGAATGATAAGTCTTTCATTACAGTTAAGCATTTCTAAAAGAATTTCAGTTCTGTATTTCACATACTCTGAGAAATGTTGTCAGATAATGATCCACTGCACACATGGTTGCTTCTAGTTTACATAAACAAATTATATATTTGTGAGTGCTGAAGTAACTGTGGCAGATGTAAGCCCACTAATTATGATGTATTTAGTGTACATCCAAAAGTATGCATCTAAAACAGATTACTAGTTAGCTGACTTCACCATTCACGAACAGGTATTTTAAGCAAGTTTATCCTTTTTCCCAGCATGCTACTGACAAAAGCGTCTCACGGATGGGGAGAAGTGCCTCACAGTACCACAGCAAGCTTTGCTTAACAGTTCAGCTGAACAGAACTAATAGAATTAGTTAGCATTCAAGTTACACTGATTGTTACTAATGACAAGAGGGCTTGCTGGAAACAAAAGCAGAAGCTTTAACATTAAATGAGGACCCACTTTCTGTATCACACAAATTCAAGGATCTTCACCTGCCTTGAAAATCTCTCTGTTTTTTGTCTGTGGCACTTGGATAAGAAAGGGTTATGGTGAAAGTTCATATTAAATAAATAGCAAACCTCTTGCTCATTCTACTGTCACTAATTGCATGCAATGATATTAATGACCCAGTAATTGCTATACGAGTAGCACTGAAGTGGAAAACATCATTTTGAGGCAGAGTTCATCTCTAGGTGGTAGGACTTCACCAGTGACTGAGTTAATGCCTAGTGACAGTTTAGAATATAACACTATAGATGAGAAAATGTGCCAGTCTCATGGTTATAACAGTTTAGATGGACATGATGTTATTTGCTTTGACCACACAGAGTCTAGGAGTAACCCCAATAAAGTGCCACAGTCAGACTTTGCCCTGTAGATGAACCTCATTCCTTTCAGGGGAGATGCTCTGTACTTTAACAATCTAGAGCAATTTTCCACATGTTTGCTTCAATAAAAGAATACCTTCATCTCCTGCTTTTACATGTAACACAACAGAAGTGTGCTTTATTGCAAAACACAAAAAGCTGTTTACATCATCTAACTATCCTTCAGCAACACAGAGTTTGGCACTTTAGTACTGAGATCAATTATGATACTATTGGATGACTGTACACTTGGCAAAGATGATCAGAAGTTAACCACTGTTTTGATTGCAGTATGCTTATGTTTGTGTTTAGGGCTGTAAAATACCCACAAAGTAAATCTTAATGAGGGAACATTGCAGAAATGAAGCAATCTGAATTTCCACGGTTCTACAGGAACTCGTTCTCAAATACTTGCCATTAATAAATTAAGAGGTTTAGCTTCTTTAGAAATTATCACATAGGCACATCTTGGTTCATTTTAAGAAACTCCAGTGGGATATGTTAATCTGCCAGTGTTTGGAATTTTGAAAGTCACAACTCGACAGGAGAACTGATACTTAATACTTATTTTTAATACTTATGTTCATCGAATTTTTAAAAATTCACTGGGGTTTTAACATCATGACATTATTTAGTTGTTTTGTTTGGGTTGTTTTTTTTTTCCTGTTGCAATGTGAATTATATTGCTGTCTTGATTCTGCTACCCAATCTGCCGCGGCAGCCTCTGGGTGCCATGTGGAATCAAGTTTCAGCACAGGCTGGGGCCAAACACACGGAAAGCAGCTCTGCAAAAAGGCCCTGGGGATCCTGGTGGACACCAAGTTGACCACGAGGCAGAGCAATGTGCCCTCATGGCAAAGGAGGCAAACAGATCTTGGGCTCGATCTGTCAGAGCAGTGGCAGCCAGTCTGGGGAGGTGATCCTTCCACACCACTCTGCACTGGTGAGGCCACACCTGTGGTGTTCGGTGCAGTCACAGGCTCCTCAACACAAGACACATATGGACTTACAGGAGCAAGTCCAGTAAATGCTCATGGAGACAATGAAGAAACTGGAGTACCTGCATAGGAGGAGGGCATACTCAAAACTCAGTTGGACACAGTTCTGGGCAACTGGCTGCAGGCAGACCTGCTTGAGGAAAGGTCTGAGCAGGGGACTACATGAGCTCCAAAGGTGCCATCCAAACCAATCCATTCTGGGATTCTGCAGAATCCCAGCTGTGCTGTTGTGGTCTAACACATTTACATGCTAACATGAAATACTTGAAAAACAAGTAATTTTAAGTTTTCCTGCCACTATTTGGATTCAGAACTGTTGTTTCTCTCACAGCAGCCCAGCGAGCATGTAAGGACTACTCTGCTGCTGCAGAGATTTTTGCTGTCTTCATCTACCAAACAGAAAACAGATAAATCATGCTAGCAAAGATCCGAACATGCTTTTAAAACCAGTCTTATCAGATTAATATGGACTATTCTCCAAGAACAGCTAAGACTACCTTAAGCCTAATCCTGCTTTTACTCCCAGAAATATTTGCATTATTTCCTTGGGACTGAAAAAAAAGAAACTGGAAGACTGCCCATTAGGGCTTAGTTTTATAGTCTGATTTATCAGAAATAAATCCTGAAATATTCTTCATCCAAGGTTTCCAGAATTGACTGAAGTCAGGAAAGAAAATCCAAACTGACATTTAACCCTAGTTTCCAAGCATTCCAGCCTTTTGTTTTAGCTAATGCAGTTCTCAGACAAAAGTACATTTCCCTCCATTTCAGCTATGTAAAGACTTTAATGAGGCAAACAATTCCAAGTCTTTAAAATGAGTTTCATTAAAGCCTTTATAAATCCTTACGCAGCCCCTGATCTTTTATTTTAGGACTTAAAATACTGCAATATGTAATAAATATGATACAAGCAACTATATAAAGTAAAGACTAATCACCCCACTTGATGAGCTAAATGACCATCACCGAACTTACATACAAAACGGAAGTTAAATGTGTTTCACTGTGGTAGTGCACTCTCAAGTTTCAGTTTAGACAAATACTTTCTTCATGCTTTCCTCACAGCATGGCATGTCTTTTCAATACATGCTCCCTTGATTTAAACAGTTACTCATATCCTGAATATAAAGGATAAAATACACACTCAACACAATCTTCTTCTGCATGTAGTCCTGTTAAGGATATTTATGCAAATCTAAGAACATACACATTTTGGAGAAGATCAGGGTTTAAGCTTTTTTTTTGCAGAGCACTATGAATGCTACATATATAAAGACTTCTAAGGGAAAATATTGTATCTTTCTTTGTGAATGCATGATATTTCCCATATTTATTTTTTTTGCAGAGCACTATGAATGCTACATATATAAAGACTTCTAAGGGAAAATATTGTATCTTTCTTTGTGAATGCATGATATTTCCCATATTTATAAACTGTTTCTGAGGAACTATGAAAGCAAGATATAAAAACAGTGAATAAAACTATTAAACAGCTTCCTATGAAATTTTAAAACCTGGTCAATTCATGAGTATTTCCTGAATAATTTTTTCCTCCAGTCTGAACAATTATTCTTCATTTTCATCTGATTCCGTATCTATCTGGAATATGTGTGGGGGTGTGGGGGAACATAATTGTATTTTTTTCACAACATGCCATCAATTAACAAACTGAGCATTCCTATCTTTCATTTCCTTCCCTTAGGAATAGAGACATAATAACAGATTTCCTGCTGAACTATCTCTGTCTACTTTAAAGGAGATAAACGATTGGTATTGCCTAGGTAATGGCACCAAATATGAACAAAGTCCATCAATATAAAATAGCCTTATTCTCTTACAAGACCTGTGTGGTCTGGGACAAAACCCCAAAGGACCATGACTCCATTAATCCTGCAGGTCTTAGACTCTGTTAGAAATCTGAAGCTGCACAGACAGTGATTTTTCCCTCTAATAATATTATTTGTATAAGCTGTATTTATATTTCATTCAACAAGAGCTAAGTGGTATTGCTGATACATCCCTTAAAAGACTCTTCAGCAAAGTCAAAGACTGACCTCTGCGTATCATTTTACACTAAGGAGAAATTATTTATCTAATTTTCTGAGGAAGGAGGAGGAGAAAGGAAAGAAAAAAAGTGATCTTTGTTCAAATGGAATCAGAGTGACTATTACCGCACTGGCTTTCATTAACACCATCACTACCACCACAAAAAAAAAAACCCAAACCAGCAGATTTCTGGACCACAGAGTCTTTAACAGAAACAAGGAAAAATGTCTTTGTTGCAAAAGTAAAGGAATTGAATTTCTGATACTGTATTTGTTCCCGTCTTGGCTAGTTCGGCATTAACAAAGGAAAACCTGTTTACTGTTTCCTTTTGGGCAGCTTTCACTAGGTGATTTGGAGGTTACAGGGGGCTGCAGGCTGAAATTTGCCTCAGAACGTTTTCAGAATGCCCAGCCAGACAGATTAGCCAGCGCTTAAACTGGTCAGAATACTAAAATAACATTTTAATGTAAATCTATTTGGCCACGCAAAGAGATTTATTCTTCCCAGCTGGGCCATATTTCAGGGCACAATCTATATTGTCCTTTAATATGTTCTTCCTCAGACAGTTATTACCCTTTAATTGTAACAGAATGACAAAGTGAAAACATAAAAAGCCTTGTGATTTTTTTCAAACACAGCTAATGCTAAAGTTTCAGAATGACCGTTTTGATTTTAAAAGCCACAGTACTATTAAAGCAGTTATCCAAAATATAGAGCTACTAGCCAGTATAAACCTTTAAATCAGTCAGGGATCAAATATATATAAATATACGTTTTTTAATTTAAGCCAGAAGCCAATTATGTAAGTAGGTCACTTGAAAAAAGTTGACAAAAAAACATTTAAGGAAAGCTGCATATTCAATTTTGCCAGCGTCAAAGCCAATGAGCATCATTAGCCCAGCAATCTCGTCTAATGAGGTCCAGGCAGAGCAAGCCTTATGGAGGAATCTTTCAGAGAACCATTCTGTAGCCCCTTCCCAAGTCCCAAGTAACTCTCTTACAGATTTGGAACAGGTGAAGATTTCATTGCAGGTGACTTACTTTTTAATGTTGATGATGTCAGCCCATAAACTTCACTTTTGCAAAAGAAGAGATGGAGTGAAATATGTGCTTGCTTGGCCAAACTACCTAAGGAGCTTGACGGTGGCTTGGAGGCAGGCAGCAACTGATCCCTTCCCTCTGGCACTGCTCCCTTCCCTCTGGCATAGCCCAGGGTATCACCAGTCTCTCTAGGCCCTCTGACTAAAGGCCAAGTGTACTGGGAAGGGTTCAGGATGACTCCTGTACACCAAGAGTAAACATCTTTGGTGTATTACATGCACTTGAACTGTGCTAGCACGTCTCTCTCACAAACAAGAAGAATTTGCATCTGAGAGAGGTACTGAAGCAGTGACACCATGACCCAGGTACTTGAAGATCAAGTACTGAGCATCTCCTCAGTATTGAGAGATTCACAACAGCACAAAATTATACTTTATCCCCTAACCATGCAAAGACATAAAAAGACTTTTAAGTGCAAACATCGGAGATGCAAATCTTCACACCCTTCCGCCCAAATTTTCCCTTCTCACAGATATTTATGTTGTTGGCCATGATGTAGCTTCCCTCATGCATTTGATTAAGGATTTCCTTAGTGACTTATGATATGTTAGCTAAATGGTCACATATTTTAGGCTAATCAAACATTAATACTTCTGAGATCTCAAGTACATTTGACCTTCTCCAGTTCTGCTGAAAAGAAATCAGGTAACTGTAGGAAAATGAATCTATTCATTTCCCAGGAACGAAAAATTGATGATAGCAAAGAAGAGAAAAGCAAGGACACTCTGTTACATCATTTATTCACTTTCACAATACCATTCAGTATCATCTTTCCAATTACTGCTGTTCACAGAATTAACTCTTTGGATACTGATACTTATATTGAGGAATATCTTGCCAAGAAATGGGTTATTATTTTTTTATTAGTTATTAGAGTACCACTAAATGTGAAAACAGATATGAGAAACTTAGCCACACTTCTACTTTTTAAAAAATCGTGAATTGTGAAATGGGAAGATTTTATATGCTTAGGCTTAGGGAAGCACTGAATAGAAAAGACCTCCTTCTGCTATACCTATCATGAATACATCTGGATGATATAAAAATTATGGCTTGAAGAATTCTTGTGCAATCACACGTCTCTAAAGGGCTCAGAAAGCTGCTTCATCCTGTGTTGCAATTCCTCATCCCAAAATGACTAACCCCCTAATACGAATAGAGATTTTACTGTTTAATACAGCTCCACAAACCACATACTATTACCTTAGAAAAACAAACTCTGTTTTCAAATAATGGCAAGATGATAAAGGTACATGACGCTGCACAAAACATTTAAAGGGTTGACAACAGCCTGCCAGCATAAACAGCGTGAGATTAGGCTGTAGGCGCAGCCACAGCAAGCACTGCAAAGATGCTGAGCTCAGTAAGCTCTTGTGTTAGGCTTGTTTGATGCCACTTAGTTGAGGGAATGCAAGATCCTAAAATACTTCAAAATCAAAAGCTGGCACATAAAATGCATCATTGCCTTCATTTCACAGCTTTTCCACCCCAACAAAACAAGCAAGACAATACTCAAGGAAGGAAGCAAGGAAGGAAGGAAGAAGGGAAGGAAAAGAAAGAATTACATGTCTGTGAACAGGGATGTATGCAAACAATTTAAAGCCTGATTTGCTTATATGATTAAGGTGCATTTTATTACTTATAAAAATGGCAGCAAATGTCCCGAATACCAGAACTTGCACTGAGATGGCTGTGTCATGAGTTTTTGAATACAAACTGTTAAAACACTATCTAGCTCCAGTACTCTGTAAAATGGTGTCCTAGCTGAGCACTGGCCTAGTTTTCTATGCCTCTTAGTGCTTCTGAGACCAACATCACTGAGTTCATTGTTTTCTCCTTGAATGACAGGAAAGTGAGGGTTTTAGCTTCAGGATGGCTGGGTTTTCAAGGGTGGGGTGCTTTTTTGTCCAGCCCATTAAAATGTATGGGTACCCTTGCTAGTATGATAGCAACAGAGTGATAAGTTAGCCATTTGTTTATGGCACAATGAGTAGGAAAAGTAATACCCTGAGGCACTCCAGTATTACTGCTAGGCCAATGTGATTTTTGAGGCATTAGACTGAAGGCTGAGTAAGTTCTTTCAACCAAGTTATGCTGTAATCTTCCAGGAAATGCAACGTCTATTATGTGTTATTGCTATAATGAAATAATTATACAAAACTAATGAAAATGAGACGTACTTAATAATTCTCTAGGTAAATCCATGACACAGATATGACAGAACTGACAGTGTATCAGAAAGCTCCATTTGTGCCCATAATTTTCAGGTAATAATTGTAACAGTGCCATTTGTTCCACTACAGTTGGTCTTCTGTGGATGTTTTTAAAAGCAGCACTAAATAATGAGCATATTTCCTCATTTAAGCCAAATATTTGAGCATGGTCATTTTTATGCTACACATTTTCACTGGAGTTGCAGATAACTATCTCTCAACATGCAATTTTGTCGGTTTCACCCTGGTAAATATCTCACTGCATTTCAGTGGGAATTTTGTCAAAATTCATATCATTTAAGTGGCATCACATTTTTATATACTCCCCAGCTAAACGAGAAAGTGCCTACGTTAAGCAACCTTTAAAACCAAAAAAATGGTGGTTTGTATCTCCTGTAACTCTTACTTAGTAATTTCTAAAACTAGTAATTATTATTAATAATACAGTGAATTCTTACCTAAGCTTCTGTGACATACAACCTGTTTTATACATTACCACGTACCATTATGGACATAACTGGGAAATGAGCAGTAATTTATATTGAATGAATTTCCATTTCCATTTTTAAAATACTTTATCAGAGCACTTTTAAAACTGCCAATATTTTTAAATCAGAAATTAAGAAATAATTCCACTGGCAGACATTACATGAAACAGTTATCAATCCTCCAGTTTTCAAGGAGGTGGCAGAAATGTGTTCAGAGACTAATTTTTTAGCAGGACCTGTTGTGACAGGGCATGGGTTAATGGTCTTAAACTAACAGAGGGTAGATTTATACCAGGTAGAGTGAATAAATGTTTTACAATGAGTGTTATGAAACACTGGAACACGATGCCTAGAGGGGTGGTAGATGCTCCATACCTGGGAACAGAGTTCTGAGCAACCTGACCTAGGTGAACCTGTCCAGACACTTTGAATGGGGCTTGGACTAGATTAGCTCTAAAGGTCCCTTCCAACCCAAATTATTCTATGATTGCGTGAAATATAACACACAAGTATCTTAAATTCCTTGTAACTGCAAAAAAAACCAAGTATTTGCAGAGTTTGTCCCATCATCTAATAACTGTTGATACTTGCTCAAGACTTCAAAAGTGCCCATGGGGCTAAATGAGATCCACAGGGCACAGTATTATAATGACAAAACTTAAATTAACGTAAATTGTTGTTGTACTGCTGAGGTCTCAGCTTATGCTAACTCCTGGTTCACATCATTAACTTTACACATCGTAAGTAATTTGAATCACTGAACACAGTGGCTACCTCCAGACTTGCTTTCAGCCATAAATCCCTGATCAGAAACTCACAAGAAGTTTGTACTGCTGCACAGTCGCCTGTGCCATGCACATTTGTTTTGCAAGCCAGGACCATGAAAAAGGATAAAATTCAAGACCATGCTAGTCTGGGTTTTACCCAAGAACTCTCCTAGCTACTGTATGGACATAGTAGGTACGTTTTGAGGAAATGTACGTTCAATTACAGGCCCTTACCAGTAACCCTTGTGAGAAAACTACACTGACAAAATTGGCACCAAAGTAGCCAAAAGATGCTTCCTGTGAGAGGCCCTGGACCACCTGGAGCAATGGTTAGCCAGGTCACACAGGATGCCTCATCTGAGAACAGCTGGGTCACCGCATTCCTATTCCTGGTATAACCCAAGGACAAGGCCAAGAGCATGGCACATCACTAGGGCTGTGAGCAGGAAAAGTATCACAGTTTAGCTGCACACAACTTTCTAATGCAAATAAGGGACACAATACCATGCACAAAAAAAGGAAGCCTTTTACAGGCATAGAAGTACAATCGAATGTGGTTCACACAAACCAAGGGAAAAAGAGACAGAGACCCTCTGGAAATCAGGAACAATATTGAAAATACGCTGGCAAGAAATCATTTGCAGATAAAAAATACAAACCCACTCATATTCCTCTTAGTTTGCTTAAAACGTACAAGACATCGTGCAAAATAATGAACAATTACGTTTAAAAGAATGAACAACTGAAAGTTTGAACTTACATATGACGTAATAATCTTTGTTCTTCTGAAATTCCAGGCCCCAGAGATTAGGACTGAACTCTTGAAACTTGATGGTAAACTTAACATCTTGATCTGGCTTGGCACAGTTAAGTAGAGGTGTATTGTCCTTTTTAATAGCACAGCTATCTGCTTGGTCTTTATCAACCATGTAGACCTTATAATATTCATATTGGCCAATAGTTTTAGAGTCCACCTTTGGGCATATAATATCCAGTTTGTCTCCTATCTGTGGATATAGTACCAATCCTTGTCCAGGAAGGAATCTAAAAAGAAGGAAAAAAAAATGAGGGGATGGGGGAAGAGAAGAAGAGGTAAAATTTGAGGCACTTAATAAAATCTCATGCTGAAAAGCAGCAACTGCAATTAACAGACAGGAATAAACGGTTTCCAAATCCAAAATGACAGACTGATCAAACCAAATCTTAATAGTTTGAGCTTGATTCAATATCAACAAGATATTTATTTAGATCTTGGAAATTACAGATGGATTGAGTCTTACAGATCTTATCTCAATTTTGGGCACTAGCAGATTTTGCATCTCTCTCTGGCAGGCACTGCTGTTTCTTCCATTGCATCTAGCCATGCAGAGTAGCTAATACAATACCTGATGACCTATGACCCTGTTTTTCCGTTTTGCTAATATTTCTACTATTCTTCCACATATTATGCTAATTTTGGACATAGAAGAGTGACAAAAAAAATCTTTCAACCCTCTTCAACAGCCATATGGGACAGGAAAAAACTCAGACTTTTAATGATATATTAACATGCTGATTGATATTACTAGTGTAACACAAAGGAACATTAGTCACTCAACCAGAACCATGCTTACAGACCTGGGATGGAGAGAGATCTACCTGATCCACAGACTACACACGCTTCTGGGGAAACAGTTATATCCAAGACAGCGTGACCATTCCACTACAATGATTTCTCTTCATAAATTTCACCATTACTGTCATTATTTTAGCTCTTTTTTGATTTTTTTTGTGCTAGTAGTGAAAGACAGGTATGCTTTTTTTCTTTGTACAGGAAAACTTCCCAGACAAATCGGCAGTGAGCTTTAATATTTGCAGCTAGACATAGTATTTCGTCTTTCCTACTCATATTAATTAACAGGCAAACATGACCACTTCTTCATATAAGAAAAATATAAATAATTACTTATAGTATTGACCATGCACAAAATGAAGAGTCATGTTCTCACAAGGACAAAACCCACAGCATGTTTGCTTGTTTCTCTCTCCATTAAGACATATTTGTTTCTCTCTCCATTAAGACATATTTGTTTCTCTCTCCATTAAGACTTATTGTTCAATTAAGGTCAAGAAGTGCATGTTTTAGAACAACAGCCAGCAAAACAACCAATGTACTTGAATGCACAGACCTAAAAGACTGACTCTCTTTCCTCTTTTTTCTGCCTGCCAGCATTTTCCAAAGATCCTCCTTAATAGAGAATCGGCCTGAAAAACCAAGTAAAACAATTCCTGCCTAATGAACACCCTTCTCCAAGTGCTAGTATTTAAACAGCACACGTAGTAAATCTAGCTTATTCACAGGCAGCCTTCCTGGAAACTTTAAATTAGAGTATCAAGGCCCACACAGAACAAAGCTGTAGGCGTTGGTGACCTCCAACCTCTGGCTTGGCAAAAGGAGCCACCAGCTTGAAGCAGTGGTGGGGAAGAACCCACTAAATTAAAGGATGATGCAACGCCCCAAATTTCGAATCCATCATTTACAACTGCTTGCTCCCACACAATTCAAGTTTATGATCTGTGCTAATTGAGCAGGATTATTTTCACTCACAATGCCAGTGTAAGAATTATATTTGTTATGAAGCAGCACGTAGCAGGACAAAGACATGTAATTACAGATTTAGGGAACTAGAACAATGAAATGTTATGGCAAGAAAAGCGACTGTTGATGTATAAATCACTGCGCTCTTTTGTGCTGTGCAGTGTAATTTCCAGACTGCAGAAACTGGGCTTGGCCACGGCTGTTCAGACTGAGATTGAAGTGGAGACAGGGCAAAGCTGCGCCTCCTCCTCCAGTTTTCAGGCATGCCAAAGGAATGCAGTGACTATCACCTCCTGAAAGCTGAAATGGTCAATCAAACACATGGAAAAGTGGGAATGCATCCTTGGAGTTTCCAGCCTGGTGAAGGACAATCAGATGTGTATGTAGTTATGGCACCTAGGGACGTGGCTTAGTGGTGAACACAGCAGTGCTGGGTTAACAGCTGGACTTGATAATCTTACAGGTCTATTCCAACCTAAACAGTTCTACGATCCTATGACTGAGGGAGAGGCTAGTTCTGCAAGGGAACGAAGAAAAGGTGGGGAGGAGGATCCCAGCCAACAAATATTCCCAAGGGAGCAGCATGTACTCTGATTTTGGCTCTCCACAGGGATCAACTCTGACCAGGCAAAAGCAAAGGGACAGAGTTTCCAAGCCAACCTGCATCACCTGTGACTGACTTTACTACCTTGTCTGAACACAGCCCCATTTTAACTTTGCTCCCGTGCAGCACTGCTGTACCAGGAAGGTGACAATCACTCATATTCCCCAATCTGTATGCCAGGACAAAGGCTGGTCACTGTATGATCCCATTGCTGCAAATACTACTTCTTGACAGCAATTCTTTTTCACATAACAGGACTGTGTAACAGGAAACACATGAGATTTCAAAGGACTGAATCCTTGCTTATAAGTTAATCAGTTTAGATTCCCATACATAACAAATATGAAATTCGTAAGGTTAGATAAATGTACCTGTCTGTCATTATCAATATTATGACCTAAAAGCTGCCCTGAGAAACAAAAGACACGGATTCTAATTTTAGATTTTGCGTATATTCATGAAAGAGCCACAGTATATGTTCTCCATGCAAACTCGGAGCACTAACAGGATGGGTTTAGAGATGATATGCCAGGCAATATTGGAAACAACTGCAGGAGAGAAGGCACACTTGTGAGCCTTGGTTTCAGCCAGGAATTGTCCCATAAAAGGTAGAGGACAGAACTGTCCCTGACAGACAGTTAAAGCTACATTTTATAAGAGCTTTAAACCAATGCACTTGTTAGACTTTACGGCAGGGAATATTCTTGCTATGACTGAAGTCTGTACAGTTTTAGAACTAAACTCAGTAAATCTCCTTCCACTTGAGTGTCTGAACTTGGAGGATCTAACACTGACGGGATTAGGGAAGAAAAAAGGCTGAAAATGCAAGGATTAATCTGAGAACTTGATTGTATTGAAATTTTTTCCACACTTTGCAGTTTTGATCATGACCTTTGCTAGGAGAGATATTTTTCCAATTTACTTTCCTTATTTTCTTACAACAACAAAGCCCAAATATGGATGGAGATAATAAAAAAGTTTCACCTCATGCATTTCAGTTCAACCACAAAACTTACAGTGGCTGATTAGTTGTAGGCATGATTATTATCCCTGCATTTGTGTAATATTTTTCCTACTGTACTTTTATAAAGACTTTAAATAAATAATTTGCTGGGCACTAAGCATTTTCTGAAGCTATTTATGAAATGTCAGAAGGATTAAGACTACTGTTTTATGATCCTACTTTTGAAGACCTTCTATTTGAAAAAAAAAAAAAAAAAGGACAATGTATATTCAGCCTGTGTGGAAGTTAAAAAAACTTCAGGATTAATCCTGAGGCTTCATTTCTGTAAGAGTTGATGTTGCCTTAAGTATTCCAAAGTAGCATCACGACTGATTAAATGCTTGCAGGATGGTGTCTATAAAAATTCAGTTAATGAAATGGCTTTAAAAGTCTCATCAAAATGTGTCTTCCACTAATTAAAAAGCTTTTTTTTCCCATCAAAACAGAGATACAATAAAGATAAAGCAAGGTGTTTCCAGAATCCTGGGACCGATCCTGTGGAGGCTGTTACTTCGGTGAGGGTTTGGGACAGTGATGTACTTTCCAAGTAGTTGGGATAGCAACAGCACTGGAACCACTGCTTTCCATAGAAAGCTTTCTGACTTTCTGCATTTCAGCTCTAAGTATGATTTACTGCAAAACTTAAATACCAACACAGACCCCTGTATCCCAACAAAAACTTAAAGAGAAAAGCTTAGCGAGCTTCCCAACTCTTTTCTGTCAGCAGTCAGATACAGAGAGACTCTTAGAGCATTTGAAAAATCCTGCTCACAATAAATAATCCTGGTGCTTGCTGTGAGAAAGCACAGAAAAGTATATTAAGTACCATATAAGCTGTATGATGAAATTCATGCACTTTCTGTCTGGCACTTTTTGATACAGATGGCATTTTTACTGCCAGCCCAAAACTGGTGTATTGTGGGCGACATTTGACATCTGTGCAAAAGCCCATGGATGTAAATCCCTCCCACATGTCCAACTAGTCATGCAGCTCATCAAATAACAACTTACTGAGTTCCCAAACCTCTTTTAAAATAATTATTGTACTTGACCAAAAAAATCACATGATACACAAACAGAAATTAGGAACAGAGTAGTTCATTCCCCACTCACACCACCGCTTCAATGATTTTATCTACCACACTTATTTTAAGTCTCAGCAGCAGTTCCTGGGACTAAGGCAATCTTACTGATCAAAGTCCTCAAGAAGTTAAATCTGATTGCAGAATTTTATAGAAAAATAAAATGTATATTAGATTCCAACTAATTTCTTAAGAATCTACTTAATGTTTAGAGAAATTCAGTACATTCAACCATATTAAATTCCAAAGGCATTTTGCTTAATGGTAACGACTCAAACCTGCCTAATCTCATAACAGCAAATTCTCAAAAAAAAGTAGAACGTAACCTGCCCACACTCTCATTCACTGAGAATATTCTACCATTTCTTAGTACACAGAAATTTCTGAAATTGTAAAATTATCAACAGAAAAAATTCTTAAAAGATTTTGTTAATCAGTACCGAGTGATGTAACCAAGTCTTTTGTCAGGGTTTTTCCAGCTTACAAAACTATACGCACGCATACATATATGTACGCATACTATAAATATATATGCACACTGCGCTTTAACTATATTCTAGTCATTGTAAAATAAATATGATTTTAGAAAGCATGTTGGTACTTGATGCAAGGCTTGTATATTTAACTGGGGAGGCAGTGCCAAATTTCTGTGCTTTAATAACTTACCCGAACTAATTGGTGTAGGCAGTTAGCTTTAAATTAATGTCACAAAAATAATCCTAAAAATGTGAACAATCAAGACGCTTCTTAAAATGCAGCCTGAAACCTACTGTTGGGGAATCCTACCCACTTAACTTTATGAAGTTTTAACTACCAGCCTGACTATAAAGTCATTCATTGAAAAATTTTATTAAGGAAATATCATGAATACTAATAACACAGTATATTTGTCCGTTACTTGTAAAAGTGCAAACTGAAACAGAATACAGAATTCCATTCCACGTATAAATGCTTACTGTTTAAAAAGAATGGTTATTAAATACTGTATGTATTAATCATCTGACTTTTGAGAAAATAACATTCATATTTTGAATATCACTTTGTCCACAGGAGAAATATTTATGCAATGCAAAAGTCCTACCAGCTTGATGAAAAGTAAATATAGTTTCAGGAAAAGGCTAGTGATTTCAGTGAAATAGCAGAAAATCAGTTCCCTGATTCCCAAAGACACTGCACTACATAAAATCCAAAAACAGACCAAAGCTCTCTGCAAAAGTTCTATACAAAACTTTCACACTAATTTTTGTCATATTCAATACCATGTAAAAAAATATACCATGTGCATATAAGGTAAACATCCAGCTGTAAATCTGAAGTGCTTTTTGTGCAGAAGCAGTGGTTTTACAGGACTCATCTCACTCCAGTTTAAACAGATTAAGTGAACATGAATTCAATGAGAACAGGACCAGTAACTGCTGTGGACAGACAGAAAAACAAGCTTCATCAAAAAACGATTAATGTGGAGTCTGTCTCAAAATGGGTACATAATTTTGTGAGGAGAAAAGGCATCATGCTTACGTAAAGTCTTTGCAAGAAAAAATACCACTGTGTGACACAGCAAGATGACAGACTGGCTTTATACACAGACTAGCAAATGGAACTTTGAGAGCAAAAAAAGTATAGCATTTCATATTATTAAAATTCTTTTAAGTGAGTTTTGGAAGCTATTCTTTACCAGTGCAGTCTTATTAAATCATTTTAATACTACAGGAAAGTTTTATACAATGTGCTAAACAAGGATGCTTTTGAATTTAAATAAAATTTAAGATGTTTAATCTGCTAACCTTTATTTATATGTAACATTTTTCCACACAGTTAATGAAACAATTCATGTAAAGGATGGTTACTAGCATTAATGGGACTTGCAGGCTAGAAACTAAATGGAAATCAAACAAAAAAATAAACAAATATATTCATGCTCATCCCTTAAGATCTTTAATGGTAAGTACCACATTATACAAAGCCAAATTATAAAATATTATAACACAAGTTGGTAAAGCAGCAATTCCTGTATTTCTCACTTCTACTGTAAGGGAAAAATATATGTTCAGGCTCCCTTGCAATAAAACCTGTAGTAAGCTTGTAAGTGCTTTGAAGCAGTCCCCCTAAAACCATAGCTGATCTCCATCCTAGAGTTTAGGTTGCCTCATTCTCATTACTCTTCCTCACCTTCAAAAGAGCCCATCTTCTTTCAGACTACCTGGGACAAATGCTTGTAGTGCAGTAAAAAAGCGAATGGTAAAGGTTTTATGTTTTAATCACGCTGGACACAACATGTCAGTGGTGCCACCATTTCATGTGCCTCAAGTAGCCAAGCAAATGGGCACTGTTCTTGGTGCCTTTTCCTGTACCTATTCTTACTGACATTGGTTTACATTGACTTCAGTAGGGCAAAACAATGTAGTATGTTTGCAACTGAAATCTTAATGCCCTACGCAAGCATGATTCTGTAGCATTATTACATTTTCTCAAAACTTTCAGTGGACAGAGTATTAGGAACATGTATTAAATTTTAGTCATTTCATTTATCCATTCATTGCACTACCTTTAGCAAAATACTACAGGAAAGCATTTACAGTACAAGAAAGGATTTCTAATACGTGTAAACCAAGGATGGGCTAAGAGTGCATGTGCCTCTCCCCAAAGGAAATGTTCTTTTTCATGGATCTGCTGGATTTGACAGTCAAATTGTACCATCACATCACAGTTCTAAAGGCACAGAGCTTCTACTGTACAGAGACACTCACAAGACACCATTTGTCTCCAAACACATCAGAAAATGCCCGAGCTGGTCTCCTAGAAAGACCTGTCACAAGCTTCCTTCAAAAAATAACTCTTATGACTAGTGCTGTTGCAGAAATACAGACACTTTTTCATTCCACTCAGCTTAGAATTGGCACAAGTCTAGAGGAGCCTTGCATTGGAGACAGCACAAACCCTACAGCCAAGACATGATATTTGGCAAAATTGTACCCCTTTCACTCTTCACGTACATGGAAGGTCACCTGCAAACCAGCACCAAACACATCTTACTGGAGACACTCAAAGAGAAAATCTGCTTCCCTAAAAGCTGTGATGTATGGGGTTACAGATGTGATCTGGCTCTTCACAAAAAGTAAGCCAAAGGAAGTGCCACAGACTCCCTTCCAAGGCTACTCCAATCCTGGGTTCCAGCAGAGGCAGGTCACTTTACAGTCCCCCTCTGGGGAATCACATCATCTCAAGCTGGGATCATGGCATCTTGGAGTGACCACAAACACGGGGCACTGAGAGCTCCCTTTACCCAGCCCACCACATGGAGCCAAGGCAGCGTCCTGCCTTCAGCCTCCTGGTGTGCAGCTGCCAGAAGGGTTTTGCTGTTAGGCAGCATATCTGTTTCAATGGGATGTCATCTCTGCCTGTGAGAGGTGGTTTAGTTTTGCTGGAAAGTTGCCCTTTCCCTTGCTGCTTTGGCTCTCACTCGCAGAAAAAAGCAAAAAACCCACTTAGGTAACTAAAATGGTCAAATCAACTTGTGTTTTACCCCTCCACCTCCAGTAAATCCAGAGTGCAAAAATTATTGCCTGGTTTTCCCCATGTAAAAGTCAGGCATGTTTTTCCCTGTCTTAAAAAACTTCTGAGAGCAAACACCTATCTGTTTTTCCTGGGCAAAGGGTTTTTTGCACAAGAATGTGAAACCTGGCTCATAACATTTACCACAAGGGAAAGGGCTTGAAATGTTGAAAATATATACAATCCAATCTTTTACTAAATCTAAGGATATTTTTTTTTAAAATACAGATTTTTATATTCTGTTTTCATACATGACCTCCACATAAGGCACTATTAATAGCAATTAACTTTTTGTATTATATGCAGAAAGCCATTACTGCTCTGCTTAAAGTACTTAAAGCACTAGAGAATTCTGATCCATTTACTAAATCAATTCCTGTTACCACAAAAGAGCCACTAATGTGCTTCATGACAGTCTTCTAAGTAAGGAGCAAAAAAAAGAAAAGGATGAATATGACCAATGTTCTATTTTAAAGTGTATTATATTAACATTTCATCAGCATTTACAGAAATATGAACCTCACAACAGTGCTGGACTTACTCAGCTTCAGCAAATGGAATCATTGCTCACTTGCTCTCATGTACAAGCACTGAAACACACAGGCACATTCTCCTTTTTATTTAATTTCATTTCAGCAGAAATGTGCTTTCTGTGTAGAGTTTAAAAACTGCAAGTGGCTGCAGTGGAAAGTAGCAGCCAGTCTGTACAAATGGCTTACTCTGAGAAATTTCTGAAAGAAAGAACACTCAGTAGGTGCATTGTAATTAGTTGCTCTTTCTAGTTACCTCTTGACAAATGATGCATGTGGGTCTGGATGAGAGCCCAACTCTTGACCCATGCCACCACTACACACTTCAGTACTTCAAGCAGAAACCCCTAGCCTCAGCATTCTTTTCATTTTGCTTTTTCTAGGAACGGTGCTAGTAACGCACAACACGAGAATCAGAGATGATTAGCAAAGTTGAAATTCTTTCAGAAGTGCTTCATATAGCTATGTCCTCAATATATGTGAGGAAAGTTTCCTGCCGATTCCTTCTAAATATGTAGCATGTTTCAGGGCTCCATTCAAGGACAGAAGCATGTAGAAATACACAGGACAAACATTACTTCCACAAAACTTAATGATATACTTTGGCAACATTTGTAAGCCTTTCAAACAGAAGATATTCTTGTGATCATTGCTTTAATATGGGCGATTATAAGCCTATTGAGAAATGCAACTTTAGCCACAAAAAGTACCCATAAAAATAAACATTTTTTTGGATAGCACTTTACTGCCCCCTTTTGCACTTTAACATTAGAACAGGTTTCAATGTGAACATACATCTGAGGAACAGTGAAGATAGGGGGTAGAATGACAGAGCATCATGTTTAGTCACTAATACACTGTCAGGCACTGCTTTAGGGACATCTTCCACTTGCCTACACCGCAAACAAATGAAACATCTAGCTTTCATTGTCCTTAATCTTCCATGGAAGAGATCAGTAATGGATGGTTTAAATTACTGTCTTCCATTGCAATCTGCAAGTTTATGGGAACTGGAAAAGAGGGGGATATTGCTCATTAACACTAGTTGTCTCTGGCATAATTTTCTAAAGCAAAGATCATCTGCAACTTGAATTCGGTTTATTCATCAGGATGACAAAGGGCTTTCCAGTCTGAGGCCATGCATATGTTAGCAATGCCTGAACTAAAAGGATGGGTGTATCCTTCAGAACAAAACTTCACAAACTGGCAGGCAAGAATATTTTCATGAAAGGTGAAGACAAGAAGCCTAGACATTCAAATACCCTGCAAGCCGACAGGCACAAACCCGTTCCGCAACTCCGCAACTCTGCACTGCAATTACAGTCAGTACAGCATCGATGTATGTCTGTGTGTGTCCGCATAGATCTGCAAAAGGTAATAAATCTATAGTCTAGTGGCCAGTTATTTACAAAATACTAATTCATTATGACAGAGCCAGAGGGGGACCCATCCTGTACCAACCCTCGGCTTCCATTTGACAAAGTCCATGTGCCGCTGTGTACACTTACATTTAAACTTAATCCATTTTCCTCTATCATCCTACAATTACAATACAAGTCACAATAATATTAAATTTCAGTGCCTACAGCACTGCACAATTGAACCATTACTGTAATGAAAACTGACTCCCTTTGATATTAACACTGGTGTTTTCTCTCATTTGCTTGCCATGAAATACAGGAAGAGACCAATGTTGTTTTAATTAAAGAATTGTTGTTCAAAATATGCTACTGGGAATATTAAAGTAGTTCTTTGCTGTCATGGCAAAGATAATCAGGTATTTATATGGTTTGAATTTTGGGAAAAAATTAAAAAAGAAAGTAAAATAAAAAAAATCTGTGCTATGAATTCAGCGTAAAACAAAACCATTGCTCTACTTGACTTATGCTCACAGAGGCAGGGTGTGCCAAACCCAAGAGATGGCACTTTATTGAAAAGATGCAGAGCAGTAGTTAGCATGGAACAAAAAGTCAAACCAAACCATGTGTGTTTCTTACACAAGTCACTAAAGCCTCTGCTTTTAGAAAGCTAACAGAGATCAGCTGGCATTTGCCAAAGAACTACTTTCTGAAATGTACAAACCAGACTGTTCTATTGCTGTGCTATTCTATGCTCTTCTTCACCATTACTGTTAGAAAAACAAATGTCTTATGTCAGCCACAATATAAGGATGCCAACCAAAGTTTGCAGTCTTCCTTGTCTTAACTACAGTTTGCTCACACCTGTACAGTCTTGTTTCAAGACACGCTCCAAGCAAAGTCTATAAAAGAGGGCGGGGACTGTCTTGCTAGTTGATGAGACATTAATAATCAGTGATTGAATCTCCAATTCAAAGACAAAATTTTATCTGCTTTGCAGTTGCTAGAAAATATATTATTGCATACCATTTGCCTGCATAAGTAAACACTGGAAGTAGAACAAATTGTTAGCTCACAACTTTCAGGGAAAGTTATGCCAAACCAGTAACAGAATTGCGCAACAAACAAACTTATTTTGGCAAATCATTTTTATGCCAAGGAGAAAATGACCTTAAGCAAAAATCCAAATGAGAGATCTACAATCAGTCTGCACTTGCTTCTTACTTAAATCCAAGACACAGCCACTTGCAAGAACAGAGATCCTATGTTCTTACATGAAGTACCAATTTTCCAAGGTTTGACTAACAAGCAGAAGCAGAATAAAACCAGGTGGCCACAGCCACCTTCAGGGCAGCAGTAATATCTGACCCACGAAGAAACAGATTTCAGCCCACTACGAGGTCTGAGACTCTGACACAAAGCTAAACTGACGCTAGAATAGTTTAAAAAATTCTGTAAAAAATGTACATTTGACACCACTGACATCCCTGCCCCAGATGGTAGAGCCCACTGGAGGGGTTCAGCAGAAAGCTGGGGACAACAGGAGATCCAGCCACTCAGTTTTAACCCATTGCCCTGCACTCATGAGATACTGACATTGGGTTCAGCCTCTACTGCAAGGAGGTTCAGCCAGTGCACCTCTCATACACCAGACCCTCTCTTGCAGGGGGAAACCCGGGCTCTTGGGAAAAGCCGGGTCACTCCCAGTGATCAGCTGTAGCGGAAATGTGCTGCTGGCATTACACCAAACAGTGAGCTAAAAAAAGCGCAGAAAACTCAGTTGAAGCAGAGCTACCTGTGCAGCCAGACTCCAGAGGCACAGCTAATAGACCTGCTTGAGCTCCCAGCTGGCACAAGGGACATACTGACTGCTGGCAAGCTATGTCTCTCTTTCCAAATACAGACAGGGCAGTAGCTTCTAACATAATTTTCTGATTTAAAAGAAAAGCAACGAAGCTTTGGAGAGGTCTGTATTTGTCCAACCCCAAGAAAACCTCTTCACACTGGCCTTGGTTCAAGACAGCTCATGCTTAATTCGTCTTGCTTCAGCAAAAATATTCAGCATTCAGCACATGCTCGACATGAGCTTTTCCGAATAAAGACAGTTTCCCAAGTCAGGCGACAGGAGCACAGCGCAGTCCTGCTTGCTTTGGTGTCACACACTGATCCACAGAATGGAAGACTACAATATGTTTCAAATTTAAGATTTGGCTTTCGGTTTTCTTCAAAAAGTGCCTGAAAACTGTCTGATACGAAGAATGATTACTACTAAAAACCACCAACCAGTGAAGTAATCTGTCTGCCAATGTAACTTTCCCTGTTCAGCTAATCAATTTAGCTAAGAAATACCCTGGAAAAAGTAACCCCCAAAAACCTGAAGGTCAAGTGTTGTGCAGTGATTAAGCTAGACTGCTTCTGAACTAAATTGAAATTAATTAAACATGAAGAAAGCAACTGAAGTGTGGACAGAGAATGCTATGGGACTGCAAATCCTCAAAAGGAGTCAAGATGTTCCCAACTCCAAATTTACACTTTCATCCAGTCAGGTATAGAAACCAACTGCTGCTCAGGCAGTAGGTAAGCAGATGGCAAGCACCAAGCAAAAATGAAACTGTGAAATGATGCACCACTGACGAGGAGTCAGAAGAAGCGCAGTTATGTGTGCTTCCACCAGTGCTCACTGCATAGGTTCCTTAAACAAACTGCTTCAAACTTGCAGAACATCAAAAGCCAGATGGGTCTTCCTGAATGAATCTGCAGGCAAGGAGCCAGGATTCCTGTTTGCTGCAGAAATAGGCCTGGACTTGATTTGAGTCTTCTTAGCTCTGACAGGCTGGAGTCTGGCAGAACTCCCAATCCAAAATAAAACAGCATTCAAGTCAGACTGGGCTTTAACTAACAATAATAATAATGATAATAAAATTTCAAATCACTCTTATTAGCTTTAAAACGCATTTCCCTTTACAGTGCAGTGTTCACCTTTCCCACTGCTGTTCCCTGGTTTGGGTACATAAATAAATGCCCTGTTCAAACAAAAGCTAAGAAAACTGTGAGAAGCAATTTGCAGCATCACAAATTTTTCAGCCTAACATAATTTCACCATCTAACCTATCCTGCTGAGTAAAACAAGCCAAATAATTTGTTTTCCGTTGACACATGTAAAACTTGACTTTCCTTTAAAGCGTACAAAGCTCTGAACCTCCCAAATTAAGTTTTGTAAATCCTCTTTTAGCCATCACCCAGGAAACATTTTAAAAGAACACTATAGGTAGGAAACCCATCTTATAGTTATGTATATGTCATACATCAGGAATGATTCACCTAGCAACACAATCCTCTACCAGCCTTTATCTTTTTTGGCTTGAAACTTATGTTTAAAACCAGAAGAAAGCATAGACTATTACATCAAAGTTTAAATCAGCTGCATTATAATTATCATGCTGATACCACAATAAACACTGGGTGTTGGCTGGCCAGGATTGCCAAAAAAGATAGAGGTCCTGCCCTTATTTGCTGTCTTTGACAATGTATATAATCACATCAAAGGAAAGTTCTCTGCATCACAGCTAACAGAAAGAAAATCTGTATGTCCTCTTTCCTAGAGTAAAATGATAGATTTTTTCATTACAAGAAAATCTAAATTTTGCCTATAATGAAAAATAATTATAATGTAAAGCCTTGCAGGCTTGCAGGACTTGCAGTACTCACTGAAATCACTGGAGATATTTTCATTAAGTTGAACAGGAGCTAGATAACCTAAGATTAAACCTGAATTTACAAGGACAAAAATGGTAACAACAAAAAAAAAAACCCAACCCAGATAATCAAAAATGACACTGAAGACACTTCAACTTTAGGAAATTTCTGTGTGTATGTTTTACCTTTTTGAGTCTTAAGATCTATTTGGGGGTGGAGGAGCAATGCAAACTGGTTTTTGTTCTGCCATTTTGTTTTCATACTTGGCTTCCAGAAACATACTGAGCTCAATGTACATGTTTTCTCAAAGTCTGTTCACTCTTTAGTGTTTGGGGGTTTTTTTTCCCATTTAGGGAACAGGAGTGCAAATTGCAAAATCTCTGTTTTAAATACACCTTCGAGTTTCTATCAGTGAAAGCTCCTTAAGGAGAAGCTAACCTGGAGGGGAAAGACTCTGGATGCAGGGAGACCTGGGGTCCACTGTCCAGGATGGTCTCCTTAGATGATTCCCCATTTATCCCTGTGCCCTGCCAAACCTGTCCAGCCTTATCTGGGACATTTCTGAAATGTGACATGACAGGCAGGTTCGAAAGCTAAACGTTGGATAATGGTGGGCAAACAAAGGACATCGTTTTTGCATTATTTCTTTAATTACTTTAACCCTTGTTCGAACAGAAAGCATAAGGCCAGAGTAATTCAGCTTCCCCCTTTGTCATTTGCCTGCCATAAATATGCACCAGTCTGCATTTGAAAAGCTGAAGGAGGCCGCAAGCTTGCTGGACATTTATCATGCTCTGTTCCCTGTTAACAAGCAAATACTTTAGTTGAATGGCCCATTAGCAATCATTGTCAAATGCAGAATGCAAGGTGCTTGAATGTGACCGGCCTGTAAATTAGATGAGGTTGCCCCTATGCTTTGGAGAATTTCAGCAAATGAATTGGATCTTTTGCTGTAGATTCGTGAAGGTTAAGTTTCAAGACAGAAAACCCATCTGAGCACTTCAGGCCCTGTATATTCTGCCAATCCGTCAGGCTCCCCATATGCACTTGTTTATTTTTCATTTGTTAAATCACATCAGCATCAGCAGGCTTGACAGTTTGGGGTCTGGAGTTCCCCTTTCAGTCAGAATTGTGATGATTTCCAGCATACTATGGGATAGGGTAAGAATGATAAATTCAAGCATGTAATTAACATATTTATATAAAAAAGCCCTGGAATAATCAAACAAAAAAACAAAAACCCAATCAACTTTAAAAGTGTCCGAGCCACTGCCAAACAAACAGCATGAATTCCATTTTGCCGAGCTCATCCCAGGCTCATTCCCACTAAAGAAAGACACAACTGCTATTGTAGGCTTCGGTGTTTTTTCCCCTTGTGTCTAGACTGTGCTTAAAAATGCAGAGTGCTTCCTTCTCCCCCCTTCGCAGACAAATGAACAGGCAGAAAAGTAGATCTCTCTCATTTGAATCGTACCCCTGATTTGCAATGTAATGCTGACTTTAAGTTGTGGGCGATCAGGGTTGTCAGTCGGGTAGAAAACCAAGTATTAACTATTTAAAGGTTCTTTAAGAGAAAAAGCAAGAAATAACACATGCAAGTAGCTGCACTAGGAAAGGTATTTTACTACCTTTACAGCTGCAGATCGCTTAAAATAAATGACGAAACAATAGCTATATTGTCTGCCGGCTAAACTCAAGGGGCTGACAGCAAACTCATCCCAGTGACTGCAAACTGGCCGGGGAGGAGGGGAATGGGGGCAGATGCTTATCTCATTCATTTCTAGATTTCAGCCAGCCTTTCGGAAATAAACACCACCTAGAGACTGAGCCAGAGCCACTTGGTTAGCTGCAGCTTGACTGGTAAATAGGAATGGATGCTGGTTTGTTTGTGGTTGTTCGGTTTTCGTTGGTTTGGTTTTTTTTCTTTTATATTTTTGCAGGATGGGAAACACAAGAGGTGCTGTGTAGTATCACCTGGCCTAGGCACAGACAATGCAGCATGTTTATCTTTGCTGCTCCCATGAAGTGTGAGATGGAGACCACAAACTAAAACACAGCTGAAATCAAAAGGTCTCTGTTTTCCTTCCAGATAAGGCCCATACTACCTATCCCCTCAGTTCTCTGTGCCTTGCCAGCATGCTCCTGCCCGAAGCCCAAATAGATTAAGGCAACAATCCCCAAGTGCAGCCAATTCTTCAGAAAGGCTGCTGCTAGGGCAGGAGTTAAAAGGAGAATCTTCCACACCTCACAATTGCAGCCATCTCGAGTTTTAATCGGCCCCCATCTCGGCAAAAAGCAGTAAATGAAATCTATCTTTACCATATTATACACCACCAATGAACAAGAACTGAGCAGCTTTTCTTCACCGCTCCAACCACCCCAAGCCACAAGTAGGCCTTTCATAGTTCCTAATCCCGGCCTCCAAGTTTTGTGCGGTTCTCACATAATACCTTACAGCCCGGAGCAAGGCCCTTCGTTTATAACACCCCTTTCAGAGACGTGTCATTTCTAACATCAAGCTAATCTATATGTTGCCATGGCATCACCCTTTATCTGCCTTTACATCTTATGAACTGCATGGATTTACCACATTATTTTTATCTGAAAGACAGAAAATGGTGGTTTTATTGCCATACAATCAGATTACTGCTGCTAGTTTCTCTATGCCTTTTTACCATACTTCAATCAAAAGGGATCAGTTTCTTTATACTCTGCCCTTGATTTACATTACATCTGTAAAGACCTAGTCTGGGTTGTAATCCCCTTATTAACTATGACCAGGGTTGATTTGCCTAAAAATAAAAGCAAATTGTGTCAGACCTTTTCACTTTGTTTTTGATTCGGAACTACAAAATGGATTACTAAAGAAATCTTCAGAGTTCACACGGCTGGTATAGTACTGAATTTAAAATGAGAATTAAACAAGTTAAACATGGGAGCTGTGTCAACGGTTTACATTTTCCATCATGGGAGAAAGGCTGAACTGCATTTGTCTTTGTGTTCTCTGGCTTTAAGGAGACAATGAAGCCACAGGAGTTTTTTCCAAGCTCTTCTAACACTGTCCATTTGCCATCCTCCCTTCCTCTGCTTTTTCATGCAACTCCCCCACAAACTCTTCTCCTTTGCTGCTCCCTTCCCCATCCCCCCAAAAAAAAACCTCCCCTCCCTCAAGACAACAGTGTATTAGTTAAAAGTCTACAGTCTGTGGCACTCAGTATTTTAATCAAAATATTTCAAGCAGTTTAACATTCCTATGTAAGTTTCCACAACGCCTCACAAAGAATGAGCTCATAAGCAAATCCATGTAGATGTATGATAAATGACCAGAAAAACAGGTTTCTTTATGTCAGCAGCCAAGGCAGACAGACATTAGGCACACATGAATAACATTTTAATCACTATTTTTTTCTCAGAAGAACACTTTCTTCTCATTTGCAACAAGCAATTTCAAGTACTGCAGGTTTGCACGATGCACGAAGACCAGATCATAAAGGAAAAGAAGGTCCCAAAGGAGGCCTGCCCGTGGCTGCGGCGCAGGGCTGAAAGGGCCTGTCTTTTCCAGTGTGTCGGAGCAGCCACCTCAGCTCCTCCGCTCAGATTTCCCAAGCCAGCAACCTTAGCCAAATTTCGAGATGATCCACAATGTCACACCTCAAGCAATGTGATCTCCTTACAGTAAAACAGGGAGCAGAAAGAAAAATAAGGAAAGAAAAAATAAAAGGAGAGGGAGGCATTCTCGTGTGTGGGAAGAGGGAGAACTTAAGTGATTTTAGCATGACTTTTAGTCACTGCCTTTCTAAAGGCAATTACTTCATTAAACGAAGTGAAATAACGTAGCACAGCTTACAGATAACATGCTTTAAGATAATTACTATAAATAATATAGCAAGTATACTCTACATATAAAAGGTTGGCAAAAATAACCAGCTCAAGAAATCGGCCTTCAGTCTATTCTGAATTCATTTTGCTAATTCACTTGTGCTTCAGAGACCTGGCTACAAATGCTAGCACTATCAAATGGACTGACTGGAAGCCACCACTTGCTCCATCTATTAGCACGCCAAGTGTCAACAGCTATGTTTTGGGTACAATTTAGGAGCATGTGTTTAAACCATTTTAACCTTCCACTCCTGCTTCTTCAGCTTGAAGCTGTAATTGCTCAGGTTGGAAAGTGTAGTCCCACAGCACAGAACTCTCAAATAAATTCTTGTCTAGCTGAGAGGCTCCCAAACATGTTGTGAGATATCGTTTTAGCAAGCTCTTTGTGCTCTGGCTGGCTTGCCCGTCCTGTGAAACAAGGGCTGTCCATTACCTACAGTTTATCATCCTGACAAAATGTGAGGAATGTGGATGTGAAAGCACTAACAATTCCACCCCTGGTGCTTTCTCCTTTTTTCTCTCTCTGTATTAAAACCGACAAGATTAACCCAAATGCAAACTGCAGAGCATAGTTCAAGGGGCTATTCAATCGGTAGTGAATGCGCATTTGTTTACCTACAAAAATAAGAATTTCAGATACAATGAGAAGCAGACTAGTCTATATGCTACTGAATAGAACATTTAACAGGGTCATCAATTGTAGTTTATTTTATCAGTTTCTGACATGCTAGCATTCATTCAGAGGCAGGCTGTGAAATATCCCATATATAACTGGTTATCAGAGGGACAGAAAAATAGCTATATAATCTAACTTAATCAGTGTCAAAGGCACCACTTATGAGGATAACCTTCCACATGTCACTAAGAAGAATCGCCTTGCTTGCCGGCCTATAGCACACAGGGAAATAGTGACACTTGGACATAAGCGATGCTTTTTTGAATGAGATTTCTCTACTGCTTCACTAAAAGGCACCCCATAACATTACATGTCAAAGGCAGTGCTCAGCCCTTGTGAGGTGAAACTGAGGTAATTCATGTTATCTGCATACATTGTTTGTCTTGGCAGAAATACCACAGGCAGAAAGTCTCCTGTTAAAAAGTGTCAACAGGAGTTTAAATCTAGAGTAATTTTTCCTCTGTGTTTTCAAGATCAGGTGATCTGAAGTTCTTCAGAAGATAAGTCTGTCTGTAAAGTTTGCCAAGACCATCTACAACAATGATGTTTAACCTCACAAGCAATAAAGTCACAGGTATAATTATTTTATGGAGGTCACTTCAATTTCATGATTTGGTCAAGGCAATAAAGAGAAACTCTAAAAAGGTAAGGGGGGAACTCTGGGTTGAAATAGCTACAGCGTGCTCTCCATCCCAGCCACCTGCTAGAAATTATAACCTCTAGACTTCAGTGCAAAACCAATTCAGTTTATACGCTCACCTTAACCTAAAATTTATTATTTCATGCTTTATATTAACCTAACAACTTCTCCAGGCATTTAATTGCCTACCTGTTCAGCAGATTTATGTGTTGAGACTTTCAATAGAGTTAAATGCTCAGCTTCCCTGAATAAATTAACCAGCATCAAAGATAGTTATTATTTCAAACCTAGAAAGGAGCTTTATTATTATACCATGCCAAGGTCTATTCAACAGCTTTACTTCCCCAAGCTAACATTCAGCTTGAATCCAGAGTGAGGACAACCTTATCTAAGGAGAAATTATTCAGGATCCTTCAGGCAAACAAGTGTGAGAAGAATTAGTAAGAAATTCTGCTCGGAGAAGTGGAGCTGCCTCACCAGCAGCAGTATCAGGAATGCATTTGCAAGCCTCCTCAAACTCCGGGCCTCCAAGAGGCCTATAAATCACTAGCCCCAGCAATTGAAAAGACTAATTTTAATAGTGTACTTCTTCACTGTGGTGATTAAGCCTCAATGAATCACTCAAGAAAATTCAATTACATCAGCAACACAACCTATTTTTAAGCGTGCATTTAAGTTGAAAAAGTAATTAGATATTATCATTAGATCTACCATTAACAACATTCAAACCTTTTTTGTAATCAAACAGTTTAGAATTAACTAAATGGAAACACAAATCGTGTTTGACAAAAGAAGCATATCCCCAGGCTCTGTGAGACGGGCTGAATTCAGCTGCTCGGATGCTTTCATTTCACTGATGGCTAATAAAAGCGATCAAGGTAAGTTAAAAAAAAAAAGTGAAAGCAGGTTGGGGCTGGCAGAGGAGAGCCCCGAGCATGCGGCTCTTCTGCTTTGGAAGAGTGACCTCTGTAGGCATAAACCCGGCGAGGGCTGCGATGCAAAAGCATTCCCCTTCCTCCTAGGCCGAGCCAAGGCTGTTTTCCACCAACACAGCAGGCCCACTCCTGCAATGCAATCCCGGCTCTCAGCCTTCGCCTTTCGAGAGCCCAAACAGCCTTATAAAAGCCCGCTTTATAACCGGCCAGGCCGCTTTATCCTCTGATGTGATGCTGTGCCTTTCTTAAGCCAAAGAAAGGCTGTAGCTATGCAGCATCATGGAAGTGCTGAGCCAGTGACTGGAGGTAAATTTTAACAGGCTTCCCACTCAGCGCATATACAGAATAAGCATTTGTTAATCAATATTACAAATTAAGACTCTGAATTGAGCAGTCCACGGCGCTCCTGCCAGTTTCTTTTTTTTTTTTTTTTTTTTTTCAGTTCTTTAAGAAAGATCAAAACTTCTCAGTGAAGAGAAACAGAGCAAGTATTAAAAAAAGAATACAGGCAGAAATCTATAGTGGTTTTTTCCTTCAGTGAAAGCAACAATAGATAACGATGACTGTAAGGCAAGGTTACTTGGTAAACTTGAGATGCTACACCTAATTCAAACTTTGAAATCTTCACCAAACTCCCAGAGAGCCTGCCACCTGTGCAGGATTAATCCCTGATCCAGGAAATACTCCATTCATACTTGTCTCATCACCACCTAACATTTCCTCTACAAACTCCCCCGGGAAAACAAGACATGAACTTACTGGAGTTAATGGGAAACTCTACATTCAGGTAACACATTGCATATAATTTAATTTTAAATATCTATAACTGACGTGGAGCATGCATATAAAAAAAATATTTAACCCATTTCTGCTTTAAAATTCCCTTAACTCATTAGAGTCTACTTCTCTCTATCGTGATTTTTGTTCTCCAAACTAGTGATTCTAATCACAAAAGTTCAGAGGATCTCACAAGTGAACAAAGCCAACTTCCATTTTGTATGTCAAAAATCCAGGGAGACAAAAGAGAAATGTAAGTAGCTTTACATCACTGCCTCAGACTTTTCTTTAGAAGGACAACCCACATTTCAAAAAGTTCCTCTTTCTAGCAGCAATAATTTTGTATGTTTAAGTAAAGAGCTAGCTTTTTATTAAGATAACGCATCTATTTTAAGAGTGAGCTTTGAAAGTGAGGTCCTGGGAACACATGTACATTTTCGCTTGAGTTTGTTAATGGAGAATGACACTAAATGGTTGTGTGATGGGTAATGCTTAGTTCATTACTCACTGACATGTGCCTTGATACCATCAACTCCACAACCAAATTTAGCCCTGTTATAAGCAGATGTAACTTCGCTGGAGTCAATGGGATGAGTTTGCATCTGCAGACGGAGAAGTTGGAGAGTATCACCCTTTCCTGGCAGCTCAGCGTAGCCCGGCTCCTCCGCTGCTCCAGCCCCGGCGAGCCCGGACCTTGCCCGCAGGTTTTATCCTGCTACCGCCGCACCACTCCCCAGCCCGCTCCCGGGTCCGGCCCGGCCTCCCCTCCCTCCCGAGACGCTCCTGCCGGGGGCAAGGGGCGACAGGGCAGCTCCGCCACCACACGGAACACCCGCCCTGGGAAGGGCCGAATCCCGCTGCCAGCCACGGCCGGAGCCTCCCGCTGCCGCCGCTCACCGCTAGTGCGGCCCGCCCCGTCCCCGCGGCTCCCGGCGGCCGCGGCCGACCTGCGGCACTGTCCCGTCCCTCCCCCGCGCACGGAGGACAGCGCCGGCCCCCGGGGAGACGGCGGGCGGGAGCAGGATGGAAACTTACTTGGGGTTAGAGGAATTCCAATATATGGGGTCTAAAACGATGGACCGCGCCAGTGCAGTTCTGCATAAAACCATCACGGCTCCCCAGCAGTACTTCCAGGCGGAGGCATCTCGCCTCCGCGCTGCCATGGTCGCAGGCGGCACCGAGTCCCTCCCCGGAGCCTCGCCAACTCCGCCGTGCGCCTTCCCACGCACCTGAGCAGCAACAGCAGGGTGGGTGCCCGGTATCCCAACAGCCGGGATGATTGATAGGGAAAATAGAATAGTAAAAAAAATAAAAAAAAAAAAAAAAAATCACACAGTAAGAGTCGACGATGCACTTGGCGAGAGCTGCAAGCAGATCTACTGAGTCATGTATGCCACTTGCATGTAGGAATATCTCCGGTGAGGTCAGATCCAAGCTACCTCCGAAGTAATAGCAATAGCAAAAAAAAAAAAAAAAAAAAATTCAAACGCTTCAGTCCTTCCTCTTAGTGGGGGTCTCCCGGCTGCCTTGGAAGATGCCACTCAAACTGCCAACTCCCATTTGGATCCAGAGCGCCATACGCGTTCACAGTGTCTAAGGCTCGCGTGAAAAGGAGTAAAACAAAAAAAAATAAATTTAAAAAAAAGGTAAAATAAAAGGTGGTGGAAGAAATAAAAGGGTCGGAGGGAAAAGGACACAGCTTCGGCGGGAGGTTCCTCCTGTATGTCTCTCACTGCTCCCCGCAGTTTGCAATCCGCACGGGCACCAGCCCGGGCTGTTTCGGGCAGCTCGGAAGCAACCGCGAGTCAATAAATCCACTCCGAGTCAGCTCCCCCAGTCCCGGGCAGGCGCATCCGCAGGGCTCCGGCTTCCCCGAGGGGCACTGCTGTCCTTGTCGCCGGCAAAGACCACAGAGCGGAGCAAGGAAAGAAACAGGGGCGGACAATAACGACTGCAAAAATAAAAAATAAAATAAACCAAAACGCGGGGGGCGGGGGGGGGTCGCAGCGTCAAATCGTCCCTCTCCCGTTGCGCGATCTGCAGTGCGCGCCGCGGCGGCCGACTGAGGAGGAGGAACGCCGGGCGCGGGACTTGTGCCGCCGCGCAGACCACCGCGGAGGAGAAGGAACTGAGCGAGGGAAGAGGAGCGGTGCCAGCCACGGTCGTTCCCACCGCGGCGCTTCTAAGCCCCGATGCAGCCGCTGCGAGTTCCCGGCGCAGGAGCGCGGCCGGCGGCAGCGCGCTGCCGTAGCCATATAAGCGCGGCCCCGCTGCCCCGCCGCCGCCGCTCATAGGGCCGCCGGCGGGCCGCCGCGCTGGTTGGGCGCCGCGCCTGTCACTTACCGCCCAGCGGCGGGCGGGGCCGCGCCGAGCCCGGCCGAGCGGGCCGGCAGGTAACACCCCCCGGCCCCGCCGCGCCGCGCCGCGCCGCGGGCGGCCGCTGCCCGCCGTGCGCGGAGAGTCCACTCGCTCTGACTCACACCGGGGCTGTGCGGGAGCCGCGGCGGACTCAGATGGAGCGTAGTCAGGGGGGAAAATGAAATTAAACAAACATTAAAAATCAGCCCTTGCTAAAACTGTTTCCCAAGTACACTGCCGTTCAAAGAGAGGGGAGCAGCGGTAGGGCCGGGAGGTGCGGGGTTCCCCTGCACCCTGCCCGCCGCTGCGAGATGCAGCACCCCTGGGGAGCGCACTGCCGGCGCTGCGCGGCAGCGGCCGCCTCCGCACCGCTGCGCGGGAAAGGGCCGGGCCATGTTCCCACTGGCGCGGAGCTCTGCGCACAACTTTCTGCGGATTCCCTGCCGAAAAGGAGGCCTGAGGGTGCTTCCGCGCTAGGTTCCCACTAGCCCTTCCCACGGGTTCTGTGAGTTTTCGAAGTTTATGTGGTTGCGCGACAATTAGCCACGGGCCGTCACTGAATAAAGAGGAGTCGGACATGCGGAGCCCGTCAGAGGGATGCAGAACGGTGGGCAATGCAGGGCTCCGGAGCCGGCTGCGGATTCCCTCACCTTTCTCTAGCGATTGCTGTGAGCCTCTTTCTTACCCTCTAGATTTTCGTGGGGATGGAGTTCGGGACACAGTTCGTTTTCAGACGCCGCGTATCCCAACGGCACGGCACCTGGCCCTTTTATTTCTTTCTATCATTAAATTCTGGCCAGAGGGAGCTACCTGTGGGCAGCGCTGGAGATGCTTTCCCCGCGGCTTCGCAGAGCCCCCGGGGGTGCGGAGGAGGGCGCCGGGGGGTCGCGGGCGCTCCCGACGCCGCGCTCGGAGCCCGGCGCGCCGCAGCTCCGCAGCACTTCCACGGGGCCACAGCTCCCACTAGCGGCCAGCGCCTGCCCTCCGCAGGGGGAACAAGGGCGGCCCCCTCGGCTGTCCCCCTCCGCAGCTCACCCGCGTCCTGCCCGCTCGGGCGCCCACACGGCTCCACCATAAAAGTCCCTGGCAAAAGCCAAACGGGGCGGCGGTACCGCAGCCCCGCGAGGTGGTACCGGGCTGGGGAGGCGGCCCACGCGAGGGATCCGCGACGAGAGCTGTACCGAGGCTAAACACGGGTGGTGTAATGGCATAGTCGCTCCTGTGAAATTAAGGGGGTTACCGAATTTCTTCCAGTAGGGATTTCTTGCCAGAATAGTATCTGCAGAAAGGATTAAAAATTAAATCCCAGGAAATTACGGCGCTCTTTCTGCCGTTTCCCTACCTTTTAGTCGAGGCATGCAAAGAACATGCTACCAAAACCCCTGAATAAGGAGCCAATTTCGCATAATTTTATTTCTGAAGAAGTATGTGTATTCGCTTAAAAATCGGCTTCGTGGTGGTGCTTGTCCGGCTTTTAGACGAACGCCAAGAAGCTCTTATAAGGAAGACAACTAGCACTGTAATTTATTTCCCGGAACAGTTTTGGAACCCAGTGTTCTCTTTCGACCCCTTTTCAACTAAACGGGTGTTTCAGCCTGGCAGAGTCCTCTCCTCCCGCTCTTAGCAGAGGGGAAAGACATTGGAAGCGCGCTCGAAGCCCCATGGATTTTGAGTTAATTGTGTTCGGTAGTTCTCTAATGAAATCTACCACTCAAGAAAACAAGGAAATCAGTTTGCTTTTCACACAAAACATCGAATGCGTTTAAAGTAAACTGCTTAATTAAATTTAATTTGCAGTGAGGAAGGAATTGCAGATCCGGCGACGCAATTTGGTGGAAAAGGATCTGATTCCCGGGACGGAAACTTAGCACTCAAGTGGGAGCTTAGGTATCTATGCACACCGAGGGGCATCAAAGGAGAACTTTACCAGTGAGGGGAGGAAAGTACTTAATTATTAAACTTTTAAACAAATGTGTGGTGTGTAGCCGGTCGTGAGGCAATGTAAACACGGAGCCTGATAAAAGCTTCCAGCAACAGAGACGTGTAAAATAGGTCTACCTCAATTTTGTGATGCTGCTGCTTCTGTTTGTTTAGAAGCAAAAGGTTACGAGCAGTGTTTTGTAAAAGCTGTGAGTAAACTGTGACCTCTAACTCTTCGTATCCTTGCTTTAAGTAAAAGAGGAAATGAAGAGCCCTGGTATTGTCTGAAAATATCCTCCTGTAGCTAAATATATCACACGGCTTCTATTGTCCAGTGCCTAATCATTTTTGCGCAAATACAGCTGTTTTACTCTACTGTCCAGCATCCTACCGATGCATACTGTAAGTGTATAAAAATCCGCGTTAACAAAACCATTTTTCAGTAATAGCCAAGACAAAACTGGGCACTTGTTTCCGAGATAACCTAAGCAACAAAGATGAAGACATCCAAAGAAATGTGGGCTCGGTGGCTACTTTGCTCAGGTCACTCTTTTGGCCGAGGAACCAGCCGCTGCGGTTGGGTCGGGCCGCAGGGCCCTTCCAGAGCCGCAGAGTCACTTACGGTTCCGAGCAGGGCCGGGCCGGGCCAGGAGGCGGGGGCCCGGGCCGGGCGGGGGCGGGCGGCGCTCGGAGGGGCTGTGACGGCGCGGAGTCCCTGGGCAGCCGCGCTGCGACCGCGCTCCTTCCCCGGTCCCGACCCCTGCACCAGCTGCATCGGCCTCCAACCTTTCCGTCTCGCCTCCGAGAAGCTCCTCACACACGGGATAAACGTGAGAGTAAAGGCTGGGGATGGAGGTTTCAAAGCAAAAAAGCCGACGAATGTTCCGAAGTTAGAAATCGGCTTCGGCCGCCGCTTCTCTGGGGGCTATTTCAGGAGGAGGTCCCGGCAGACATTTCGGGTATCGCAAGGAACGCGGTTTCCTGACAGACACAGAGAACAAGCTGCTGGGGGAAATCCTGCCGCGGCCGTGGGAGCGGCGCCGCGGTCCCCCAGCGCCCGGGCGGCCTGGCTCGGCGGTCGGGGATGGACGGACAGATAGATGGATGGGTGGATGAGCGCGGCCAGCGAGCAGGTGAGACCTGCCTATTCCTTGCCTTCACTGAAAAACTGGGTCTTTGCTGTTTGTACCGCTTAAACCTTTATTTCCTGTACCTCACCCAGGCTTAAAAAAATCCTGTTTGCCGCTGAATAACCTCTTTCACCTTCTTTCCAACAGTGATGTCGGCAATAATAATATAGATACGGGCTCTGGTACTACAAAACCTATAATGAAGGGCAGCTTCATTAGGAATCAGGATTGGGCCCATAATCCCTGATTCTCTTTTAAACATCAGTCTAAGCATGAAATTTTTGAAGTGGAAATGCTCACCATCATTGATCATTACATGAAAATGTACCAATTTTGAAAGTTGAAAAGATGTAACTCAATGGATTCAATTACTGCTAAATTCAATAAAGAGAAATGATCACAATTGATGCTTATAGACTTAAATGAATTGTTTATCATTTTTTACAAAAGGCCAAGTGTGCCAGATCCTTGAAACAGCTCTTAATATATCATTCACACTGCAACGGTGCATTTTCTGCACATACGGTAAAGTACATATGTAGATGTTAATTTGCCTTCTCCAGGTCTGTTTTGTAACTGCAGTTTTGGTCAACCCCAGCTTCTTAGAAAATGAGATTGGCCTCTCCAAAATACAGCCATAGAATTCGAACAGCCTTGTAATAAAAATCAGAGAAGACATTGATACATCCAACCCATGCATTTTAACTCTGTTTGACTTGACTTATGCTGATTTTCTGTACCACTCTTTGAAAACAAAAATTTTTACATTATTCTATGGTCTGTGATATGAGGGGTAGGAAAAATAACCTGGGATCAAGCTTCTGCTACACAACTGGCCCTTTATTATTGAAGGGTATCTATGTCCTTTTGAGCAGAGCTGATGCTGAGCCAGCATAACCCTTGATTCTAAGTGTCAGTCCATGGAAAATGATTGTAAGCATGAGGTTGTTCAGTACAGAAATGTCAGCAGGTCAGCCCTCTTCAGCAGGCTAACCAAATGCTGGGATGGAAACAGGGGGATAACCCTGAAATGCACACGTTGCAGTACAAGCGTGAGAGTGGAACAGAAGTGCATGAAAATCATGGTTCACCTCCTGCTAGACTGGCCTGTCAGTCCGAAACCATACCAACCCGGGCACTTCAACCATATCCTCCTACCTTGGAATGAGCCTTGGGCACACATGCAGCTCCAAAATTCTCTTTGAAATAAATCCCCTCTGTAATGCAACCTGGAAGGTGTTTATTGACTTGAATTTGGCCTGCACTTGCACCGAGTTGAGACCTTGCAATGACAGAGCTAAGACCCCAAATGCTCTGAAAATGTTTAATGAGATACTGTATGCAGTTAAAAGTTAGTAATAACCAACATCTCAATATTTGGCGTACATGCAAAAAATGGCAGTAACTCAGTCCTGAGAGCAGTTAATAGTATTGCAAAGAGGGGGATACCAGCTTCAAGTCAGGAAGGACAGTAGATAGGGTGAGGTGTATGAGGTGGCACATAGCTGAAGAGAAAAGGACACATCAAAGGTAAATCCTTCTTTTTCAAGACAAGATAGGAATGGATGAACTGTTGATATTTTAGTGAGATTATACGTATGTATGCAATTGCTTGGCAGTTTAGACATCTCACCTAATTGTCTCTGCTTTGCTAAGCTGCAAGGATGCCATCCCTCCAATACATTTCTTAGGAGTCGGCTTTCTGCTTGGGCTTGGAAAAATGATGATAAATGAACATGCAAAATTCAAAGGGCAGTTTAGTAAATCTCCAAAGTAAGAGCACATGTTTAACATGCTACTCTAAGGCCCTCCACGCTCCTGCCTTTGCCAGACAGATGCACTGTTTCATATTAAAATAATTATCCAGGACATTTATGAACAAGTTTGGGAAAACTAAGATCTCTTCTGTTACCATAGAAGGGAAATGAATACTCTTCAATGTAGGTAGCAACAAAAATGCCTACCTGCCTCCCTGGGGTGGTCAACAACACACAAAACCCCAGAACAACTCAAAATTTGTCTAAGTAGAATTTAAAGTTGCAACTTCAAACTGTAATGAAATAAAAATTAAACACCCAACACGATCACCAACAGCACTTTCTCTATGTAGACACATGCAGGGAGCTCATGGTTCAAACACTACATAAATGTCAGCCTATGTTCCTACACACTTTGCATTAAACAAGTATGAAGTCCTATGGGAATATAAGAATACCCCGGGTTACCATCAAGTGTCAACTTGCCCCCTTCTCAAACTGTGTGGATCTCTATTTTTCTAGAAATCAACAGCATCTCTAAAGTCCTACAGTAATTTTAAAAAGAAAACCCCACAACAATGGACACATAACATTCACCCACACCAGGTCTACAAAGATCAAAGACAGAGAATGCCTTAGGACAGCAAAGAGACAGCTGATTCCACCAACTGAACTTCTACCGCCAGAGGAAATCAAGCCAAACCAAAGCAAAGACTTAGGTGCTTTTCCTTTTTTTAAGGGCAGGGGAAGACAAACAGGTAGTGAAATGTTGAATGGCAGACAGGGCAATCTCATTAGGAATGGGCATTTTGTCTACAAGATAGTCCTAGAGGTGGGACTGAGAATAACCTGGTAACATCTAAGCCTACACGATGTTATGCAGAGAACAAATGTTACTATTTAGCAGCAAATTATGTGATGCAGAACAAAATGTTTGATACCACAGCTGCATGTATTACTTAGCTTCTTGCTTTTAGAAGAGGAAACAAAACTGCATAGGTCTGTTTTGAGTATTGACTTTTAATAGCTTGTTTCTCATAAGGGAACAGGGGATGTTTTCTGTTTTAGAAATACAGGTATCAGTTGATCTTTAAATACAGCCTGCTCCTGCCAACAGGTCATGTACATGATTTATTTGGCTTCAGCTTTTGTTTTTATGCATTAAGTAACTTTCAACCTTCTTTTGTAATACAATATATAGACAAATTTAAGTACAGTAATAGTGTAGGTATTTTACCGTCTTCACATTTTCTTGACATACTGGACAAAGTGATACACATCAGTCTGCCCCCAAGCCCCGCTTTCATACAAAGCATGTTGAATACTGCTTTCAGTGGCACATTCAACTTGCTTCCACATTTAATTTGCTAAATCTACAGAAACAGACCCTTTGGGAATATCAAGAATTATTTCCAACTTTGTCCAGTGACATTCAAATGATCAGGCAACTACTGGCAACTTTCATTTTATGGTTACTACAGATGTTGCACGCTGACAGGAAAAAGAAAGTTATAGAACTGGACAAGCTATAGTAATCTAGGTTTTGGTAGATTATTACATACAAAAAGGGGGACTTTATATATATAGTTTTCAATCTGTAGTTTCATTTTTCAAAATAAAACCTGTATATATAAATGGATAATATTCAAGATCTGTATAACAGCTGCTTTCTGGCTAAAAGGATGTATTTAGACAGAATCTCACTTTCTGTTTTTCAGTTCAAATATACTAGCCAGTCCAGTCCTTTGGGAGAAAAAACTTCCATTTTTAAATCCTTTAGGATCCATCAGATTCATTATATGGTAATGATCTTAACTTATACAATATATTATATTATGAGGTGAACTGAAGGGGTTTAGATATCGGAAGTATTGGTCTGGGTGCAGTAAGCCAAACAGCCGTTTAAACATGATACTACAGCTGAAATACGTCTCTGTCAGAATAAAAACCAACATTCATAAAAACAGCAGCAGCCATCAATAACATTCACAACTGCAGGGATTTTTCTACTGTGTGTGATTTTGCATTATAAGTAGAAGCCACAATAGTTTAAAGCAAAATTTAAAAAAATACCACTATAGTCTTGAATTTAATAATGTGAATTGTCACTCTTATAACTGTTTATAGAAGTGTACTAAAAAAATTTACTTAAACATATGAATTTAAGACTTTCACTTTATTCAGCAAATTGGTTTATTTACACAATGGGGAACGCTGGTTGAATGCTGTCAATGTAATAAAAACAAATCTAACAGAGACAATACTGAACTCTCTCTATGTATTCATAGCAGAAATGACAAACTATTTCCTTACCTGTATCAGGAACATCAAGCGCAACAATGGGACAGTATCATAGGACACTGATTTAACAATAAACCACAGAGGTCCAGCAATACTATGGCAATTTACTGACTTTAAAATAAAAACATTAAAAGTCAGCAATACCCAGTATAAAGTTCTGTCAATTATCAGAGTCAAGCTCTGATGAGTAGGTCAGTAAAACCTTATCAGATCATCCACAGTTCATAAAGTGACATGAGTTGCTTCAGACCACCAATAAGGAAACAAAATTGATGAAAACAGATTACCCTCTAAAAGGTAACAATGATCTGATAAGGGTTTAACTTAATGGAAGTTAAAAAAAAAAAAAAGAATTGCAGAGCACAGCCCCTATTAGAACAAGCTAACTTTCCAACTTTCAAAAAAGACAAAAAAAATTTGAGAGAAAGAAAAAAACAAAAAAACAAAAAACACTTCAACATGAAGCTACCATACAAAGTTTTTGTTTGTTTTCCTTTTTTTGTTATTTTTTGTTTGTTTCTTTTTTCTTTTAAGAGTTCAGAGTTGAAATTTAATCCTGGCTTTTTAGGGAGAAGGATAGTTTTGGCCTAGACTTTCCTTTGCCCAGGATTATTTTTTGCTCTTCCTTTTGCTGACGCTGTCTCTCTTGTTCTAGTTTCATCCTCTCCTCATGAATCTTTCTTTGTTCTTCAACAATTTTCAATTGTTCTTCAGCCTATATAGGAAAACGGTAAAATTTAAGCCAGTATATTTTGTAGTCATGGAAGCAATTTACAAGCCCATATTAACTTCCAAACAGGTCCAATCCTGCATAAGTATGTAAGCACTTCCACCTGAGCTAGGTGCCATAGTTGGTTTCAGTGAAACTGTTCATAAAATGGTTATTTGAACTGAGTTTAGAAGAAACACTGAGAACTTCCTACAGCTAATGTATCAAAATCTGGAGTGCTTACATGCCATGTTTTTCAGCAGTGCTTTGCAAACAACACATTACATTTTAATTAAGGAAGACATTAGATACAGACAGAAATTGTCCCAACACTTGTCAGGTGTAACCTGAAGTAACATACACACATAATGAAGTAACACACCTTCAGGCTGAGGTCTCTCTGCTCCAAAACCCACCTAAAAACCCCTCCTAATCCAAAACCATCTTCACTTGATTTGCAACTAGTCAATCCTTACATTGACTTATGGTTCTTACAGCTCTCCCAGCAGTCTTCGAAAGATGCTTATTTAGTTCATTACATCAGTCAATACTTTAAATTTTCCATTTGTCCTGTTTCCACCATAAGAGGTTGAGAAAAGGGTAAAACAGGAAGAGATCTAAAGCAGATGTAGTTCAAAAAGATTTAAGAAGCCTCATTTTTATATGAAAGAGGTGTAATTACTTGGGCAATTGAAACTGACAGAGTTCAATCAAGATTTAGAAGCAGCTTAGTTTGTCTTAACATCAATTGATTACAATCAGCTAAATCATATTGAATGTTTTCATGTGGCAAGCACCTGATTAAAAGGGCTTGAAGACCAACAGAAGTTAAGACTTTCCTAGCTTACATATCTTAAGCTTATGTTGAAAGTCCCTTTCAGCACTTGTACATCAACATTATACTAAAATCAAATCTAGTTTGTACTTGTCCCACTCAACAAAACAGAATTAGTCACACAAAGCTGAACATGTCTGCAAACTTACTTCAACCTTCCCCATGAGATATAGTTAAAACATATTTTTTAAATTCTGAAGGCAGTCATTTCCCCTCTAAATTAACTTCATCCAAACTATTTTACCAGCCTAGTGTTACTGCTAAGGATCTGGTCTTTTATGCTCAGGGGAAGGAGAGCTATGTTACTGATGGAACCAAAAATACTTAAGTTAAACTCTAGAAAGGGTTGATTTGTTTACTTTAATTGTGTTGCAAACCTGGCAGAGACACCTGTAATTCCCCTACAAGAACAATTAACTACACCTTCACATACCAGTTTAGCTTGTGCTTCTGCAATTTTTCGATTATTCTCTTCTAGTATTCGCTCTAATTCCTCACGCTTTGCACGCTCTTCTTCCTAAAGGGGAGGACAGGGCAAGATGTTAGTAAAGTAAAATATTCATTTCCGCATGTTCACTAATCTTTCTCAGAATTCTTTTGTGAACTGACTTAAAGTGGCAGCTTTACAGCCACCTATTTTGCCTCACAACGGTAAACTGTGCAGCCACTAAAACTGGTTTCTAGTACTCAATTTAAATCATCCCGCCCAGTCCAAACAGCAACCAACTAAACCCTCCCTAATCACAGAATCCTGACAATTTATTACTAGAATTTTAATATCACACAAATCAACAAGGACAACTACAAAAACTGGATAGTATTTACCAAATTAAAAAGTAATATAGAAAATATAAATAAAGTGAATAGTTTGTCTCACCAATTAAGTATACCTACGTATTCTTTACCTATACTCCTTTAATCAGCATTAAAAGTTGAATATTTACTGTCTTGTCCAGTGTCCTGCAGAGTGTGCTCCTCGGCTGCCATACGCGCCAGCTTCCTCTTTAAAATGATTTGTACTGTTAGCTTGGCAATACCTGCATCAGCAGCTCAACCATTTATAAAGAAACAACATACAAGGAAGGCTGAGCTGAGGAATGCAGATGTTTATGGTAAGAAGGAACAAAAATATGTAAATCATTCCTAAGGCAAACAATTAATAAGAAAAATACATTTACTGTTAGTGAAAAATACAAATGGTAATCCATACTTCATGGAGCTATGGGCTTCTTTCATGGGGAGAATGGACTTAACATTCAGTATTTTGACAATTTTAAGACAGCTGAAACTGTCTGCAGTATGAACTTGAAATTCAGGAGTCCAGAGAAGGCAAGATCAGGAAATAAAGCCTTGTAATTGTTGTTTTCTTGGTGAATTTTATGGAACTCTGTTATGCAACTCAAATATGAAGACTGCGTGAAAAATTTTGAAGTGTTTCAGTTCACATAATATATATCCAAATTATTTTTATATTTGGAGGATTTAAAGTTAGCCAGAGGTTTGTGTCTGTGTAAGAAAAAAAAGTTAATATGAACAAAGCAAGCATATGAAAACTTCTTACTATGATAGTAACCAGCTACTAGCTAGCACACTTCACTCCAGGCATGGAGGTTTATTCTGCATTAAAAAGAACTGGTGGGACTTCTCCACATGATGACAATACCAAAAATACTTTTTTTAAAAAAACAAGTAATCCATCTGATCAAATGAAAACCTCTAAATATGAAGAATTTGCTGACTATGAGCATGTAGATTCAACTTAAACTCTTTGATATTAAAAGTCTGAATTTGCAAAAAAAGAGTAATTTATTTATTGATTTTAATATTTATTATAACTCAGCATTCCATTTGTTTCCATATAATTTAATACTATGTGACTGACAAGTCACATCTAGTATGAAGGGGAAAGCTGCATTGCTACTGTCTCTCCTTTCATAAGCCAATCAAAATATTAATTTAAAATAAACTGTGTAGGATGTACAGAGTGAAAAAAGCATTTTACGCTTATGACTATTTAGCACAAATTTCCTCTACAGTTTGAAGTTTGTCTTGAAATTTCTGGATCCTGGAATGATTGGTGCAGGCAGGCATCAAAGCCTTTAGTAGCAAATTACTGTCTCACAGAAAGACATTTTCAGCTTCTGCTCCAGCTGCTGATTAAAAAACAAAACAAAACAACAAAAAAAGCCCCAAAAACCCAAGTCACACGTTCAGCTTGACTTCAGACAAGGGCAACCTGCTCTTTTATAACTTCTAGGGAGAAAAAAAGGAGTTGTTAGTAGTTATTAAAAATGGATATAATGATTTGGACAGAGATCCTTCGTGAAGACGTGGATGGGCTTATGCTCGAAGTCCCAGAATTAGTCCAATGTATGCTCAAGGAAAATGTTCATTTTAAATGAAGAATAAGAAACCTATTTGTTAAAGACAGGTACTGCAGCTCACTGCTGGACCCTGCTTTTTGCCTGGCTGAAGGCAAAAGCCTCTTACAGTCTAGGTAAACAAAATGAAACAAATGAAGGATACATAATTACGTATTTTTTAATACCCTTCCCCAAAATGAAAGGACTGCTGATAAATCCTGCAGCCATGGCAAAAGTTTCAAACAATTCTGAAATATGTAGGTCAGTTCCATTAAGAATCAAGTATCCTTGTTCAGGTTTTAGGAGAGTAACTGTTTAAATATCAGTGAGCTCCTCTGAATAGGCTAGAAATTAAGTTTCGCAGCAATGCAAGTTTATATGAGAAGGGAATTAGATTTGCTGTATTCCATCTCTTTCTGAACCGAACAGGAGGCACAAACCGACACTGAAAGTTTTGCCATGGACTGTCTCTACTTTCCAAACGACCGAGCGTTACCTCTCTGGCTTTTTGTGCTGCAAGTTCAGCTTGTCGCTGTCGCTCGAGTTCTTCGAGCAACTGTTTTTCCATGATGCGCTTAGCCTCCTCCACCCTGCGGAGAACCTCTCGCTCAATCTCATCCTTTCTTTTCTCCAACTCTTCTTCTACGCGTTTGGCTACAAGTTCTTCCACCCTTCGAGCAGTTTCTTCCTCTATGAGTTTCTCTTCAATTTCTTGTTGACGACTGCAAAATGCAAACACAAGGATTACATTTTTAATCGATAATGTTGGCAGTGAAACAAACTCCTTCAACATGCAGCATCAGCCATGCTACTGAATAACGTATACACATAGATTATATATTTAAAGAATATTTTGCCCTACATTTAAAGAAAGAGAATATTCAGGCAATCAGTGTTCCTATCACAGGGAATCCATTCAGATAATTCCATATTTAGCATCTTTCTATACACCAACAGACTAAATCGAAGACAACTTATCATACTACTTCTTGATCACAATTAGGGGGCAAAAAAGAGAAAAAAACACAACCCAACCCAAACCAACAACCACAACACCGTGCCCCTCACCTCCAAAAAATCCAAACTCCACCCAATTTTGATCATCATTCACCCTTCAGGAGTTTATATGGTCTCAGTTTTAAGCCACATACAGCAAGAATACCCTGCAAAATCTTGCCTTAAAGCCACAACCTTAGAGGCACGAAACTATCTCCAGTATCTTAAAATAGAAGACAGCAGCAAAAAAATTTGTGATTTCAGTATTTTAGCTAGAATTTCAGGTGTTATACCTGTAATCTTGTTATCCAATCATTTACCTTAACAAATTTCAATAACCTCTGCTCTTGAATTTTTTTATTAGGACTCTGTTTCTACCATAATGATCCAAAACAAATTATATCAATACCAAGCACCAAATAAATCCTTGTAAACTGCAGCTTTCCATGTTCTGAATTTTGTAAGTATTTTCAATTGTCTTGTCTTTATTTTTGTTTAGTAGCAGTATTATCACTTAGCCTGATCACTGTTTTTTCATTAAAAAGGCTATAAAAATACTAGGTAAATTTGCATGTTGATTACTGAATACAGAAAAAAAAACAAAACAGGTAGTAATCACAAGCACAGCAAGGCAATTAGATAGCCAAGGATGAATGACAGTGAATACTCTATATTTCATGTAGTACTATTTATCTGGAATTATTATGGGTTTTGGGGAGAAGATTCTTGGTTTTAAACTTGATATTGAACTTTCATTTCAAATATTCCATGAAGTCCAGAACAATTGTATGAAACTTTTCTTCTGGCCTGTCAGCAATACAAATCCAGGATTTAGAAGAACAACTACTGTTGCAATATCTTAATATCCTGACATTTTCAGAATGTCTGCATTTTCCTATCTAATTTGGAAAATCTTTCCTAATCTATCTTATTTGAAAAACAAGTAATTTTAAAAAAAAGTTACATAATTTACCAACTTTTAGATGACCCAAGGCACACCTCGCAAGTATGCAATAGGAGATGATAAAGTATGGATTACTTATCTAGATAAATATGAGAAATACAAAGGTGAAAGGTTCCCAATTTCCCCATGTCATGTGTCACCTTTTCAAAAGTGTACTGAACTAAGAGGATCTCCTTCAGTAGAAAGTTTTGGAATCCTCAACTCAACCATTCAGCCAGAGAAGACCAATTTTAGTCTTACAATTCTTAAGAGATAGCAAATTTAGCTGGGGGCACATCAGAGCAGCATTCACTTTTCCCAAATGGACACAAAATATCTTGAGGTGATTTTTTTCAGAGAAAAAAACCCAAAGCAATATAAGGCAAAAAAAAACCCCTACACCATTCCCAGAAAAACGCATCAACCCCACTCTGTTAGTGTCTCTGCCAAGCTACGACCCTTTGGGGACAAATGTTTAAGCATCCTCTATATACTACATATGATTTTATTTTAAAAGGTTTTCCTTCCCTCTTACAAGTATTTATTCAGCATCGAGTACTCTCACCATCCTGTACCAATACAGCTTAGTATAGTTAAGAGGCTGTTCTAGAGAAATAAACTGTCATTAAGTTCATATACACGTGTTATTGAACTATCATAGCTTTATGTTTAACATCAGGAAATCTAGAAAAAAAGCTAACTGAATAAAGATAGTGCGTAGTTACAAAAATATCATGACACTCGTGTCTGAAATAGATTTTCAAATATCATCAGCAATTGATAATGTACTCAAGCACTGTGCCTGCACATTTCATTCTTCTCATTCCATTCTCATTCAACTCTTCATTCAAATTTAATTAAACCAATCAAACGTATTTTTAGACTTACAGCAATGATATTACAATGGCTTAGACCATATCAAGAAAATAAAATTATAAACACAGATATAAATCTCAGTGATTTATTCTGTAGTAGACCAAATATTTTTTTTAATCACATGAACTTACAGTATTTTATCATTTTATCATCCTGGCCTACTGAGTTATGATTCCAGAGCAACAGATGCACTAATGCAAAAAACTATTTTTTGTATGATCCATTTACTTCTTAAACACTAATTGTATGAAACCTGCAGAAAAGCAACCACTTATATTTTGCCAAATTTCTGAGGGGAAAAAAGTCATACTAGCAAGGGAAGAAAATGAGCACTATAGGAAACGGCTGAAGTTAGGTTGTGTATTGAGATTTGAAAAAGATATGAGAAGAAGAAAGTCAGTTCCAATCTATGAACTGTCCACTAATTCACTCCGTCAGAAAGCAAGTACTTCTTTCCTTATCTAACATGAATCTATACTAACATACGTAACACAATTTACAGATGACTTACTGAAATAACATACTATGCTACTCTTCTAAGTTTTATTGCTTTTCCATTTTAAAATTTAAAGTTTATTGTAGGAGTATCAAAACTCCATACCAAATATTTTCCAATATTGATTCTTCCTCAAATGTCTACTATTCTGTAGCAAGTACTGCTGAAATATCATATTCCTTCTACACAGACTTCTTGGCTTTTTAAAATTTCAAAGCTAACTTACACAGAAAATTTACTTACACACGAACTAAACCAGACCCTAAGTACTAGAATAAACTATTCATTCTATTCTCAAATTGTTAAGCATATTCCAGTTCTTCATTGTAGATATGCACAGACTATTTTTCTTAATTTAGGTACTGAATAAAATTCTAAACCACAAAACTAGGATCAGTATGTCAAAATATGTCAATTTTCACATGTTTGTGTTACTGTGGAAGTTTTTGACAGTCAAAACTCTGAAGTTAGCCAAGGTGATTATCTTCAAACAAAAATGAAAGTGACAGCTTGGGGTCAAGTGACCAAGCCTGACAATGACAACTAATATTTCCTGAGAACAATATGGCTGAAGTAAAGCTCCATCTGAGTATTAACAGCACCACTTGGCTTCACATTTACAACAAGGGCAATTTCTGGATTAGGTGGTCCAATGAGCAAGGGCAGTAGTGTTCAATTGAAAAGAATCCCTGATTACAACTTTTCAAACTATTCTTCTCTCTGCTGTATAAAGGTCTGTTTTATGACTTTATATGTTGTTAAACATATTAATGCACCCCATCGTTTTTTAAAATAGTATTTATACCTGCGGACTTAATAAATAACCACACTCTCCATAACATAAACTGAAAAAAGGGCAAGGTTTCAAATGAAACAAGTCACCGGATCTCACCGTCCCATTTGGCAAGGAAGTAATCCCCAGTGTTAACATAGCAGCTGCATAGTGTTTCTTGAAACCCTCACTCGAGCAACTCCAGATGCCTCCGCTCGACGCGTAACAAGCTCCACACCACGGAGGGGAGGGGCGGGCGTGTGGCAGTGCAGCACAAAGCCTCAGGAGCGCTGAGGCCTCCACCGCAGAGGGAAGTTTAGGAGCAGCGCAGGAGTGAGAGCCCTGCGACGGCGGCTGGGAAGCGGGCAGAGCCGGCCGAGAGGGAGGAGGCGTGCGGGGGGCTCGCACCCCGAGTAGGCGGCTCCCAACGCACCTGAGGGAACCGGGCTTTCAGAAAGGGGCGGATGGCGGGAAAACAGGCACGGGTCAGGCCTCAGCGAGGGCCTAAACGCCTGTGCCTAGCCGCAGGCGGCTCGGGCCCACAGGAAGAAGGCGCGGAGAGAGAGGCACCGAAACACAGAGCATTTCCCTTCCTCCCCCATCCCTCACCACCCCCTCGTCCCCAGTGCAGGCCCGGGGCTCACATTTTCCGCTGCCGCTCGAACTCCGCTTTTTTCTCCTCCTCCTCCCGCTTCTGTTTCTCGTCCAGGCTGCTGCGCTTGCTCACCGTGCGCCCGAAGATGTCGATACGGTCAGGGGGGGAGGAGGCGCGGTCGCGGTCCCGGTCCCGGTCGCGCCGGGAGGAGGGGGCCGTGTTAGAGCGCGAGCGAGAGCGGGACTCCCGGCGCCGGTTCCGCTTGCTCTCCCGGGACTTGGAGCGCTTCCTTGCCCGCTCCTTTTCTCGGGAACGCGACCGCGATCGGCTCCGGTTCTTCTTGTTGTGCTTGGAGCTCTTGGTGTGCTTGGAGCGGGACGAGCTCCGGCTGCGGGACCGACCCATCCCGGCAGAGGAGAGGCCGCGCCGGCGACCGCTCGACCACCCCCGCCTCCTTTGCTAGCGGCGCCCGGGAAAGGTGCGAGGAGGCTCTGCGCGCATCAGCACCGCCCGGGCGGGCCCTTCGTCTTCTCACTTTCCACCGCTTTGCGCTGCGAAGAGAAGGAACAGGCCCCGGGAGCGGGAGCGAGTCCGGACGCAGCCAAGATGGCGGCCCTGGCGGAGCAGTGACTCTCCTTTGCCGCCCCACAATGCACCGCGCCGTGCTCGAGCCGCTCGCTCGCTCCCCTCCCCGCCGCCTCCGGCGTCCTGCCGGAGGAGCACGAGAGCGCTCGGCAATGGTCGGCAGCCAATGGCGAGCGCACCTCGGAGCGGGCCCCTTGACCGCGGTGGCGGGGCGCGCGCCCGCCGAGGGGTCGCCTCAGAGATAATCGCTGTGCTTCCTTTAATTGAAAGTTCTCTCAAGCACTGAGTCTTTTTTTCCTATTTTGTTTTGATACGGGGAACGGAGACAATTATCACTGCAGATCAGGGAAGTTGCGAAGAACCCTTAGAGCCCCCGCTAAATTGTGAAAATGAGTTTTTGAGTCGTCTTGTTTCACCACTGTGCAGACCCACCCTTAAAGGGAAAGAACCACCTGAGATTCGTAAATGCTCGTTGGTTGAAAGAAACGAGAAAAGTCAGAGGGTCGCAAACAACCAGAAAGTTCCATCAGCAAATTACACACTTGGCAAAGAAATCACTACGTTAGTCCCTGACCCTCTGTATAAGCACACGGCAGTGGGTTTTGGATAAAGGGGTAGGGTGAAAAGGAAGAGAGGAATCAAAGAGGGAAAGATGAATTAAAGAAAGAAAGATGTAAAAGAGGTCATCAGTCCATGTTCCAGCGTCGACCCAGCTGAGGGGATGTCAGTCCAGCTGTGTCTGTCTGGCCGATGAGATGCTCAAGGTCGAGGGATCTCTCTCCTCCTCTTGCTTCCATTGTTGCACAGGGAAGGGCTGCTAGTCTTATTTAAATGTATTACATGTAGGCCTGTATTACCTGTTATCGTCCATTGTTAGCTACTACAGGTGTGTAGACGTAGAGAATGAAGTCAGTGGTATCCAGGTCAGAGAGATATGAACTCAGTGGTTCTATAGGAATCTGTGTAGGATGTGTTTATCCCAGTTCTGCCAGGTAATTGTTAGCCGTTTCTGCTATGGAAAAATTTGGAACTGGTGGTATTCTTTATTTCAGTAAACTGGTGCAATCTATAGAAAGTTAACCTCATTCTTTACATTGAGCCGAAATTTTAGCTCTTTGATATCTTTCACAGCTTGTGTGGTTTGGTCTTTTTTTTTTTTTTTTTTGTTTGTTTTTTTTTAAATAGGTCTGCATTTTTTCTAAGTTCTTTTACTAAGCTTGCAAAATATTCCTCTAGCCACTGGACAAAATCCAATCTCATTTAAAGGTCTTTTCTTCTAATTAATTTGATTGACTTGCCTTCTTTTTCACGAAGGAAGGCTTTCTTATTTTGAAAGTCTGTTTAGTACCAAAAGTAAATAAAATGGAAGCACCTTTCTGACAGGTCCCTGTGCAAGTAACAGTAGAGTATGGACATGCACGGCAGGAATTCCAGTGCCACAGGCCCTGGGCACACTTGTTTGTCCCTAGCCCTGGGGAAGCTCATGTAGCAGGTAACTAAGGAAGTTGCTAATCAGACCTTTTAGCCCCACTCACCCGGGTGGGTGAGTTTCTAGCTGGCACCTTTCCTGCAGCAACTTGTCTTCAAGTGTGTACAGGAGCTTTTAAATTCACATGGTGCATCAGGTTCTCGATAAAAAATGTGTCATAATTTTTTTAGTACTACATATCATAGTGAATGTACCAGACCTGACCTGAAATGTAGCAGGGAGGAAAGGGCAGAATTAATTATTTTACAGTCACTTATAACTATTAATGAGTTTCTAAAATATTTATCATAAACTGAGTTTTCTCCTTGCTAAGTCACTAGAACCTGGACCTGTATTTATTATTTTATTCCTATTTAGTAATACTGACTCATCAGAGCTATAAAATGTAATATGCAATATTTTATGAGAACAATTAATTACAATAGATTATGTAGAATTAAGGAATTATATAGGTTAATATAATAATTTTCCCCCAATCCATTATTGTATTGTTCCATTTAATTTTTTTAAAAGTTTCCAAATTAAAAAGAACACAAGATTTTTTAATACCTGTAATAGCTTAAGGTCATTAGTCTATTTACTTTGTTATTTATGAAAACTAAATTCTAGTACTTCTGGAAAAAGCTCTTTGTCCTCTTAAAAAAATATATTCCTAATATTCCTAATAGATGAAAAATTAGTAGAAGAACATTTCTAGCTATGATTTCTTTTTACTCTAAAGTTTGGTAGTTGTTTGATTGCCTTTTTTTAAATTATATCACCTTATATTTCCTAGCTTAATAGTAATAGAATATTAACATTTAGGGTTTTTTTTTTTCCCACTTGGATATAATTACAATTGATATGGAATTACAGTACCAAAAGGAGCTTTTTAGTAAATACTAAGTTTAAAAACTTCGTTTAATTACATAATGTAATTTCTTGTTTTCAGTTAATTAAAAAAGAAGATGGTAATTTCCCTTGCCAGTTTGCTTTCAAAATTTTCAATATTTGATTAAAGTCATGCAAATTTTTTTTATTAAATAATATTAGAATTTTTGAGTTTTTAATTCCATGTAAGTGCATGTTTTATTCCTAGTTTGCAAGCCGTACTGAATTTCCACTCACTCTTGTGTTTTTGCTTATTTTTTTTCCATTTTAATGTATCTCAGTATATTAAAATGCATAATTTGCTTCTTAAAACGGTTGCCTTGGAGTTGGAAAATACCTTATTTGACAGCCAAATGGTGGCATAATTAAAGTACCTCACCCTTCTTTACCCTGGCTGCTGTCATCACATGAAATCTCTCAACCCATAGGCAATTTGGGGGTAGCTCCATGGAGATGTTGTGTTCTTATAATCTCCAGATTGTACCTGCTGTCGCTTACACCACCACTTCTGTCATTAGCTGGGTCAAGAGGGATCTTGGGAGATTAAAGGTGGATTATTTTGGGTTGTGCTAGTGTGGCACAGCTGGATGCGAGATCTTTGCAATAGGTCTAAAATAGAAGAACTCTGGAGGGCAAGCAGGGGAAGAATGCAAGAGCATAATAGGATAAGGTGTTTGGTATGTAATTTGCTGTCATCTGGTGTAGTCTGCCTCACAATAGTAAAAGGGCAGAAGTAGCACAGAAGAGCTAAGGAAAAAAAGGTGGTTTAAATATGTATTGGTTCTTTCAAAGTAGGTGTTTCAGCCAGGGTTTATTACAAGGTCAGAAACTATGAATGCAGGTGGGGGGTTTAATTTTTATTCTAAGTATGAATCAGTGCTGGGATTCCTGTCATGTAGATCACAGAAGCTGTAAAGGAGTGGAAGTTGTATCAGTCACTTTTTAACAATTTTTTGGTATGTAATGCTGGAGTTGCTTGTTATGATTCTGTGTTTTCTGTCAGGTGCTTTGTTTCTCTTTGAGCAGGTCTGTGGAGTTCTGAGCTGCTACGCTGCAGAGGTAGGGAGATGAAGCACCTGGGAGACTGGGCGAACAGCTGTGAGGGGGGCATGGCAGGAGTATGGAACAGTTGAAAGAAAGACAAATATTCTTTCTAAAACTTGAGAGAAAAAGTCACTAAAACTGCTTCAAAGGACTGTTAAAAAGGGGAAAAAATTGAAAGACCGTAGAGGAAATGCTGTAAAATGAGAAATTAAATAAATGGAAAGACTTTTCACATTGAACCTATAAAGGAAAGTTGAGTAGATTGTATACATAAGTATAGTTATTAGGTAAAATAACTATTTTCCTCTTTTCCATATGTTCAGATGGTAATCATGTCCTTGGAAATGAGCAATACTGTACAGAATGCTGTTGAAAGTGTTTTGTAATTTGAATATGCAAAAAGGCACAGCTTGAGTAATCAGAACTAGTGTGTGGGTATATGATAATCAAATAAATTTAAAACAATATCTGGTTTCTTTCCCATGTGGGTTTAGTTTAGAAAATAAATAAAATTACCAAATTACGAACAATATGGGAATTTAAAAATTACATTAATTAATTAGAGGGCATTTTATGATTTTTGTTTTATGTAAGCCCATTAACCACTTTTTTTTTAACATTTGGACTACTTTTTTCTGTCTACATGGAAGAAGGGAAAGGAATGTTCATTTGTATGCTTTGTTTGCAGTGCCTAGTCTATTTAGGTCCTAAACAATAACTCCTGAATGCTATTAGAAATGTTGAATATAAGCTTTGATCACAACTTGAGACACTGATCTGCAAACCATAGTGATTAATAGCAACGCACCTTTTTCTCAGTTTTTTTTTCCAATATCATTGATACCATGTGAAGTATGCATATTTAAGATCACATGTAAGTATTTATATATGGACCTATGACTTGGTCCATCAAAGACTGGCAATAATAAAAGTCCAACCAGCCTTCCTGAGCAGCTGCATAATCATAGAGCTACTTTAACTCTGTAAGCAGGCTCGCATTTATCTGAAGGCTTTCTTAGCAATTATAGTGTTGGTATGCGTGACTAGGGATTTAAGCCAACCAGAAATGAGTTATCATCTAAGCCTCATGAGGGACTGATCCAGTGTGAATACTGGGATAATGGGATACTGTGATACTGGGATAATGCCTTTAAAAAAAAACAACCAAAACCACGAACAAAACAAACCAGAGTAGCAATGAACACTGTTATTCAAAACCACATTGCTGATGATTCAGTGATTAACATAGTGGTTAGACGAGTTGGACAAGCAGGAAAATGGGATTCAGGTGTGTCCTCATTCATATCAATGTCTCTTCCTTCCCATGACCATATGTTAATCACCAGGCCAATGTCTAGGCTGGAGGAAGGTGAGAAGGGAGCTAGGGGCAAAGTTCCTCTCTATGTCATCACAGATTTCACAAAATAGAAATGAATGTTCAGAGGCAGGAGGAAACGTTGTAACCTAATGTCAGTGGTACCCTGGAAATGAGGGAGCAAGTTGCTCTGGATTTAAGTCTATTCAACAGATTAGTTCTGAATTTTGTTACATAATCATGAGAAAAGACAGGGCTAACCCTGAGAGCCGGAGCACAAAACTTGGCAGGTGCTGTAACTGCTTGGGTGTTGTATAACATTTCCCCTCCCATGGCAGCCGCATTTCAAAAGGAGTGAGCCATGTTCTGTTCTTCAAAGGCTGCTGTAGGCACTGCCCTCAGGAGAGGACTCCCAGGTTTTGGCTCCTGAATAGATGAAGATGCCACCTTTGTGGTGCTGACTCAGACACCTTGGCTTTAACAGAGCGACAGCCACACCTCCTTATACAGCACTTCCTCTTGGCTTGGTGACTCCTAGTTAGCATGTGTATTTGATGAGTTCCTAAATTATGTTTAATTCTGAAAAAAGTATTTGGATTAAATACTGGCTGTGGAAGTTTTATATCCAGAATGTTTTGCATATTTTATCTGTAACCATGATTTTTCCTGGGTTTTTTTTCCTGCTTATTTCTTTAAACACACTAATATCTCTAGTAGTATTACTTTTTCTGTATGAAAATGACTGGGAGTGAGAGATTATTATTATTTTTTTTAAGTAGTCAAGCGGCAACTTGTTTATGATAAAAGTAGGGTTGCAGGTATGGGAAAAACATCCTACCTACACTTAAAAATTAAATCAATACTACCACAATTAATGGGAATTGGCCCTGAAGCATTATTTAATGTTAACAGCTATTCTGTTAAAATTTTATCAAAAAAAGGGCAGATGAAATCTTTTTCTTTTTTTTTTTTTTCTAATCACCATGCAAATTGATGAATTTTAAAACCTGTACATATTAGAGTGGGCAGAAAATAGCAGTTATGCTTAGTTTAAAAATATAAGACATGAGCAAGCCAGTTTAGCAGGAAGTCTTCTGAGTGCCAGTTTCTGTATTCACAAAAGTAGTGCTTTGTTTTGCAAGTTGATTTGTTAATTAATTTCCCTGACTTGTTAGGTTAAAGGTTGAAGGAATAAAGCTTTGGGGCATGTTGCAATTTTATTGTACAGTTTTGTTTTAACAGAAATTCTACTTTTGAGACTCTTTGAGAAAAATCTCCCTAGAATAGCAAAATCTGAGAGCCTGTACTTGTAGACGTCTTTCTTAATGATCTGAAGAGTAATAAAATAATGAGGAAATAGACATTTTGAAGTCCATTCTTCTGCGAGTTTTTAATTTGAACGTCTCTTCACTCTTTTTGGAAGACCAAAAGTACTGTGGCATGTGTTATTTTCCTCTAGTATTGCTCCTTACATTTTATTCCTAAATTATATCAGTAGTGTTTGTCTGCAGATTATTTGATAATTTTTAAACTGTAGTTATAGCAATTCTGCAGGTCAAACTGAGTAGTGTTTACATGAAGGATCTGGCTGACATGTCCCAGGCAATGATCTGCCACAGGGCCGTAAGCATAACCTCCGCAGTACAGGAACAGGGCTGTCTTGATGAATCGCGAAGCTCTGAGCACGAGGCACCCTCAGCATGTGTAGCATCCAACCCACTGCTTGCACAATGTCCTGCCATGCTTCACACAGCTACACACTCTGTAGTGTCTCTGCACAGCCTCTTTTATTGGCCTTCAGCCCAGCTGGGCACTGATTTCACAATGGGTTTGGTTCACTTGGGTATAAGATGTCACTGTGTTAGAACAAAACCAGCTTCTAAACGCATGGAGTATCTACTGCCTAGATGTACTTATCCAGAGATATACCTGGCATTGATGTCTGTGTGGTTTCTAGTCATTGACAGTGTTTTGTGTTGGCACACAAATTTGGTGAAGTTGTTTTCACGTTTCTATCACAGATGCTAATTGTGGCTTTAAAAGTCTCAGGATATAATCTCAGTAATGTGGGAAACAAAGTAAATGTGGAATGGAAAGCACATTTCTTCTTTATCTCTTACCTGCATTATTGCCAACTTTTGAATGAAGCATGTGCTTCTATTGTTTAAAGCATTGCACTGTGCAGTGTGATAGTATATTTGCATTTGGACAGTTCTCTGTATTTTGCTTTGTGTTCTGTTTCTGGAGATGGGGAGAAGCTAAGAGGAGATAAAGTTGTCCATACAATGTTAAAATGAAGAAATACTATATTAAACAACACTTGTTAAAGGCAGGTACTGGTGATTGTGAATAAGAGTGGCAGAACATGGTTATGTAGATGAAACAGTGAACAAAATCTACAAGAACTTTTCAGCTAGAATGATAACTTATGTTTTTGCTGTTGAAGCAAATCTAAAATTCAATTTGATTTCATTTGGAGTGGTCTCAAATTGGATGAACTGGGTTATTTTTGGATAAGACTAAGTCTAAAATAAAAACTGAAACATGGTACGTTCTGTTTGAACATAAACACATTTTTTTTTCCTGTGAGGGTGACCCAGCACAGGTTGTTCAGGAAAGTTTTAGAGTATTCATACTTGGAGATATTCTGGGCATGGTCCTGGGCAACCAGCTCTAGGTGGCCCTGCTTGAACAGGGCAGGTTGGACAAGCTAACCTCCAAAGGTCCCTTTCAGCCTGAACTGTTCTGTGTTTCTGTGGAATCGGATGATGTATTCTAGAACTCTCTCTGCTATTGGGGCTGCAGTCTGCAGGACTAATCTAGAGCTAGTGGAAAGTAAAGCTCTTGCCAAAAGCAGGTCACATGGGCATCCAGTTCTCAGCAGCCACTATCTTAGTTCACAGACTTTTATTGCAAAGTGCTGCTTGCCAATGCAGTAACATCACGTAGAGCTGAGTTAGCAAGTCCTTTGGTGTTGGTTTCTTTGCTCTGAAGCACATAGGGCAAGAAGGCCAGAAGTTGATACGATTGCTTTATATATTAGATCTGTACAGACATAGCCCCTTGAGACACTTTTTTGCAGGCTACAAGACTGTGGTATTTGGCTGCCAGCACCTGATAGATAGGCACCAGGCCAATCTAAATGTGTATAGCATTGGAATATCTAGTTAATCTGAATATGTAGACTTCCCTGCTAGTTGCTTGATGACTTAGCACACACTAGACTCTCTTCATTTGGTTCCATGTTGGACAATTATGTATTCTTTATGGGTTGCCAAAGGTAAGTAGAAGAAATGAGTAGGGGAAGATAATTCTGAGGTTGAATGGCACAGGAGTCATGGGAAGAGATGAACGTATTGCAGTAGATTGTAGGGGAAGATGTATGCAGGTTGGTATGATGAAGGTTCATCTGCACGCTCAATTCTGGAGCTCCTGCTGTGTATATTAGGCAATGAAATAATGCACTGACATGCTCTGACTGCTCAAAACAGGACTTCCAGGGCAAAATGCCATCCGTGCTTACTCACCCTGCTGGATAGCATTGTCTGCAATTTTTCTCAGGCTGTTTCTACAGGTATTCAGTGTTGATGGTGCAGAGAGACCTGGAATTCTCTAAGAAGCTGTACTTCAGGAAAAGGTGACTTTGCTGCATCTGTATAAAAGTGCTGCTGCAAAGAGAAAATGTGAACAAAAGTCTGGAGCTTCCCTCAGGCTTGGAGCCAAGAGCAGGCTTGCAGCTGATTGTGAGACATCTGTCATCAGCAGGAGCTGCCAGTAGTGGAGCTGGGGGCTACAAATGAGAATGACAGAAGTACATGATGACCTAGTGAAAGAAAAGGATTTTCTAGGACAAAGGGTAGTAGTTCATGATAAGAAGGCAGAATAAACCACGTAGAGGTTGATCAGGTGTATGGTGGGGGGTGGAGGGGTAACTAAAGCAGACAAAACCACGCCAAGAAATGGACTCTGAGTGAGCAATATTGGGGGCAGACGGTAAAACACGTGCGTTGGTGAGAAAGGAAAGAGCATGATGGGAGAACAAGTAGGCAATTAAGAGCAAAAGAGCCAAGAAATGGAGGATGCAAAATCCCAGAAAACTCTCACTGCATTAAGGGAAGAAAAAAACCCTTTGAAAATGAATATATACTATATACATATATGTACAGTACTTTTCTTTATTGTCTGTTGCTAATGTCGGAACGAATGTTAAACAGTTCAAATGGAATGGTGTCTGAGATGAATTCTCTTCAGCTGCACGTCTCCTAGGCAAATGTGTGAGAACTGCTGATCTGTTCATCTTGTTCAGATCACATGAATGTGAACATAGCAGAGATTTGACTTGGTGTTCCTCTCTACAAATATAGAGACGGGGAAAAAAGGAAAGAGAGCTTTGCCTGGGAAGAAAGGGAGGGATCCTATTATAAATGAAAGTCATACGACATCCCTTCTGGAGATGTGTTGAAATTTCCCATGGGAGGAAGAAGAATAAAAAAAGGTCGGTATTACTAATAAAAGAAAAATAGTTGGCAACCAAGAAAACAATAATTATTTGATGGCAGTGTCCTGCAAAGCTAGCAACAGAAACAATACCAGTTAAAAGCAACAGGCCAAATGTATCTTACTTGCAACCAACCCTACCTGTTGTTATACCAGGTTCATTTGCCTGTTGTTTGCCTTACTGCTCTGGGAGCAGTGCTCTGCCAGGAAAATAAATATGTCCTGACTTTTCACCTTTGCTGCTTTACTCTTCTTATGACCACAGTGTTCCCGAGGGTTTATTGTGTTTGACTTCTCATAGCTATTGTGCAGCAAGCAAGCAGTAGCTATTATCTCTGCTTCACAAATGAGGGACGGAGCCTGCAGGAGAGCAGTGCTTGCAGCTGCACTTATAGCAGGCAAGGGACTTTGCAAATCACAGGCCAGCAGCTTTCTTTGCTCACTTTCTGAGGTGACAGAATCAGTAGTAGACTATTAGTACTGGGAGGGCAAAAGCATAATGGTTTTTCTTGAGCAGTCAGGTTTACCTCCCAGGAACTAAATGAACAAAGCTTGCTGTTGAAAAAGAAAATTTTAAAAAATCCTTGAATCAGAACTTCAGCAATTTCAATAGGAGATCCATATAGCCTTGAAAAGTACATTGATAATGAAATATCTGTTAAATTAAATGCACCCTATTAAAATGAGTGCAATTTCATTTTAAGTTCAAACTAGCAAAGCCTGTTAAGGCCAAATTGCAACAGCCGTTGCTATTTATTAACAGAGAGGTGTGTCATGAGCTTGACAAAAGGAGGCTGTGCAGTGCTCTGGTCCTGTTTCCAGCCTGCCTGGCAATGTGGCCAACAGCCCTTACTCTGCCCTTCCTCAGAGGTAACCTCACTGAATGGCACCATCTAGTTTAGCTTTGTCACGCTGCAAGCAGTTGTTCTGCATTCTCAGTGATCTTATCTTCACTAGCAGTGTGTAGTGATCTGTGGGAAGGTTTGTTCCTCGATCACCGGGGCTTACATAAAAGAGCATGCTATGGCAAGTATCACTTTCTCAGACCTGAGTGCAATGCTGAAAGTGACTGAGAGGCAGTACTCCTGAAAGAGTCCAGGCTAATGCTGCTGGGAAGGGTTAGATTGTGTAACATAACCTCAGTCCTCTGGGCTGTAGAATGGATGTTCCCATCACACCAATTCCTGTGCTTCTATAGGGACTGAAGCACACTGCTTCTCATCTGCAGGAAAACAAAGCCCTGTGGCTAGATCTTCTTGCCTGATTGTTTCTTTGTTGTTAGTTTTAGTGATGTCCATTTCTTATGTTACTACATTAGGGTGTCTACAAGAGCTTCAGGGTCATCTTTGCTTTTTTTAACTGAATCTTGTATTTTTTCTTCTATCTTCATGTTTGGCATGTCTGCTTCCCAAAAGGGTTCAGTCTCTTAGGATTGCTACTTCCTGTTAGTTACTTCGGAGAACAGAAGAGAAAGAAAAACATCACTTTGAATTGTCAAGCTTTTTTATTACAAAAACATTATAACTTGAATAGTGATTTTAAGCATAGTCATCTTTTAGAACTTGTTGCACGGGAGCGAAACATACCATGCAAATTGCTGTTTCTAATCATACTTTTTTTTTTTTCCTAAAGTAGACTTGAAGCTTTATGGTAAATATATTTTTGTTAATGAAAGAAAGCCGAACCTGAAACAACACTGATAGCTGAAGACTGATAGTTGTTGAGTGGTCATTGTGCTGGGACCTTTGTATTTGGCTGTATATGAAACTCACTGTGCTTCATTCTGTAGTGTTCATTTATGTCAGGAATTTATACTATAAGTGAAGGTAACTTCTTACTTCTGACATAATTCTGCAAAGTTTTTCAAAGAGGTCATACATTTATCTCTTATTAGACATTTGTGTGCAGCTATTTAAAAATGCCAAACTCCTGAATTAATATGAAAGCAGTTCAAATATTCCATTTTTGAGAGTAATATGAAATATAGTATGTAGAAGTGAGAATTGCTGAAATATTTTATTTCCCTTTTCATTAAAAGTGTTGCTTAAAAGAAATAAAACAGATACATCTTAGTTTCCTCATTTCTTTTCCCTCTGTGACAGTGATAATAATGCATCTCAATCTCCTTACAATTCTTCGAGATATTTGAAAGGAAAATGCAAGCAAATAATTAAAATGTTTTATAATAGTGCTCTATGTAGTCTATTTTCCTTTGTCTGAAGAGTGCTTGAAAATCTATTTTCTTCTTTCCTGTTTCAAAATGGGATAAAGAGTTTTCTGTATGGCTAGATACTTTGGTTAACACTCTTGAATTGGGAAAACCATTTTAAGAGCTCGGGATGGACTCCGGGACGTTACAAAAGGGTTTGCACTCCTGCAGTGGATATTGTACAGCGCGCTGTCTGCATTATTGATGACTGCCATCAGGATTGTGTGCATCGTGCGGGCTCCCGGTGCCGGTAGAGGGCACCCAGGGGCACACCCCTCTCTCCCGCGGGCCCGGCGTGCGATGGAGCGGCCGATTCCTGCCAGAACTGAGGCTCCTTCCGTGCTGTTCCTAGCGAAAAAGAAGCCTCTGCCTTCTGAAAATGGGGCCTGGGCAACTTGCATTTCAAAAATGTCGCCCTGTAAATTGCACATTACTTTTTTATACTGAGGGTCACCAGTTTCTTTCCAGTTCTCAACACTTGTTTTGCTTGTGCGTTTTTCTTTTCAAAGCATAGAATATATTAAATGAATGCATCCATTGGAATACTGCAATGAGAAGAATTGGAATGGTACAATTAGAGGAACACTGCTTCCCATTTTGAACAAAAGCAGTGTTGACAAAAATCTACAGGAGTAGGTCAACCTTTGTTGAACAATATTCCATTTCCCATTTTATAGGCACTACAGGGCAGTCCCTTGCCTTTGATGGAAATAAACACACTCTTTGTCAGTCCCAATGGAAGCAGAATTCTTGAATGAGCCTGAAGTTCCCTTTTATAAGAAGGCAAGCAAGAACAATCCTTGGTGACTAGTCTGACGCCTATTATTACTGGTTTATCAAAGCCTCCACCCATTCCATGTGGATAATGGACTCGCTCAGTTCTTAACATAATTATTAGTCTAGACTGGAGAACATGTCAGGTTAATAGTTCCACAGAGAAGGGTTTTCCCCTTTAAAAGCAGGTGGGAGCTTGAATCATGGGGCTAAATCTGGAACATGCTCCTGAAGACTGTGATTTCGTCCTGTTGGCAAAGATTACTATACTGGGAACCACTCCCAAAAAAGGCAAAAACATGATTCATAAATAAGCTGTTTGATTCCCTGTTGAAAGGATCTAGTGAAAAAGCCTCAAGAGCAGCATAGGCTAAAGGATTTTACATTAATGATGAGTTTTGTTTCATGTTTGGCCTTGGCCTACTGCTGTACAGAAATTACTGGACCGAAATACCTGAATAATTTCTGGAAGCATCAGATACAGTGTCTTTTGCTAAACTGTAATATAAACCATGCTTGATTTGATTAGATTGATATTTCCCTAGCTTGTACTGGATAGATAATCTGAAACAAATTCCTTCAATTTGCCCTGAAAAGAGAATATTTGCAGCTATCTTCTGGCTTTGGTGACCTCTTCAAACAATGATCTCTTAAAAAAAAAAAAAAAAAAAAAAAAAAAAAAAAGAAAAAAGTCAAATTCATGCTTTCTTAGCACTTCTTATAATATATCTTCACTGATGTTTTACAGTAATTCCTGCTTCCAGACTATTCTGGGAAGTCAGGAAATTTGCAAGATAGGAATTTCTGTGCTTATATCTGTACTGATCTGAAATGCTGGGAAAGGTGGTTTTTCATTTTTGGTTATGGAAGCAGAGTTTATCAAAGAAAGCTTCAGATTTTTACAGTGTGTCTGAGAGCATTTATATGTCTAGCTAGCATAGTTGGTCAGCATTTCCATTATGAACCTTCATTTTCAATATTTTGTAGTAGTAGGAATCACTATTTTTCTTCCAATTGGAAACCTGGCATGTAACTTCTCAGTCCCATTATTTTTTGTGTATTTTGAGACAAATCAGTTTGTCCATTATAATGTTTTATGGGAGATCATAAATGTTTTTATGGCTTCAGGTGCCTTACTATATTTCTGTAACAGTGCAGGAATTGGTTAAAAAGGAGTTTTGCATTAGAAGCGAAGTTTTCAATATCTATTATATATTTCAGTATATATTCTTTGTGCCATAAACCTCCTTGTAAGCAATACCTGCAGAGCATTAATGTGAGAGCAGAACCACCAGCAAGTTAACAATTCACAGAAATAAGTACTTTTCCCTTCATTGTTCACACATTATAATCCACAATTCTCTGAAAACCATATTAACTTCCCTGATGAAGAAATAACTTCATCACTGGTTTGAAGTAGTTTCCAATTTATAGAAACAGTGTATTTGTAATGTCAGTCTGTAGATGCTACAGCATATTTAAATTTGCAGTTTTTCCCTGATCAGAGTGTTTGCTTTGCCCATCCAATTTCTGTGCTTCATTTTACTAATGACTGGTAACAGCAATGATAATGAAAATAATAATGGATCTTAATAAAAATACAATGTCTTGCCTCACACAAGCCTTGGAAAGCAAATATATTCAGTAAAAAAATGCTGTCTGATATTCTGTTTTATATCACATGTGTTTTAAATACACCTGAATCCTTGTGAAACTGGGGAGCTTCAACAAAGGATGTGTCTGAAAAAGGCAGGTAAGATGGTTGGCTGTGTGCCTGTCTTTATAGCTGATATTAATGGGCTCTACAGGTACAAATACCTATGGGAGCAGCATTTTGAATATCCCCACTGAGCAGATTCTTGCAGAAACCAAAGTGTACCACCAATCCATGGTGTTCCTGCTGTGGTTTAATGTCAGGAACACACAGTAAGTCTAATGATGACTCCGGCATTACTATGTAAGATGCATTTGCCTGTTCCAAACTCATTATTACTTTTAAGATCGTCATCATTACAAAGAGTTCAAAATCAGGCCTCAGACTGAGTAATCCTGTACAGTTCCAGGGAACATGTTACAGGTGAATATCTGTTTTATTGTTCCATGGCTGAGGGCATCGATGTTTCCTCTTGTGCTTCTCAAACCACCTTTTTTTTTCTTGTATATGTGATTATGTTAAGCTGCCATAGTAGAGAATGAAGCCAACTATCTTGGGTTTAGGAAAAGCAGAGGCTGTTTTCATTAATTCAGTCCCAAAGAATATGTTCTGTGTAGCAGCAGAAGGGGACACTTTTTGTCCTAGTACCCTAGAACTTGATCTTTCATAAAGCTTAGTAAAATTTTCCTTTAAGTGAAATGTTTGGGTTTGTAGTACATTGTCTCAGCAGCATCATTATAATAGCATTTAAGTCCTAAATGAGCACGTTTAAGCAGGACTTCTTGTGGCTCAGTGCTAACTGCATTCCTGAACCCTCTCTTGGCCATCACAGCCTTTCTGCAAGTGAAAGAGTGAGAGAAGCTTCTCTGTGATTGACATCAAGAAGGGATCATCTCCCTGGGGCAGTAACTGTGGCTGTCTCACTGTCATCCCTCCCTGCTGGACTACAAATATGTGTAATAATAGGGCTCTGTGAGGGGTGAGACTTTCTGGCAGTGTGTTACTTGTGTCAAGCCACAGGGATTTAAGATCTTCTTGAGTAACCTTACAGTATTTATCTCTGAACCGGCAAACCCTGGTGGAAAAAAATTATTCCAGTGAAATGACTCCCTCATTTGTAAAAACAAAAGTTAGAATAATATAGTGTGACTGGAGATATTAAATATTTTATGTACTGGTTTCCTTTAATAACAATCATAACATAATGCATGTAAGTTTTTAAAAGTCTGTATTAGACTCATGCTGACTTCTCGTGATATCATGTAAAAACAGGAACATACAAAACATCAGAGAGTGGGCAAGTTCATTACACAGAACTTGGTTCTTGGCAGTCATCTCATTTTAGGGAACTTGTTTCTGAGGCTGCCCTTTCAGAGATGTTTATTGCAATATGACAACCTGCAAAAGAAATTAAACCTTTCTGTGGTTTGGCTGTTGTAGCTACTTTTGGACCACTGGTGGTAAAAAGATGATGTAGCATTTTTCCTGAAATCATTTTGATTTTGTAGTAATAGAAAATTATATTGATTTCATAGCCCTGATTTCGTGTCAAAGATTAATTAATTGGTTTTGTTTTGTCAGGATATATTGTAATGCTTGTATCCTACATGAGTAATACATTAAAATAGAGCTAAAAATCCCTTAGAATTCAAATATTCCTGAACTTGTATCTTTTTTTTCTTGATATTAGTTAATCAATGCACAGCTTAGGAGATTTAACTGTTACTTCATTCTTAGTTTAAAACTTGGAGTGAAAGTATTCTCATCTAACTTTAAGGGTCAACCAAGTCCCCTAAATAGCTGATGAGAAGAGAAGGAGACCTGTTCAACTCCTATTTTAGGAAATGTGTGGCAGTGTAAGTAGGAGCCCTTATCCCTGGCAGCTGCCTGTCTTTCTTTTACCTGCAAGGGTTGTTGTGGGGAACTGGTGTCTACACAACTGCCTTGAGCAGCATCTTAAGCTGAGACTTGAATCTCTTTCCAAATGTACAGAATCTGGAGACAAGTTTAAAAAGTGCAGATTTAAAAAAAAAAAAAAAAAAAAATTGCCCCTGGGTTTGGGGTTTTTTTTTCAGTTGTTTTGGGTGTTTTTTGGTTTTGTGGGTTTTTTTGGTGTGGGGATGGATGATGCTGACAGCAGGCCTGAAAGCCTCTCGGACATGGACTTGAAAGCGATCAGAATTTACCCATGAGAAAGCCCTGTGAGAAAGCAATGGTATGAACACCTGCAGCCACAGTGGGGGACAGCCAAGAAGATAACCAGGGAAGATGTTTTGCACCCAGAGATGGCCTTGTGGAAGAGCACCAAGAATGTGGTGGAGGATTTATAGTGTGTAGTTGACTGCTTGTATGGCTTGTTAACGTGCTGGGAAAGTTCTTGTTATGAAGATAGCTTTGGTGTTATTTTCCATGCAGCCGATAGTAGCATGTTACAGTAGCCGGGGAAAAAGGGTATAAAGATGTTAGCATAGACTAATAAAGCACTTTTTCTTTGTCCTTGGACTACTCATGTGTCGTGTGTCCGTCTCTACTGCGACATTTTTTTTTATTATTTGTTTGTTTTCCTCTGAATGCATGGAATTTAGTTTTTAAATGTTTCTTAGAAGTTTCATGGGCTAGAAACTTTGAAAAATTGAACTTGAGGGATGCAGTATCATCATCAGCCTTGGGACTACATGTTCAAGAAAAAAAGATATTAAATATCCCATGAACCATGATGAAATTGTGAAGGCTGTCCGTACTGGTAGGCAGAGACAGCTTTTTTATTGACCATGTAACTGTGATCTGTTATTTTTTTCCTCATTGCTATCATTCTTACTAATACCGATGGTCTCCTTGCTAGTAGTAACGCATCATTGCTGACATTATTAAGTTCAGGGGCAGCTGGACTTCTTCTTTCAGTCTTCTGACTATGTAAGAGCAGACCTCTTGTGAAAACAGAAATGCCCTTTAAATGATAAGAATTTTATTTGTTTCCTGGTTGATTTGGGATCTTTTTTCTTTCTTGATTAAGCCTTGTGTTAAGCTTGGAAACTATTTTTTTTTTGCAGCCTTGAAAAGCTTAATAGAGGTGTAATGTTACAAATTAACTTTATTGAAAGCTTTTGTCAGAATTGCCATATAAAAAATGTTGTCTGTACATAACAGAATCTAAAGGGCATTAGGCAAGAAATACATGCATTAAATACATCTGCAATGTAGTATTCAAAACAGTTAAACCAACTGATATGCAGCCTGAAGGCCTGGCTGAAAAAATTATTGAAAAATCTCTGAACATGTTTTTGGGCTACAAAAGTATTGTGAGGAGATATTCAGTACTGCTGCTGAGAATTGATATCACTGTTGCTGAGCTATACAGAATTAATTTATAATTTATGACATTGAAGTGTATATCTTAGAAAAGCTAATTCTTTTAAAACAAAACCAAAAAGCAAAGAAAAAGCAGTAAATTTCCCATTTGGTGCTGTCACTGGAGCTGAAGGTCTAGTCTAAGTTAACTTCTACTCATAGGAAATGACCTGCAATGCGTAGAGCTTTATCTCCACCTCCTTACCATAATGGCTTTTCCCCATTTCCTCTATTGTGGAAAGCTGTGACACAAGCTACCTGGTTGTGTCAGTTTTGACTCTCAGTTAGGATGGGAGCTGGTAGAGGAAATGTTTAGTGTCCTTGTACCTGATATATGCTACTTCAGGGGACACTAAATTTGTTCTTGATTTCTTTGGTGGATGGTGCATACTGGAGTAACAATCCTCCAGGGTGGGAATGAATGCAGCACAACTTAGCTTGAGGAATCCTCCAAAGTTAGAACAGATATGGAACTGCTCTAAGGAATTTTCCTCAAAATTATGTATCTCCAGAGGCAAATCTTTTAAAGAAAATTTTCGTGCAGGACCTAATAAACTTTGTCCTGTAGAAATTAGAAGGGGAAAGGGCAAACTGAGTCCAAATGTTGTATATCTCTGCCATTTTAAATTTTTTTTCACCAATAACCTTCATGCTTCATGACTTCAACTATGAAAAGAGAGTTGGCAAGTGAAATAAAGTCAAATAATGTCATATGTTCGAAAAAAAAAAAAAAAAAAACTGGGCCAAATGACTATTCCTTGTATAGTTTCCCTTTCCTTAAGCAGAAAAATGGCTTTTGACAAGAAATTGGGAGGATATAGAAGACTGGAAGGGCCTTTTGTTATCCGTTTTTACAGGTCTTCATGTAAAGTGTGAAGAACTCATTTGGCAGTGGTCATGCTGCACTAATTATTGATTTTTTTCTGAAGACAGCAAGACTGCTGTTTTTTTTTTTTTAGTACTGCTGTGGTTGTCTTTCTTGCTCTGCTAACCTTTAAATCTTTATTCCCTTACGGCACTGTATGTAGAACATGAAATTAATGACTTAATATGCTTTCATATCCTCTTTTGCCAAACTCAGAAACAAATGAAATTAATGAGTTTTATCTTTTAATATTACATTTTCTAGAATGTAGAAATTGCATTGTCAGAATTTTACAGAGAGTTTCTCTACTTCCAGGGTTGAAATTTGCTGTTCCCCTGAATGAAAATGAAATTGTTTGCAGAAAATAGAAAAAGAATGGAGTGTTAAATATAATCACACACACACACACACACACACACACACACACAAAATTTCCACTCTTAATAATTAACTCTAAGACATCAGCGTGTGGGCTCCTTTACATGGTAATGGATTAAATTAGGAATTCGGATGTGATATATAAATAATTTCTCCCCATTAGGTGTTTGTAAAGTCTCTACGATATTGTAAATAACTGAAAAGGAAGTTTAAAAAAGTGCTTTTAAAATAATGATAGCCTGCTTTTGTGGAGTGTAATCCTATTCAAAGATTTTTAAAAATAAACTTTGCAGTTACAAGGAATGAACATCACAACTGAGAAGCTACATAAATATAGTTTCAACCCATTTTTTCTCTTATTGAGTGAGTGGAAATAAAGAAATTGTTCTGGGAAAGCCCGTTCTTTAGGAGAAAGCTGCAGAATCAGGAGCTGCATGACCATAATTCCACTCTTGTGTTGCAATAGGCTAGCAGTGTCAGAAGCATTCCATACCACCACAGATCTTGTGCAGTGAAGACCTGATTGGGAGCCAGTAGAACATCTTTGCACCTGGATTTTTGTAGGAGGGTGTTCGGTCTTGACCATTTGAAGTACTGTCATTGTTTCATTGGTGACAGCTGTCCAGCTGCTTGGTTTGCAGTGTACAACAATGTAAGATGGAAGTGAAGAACTCCTTTCCCATCTGAGGCTGAGAAATGTCAGTCCTCTGGCCAAGCTGCTGTGGAATGTGCTCTGCTGGTGAACTCTGGGCATAGTAGTACAGTGGAGGCCAGCACTGCTTTTTCTTTTTATGGTAGAGATGCTATGGAGAATCACGTGTCTAGAAAATCAGCCTGAAAACATGGTCATCTTACCATGGGATGGTCTTCTGGACTGTGTTCTGAATTGGAAAGATGAGTGCAACTAATGCCTTGCCTTACCTGTGGCACAGAAATGAAATAAAATATATGTATTTATTAGCTTTTTTGCTCTGTTTCTTTCTGTGTTCAACATGTGCTGTTGTCCAAGTTGTAGCATAGCCTGATATGTGATATTTAAGAAAAGTCTATTTTGGGTTGCCACCTCTGTATTTTTCTTAGGTAGAAACCCTCTTGGATTTCCACCTTCCCCCCACATCTCCCCAGTAGCATTTCAAACAGTGATGAACAATAGCTCTGACTACTCCACACAGACTGTGTTCCTTCAGAATATATTATCTCAACAGGGACTTGAGTGAAAAGAAAGCTATTTCCTTGTTTTCTAGCAATAAGTCAATCGACTCTTAAGAGAACAAGCTTTGCCACAGATGCAATTCTTAGGCTATGAGCAAGCAGCAGATAAAAGAGATCAAAAGCTTCAAATTCTGGTGAGGGGGGAAAAAGCTGCTGTTAGCAAGGGGCCGAAAGCTATAGCAACACAACCATTCTCTAAGAAGTGAAAACTTAAAAGGAACTTTTAAAATGTGTATCAAACAAAATCTCGGGTATGTCCTCTGTGGACAAAGGAGTATATGCAGGCTCGCCACTTTCTATCTCCCAGTGAAAGGTAAACAAAAATCTTGTTTGATTGGTCTCTTTTGTATTCGCTTGGTTACATAGAAGACAGTGGGGGAAGGAGCAGCTTAAGAGCTGGAAGGACTGTGCTCAGCAAAACACTTTTTATTGTTCAGGGACCTGAGTTTTAACTGCTGGATGGAATTAGTGTATAAAATATAGCTTTGCAACAACTTAGCTTTTATTAGAGAATTGTATTTCATTTGATCACAGTTCTCATTTAAGGGATTCACAACTTCCGCTGACCTAAACAACAATGAATCAGAAGGAGAATGCTAAATTATCCCTGGTACTAAAGCAGCATTCAGGCTGTCATTTGAAGTATCTCATATTTCTTTCTTGCTGGACATAAAAGCATTTACTGAAGAGGACTTTGAGGTTTGTTACATTAACAAACACATTAAGTTCTGAAGAAGAAATCTATCTTACTAAAAATGTAAAAGTAATTATGTAATTAATTTACATTTAGATATGTAATAATGCATAATCTGTGACTCCTTATGGTCTTCTGTGCCTTTTGTGCAAAGCAGGTTACTTTTACCTGCACCCAGGAGATGCAGTTCTCATCAGGGGAATATATGCTGTATTTCAGAGATGCCACTTCTCACACTTTTCTTGTAGGCCGCATTGCAAATAAAATCTTTTAGTGCAATTGACAACATAGAACAATTATGTGGTGTGACATTTTGTTCTTCCAAATTTTATTTAGCTTCATTTTCTTGGGGAGAAGTTTTGTCAGGTCATTTTTCCATTCTGTACAAGTAAACGGGGAAGCTACTGTGCCTCTGAGGTCCTAAATTTGGAGGGAAAATTCTTCTCAATTAATTATCTTTTCCCATTGAGGGAAAATGCTTCCCAATTAAGAGTTTATGGAATGGTTACTGACTGTGGAAAAAGGTTCAGTCTCCATGATTACTATGTGAGAATATTATCAGAGGTTTCACAAGAACTTCTGCTTGTTCTGCACAGAGTGGGAGAGATAGCAAGCTGTAAAATATTATTAATTTAAGCCTGTTATGCTTTTTTTGGTTTGTTTTCTCCATCTGAACTAGGTTTGGTGATACTGCAATTTTTTGTATCCTTTTCCTAGCTTGAAATATTTTATAGTGATGTGTCATTTGAAACACTTGTAAATCTGTGCATGTTCAGATATGCAAAAGTCTGAGTGAAATTTGGTAAACCGATGTAAACATTTGTTTTCACCCTCACATATCCATATGTCTACCTAAAACAGCTCACATTTTTATATGAGACTGAATATTGTTTTATCATCACAAAATATTTTATTGGTCGAAAGTTCAGCATTAATAGAGTGTTAGAATGAGAGTGACAAATCTCTAAGTGTTTTTTTGGTTTGATTCTTTTTTTTCTTTATTTCATTCCATTCTAATGGCACCGGACAAATTAGGCTGCTGATTCTCCTTTTTTTTTTCAGCTTTAGCATACTTCATGTTGTACTACAACAATCCTGAACAATTCCTTAAGCCTTCAGAAACATAGCCAGACTTTTTACAAATTCTTAACAAAGACTTTCACATCATTATCAGGGAAAGTTATCTTTTTTCCCTGTTCCAATATCTGTATGCCTTCTATAGCAGTAATCCTTTAATTTAATATAGATAAAAATGCAATAGCTTGGTTAAGTAATACAGGATATATAACAGCATTCCTGGTTTATCTGTCTGTTTAGCCTTATTGATCTAATTACAGATTAATTATCCACCTGAGTGCACTGGTCTTTTATACAGTATGTAGACTCATTTAAATCTGCATTCCTCTAAAACCTTTTTAGAAAAAAAGTGCTCATGAGTCAAATGTCTCACTAGCATTCATGGTCCAGAAATTCTTAAGTTTATTAATTACCTTGGCTCAGCATCCCGTGTGGAGCAATTTCATTATGGTGAGCAGCAAACAGTGCCCTGTATTAATCCTGCATTAGCCAAATGAACTAACTCGGGAATTGGAGCCTTAGACTTTCCAACCCTTATCTTAGGCTTTAGAGTGTGCAATATGCAAGATTGAGATGCTGGACTTGCAACATCCTTCTCTAAGTTTCACATTACTTTAACATCATCTGTATATCAATATACATTGTGAAACCTTCCTTAGCTAGCAGTACAAGAGAAGGTCTGCTTTATTTTAATGGCTCTAATATTTGTTTCAATCTCTCAAGTATTTGGCTCTGCACGCCATTAATAATTCATTTGATCACAGCCCTACATTTCTCTATAACATGTCCTTTTTAAATGTCTCACAAAAAGATCTTAATGATATCATTATGAGGCTTGGTTATTCTTTTAATTTTAGTCGATTTCTTTTGCTTTAATAGGGAGAATTTACATCCTGTGGTTTTCATCAGGATTTAAGATGATTTTATGTGGCATGCAACATTCTGCAACACCTTCTTTAGAAACTCTTCGGGACCTACTAACTTGCTACTTAACTTCAGTACCTAATTGCCCAGTGTCAAATTGTCTTCAAACCAGAAGTTTTTCCTCCTCATGTTATTTTTGAGTCAGGTTCTTCAAATTTCACTAAACACTACTGTACAAAATTGTAATTTTGAAATAATGTTTGCTGTATTAATATTTCTTTGGTTTTGATGGCAAAAAGAATTTACTTGAATTCTGACATGCTTTTCTCAACTCTTCTGCCTCTATTTTGATTTTGGGAGTGGTCACTGCAATAAGCTGGCATTATTTTTGGGTTTTGAGGTATGGTACTGGACATGACGAGTTGGAGCAGCCCAAAACAGAGCCAGGGACTGGAATAACAGTTAAGCAACAAGTCAAGTCTCATGCCTAGCCTCCCTCCCAGCTCACCTTTATTTAGCAGTATACTTCCATCCCTTGAAGAGTTTACAATAGGATGGATGACCTTCTTGAAGGTTTCCTGAAATTAAGAATTTGCTGAAAATATAGCTGTTAAGAAACTTTCATAATTTATGCATGAAAACAGTCAAATAAATATTGTGGTCCTTCCTACATAGAGTGTGTGAGTGCACATGTGTAATGACTTAGTTGTCAGCAAAGCATTCTCAATAATAAGGATACTTTCTATTTCTCTCTGAAAAATGATGAATCTCCAACTGGTCCGCTCTCTTTCACATAGCAATAGAAGTAGTCTTTTGCCTATGGGGTTATAAAATTGCATATGATTATCCTTGGCTTCTGTACGCTTGTCCTGCTGGGCTGTACTACCTCCTAGATACACTCAATTTTAACTTAACTGTTGTGGGGCTATAGACTGCAGCTAAAGAAACAGGAGTATTTGTCCTTTGTTTCCTCCAGTAGTTAAGTATTGCAGATGTTCTTCCTTTTCATGCTTTTTGTTCAAGTCTTCAATTCACTACTGTTTTCATCAGCTGTGTAGTTTGTTAGCCTATTCTATGTCTTATCTTTAATGTCCAAAGGCATTGTTTAACTTTTAGTACAGTTCCTGGGTAGTTACAATGCTACTGTTTGTATTTTCCAGGCTGTAGAGTTTCATATCTGTGGCTTAAATCATGTAATGACTTATACATGCCTTTTATACAGTGGAAATTTTTGCAGTTTCAGTGGGAACAGTCACTGGGTACTAATTTTATGGAGTGACAAAATGTTGGTAAAAGTTTGCCAATAAGCAGTATTTTTCATAACAAAGCAATATATTTCTTGAGCACTGTAGCGTCAAATGCTAGAGGCACTTCTATCCTACTGTGGTTTTTTTCCCCTTTATCTGCAGTTGCATGTATTTTATCCAATATGAGTATTCCTCTGAGTGGCTATTGTTTTGGAAACACTGCAGAGGCTTTTTGATGAGGCAGACATATAGTAAGCCTAGCCAGATGGAGAAGACTGTAGTTGTTCCACTGGATTGAGGGGGGCCAGGGCCAAGTCCATGAACCTTAGTGTCTCATTGAAATGCTGCTGGGTGTTCCTGCCCTTTGCCATTTATCAACTGCACATTCTCTAAAGCTCTTACCATCTTGTGCTGTGAACCGGGTGAGTACCCAGACTGTGGGTAAGTGGCCGATGTAGTTGTTGACAAGGAAATTGGAAGTCCCAGTCTTTTCTCCATATTCGTTTGTACCCCTACTCTGAATTTTAGCCATATGGTTCCACCCCTTCCCCTGTGTCAGCTTTTGCACTAAGACAAATTCATCTTACTAGTCTGGCAGGAAGCTAGTCAGGTTTTTTTCTGCTGTATTTTTCTGCCAGATTAGTAAAATGCATTGGCTTGCAAAAGCATCTGATGACAGCTTACTTTCCATACTGACAACTGTCTGAGAAAAGAGCTCTGACAAACTGCGCCATCTCTGAACCAAGCTTCCCCACAGCCCACCTTCTCCCAGGAGCCCCCAGGCTTAATCTTGGTGAACACATGCTGGATGTAAGTAGAGGCCAACCACAAGTCTGCAGCTTTGAGAGTGCCACCTTCCCACTGGAATTTCCCTTGTGGAGTGAAATCACTTACTTTGGGCAGTTGGATAATCAGGAAGAAAGGTCTCATTCATCTTGATTTGAAAGTCAGCCCCAAGGGACATGTGTTGAGCCTTTAGTGCAGTTCTGTACTGCTTGGAACCAAGGACTGTAGGTGCTACACCACCTTTAATTTCTGGAATATCTTTGGTGGGTCTTTTAAGAAGAGGCTTTTGTAACATTGCCAGACTTTCCTAAACTGGTGTAGTGAGAACACAGTTCTGACTCCAGGTGGGCATTATTTTAGAGTAGAGGTTGCTTAGAGGAAGAGACTATCCTGTCTACTGCTGCATGTTTTCAAGATGATTAAGGATATTGAAGATGTAGTTTGGGGGCTGGCAGTGAATGCCTGTTCCTCAGCGGTGACAAGAATAAGGAGAGCAATGTATTTGCTCCAAAAAAACCACCAAAACAAAAACAATAGGATTTTTAATTATTATTTTTGTTAAGTTGAAGGGAGTAACATTTCATTTTACACTTGTCTTCTAATAGAAACTCCTGGAAAACTGGGGTTCTCCACCATTAACTCAATTTTCTGCCTCCAGCATGCATACATATGCCTACATATGGTCCTCATTCCCTTCAGACTAAAGGGCTGTGTTTCTGCCTGCTGCTGTTATCTGTTCATCTGATCCAAAGGAGGGTTTTGACTTGATATGGGGCACTTGTGTTCTTAGGCCCATGCATGAGAAATTAGTAGAGAAGGCACACCGTCCTCTTCAAGCTGTCTTTAGAAAAGATGAATTTGCAAATGGGAGAAGACTGAGCCTGTGGGGTGACTTCTTGCTGCCTGCTCCTGTGTTGGCACATGGACAAATACACCTCATGAGTAAGGAACCCAGACCAGGGCCGAAGTTTCCTCCTTTTGTTGAGAAGTGCTGCCAGTTGCTGATATAAGTCAGACAGGGAATTTTGTGTAGGCCATGGGTATGCCAGGTTGCTGGCACGCAGATGCAGGAGAGGGGATGGACCAGCCTGAGAAAATCTTGCTGGGCCGGGGCTAGTGGGTAAGTGCTGTGCCTCAGACTGTACTGACCTAGGTGTGCTCTGGCCACAGTGATCTGAAGACACTCTTAAGAGCCTGAAGTGGAAATAGTCTACTGCATTGTAGTGCCACAACTGACATCTTATTCAGGAATAAGATGTGGCTGTGGAAACAGCCAAAGAGAATGAAAAATGCATTCCCAAAAGAGAAATTTTATGGCTTTGAAGGAAATTATTTCTTAGGAACTTTCATACTAGACATTTTGTAGTACTCCATAGACAATGTGGACTGAATAAAGGTTAAAAAACTAAAGTTGAGAAGTTTCAGGCAACAAAATTCCAGAGTTTCAGAATATTTTTCCTGTCAGGTGACCAAACTGCCAGCTCAAGTTTGATTCCTGGGAAATGAGTCTTTTAATAGAAAAATTTATTTTGCCTATAGTGAGAAGAAGAAACTTTCCTAAATGCTTAACATATTCTGGTTAATGGAATCAAACTCCTTTAGAATAGAACAAAGAGAGTTTTCATTTGAATATCATGCCATGAGTATCTGGAAACTTCAGATAAACATCTTACTTGTAACCCAAAAAGATCACCAATTCTCATCAGAATGAGGTTGCCGTTTTTCTAATATTAGGTGACATCAGCTTTTGGAATAGAACTAACTTATCCAGAAAAAAAAAAATTGATTTATTGTTTTACAGCAATACCCCCTTTTTATTTTCTTTTGTTAATTTATCAGCAAAGCTCCCATTGTTTTTTTACTGATGATAAATTACACTTTTTTATGGAGTGCCGAGTCATAGTAATTTCCTTGTTCCAATTTCATTAACTTCCTGGTAGTATTGTCTGGAGCAACCAGATGCTGATGTGTAATCCAACTGTTTCCCTAGTATGTGGGAAGCAGTAAACTTTTTGTTTATCTCATAAACAGTTCTGGCTATATATCTTTGCTTGTTTCTTTCCCATGGTCAGATGAAGACTGGCATAAACTATTCTTTTTGGCACCACAGAGTGCCTAGAAACTAGGGACAAAAACATCACAGACCTATGTCATTAGTCTGGTTCACAGAAGTTGAGTGGCTTTGTTTTGTTTTTCAGTCTGTCTGGGTCATGTTATTTTTACTTATAATCCATACATGAACAGTGTCTGAAATGCTGGAACTTTGTGGTTAATCATAAAATTAAATATAATTTTCTTGAACCTTACCTAAAATTCTCTGCAAAAGAGGAATCTTAACATTTAGAGCTGGTGAAAAAATAATAAACAGTACAGAAGACAGAAATTTTCCCAGTCCTCACAAAACAGCAATTGCAAAATAATAAGCTTTCTAAGTGAGGGTCATAAGAAATAGTCAATTTGGAACTATTACAAGTATTACTGTTATAAAAGTGATTTTTCTAAGTATCAACCTGACTTTGAGTACATGTATGGATTTTGTATTAAATCAATAAAATACTTTTGAAGATGAATGCTTTTGATTTTGGACATCTCTTTCAAGAAGTTTCATAAGTGTTTTTGGACCAGTCTCAAAAAAGTTTGAAGTCTTAAGTTATTGTTTTTATTGGTATAACAAGTAATATCAAGGCTGTAATTAATCACCTATGAATCCTATTTGTAAATTGCTTGAATATTTTGGGATGAAATATCTTTGTTTTCCTTAAGATTAGTTCAGAATACATCAGCATCTGACATTCTGTCCAAGTTATTCTGTCAAAGTTGGATATTTTTAGAAGCAGCAATTATGAGTAACTATCAGCAACTATTCCAATAATATGTGTTTTCATTTCTTAAGTATTGAAAGGGTTACATGAAAAGGGGGAGAAGGGAGTGGGAATCAGTGCATCATTCCTGGTTTGGAATATCTTTGCTTCTTATTTTGAGACCACACAAGTTTGACAGTGTCACTTTCATTGAGGTGTTCTTGAGCATTCTTGACCGTTTAATTTGAAATATTTATTTTTAAATTTTTACACTTACTAATAATGATTTTTGTAACTTAAATCAGAACAATTTGAGTTTAAACTCCTTAATTGTATTTGTAGGACTGGTGTTACCTTACTCTGTAACTGTAGAGTGCCCCTTTGCTTTATTTTAACTGGCTCTGAAATAAGCGCTCTGATCTTTGCTTACAAGATCAGATTGAGATTGGCATTCAGGCTGATTATTTTTATAGAGTGTGGCACATTTATAGTGTTTCTTTTAGATACAATAAGACTGAGGAGTTGGCTGCAATTATATATATGACTATGTATATAATATAACCACTTGCAGATATAGGTCCAGTACTGAGACTTAGTCACTGAAACTCTTCCCCTTTCAGGTGTCAAAATTGGACACCTTGTATTCCTATACAATGTGCAGGGAGATTCAAGTTCCTTAGGAAGATAATGGTGCTTATGCAGTAGGGTTTCCATCGCTGGCAATGAGAAAAAGGAAGGGGATGGAAGAGGGAGAAACATCATCTACATGGAAGACCACTTAGGTGAATGTAAGTGGACTTTGGTACTTGGGAATTCTCAGTTTGGTTGTTTAAACATAGCCATTGACAGAATGCATAGCTTTGCAGCAGGCTTGCAGAGCTGTGGATTGGAAAACAGTGAGTACAGTGATATATTTAAAAATGTTTATTCTCTATTGCCTGTTTCTGGGCTGTTGGTAAGCACTTCCAATATGAAACTGGTATTTTGTACGCAGGCCTTTGCATTTGCCTGTGTTTTGCCTTAGATGTCTGCATCCTCCCATTGTCCTCACTATTAGTTTTGTCTACAAAGTGCAGTAAATTGTACAATAGAAATACTGGGAAAGGTTTCTCCAATAAGCAAATTAATCTGGCTGAAGTATGTCCATAACACAATTATACTTTCTCTCCTGATTTGGATAGTTTATTTAGAATTAGCTGTCTTTAGGTGGAACGGAGCCATAAAGTTTATTCTGCTTTATCTAGAAATTTGGAGATTGGAAGCAAATGCAATTCTATCAGAACATCTAGAACTGTGCCAAAATGTCTATTATTTTGCAAGTTCAAAGGTTATGCTTGCAAAGTAGTTATTAATTTGGTTCATAAACTGTCTGCCAGAATGGGCATAGCCAATGGAAGTTTTTACTATTGTTTCTTTTTGTTCCAGCAACGAATAATAACCAAAGACATTGGATTTAAACTTTTAATAATGTTTTGGGTTGATTTTTTCATTTAAAACATCTACTTATAGGCAAAAAGGGCCTTTGTGTCTCATAAAAGTAGTAGTCATGAAAACCAGAGTTATATGAAGTGATGTTTCTATACAGTTGCAGCTACTTTTACCAGTTTATTTATATACTTATTTTCAGTGCATTTGGTAAAAAATGTAAGGTATTGTTTTACAAGAAACATCAGGACATGGCATTTCGTGCTATGGTTTCATTGTCATGGGAGTGTTCAGTCAAAGGTTGGACCAGATTATCTGGGAGATCTTTTCCAGCCTTATTGATTCCATGAGTCTATGACAAGTGACAGCAATAGGGATGAAAATATTTTAATCATGATAGAAAACTTTTTATTGGAAGAAAAGTGCACATTACTTGTATTAAAAAAATACTATATTAAATGTAGATCTTTCAATTTTACTACTAGGATGTAAAATTAGGAGACTCACATACTGTAATTTCTAGTATGTTGATTTTTTTTCACAAACTTGATTAACATTGACTGAATTAGACTTTGTTCTTCTAATCAGATTAGCATTGCAGGTATTTTTAAAATTTCTAGTGGTGAGAGAGCTGGTATGCATTTGCCATCTAATTTTTATATGGTTTGAAATAATGAATTGTCTCATGAAAATAATAGCTGAAAATGTTAAGCAACTGCTTTATTAAAGTCTTCCTACAATTACTGCATAGCAGTTCCGTCCTGTAGGAATTTAATTAAAAATGCATAGTCTTCACTTAAAGGTGATCCACAAAATGGATCCAATTAAAGCCAACAGAACTGTAAATCTGAGTGTTTTCAAAATGTTTGTATATACAAAGCCTTCCCGCTTTTAGGAGAATTGTCACACTAACTGTAAAAAATTGTATTTTTGACAAAAAAACCAAGATCAATGAATGAAGTAAATGAAACATCTCCTAGTTACCTTTTCAACTAAATGCCAAAGTAGAGCATAACTCAGGCATTAGTTTCAAAAGATTTATATAATCTCCTTTTTTTTTCCCCAATGTTATTGTACTCTTGAACACATGGAGCTATATGGCTCTGTCTCATCTGATGTGATGGTGTAGTTTAGCATCTCTTTTCCAGTGTTTATGGTGAGCATGGAGGGAAATAAGGTGGTTGAAGCCTCTTTGTGAAAGAACAGTGTGGGGGAGCTGAAGGGGAAGGTGGAGACATTATTGGATTGAATGCATAAATCTGCTGAAAGTTTCGAATACATGCAATACAAAGGCATTTTTTTTCTGCTGTTCACTGGGCACACCAGAATAGAATTTAAAAAATGAGAGTTACTTTGCATTTCTCTCAGTTGCCTTTTTTTTTTTTAGTTTGCTACATAAAAAGTTGTTTTGCAAACTAAAGGGTATCAAAATAGAAGGTCCTAATGGAACTGAGGAAAGGAAACCAGAAAATGCTCCTTGCAGGAGAGCAGTATTGTTAATCGCCTCTTCCACTACAAAATTCTGGTCTCTGTGGAAAGCTGGAAGAGCTACAAGTAGTGTTATAATCTGTCTTCAAGCAGTGGGTGCCAGCAAGGATAGAAGACAGCCAGCAGTATGTTTTTTGTTTTTAGACTTTCTTTTCTGACACCAGCTGGCACTGAAGCACTTGATGTGTTTAACAGGCAGGAAGGATAGCTATGAAATGGTTTAAAATAAGTTTGAAGAGTACTGAAATCTGTGTAAAAACTAAACATATGAAAGATGTTTCTATATTTGATAGGAACTGTAGATGAAAAGCTGAGCATTTGTGACTGTTTAGAGGTTGAACATCCTCAATTTTGAGAGTCTGAATCCCTGGCCAGATTTAACTGCAATCTGGAACAAAAATCTCTAGAAAATGTGCTGTTGAGCTATCCAGAATTAACCCTTGGCAAAAAAAGCGCAGTTATATTCCTTGTTGGTTTGGAGAAATAATTATGACTTATAGCTGTACTTGGCTTGGTTTGTTGTTAATCCTTGTTCACCACCTTTATACAAATATGAAGTTTATTAATTACATATGTGGATAAGATTTGTCCTTGCTTTTTTATGATGTCTTCAAACACTGGAGGGTCTGTGCAAATTTGCATACAGAGAAGGACCATTTTGTTTAACAGTTTTTTGGGACTTGAATGCTTTGCTGGTGCTCTGTGCTGTCTAGCCTTTTCATTCTGGAGCATGAGTATGAGAAGAAAGTTCTATGAATCTAAATGAAAATGGTCTCAAGTGAATAGTCCCTCTTGGATGCATTCTAGTCTGGCTTTTACATTTTGTCTGTTACCTGTATCTCTAATACAACTAATTTTGACCCTTGTACATATGCTAGATCTCTTAGCTGCTGATATGAGGGAAAATTAAATTTTTCCTTTCAGTGGTTTTCATACATTCATTTGACTGGAAGTGTGCAGGAGACATACAAAATTGAACTTGGTGGTATTTTGTTTGGCCATAGCATATACCATGCATATATATAAACTGAGATTTACATTTGTGCTGAAATAAGACATGCCCATAGATCATATCAGAGGTAATTCCAGATTTCCATCCAAACTAATGGATTTACATCATATATTTCTGAAAATCCAATCAAGAAATGTAGAACTGTCACTCCAGATTTTGGGGGAAAAGAACTTTTTGGTTTTGTTTTTGCTTTCATTTTTGTTTTCTTATCTACAAACACAATAAATTTTTACACAATCTGTCACCATAATTAAGAGGATCACATGTAAAACTAGTCAGATAGAGGTGAAATATTTGATGGTTGATGGTAGGCTGGACTGACAAAACACTCCAACAGATTTTGAGGAACATTGGCAGCTTAGCTGGAAAGAATAATATATAACAGATATTTTGGTTTGCAGTAGCTGGAAGTGGTTTGTGAAACATGCTAATTTGTTTAGACAGCATTCATGGAAGAACATCAACAGGTGCACAGGTAAGTAACTTTCTATATGGAAGGAAAGTTATTGTGTAGTGATGGGTAATCCTGTACTGTCAACTCATGAGCAGGAGATTGGAAATGTTATCCCACTTCTTATATTTCTCCCAAAATTCAAAATAAGCATTCACAAACTAAGGAACAGCTCAACAATTTTATGATTATTTATAATAAACTACTAAAACTGTTAATAAGGGCAATTAATGTAATCAGTCATCAGCATTTCTAAGCATTAGTTTTCTAAAGGAAAAGGTAAAGTAACAAATGAATTTTTTAAGTGCTTATTTTGATACTTGGTCATTTTTTTCTCATTCTTCTTCTAAGCAGACCTGATTTAAGTTGCATTATAAACATTCAAACAAAAACCATGTTTATGCAATAAGTTATTCCCCCATTTCTTTCGTTTGCTATGTTAATAGTAATATTTTGAACAAATAAGGGACTAACTACTATCAGCTATGCCCACAGAAATGTAGGTATCACTGATTTTACAGGCTTGTAATCATATATGGCAAAAACCTGGCTAAGAATTTTCCACTTTCTTTGGACTATGGCCTGGTGAAGATGAGTGATCTGAAAATTAACTGGTAAATAATGGAGATTTTTCTTTTTTAGGCATTCTTACCTGAAAGCTTCTTGGTTTGTTTTTTTTTTTTTTTTATATTAAGCATTGAATGTTTTTCTGATGTTACCATGGAATGGTTTGTGATATGTGAAAAAGGAGAAGACCTTATGTTTCAACTTTTCTAACATATATTGCATGTCTGTTTGCAGTGCTTTATGAGACTGCAGTCATCTTAGTAATCTTTGGTGATACCACTGGTGTCCTGTAAAAATCTGTAACTGGTTTAGAAAGAAAAATGTTGAAGACAGAATTTTTCTAGGGAGTTGGAACAATATGTTCTTCAATGAAGAGAAAGCAAGAGAATATGCTGGGCCTGAAAACATTAAAACTGGAAACTTGGCAAGTGGTATAAGGCCTCCATATGAAGTTTTAAATAATGGCATTTGGCACTATATGTTTCAGAACTTCAGAGGAAACACTTACAAAAAGAGAAAATTGCCACTTTTTGACAGGTTTGGGAGTTTGGACTTTGAATTAACAGTGCACTAAAGAAGGATAATAGGTGTGAATTGAAACTAATTGGTGTTTCAGATCATTGAGCTGCTTGGAAATAACGTGTGGTAAGAACTGTAGAAGTTAAGTTGCTCTTAAATGCCTAATTAAGCACAGTTCTGTCCTGTACAGTAGTGATGAAAATGTTGTATATCACTTACTGCTTTGTTCTTAACTGACTGATCCAAATGGACAGTCAGTCAAAAGATTTAGCTTCTATGTGATAAAGTTCTCTTGATTAGGCTGATCCACTGGTTCAAGGAGGTGTGATGCCCTGGGGCATATAGCTGTAGGTATAAAGATAGGCATAGGTATAATACAAGTTGTCTATAAGACATTGTAGGAATCAGAATGAGCAGGTGGTTGGCACAACTGATGAGTATTTTCAAGTGTATGATTAATGTGTGTGCAGAAGTCTTGTAGCTCAGTGCCTAAATCAGCTCACACCCTGTGGCCTGATTTAAGCACACATATGTGTGAGTTAGAATATGACAAAGATATTAAAAATGAGTTTTTCACTGGAGAAATATCCATTAAAAAGCATGGAAAAACCTCACTGGAGAAATATGTCCTAAAAAAGCATGGAAGAACTTCCCTTCTATTCCTTTGAAAAAAGGCTGACAGATGATTAAACTTATGTAAAATAAATCAGACAATTTGACATGTAAGATCCGTTGCTTTCCAACAAACTATCGAGTTCACTGGCTGCAATCCAACAGAGAAAACAAAATGTGCAGAATAAACACTGTCTATAGCAGGTGGAGGTAATGCCTTATTATACATAAATGCTGTTTTATGTTGTGTAACCTGGGGACAATTTAGCAGACAATTTTGTATTTAGAAAAATCATGGTTTATGCAGAAAAGGAGAACCACAGATAATGAATTGTCTACATCTGAAAATACCACACTAGATCTGAAACACATGTCCTACCACATTGTCTTATGATTTCAAAAGCAGAGGAAGGAAGAGAGATTATTAAATTTAATTTCACTCCCTCATATCACTTTAAAACAGATGTTTAAAACCAAAAACTTATCCCTTCTTTCCAGTGTTTATTCTTACATATTTTAGTACCAATGTTTTGTAATTCAAGAACAAACAGTGGCCTTTATTCATCATGCAACTAAGAAAGAACTATTGTCATTTTATTCATGCAAGCCTCAGGTTAACTGTAAAAGTAAAATAAAGTAAGATAATAAAATAAAATGTAAACAAAATGCAGACAAAACACAACTATGCTGTGAGAAGCATGGGTTGTATGTGTGTACATGTGTGTGTGCAGGTGTGGCTGCCTGGCTGCAGGGGAAGCAGATCCCTGAGGTTTGCCTTCCCCAATAATTTTCTATCTTCAATTCCACACACAGTCAAGTGCCAGTGTTTCCTAGGAGATATGGGTTAACTGAGGTGTGAATTATACTTTTAAGAAACCAGGAGTCATCTGCTGTATTTGTAAATCTGATCAAAGACACAGTTATTTCTTGGACAGTTTAGGTGGTTGTAAGCTAGAGGAAAACTTGTTAAAGTTTTCAGACTTTTGATGTTTTGCGCAAATGAGTCAGTTGTCTTCACATTCCTACAAAACTGGAAAGACAAAATTATGTCAATACTGAGATAGGAGTATGAAGTCCAACAGCCTTAACTGGAGTACTGGAGCCTGCACGACCTCATCACCAATAATAGATTAATGCAGTTTTGCATTTCTGACTTTGAGATAAAGAAAGTAGAAAACCACTGTTTTTCAATGCAACATGTTTTGCTGATTTCATCCTATCTCATAATTATCAGCAATACCAATTTTTCTTCCAAGTGATTTATAAATGCTGACTAATTTGTTCTCACAATTGTCACAACAATCTGGATTTTACTCTCTCAGACTAAAAAAATATCACTGAAGACAAGGAAACAAAATCAGTCAAATATTAATTGAAGGGTTCATTTCCTCTGTGAAGTCAGTCTCAAAATGGCATTAGATTACATCTGGAAAGTTCTTATTTCCAGTGTAGGTCTAGCCACTAGGCACTTGTTCACTTGCTCATTTTCTATGAAGCTTGTTTCTCTGGAATCTTATTGCCAGTGGAGAGAAAATGAAAAGAAAAAAGAAACTTTCCATTGTTAATATAGCTGGTTTTGTAAGCTTACTTCAGCTTCATTCCCACCCTTTTCAGTTAATGTTTTGCTTTGCATATTTTGAGGTGGAAATGTTTACAGAAATGATCTTTTCTTAAAATGTATGGTTATCCTTTCAAGTATGGCATGTGAAAGTATTATCCAAAACTTTTCATTCAGGCAAGTGCAAAATAGCTGCTCTTTTGTTCTCTGTGGCATCAAAGAAAGACGAAGAGAGTGAAAGAGACAACAGAGTAACAGCTCAGCCCAAGCTGTTACTGTTCATCAGATCTCACAAAGCTGTCCAAGGCTACCTTCTCCTTCACTGCCAGGGAGACCTGGGCTGTACATCTCAGAGGCAGAGGCTTCCCCTTTGCTCTGTCCTGCAGTGGGACAACTTTGCAACTCCCTGAAAGGAGGTTGTGGTGAGGTGAGTGCTGGTCTCTTCATGCCCACAGTGAGAGAACTAGATGAAATGGCCTTAAGCTGAGACAGGGAAGATTCAGATTAGATACTGGAAAAATTTTTTTCTCTGTTCGGGTGGTGAGGCATTGGTTGCCCAGGTAGGTGGTGGAGTCCCCATCCCTGGAGGTGTTTAAGCCGTGCCTGGGTTTGGTGCTGGGTGATGGTTTAGTGGTTTAGGGGTTACAGTGGTAGTGTGGGTTGATGGTTGGACTTGATGGTCTTAAAGGTCTCTTCCAGCTTTGATGATTGTATGATTGTGTGATTGTATGATGCATGACTGCACTGGCACATGCTCCAGTTATGGCTGGCTGTCCCAGCTGAACCTGCTGATGGAGTGGGACTACTCATGGAGATGACACTCTTTGTAAGCATGGCTAGTAACAGTGGACATGAAGTGTGGTACCAGCCCCCAAAGGTCTTATCCCTTGGTACCAGATAAGCCTAATTCCCTTTGATTAGTAAAGACTCATGGAAATGTAGTGCAATCTATGATGAAGATACTGAAAGTCTAAGAGAGCTTGGAGGGCTCTTCGGAAGCCCCCAAGAAAAGTACCTTTTCCTCTGCCCTGCGTGTGGTATGAATTAATTCTATGAGTAGAGTTCCACACAAAAATAAGTACTTAAAACTTTTTTTTCCTTGGCAGATGCTTTCCAAAATGTGAAATATCTTCTGTGTGTATATCCATGTGTATGCAATGGGACATTTAGAAATGTAATTTCCATTTTGTGTTAGTGCTCATTTAATAATCACAAAAGCTTTACTTTTTAAACATTTGCCACTTGCTTGAATTCAAATATTAAATCTTAGTGAGGTTTTAATCTGAAAAAAATTGTAAAAACTACAATTTTCTACTTTAATTTTCCTCCAACCTTGTGTTCACCTTGCATCTATCACACAGGGATGCCTGAAACATTATTAGTAGCTGTGATTTGTGAAAAGCTTATCTCTATAGAACATTACATGAACTCCAAAAATGTGACTTCCTATTTTCCACAGCACAAAGAGTTATACCCATTCACTGGGGCAACAGATGGAGATGGCTATTAAATAGCAATGTTTCAAGGTTTTTATAAACTGCGTGTAAAAGATTCAAAGCAGCTAAAATTTTTAATGCTTATAGGAGTTGTTCAGGACTTTTAAAACGGAAAGTGCAATTTAATCAATGGCATGCTAATACAAATTAGTGGTTTTCAACCGTCCTTCCTGAAAAATGAGATATTCTTTAAAAATTCACTGAATTCTCCAGCACCTGCCACCTCTGAGACATTGTAGGTTATTGTGAAAAGATGACCGGAATACAGAGCCACTAAATATTTCATCTTAATGGTAATGTATGCTGCAGTAGGTTTGAACTTTATATTGAGATTTGGATTGACTTTTGATAAAAGACATGCTGGGTTCTCTCTCTCTTTTTTTTTTTTTTTATTTTTTTTGCATGTTAACTTTTTGTGAGGAGCAGGGGTCAAAGCTAGCATTTAAACTCAAACTTTTCTCTGCTTATTGCTGGTGAAACAGGGATATCAGGGGATTTATTTGTTTTTATTGAAATTTTTAAAAGTTGTCTGAGTCAGGTTAAACTAATTAGATGTGTTTTAAAGAGATGGATGGGATAAATATCAAAAGTGTTGCAAGTCATTTAAGTGAAGTATGTCCTACTCTGTTGAAGTCAAAGGGAATTTTACCATCCCTAACACTTGGAAAATTTTGTGGTGTACTCAGCCATGCACCCAGCTGTGTCCTTCCCAGCTTTGTGCATTTATTAGTCATAGAAGCAGCATTAAACACCAGTGACATAAGAGCCAAATGTCTAGCATAGACAAATGGTCTGTAGTTCAGTACAGTTCAAAATATATTTCCTAATCCACATGACTGACTACAACACAAAACCAGGTATTTTCCTGCATGTCTAGAGTTGTTTTTTCTTTCTTTTATTTTTCAAGGAGTTTCAGAAAAAAAATTATTCAAGCTTAACAAGGGCAAGTCTCACCAAGTTCTCTTTCAAGAGCATTTTACAGTCAGAATATCATTGTCCAAAGTTGCTGCTGCATATGAAACAGCAATCAATTTTTGTACATTAGAAAAAAAAATGAAGGTGATCTTTAGGGCTGTAGACATGTTTCCTGATATATTTATTTTCCCCCTTTATTTTGCACTTTCTATTGGTGAATTTAAGTTTTACAGATATAAAAGGTTCTATGCATACTTTTTCTTCCCAGTGTATAAACTTTTTTCAGAATGTCCTGTTTAATCTTACAACATAGCAATAATAACTTTACACTCACATAGTTCTTGTTTTTGGAAGGATTCCCAGGAAAATAGCTATGATTTCTATTTGCTCTTAAACTTTGTTTAAGGAATAAGACCCTGCATTTTCCCCAAATAAGATGGTTAATTATGAGTGTTCTAAAACATAACTATTTTCAAGAATTTACCTAGTGATTGATTTATAACTTAGCAGAATGGAAAAATTATACTGGTGTGTTGTATTACTGCAAAGTCTAAATGTTGATAATTACATTTTAACTCATTGAACTTGCTGGGATAGATCTTCTCATAAGACTGGCTCTGTTTGAAACAAATAAATTAGTTCAGAAGTTAAAGAAATAGCAATTCAACCATTTGCATTCTCCATCTCATGCCTGCATTACTTCAGAAAGCAGAACATCCTTTAGCGCCGCTTCCTTTGTTTTCCCACACTGGTTTTGCACCAGAGAAATAGGATGAGATGGTTGTCACTTTTTGTGCCTTAACTATAGAAATATGGACCATTATGCAGTCACTTACACTTAAGAATCCATGAGACGAAAATTCAACATCTCAGAAGTTTGGGCCTTGTGATACAGATAAAATTTGAGCTTTAGTCCCACCTTCATTAAAACAGATGTCTAATTTTTTGCTGTCTGGAGTAGTGCAGGATGGCGCAGAAAGAGGAAGTTTGTGACTGAAGGAAGATTGAAGGTCCTTGAGAGGTAAACAGGAAGTCCCAATCATGGAAAGAGAGGAGAAATGGGAAAAAAGAACCCAAACAAACAAACTCAGAAGGCACAAAATGCTGTTTGCTTTGCAATACTTAACTGAATGAAGCTTGGAAGCTACAAATTTGCTTGATCAAGTCAGGAAAAAAAGAACGGCGAGGATGTCATAGCACATAAGTTTCAGCAGATCAGTGGAAGTGCAGCTGCTGCAATTAAGCTCTTTAAGGGGCATGTGTTAAGTTGTAAAAGTTTGAAGTCAGAAATGTATATTTTGCACACTCATTCATTATGATGGGTAACGAATGTATGTAGTGCTATGCAAACAAGTGCATTTTCTCTGTTTATCCCAAACACTGATGTGAATGCTGCGAGTGTTGAATTCCTGCACTGCTCAGGGTGTGTGGGAACAGAGAGTGAGGGTCCTGCCTGTATTCTGAGTGCTCAAAATGGAGTATTTCTTGCTGTTATTAGCATAGGGACAGAGAATACTGAGCTGTTTTCATGCATCATAGTCTATTAGTTGGGTACATGCATATTATATCCAAATTTTCTTAATAACTTTAATCAATTCTGAAATTAATGTAAAGCATTAAAGAATGCTTTTAAAGCATTTTCGTATAGGTTTTTTTGTTCAAGTGTAAGTAGTGGAAAGGAGATGGAGGAGGAAGGCACCATCAAGGTTAAAGTCAAAGCTTCATTAAATGAACAAATCCTGATCTTCCAGCTATTACTCAGATGTTTCATTATAACCATTGACAGAAGTCTCATTGCTTTTCTTGGGGTCATTTGTGAGTTTGAAAGTACAGCAATGAAGCATAAAGTATCAGGATGAAAAATGTAGGAGGAAAAAATAGCAGCCCTTTCTTTCAGCCTTCTGGCAAATACATATTTTCTGTAGGATATATTGAGCACAGCACAAAAGTGTCTCATGAGAACTCTGTGCAAGGAAATGCACTGTGTCAGTCACTTAAAGTAAAAAAGAAACATGTCATCACTCCAAGTGGTATTGATTAAAACAATAAGGATTTCCTGGTGCCAACAGTTGAAACAACTGTGTGAAAAGTAGTGAAGAGGTATTACCATATTGTTGCAGCTTTCTCAGGAAAATTCCAAATAAACTGAAGGATTCCTGTCAATATTTGTATAAGGAAACATGCTACTCCCTGATTTGGGAGCACTTCACACACATGCACGCGCACACACACCCAAGTGCATGAAAAATTCTAGAGAAACTTTATTACAAGCACCAAAAAAAAGGACACACTCAGAGTTTGGTGCACTTTTTCTCATGCTAATATTTACAACATCGATCTCTTATTGTCGGTATTTGATCTACATTTCTCCCAGCTCTGGTCAATGGAAGGCACAGCTGCTGAATCCCCATATTGTGCAGGCAACGTGCCTTTGTGTTTTGCAGCTGGGGAGTTCTCATGTCCACAATAGCCAATCTGAGCACACTAAATTAGGAAAGATTATTGTTTCATTTATTGACTACACAAGTTTAAAACAGCCAGTATATAGTTTGTTTCATGTTTTATTTGTTGAGGTCATTTTCACCAAAAGCTGGGCACATGGACACAACTATAGGGCAGCTGTACTTCCAGCCATCTCAGTAGGAAGAAAATTCCAAACATTATTGAAATGAAATTGTATGGTTACTTTCTTTCATGTGGCACAGCCTCCCACCTGTTTTCTCCCAGCCATCCATTTGTGAAGACTTGCTGCAGCTTTTTTTTCATCCTTTTGCATCAAGTTCCTTCCCGACAAAGTGTTTATCCTACAGTACAGTTCATTTTAATCAAAGCTGGTTTTACAGTGGAAGGAAAGACAAGTGAGTTCAATTTTTGAGCTCAGTTCTCCAAATGTTTCTTTCACTGAATGGTCTTTAGAAAAAGGAAGGCAGCAATTTTAGCTGGAAGTAAATATCACTTCTGTGTAACAAAAAAGGGAGGGGAGAAGTGGGAGAAAAATCTATTTAACACTTTAGGATATAATGGTATTCAAATAATATATTTTTCTGCCATTTATTCATTTGTGAAGAAACTTGGTGAATAGTAATAGCTGCTGTCAAAGATATTTATATTTAAGAGGGTCTTTATGTAAAATAATTTTTTTTATTTAGGAGTGATTTTTCTCCAGGAGAAGTCTGCCATCTCCTAGCAACGGATATGGCTATCTTTTTTTAACAGATGCTGCAATAACAATGGGTGCCTAACCTTTATATGGAAGTATTTGCACATGTACAATCAGGCCGCTTACGAATTCAAACCGAGTTGTTAAAGTGCTCCAAGGGAGACTCTGGTTACCACTTCTGTGCATCTCATCTGTCCAGGACTTTATAATGGCAGCCATTTTAGCTGTAGTTGGGCACCTCCCGGAGAGCTCCAGAACTACATCTGGAAATGACTCACACCTTCACTTCCCTCTCTCTTCTCTCACAGGAAAGGAAGGGGCTCATTTCACTATTTAGGTATTATTTCCTCCTCTGTCTTTCGGATTGTGTCATTTTCAAAGTCGTCGCACCCCTTCAACTTGCTAGGTAAAGAATTCTTTTAATTTAGGGATGTAAACAATAGAGCACAACTACTTATATCTGCAAATGGGTAATTAATTTTAAAGGTACACGACTGTGAATTAAGTACCTCTGACTAAGGGTAGGCTCTTCCACTTTCTCCACTTGTCTGGTTTTGAGGAGTGCAGATTTAGATTTAGACAAAGGGAAAATCTGACAAACTATAGCATGCCCAGGCTCATTTCAATGATTCACACCTGCATGCCTGCCTGAATTCTGTTCTGGATCATGAACACCACATAAAGCCTGGATAACACATAAAGTATGTGTGTGGTACCCAGGTAATGTGAGATCTAGCTTCCAGGAATTCAGAATTCTCCAGCTACTGCTCAAAGGCTGTTCTGTAAAATATTTCAGTAAGAGGTCTTTCAAATTTCCTCTTCTTTACAGAAATAGAAACAACCATTGGCTGGGAAAGAGGAGGGAGCAGAGTGAATTAAGATTTGGGACATGTACCTGGTACATGGCCTCTGCTCCTGCTCATAGGGCTGTTAATATCTTATAAGTTTATTGAAATATCCTTGAACAAAAGGTGGGAATATTGTTGGCAGGAAGCATGCTGCTGGTGATAGGAGCAAATGAAACAAGAAGCCATGCCATTCCCATCAACAGCATGCCTAAACCGATAATTTCTTATCTATAAACCACAATGGATAAACCAGATCCAGATCAGGGAGAAAATGAGGAACAATTACAAATAAATTAAATCAAACTTTCCCCTAAAAGCTCTTACATAAATTAAATACAACCAAACATTGAACTTCAATGTCCCTATCCCAAACCTGTAGCTCAGTCCCTTACTTAGTAATTTTATAGGAAGCTGACAAATCCCCAGGTGTGATGACAAACAGACTCTTCATTAAGCTTCAGCATCTTTCTCTGATCAGAGTTCATCCTTCTCCATTCTTCTGTCAATTCCATTCAAAGTGATGCTTAAAATTTTTCAAAGCAGCCTTCTGGATCCTTCCTTTAAGTCATAATATAGAGTTTCTCTTCCTCATTTTTGCTATCTGTGTGCAGGCATTTCCAAGCTGATTTAGTGTGTTCTCTGCTTTTGCCACACATTTAATGTTTTCCATTACTGATGCTCTCTCCACTGATAAATAAGACCGTTGTGCTTGTTTATCTACAACTTTGGGATTGCAATTTAGATATTTGCCTATAACTATATGTGTGTATATATATCTTTCATCATATAGATAACTTTCAACAAAGAGGCTGGGTGCTACCTCTGTGGAGTGACTTGAGGATGTATCAACACACATGGGTTTTGCACCCGGCAATTCTTAACTTTCAAAATACATTTTAACTTTAGACATTTTTGCATGAATACTTCATGAAAAATATGTGTCTCAGAAATAGAAAAGAAAAAGAAAACTGCAAAATCTTGATGTTGGGGAAGTAAATAGTAGCCAGCATTCTTTGAGAGTCTGGTGCATGTCATTTGAGTGCTTAACCACAAATCTTTGAATTAGTTCTACCAAGAGAATTCATTAATTGTAGATGAACTTCATTCATTGCATGAGTTATAGAATAATAAAACTTGTGAATAATTTGCAATGGATAATTTACTTCTAAAATGCATTTGACATATTTAGCCTCTTTTTCTGTTTGTGGAATACCAACCAGTGCTGACAAGCCTCTCTGTCTGGTAAGGACATGAGATGTGGAAGAACATCCTGGGTAATGGGGGGCAGGTACAACCTCCTGGGTAAAAGCTCTCTGCTGTTGCTCACAGTCATGTTGTATAATTTCTTTTCCAGTTTGATCTTAGAAGTAGTTAAGCTGCTATTTTACTTCTCTGGCAATTAAAAACCTTCTAATTTTCCAGTCTAATCTTAACCAAGAATACTTTTTTTCATCCTTGGATGAATGTTCAGCTTTACTAGATCTTTGACTTTTCGAGTGTACACTTGTTTCTCAGCATCTGTTTTGTTAGATTAATCAAGACCTATCTTAATCTTCTTTCTATTCTCTGGACTGTCCTAAGAACTCCTTTTTCCCATTTATTCAGCTTTCTTACTTTTATTATTATTTGATTAATTCAGCAGATTTTTCTTTTTTTTCTAACTTCAGAAGTCAATCATGAACAGTTGGTAAGTGCTTAATAATCAACAGTCACTGTTGATTTGTACCAAGTATTGTTTTTACCCATAATCTCTCTCTAAGCCTTTCTTTTTACTGTAGCTTACCTAAAAACGATTGATTTTACAGGATTCAGTGGTCTGAATCCAACCCAGAACAAAAGGATAGAAAATGTCTGATTGTTTTCTCTTTTGAAGAGAATACTACTTACTGAATTACCAGATGAGTAAAGTGAGATAATTTTAGAACCATTTACAGATTTTTTTTCTGGATTGTACCTGTCTTGCCAAGGGTTTTTACACTCAAAATCATCCTGGTTTATTATGAATTTATGGTGGGTGATGATTTAAAAGATATACAGTCCACCTTCTGTGTCTAGCCTGTGCTATGTCTATTAAACTTTTGTTTCAATCCTTCTGCATATTTATGTTACCTACTATAAAACTGCTAGGCAGCAATGACTGGATGAATTATTCCTGACTGATTGCAATAGTATTTTGGTTTTGTTTATGAAATTAACTTCTTTGCCCTGATACTTGCCTGTGTAGCTGCTCTGTAATTAGTTGTTTCATTTTCAAGCATCCCGAGTGTCTCTACTTGATTTCAACTTGAGTGAGTGCAGCACCTTGCAACAAATGAGGAGAGCTACAAAGACGGAATGTGATTTCTAGTGATGAGTTTGTTGTTGGTAAATTGCAGACCAAGGCATGATTTGCATTTGGCATATAGGGCTGCAGGACAGGAGAAGACTGTGGTGCTGATCTGCAAACATATGAAATAAAGACCTAATGATGACAGAAAATTAGGCAGAAAGCAGTTGTGTGTGGTTATCTTGCTGTACAACATTTCTTGGATCTCTGACTTATTACTGATGCTGTCCCAGCTCTTTAGCTGTTTGCTACACTTGTTTGCTGAACCAAGTTAGATGTATTTTATCAGAAGGCAAAAGTGAGAAAATGTTTAGCTCATTTATTTTCTGTGTAATCCAACAGACAAGGTATCAATGATCAAGAATGGGAAGATGCAATTTAAAGAAAATTATTTGACCAGCAAATGCTGAAGGTCAGTCTCTGCAGGTGAGAAAATTGTACCCTTTCCCTGCTGAAAGTAGTGGGAAAACAAATCCTCCTTGCCCAGCTGCACTGGAGCATCCCTCCGTCACTGGCCGATGTACTGAGAGCTCCCCCTCCTGTTTTCTTCTACGTCTAAGAGCTGGTAGATCTCACACCTCTAACCCAAAAATTTCTGCAATTTTCCATTTTTTTTTTTTTTTCTGCAGTATGGCATGGCAGTGCAGAGGACACTTTTCAGTGCCAGTTAAGTTTCTACACGCTTAAGTTGTAACCTCACCTAAGGGGATAGGGAGGAGAAGATGCTGCCCGAAACTTTCAGCTACTATTTATTCCACATACAACCACAGTTTGATTTTGGGTTTATGGCATTAACTTTCCTTTTTCTGTTTGCTAACTGTAAGATGAGAATCACAAAATTTCCTTTAGTAGGGAATTTGACCAAAATAAAGGAGTCAATTTTATTTTTGAAATTTCTCATTAATATTCAGATGCAAGACAACCCCCAAACAAAACCAAACCAAAAAAACCCACAAAAAAAGTAAACAAAAATCCCAACCCCCCCTATTTCTTAGACAATCAGGTTTAAGAAACTTCTCCAAGTCATATTCAAGACAGAGAGCCATGGAATCCCATGAAAAAGTAATCAGAGGGTATCAAGGAGGAGCAAATTGTGACTATGAGAGAAAAGACACCAAAAGGGATAGAATCCATGCTGTTGGAAGTTTGCAGTTGTTACCATATCCACAATATAGAAACTGAATGATATCTTCTGAGGTGAAGGTAGTGATACAGAATGACACATATTTTGTGGGAAATTGTTCAATTCTGAAAACAAAAGAAACAAATTAATTATATCCACAGCCGCCTAGGATGATCTTTGCTAACTTTATTTAGAGAATGAGCAACAATATTTTTCATGAGTCTTTATATTGATACCATATAGGCTCTTAATTCAGTGGAGAAAAATGGATCTTGGTGTGCATTTTCTATAATTACTTGATTTTACTTCTCAGAAAATCAACTTCATTGGACCTCAAAGGTTGCTAAAGGAGAAGAATTCACAGCAATCATATCAGTAATTTTTTCATTTCCTTCAAGTAAAAGAGGTGAGTGAACAGGACAGAAGATTCTGGAAATAACCTGCTGATAAAGTGAAGTGATGAAAGAAACAGATGCTCATTTTTGTTAACATTGTTCACTTTTGTGTAAGAAGTGAGGGTTACACTGTTTGAATGCCAGTAGAAGAAAAATCAAGATTAAATATATGCAGACATATGTAACACTCATGTTACTTATGATAAGAGAACATAAGAATTTACAAAAATTCAAAGTGCTTAATCCAGTGGAGTAGAATATTGCATCTCTTAGTGACAGACAGAAAGAAATATCAGCAATTTAAAAAAATAGTGGCTACAGAGCTTCTAGAGTGCTTATGTGCGTAAGTACAGAGTGCTTATGACAGTTTTACTTATACAGATAGGATAAAGCTCTGAATGGTTAATGCAACATTTAGACATGGTCCTTTAAAGCTAAAAGTTGGGTTGTTATAAAAAAATATTCTCTGCCATTTGATATGGCATTTCATCATTTCTCTTTTCTTCCCTTTTATAGTGTACTATCTTGTGTCCCTTTACCTTTTACTCTTATCCAGAAAGATCCCCATTCTGCCTGCTTTTCACTGCTTTCCTGCTCCTCAGCATCTTCCCTCCAGGTTTGTTTTCTGAATCAGATCTCACAGTAAACACATTTATTGAAAGAAAATGGAATTGAGGCAGGAGGAAGGAGGCTACAATCACAAAATCTTCCTTCTCTGTGTAAGGTACTGGAGAAAGTGAATGCGTTTCCAAGATATATAACTAGTTAGTGATGTGTTATGGATTGTATGATGTGATGCGTTATGGATTGTTATTCAAGCATCCTTGCAATCCCTTTTACTCTAATGAAATTCTTCTAGAAAACTACTGAATAGTCTAGCAAAATACTGAAACTACTTATTTCCTCATTCTATATGAGAAGACAACCTTTTCTACTTGATTTTTTTTTCTCAGTGAACCGTGGAAGACAATGAAATCTTGAAGAAGATTATTGCTACTTATGTCTTAGGATTTTAGGCATATACACACATTTTAAAGAAACTTTTCTGAACAAGAGTATATCCCATTTGTGGGATGGCCTTCCTTAGCCTTCCTTGCTTATATGCATTGATGCAGAGCAAAGAAATAGGCAAAAGGGTTTGATTTCTTTTTTTCATTTGGGTTTTGTTTTGTTTTGTTTATTTTCAAATTTCCAAACCAGCACTGCTTTTCCTGTTCACCTCTGCTGAACCATCTTTCATACCTGTCAAGAGATTGAGGCAGCCTGTGCAAAGCTAAGGGAATAGGTGGATTGCAAGACAAAGGTTTAGTGACACAAGAACTCAGCAGATCGCAGTCTGAGAGCTGGGACTGGGTGCCTGCAAACCAGTGCTGATGTCTGGAAGGAAGCAGGGCCTCAGGAAGGATACAGTGGGGCTGGGGCTTGCAAATCACATTGTGTCTACAGCTGCAATTAAGATATTTCATTGCTTTAAAGCTCTGTATTGGTTTTGTCTGCAGAATGAAAGATTATTTGTTCTGTTTTTGCTTTAGGACTGATACCTCAGGCTTGATAGTCCATGCAAATTTCTGGCTCCTCCAATGCTGTGAAGTAAATGAAATCTGAAGATGTCAGTAGATCCCAGGTGTGGGGGACCTTAAAGTCTCAGACTGTGAGGAGTGAAGGGTTTGCTTTAAAATCACCTTATTTAAGGATAATTTCACTTGTGAATCATACAGAAAAAAGGTGTTCACATCTTCTGAATTGTCTGGCTTTTAGGTACGTTTCCCAGAGGAAGTGCTAGTACATTAAAAGCTACTCTCCTTCTCTTACACAGTTCACCTTTTCCCTACAACTCCAGCCTACCCACAGGCACAGCTGGCTCATACACAGACAGGAGTGTTTCTGGAACCCTCTGCTGCAAGATTGCATAATCTCATGCAATTTAGTCAGTGGGGACAGGAGAATGAACCTCCTTCACTGCCATTGTATGTAGCATATGCAGAGGAATTATGGCCGTGTAATAGCAGCAGCAGCAGCCAATGAAAGGTCTGCATTTGGATGGCCACTCAAATAGAAAAAAGGACGATTTTTTCCTACTGCTTTGTTAATGTAAGCAATTATGCATTTCATCTGCTGATTGCTGTGTACACGCTACAGATAACTTGGGGCAGAAAACTGTGAGAAGAAAGTAAGAGACTGAAGGTGGGGGAGAAATAAGCTGGAAGGTACCTTTGGGAAGATGAGAAAGTGAAAAGGGAAAGAGTGAGATCATCACCCTCAGGATTAAAGAGCCATTCAAGACCTCTCACTGTCTGCCAGGACTAGGATAGGAGAGAGAATGCTTCTACAGGTTGTCTGCTTCTTTTGGATACTTCATAGTCATCTGTAATATTGGATACAGACTATGAAATAAACTTCTATGGTTTTAAAAGCCAGAACACAGATGATGTAACAATCTTTTCAACTTTGTGTTTTTTTTCATTTGAGGCAGATGACTAGAAAACTTGACCTTGAGTGTATTGATCCTGATTCTGGTTTCTGACTGTATGTTTATTGATGTGAGTTCCACTAGGATGGACCAGCCCCATCTGTTTTTCACAGGTTTCATGGTAGCAGAAAATATTGATTTAATATTTTCCTTTAGCAAGGGTGCCATTCACATCCTAAACCCTTTAAATTTGAAACACAGATTTACATATATTTTTACAATAAATATTTTATATTTTCATTTTTATTCTTGCAATTAGTCACTCTAAAAGTGCATTTAGTTACTTTAGAGGCATCTCAAATCACGTTCAGCAATACAGATTAGCAGAGTAATCACTGTGTATTACTTGAACTAAAATTCTTTATACTGAGAGTAAGGAATGACTGTATGAAAACCGTTCAGTTAATATGTGACTACTGTCTGGGTTTTTTTTGCCATAACTATTTTTCTTGTTATATGCAGCTGTAAATCTGGGTAGACACATATGCTTTTGTAAAAATAAAAATAACCCCTTAAAACCTCTAAATTAAGCATGTTAAATGGAAAATGTTAAGCACTTGTTATATTCCATTTTACTTTCCCAATACAATTCCCAGTGAAATTAAAAAAAAAAAAAAACAGCTTTATTAATAAATTCCATGGTATTTCTGTATTATGGGAACAATATATTCTTAAGCACTCCATGCATCTGAAATTTGTCTCGATGTGGCCCATTTATTTTAATTTGGATCTGTCAGCAGAAAAAAAGAAGTAATTAAACTTGTGACTAGCATGGAGAAACATTTTACATCCTAACACTGTAGCTTGATACGCAGTAGTTTCTTTATATTTCTTCCAGTTGTCAGATCAAAGTCTCTCAAGTACTGTAACTCAGCCATGCTTTGATTAATTACTTTACACAATGAATTTGCAAATTATATTTCTGAAGTGATTTATGTACTTCTGAGCTTCAATCACACACACTCGCCCTCCCCCCACCCCCATTTTGTTGTGGGTTGTGGTTTTTTGGGTTTTTTATTTTTTTTTATTCCAGTCTTTTTCCACTAATTTAGTCAGTCCACACCTTGGAAAAATATTTCTGAAAAATAACTGTTATTATTTTATGCTTAACAAATTGGTGTAAACAGAGGTTTCCAGTAAAGAATTAAACCTTACCTGAATAATGCAATTTAACAGAACTATATGAATCACTTAAATTGCAGTCACACACCAGCAAAATTAGTCAGATCTTCAGTCTCAATGCTTTGTTCAGATACATTAAATCCCTCCCTAAAATTTCCCAGCTGCAGGTTTTGTCTAGGCTGCTGTTTTGTTCAGGATAGGTCTACTGGAATAGCTGAGCTAAGGCAACCTTTAAAATACATGTTCAAACCAAACATTTGGTTACTGTAGTTAGACATTGGTAAATAGTATTTGGGGCAGTAATAACTTGCCTGTACCAGTGATGTGCTTGTCTGGGCAAAGTTTAATATTTACATTTGTGGTTTCTTTGTACAATCTCACATGGAATACTGCTGTTCATGTTCAGCCCATTCACACTACATAGTGATATCTAATCTGTTTAGTGGTATTGTTTATAGGTATAGATATCCGTGCCTTCCCTATGACTTGCTCTGACAAGCTTCTGAAGGAATGGTATGAGGTTATTTCTCTCCTTGCCACTATCTGATATCCTGAGTTTTGAATGTTTGAACAGGGCACCCATTCGCATCCTTTAGTAGTCATTTTAATCTAAATGCAGCTTTGTTTGTCATTCAGGTGTGAACCAAACAAAGGCCATATGGGTCGAGGTAAAGGAACAGCAGTGCTGTCTTGATGGCAGATGTGTGATTGGGACACTCTCCCAAATACTCTTGTTACTTTTCACAGCTTCAACATAATTGATTTGTCCATACATGTAAGGAACAGAACACAGTGAAATGGGCTGAAGTCTTACAGATTGGAAGTATTTATTGACTGTCTGGCTTTCTTTTGAAGTGTGCTAATAGCTCTCCATCAGACAAAAACCTGCTATAGGTTGGGGGGTAATTCACTTTGTAAGTCCCTCATTATTGGAAAAATATTATTGGAAAATATTTCAATCAATCTGGTTGTTTGATGCTCCTGGCAAGATTTTCACTCTGAAACACCCACATCTTGCCCCAGGACCTGTAACAACTTCCTTAGTAAGTGACATATAAGTACTGTGCTGGTGTACAAAAGTGTTGATCTCAACAATAGTTTGAACTCCTTGAACTGGAAAAAATCCCAACATACACAAAAAATATTGTGTTCTCGGGCCAGCAGCATGGGGCAGAGGGGAGACTCACAGGAAATGCCCTGCAGTGTGAGTGAGGCCATTTTCCTCTAGATGGGAACAGCTGAGAAATGTATGTGAAAGGAGGTGCAGCACCTGCTCAGAGGTGAACAATCATTCTCTGGGACAGATGCATTTATCCATACAGCTATAACACAGGCAGAACAAGCTTTTTGCCCTGAGTAGTGTCTCCAATGACAGCTAGTAGGGGAGGCACGATGTAATAGGTATGCATTTAATCAAATTTCGAGTAATACTTCTCCTAGTATGCCTTCCCTGTCCTACCGTACTTGTGCTTTCCACATTCAATTTTAAATAGACCCATTACTTCTAGGTCTGATCTTGGACATTGGCACAGACAGGTCTATTTCTCCTTGTCAGAAAGCATTTTTCAGAAACGTTTTTCTGGTCTTTCTGAAACTAGGATAGTCCAAAATTTTGTAGGAGTTTTAGAAGATTGAAACCTTTTTATGACTCCTGTGCAATATAGATTCCTATTATTTTGACATTTTTGCTACTGAAATGCTAATCTTACCTAAAAAATTAACTTGGACAATTCATAAGGAGGGTACATATATAAGAATACCCTTTACAGACTGCTTAATTTGGTCACTAAAGCATAAGGAGAGGCAATGTAGTTTCTTTAGTTTAAGTATTGCCATTTCCCCATTTAATGCTTTGTTCATAGGCCTTGTCAAACGACGTTTTAACAGTAATACGGGCTTAGCCTGTGTGCAGCTGCAGTGTGTCACTACAAGATAGGGCATAGCACTGACTCAAATTTTTTAAAAGCAAACACAGCTGACTCAGACTGAATGCACATGGTCAGAAAAAGCAGCCTCCGTGTGCATTTTTTTTGCCATGTTTCTCCCGAAGGATGCAAAAAAATACAGGCCACAAGCTTGTTTATATTACTAAGTCCTAAATCAAGAAATAAGTGTGTCAAGAAGCTAAGTGCCAGCTTTACATGAAGTATAGGGTAATAGGAAGAATCCTTAAAAATTTGATATGTTGATTTTTATGTAGGAGCTATTATGAAAATTCTTTCCTTATGAAAAGAAAATCAATGTCTCCACTTCTGCATTGGGACTTGAGAAACCAGTAGACCTAACATATTAATAAGGCAGTTTAGAATACTTATCATTAGGATATCAATGCCTCTTGCATACTAAAGCAGGAAATCCAAGTGTGACATTGTTCAGCACATAGCAAATATGTCAAAAGACTGTTATCATTGCAGAATAAATAAAAAAACAATACATTCCTGGACCTTGTGCTTATGCATATCTGTAATGATCCTTTTAAATTATCTGTTGGAAAACATGACATGAACTTTGTTATAAATAACAATATAGAAGTTCAAAAGTAATTAATTTTTTGCATCTGTTATTACCTCTCTGTGAGAAAATTCCTCTCTTGCTTGTTAAATATTGTCAAATCTCGCTAAATGTATTTCGTTCTCTCATCCCAGTACCCTGAATAGTCTGGTAGACATTTCACACTATTTCATAGTTTAATACTTCATATAATTTATGTTATCTCCTTTCAGTTTGCCTATTTCTTCTTAATAAAGGAAATATTTTTAATAAGTGAAGAAACACCCCCCACCCCAAAACAAAGGCAGTATGTTACCCCCCAAATCATCATACATAATTCATCGTGATGTTTGATTTAGAAAAATAAAAGAATAGTGACAGAAAAAAAACTATTGATACGGCCTATCACATTTGAGTAAGGAACTATGATTGCTTCTATCAGCATTGGAACTGACATTAAGACCTGTATTCAAAGAGTTCTTTTGTCCTCAGTTTTAACAGTTCAAGTCCTTTTCCTGAAACAGAATTCTTAGCTCAACTTTTACACATCCATATTTGTCTCATGGCTGTAGCATATCAGGTGACATGCATGTATAAACCTCTGGGGAATAATTTCTTGATGATGAAAATGTATTTTGACAATTTTCAGCATGTAAAATTAATCTCTTGTATCAATCTTCTCCAGGCTGGAGTATGTTAACCCCAAATTAGAGCTAGCCATCTTCAGCACATAATAGCAATCTGTTGAATTAATAGATGTTTATCCTCTTCAATAAAATTTTATTTCTTACCTTCAGAAAAGAGTCTGATGGGATGCCCATTGTCCTAGATTCAATTTATTTATTTATTTAAAATAAAACTACCTAATATTTCTTTAGAAATATCACCTAGTTGCTGCCTTTTTTTTTTTTTTTTTCAGTTAGGCCTTTCACAAGCTTTCCTTCAGCAGTACCTTCCCAATACTCTTTGGAGATGGCCACCTGACTGTGTGTAGGAGCAACTCCCTACACACAATGGAGAACTAAGACTAATTTCTTTATTTTAATATCAACATTCAAAGGAGAAGTGGCTTCCACTTTTACCAGCACAACTATCAAACCTGGCAGGTGTGGAAAATCATCTGGCTTTGCATACGAAGACTCTCGGTTTAAATTGGCATGATGCTTCTAAATGATTCTGTGGTGATTTAGGCAAGCTGAGGATTTGGCTGTTCTTAATTGTCAGAAGAAAACAGTTTTAAAACTTAAAAATATGAGCTCACATATATTTATGCTGAACATGTATTTATATAATGAGTTTCCAAAATTCTGGAAAAAGGTTTGTTGGTTGCTCCCCCTACTCCAGCCTTTAGTGCACTTGAATATCAGCAGAAAAAGTCTCAGGCCATGATGGAGGAAGCAACTTACTGGCAAAACAACTCTTCTCTGAAGCACCAGAGAAAATAACACTAGAACATCTGGTTTCCGTTTAGACCGGAAGCCCAGAAAAGTTCCCTTCCACTTAAGTTTGTCATTTAGGACATGCAAGCATCTATTTTTGTCTGGTTTCCAAAAGAAGTGAAGATGCTTTCACTGTGTAGTCCGTCACTCTGTTGACTTTAATTTTTCTCTTCTTAATAACTTTGGAACCCACTGGCCAGCTTCCAAATCAGACAGAGAGGTAGGTATGTGAAAGATACAGGCTTCTCACATGGTTCTTGAAAATAGCAGCCAAGTAGAGAATCTACTTAATGCTCTCAGTGAAGATAAGTGTTGGTGCATGAACTCAGACAAAGATCAGAGAACTTGGAATAAGTGTGTTATGAATGGCATAACTGGAGGGGGGTGGGGGGGGTGGGGTGGGGGGAAAGCAAGGCAAATCAAAATCTTCCTAGACATAGTTTATAACTTTATTTAGAGATCAAGAGACTTAGACATGATGTTACTTATAGCTGACAGGCTGATCCTATGACATCTAATAAGGCACAAACACTAACTCAAGTTTTCCCCACAGTTAGGAAATATAGATGTCTTTTAGCTACATGGACTACCCAGTATTTAAAAAGTATATATAAAAATTAATTTATTTGAATTCAGCTAAAACAGAAAAGAACTACATCTGTTGGAAGTTAGGATTTTGGGATTTGGAGTCTCACATTGGATCAATAGGTAAATATGGCTCAAAATTAAAGGAGTTCCATCCATTTGAGTATATGATCTTCCTGTATGATCTGAGGTTTGGCTTCCATTTCCTCTCTTTCTAATGAAAGTTTCCGGGCAACTGTGGATAAGACACCTACTTCTTTTCTCTGTTTTTCAGTCCTGTTTCCCTACACCTTATTCTGCAGTTTTGTGGATTTAAGCATTCCTTACCTTACTGTCCCTGCCTTTTTATTCCTTCCATGCATTGTTCTCTGTGTTGCTCTGCTGCAATTATTTATGAGGCAATACACTAGACTAGGACAAATGAAAAGTAACTTTTCTGAGTGTTTTGCTTTTATCTTCTAGTTTTTTTAAATCTGCATGGCTCTCTGACCTGATTCAGTGTCGCCAGCTGAAGGCACAGGCTGGGGACAGCTTTTTGTTAGGGAAGTAAAGAGACATTTAAGTCTACGTCATCTCTGGGTGGGATGTAACCACAGTGTTAGAGGAGGACACTGAGCAATGTGTGACTACATTTGTTGAATTTACTAAGAAAGTCACTGTGAAATTTATCCTCTCCTATGGTGGACAATCTTAATCTGGCCTTTATTGTACAATTGCCTCAGATTTGGAATATGTTCATACAAAAGTGAGCAAACTGTGATAGACGATAATTGCAATTATTTTCTCCATTATCTATTAATCTTTAAGCTCCTCCAGATTATCTGTTTTGGTGTTCATGATTAAAAATAAAAAATGGGAGTAATGAGTAAAATTTCCTGTGTATGGATAATGAATACCTGCTTTGAAGAAAGACCTTTATATTCAGATCCTGTCCCCTCTGTAAAACACTCCCCATGGCATACTATTATGTTAAACCAATAAAGAGGAAAATGGTATTCCACGCACATGTGAGCTAATAACAACTGGCATGCAGAACATAAACACCACAGTGGGTCACACTAAGGCAGACTGGCAAGCTGCTGTGCTAGCTAAGTTTCCAAATGCCTGAAGATAATTGCCCCAGTATATCCATGCAAAACTTACAAAGAAAAAAATAAGATTATCCCAAGCATGAAACTAGCTGGAAAATTACTCAGCAGTGTTATTGAAAACTCATTTTACTTGCTGTGATATTTAGCTAATATGATTAGCGACATTAAGACGGAGACTTCTGCTATAGTTTGGAAATAAAATCCAACCTACCTATCACAGTGGGAAATTTATTTTGTTCTGTAACATATCAGCATTTCCTGCCTGCATGAAATCTTTTAGACATTCACCTCTGCTTCCTTAGATCACTAGTGTCAATTCAGTACTCATTCACAAGCAATATATAATTCAGAACCTCCACACTCAGTGAGAATGGTAAGAACAGTAAGAGAAGCATTATTCCAATAATTAATTGCAAGGAGCAAAGGTGAAAATCTTTTTAAAAATGATTTACAAGATATTTGCATGCACAAAATATTATTTTCATGCTGAGATAATTTTCAGACTTTTGAATAGGTGAAGTCTATTTTATGAGCATACAAGAAATTGAAATGCTGATGCCTATATTTAGTAAGATATAAAAACAGTTTTCCCTTTCTTGAAGCCATTTCCTTGCACTTCTGTCCTCACTGACCATACCATCTTCCTGCTTAATTTGGTAATTACACCTTTCTCTTTCTTAAAAAGCCTATAATAATTTCAATGTTTAAAATGAAATAATATCATGTAACTACAGAACCTGGGGCCCATGGCTGTAACAAAGACCTCATGTGATTAGATCTTTAAAAGAAAGCACAGAACTAGAAATTAGTTTTCCCTTTCATAGTTTCTCAAGAGAACACATTGTAAGGCAGGAGATAACAGATAAAACACACGTATGGGTGGACTGCAAGAGGAGTTATCAAATAAGGCAGAGATGTATAAAGATCAAATTATCTTTGAATGAGGCAGTGTCCGCTTTGATATTTTAAGTACTGTAGAATCTACTAACTTGAAGATCCAGGAGTTAAAACACCTTTTTTTAAAAGTGTATTTGAAATCAAGCATATAACAGGTGAAAGCTTTTGAATTTAGTTCACAGGAGGCAGAAACTTTTCAAGACTGTTGGTATGTTTTCAGGAAATCTAAGGAGTAATAGGGAAGAGTTCAATTAAGGCGCCCAAAGGCTTGAGTGGGAAGGAGGTACACAGGCTTCTTGTACCAAAGAATGGAGAAAATTAGTCATCTTGGAATAGAGCTAGGAAGCTACCTGGGTTAGAAAATGGTGTAATTCTGCCTAAGTCTAACCAGTTGGAAAGCTGGGGATATGTATCAAAATCCCACCTACTGTTTTTCTCATTTACAATTTCTAGAGGTCCTCCTCTTCATCTGCAGTTTGCAGCCCAAAATTCAAGCTCTGTCTGGGAGACAGGAACACATGGTATTTTAAAAAGGAGTGGCTCATTTGGCACTATTTCTTTAAAAGAACTTCAATAAATCCCTATGTGCCTGAGTGTATATACACACATAAGTTGACATTTGGTTCTAGAGACCATAATTCAGACCTTCTCATACAAACCAAGAGATTCCTGAGTCATCCTCTCCTATCCCCTTCACAAAGCAGGCTCAGATCAGGTTGCTGGGAGACTTGGCCAACAAACTATTTAGTATCTCCAAAGGTAGTGATTCCACAGCCTTTCTGGGCAGCCTGCTCAGGCACGCAGTCATCTCCATGGTACATTTTCCCCTCTATGTCTAAAGAGAATTTCCTCTTTTCTAATATGTGACCATCATTACTCATGACATCAGTGCATGAGATCCTCAGTACTCTTCCTCTGTCAAGATTATGGCTCTGTTATCTTGTATCTTTATATCTGGCATCTGCAGAGAACAGTAAGATTTCCCTAAGATTTCCACTTCACCATCTCTTCTTAAGGCTGAACAAACCCAGTTCTTTTGGCTTCTCCTCATATGCCACATACTCATCTTGCCAGCTATCCTCTGGACTTGCTCCAGTCTTTCAAAATCTTTCTTGCAGAGGGGTGCCTCCAGCTGGAAAGTGCAAATGCAGCCTCAAAAGTGCCAAATAAAGTGGAATATCCACTTTTGATCTGCTGGCTACAATTAACTATTGTGCACAATGGCACTGCTTCAACAGCACACTGATTTGAGACTACACTTTGAACAATCAGTATCCTGGTGGTTATAGCATTCTCTGGGGGATGTGATAGTTGTGGTGTGGGTTTGCATTGATTCAATAAGGTAGGCATCTGAATCTCTATTCTACATCCTGACTGAACATAATGATCATTATGTTTTGTATTAAAGGGAAGCAGTACACTTGGTGTGGGTCCTGATGCTGACTGTGGATCCTAGGTGTGCTCTGAGAATGCTTATTGGATCATGATGTCAAAATAGATGAAGAAGCATCTGTTATTTTTATACTGTTCTGGTTTAGGTAAGATAAATGTATTTGTTGACTTAGTACTGTGAAGGTGGAGATACCTCTGTGCATTCTGGACTACCACAAAAGCCCATGGATTTACCAAAGGAGCCTAGCTAGCTCCAGGATTAGACAGCGTCTGAAAACATCTATTCAGAGTAATAAGTCTTTGCCATGTATGCCTATATTCTGCTAAAATCTTATGCTTGAGCTACCTCTGATTGCTTTCATCTTGCACTGCCCTCAGGAATATCTCAAAACACAGCTCATGCACAGGCACAAACTTTCCCCCAAACAGGGCAAGATACTGAAGAGTGACTCTACCAAGTAGTCAATACATGCAAAAGGACAGGCAAGAAAAATACAGCATTTGATGTGCCTCGAGGCTTCCCAACATCTTAGGTCACTAGACAGCATCTTTCCAAGCACTTCTTGACAGTAAGCTCCCCATCAATTTTTTAATATATGGAACCCCATCCTCAGCTGTTTTCTGACTGCATCTCTCCTTTCCACACGGAGCAGATGTACTTGTGCCTACTGAAGCAATGTGCTGGTGCCAATGAGTTTCAGGAGAAAAAAAGAATCTAATCTCCAGTTTAATACTCCCAGTTTTGCAATCCCCTTCCTTCCAAGCAGGGATGGTCCACTGCTGGCACATGCAGAGTCTACAGCAGGGTTAAAAGGGACGGCAGTGGCGCCTTGGGCACATGCTGCTGTGGCTGGGGAACCTGCTGAGCCTTGGCAAGCTGAACCATTCACAGAGCAGGTGTTTAGAGGGGCAGTCGTGCCAAAGGCTCTGAGCTGCTTAGGCTGGCCATGCTGCTATGCCACTTAATGTGAGGTCAAACAACCTCTTTCAGAACAGACCAGGATTTTACCAGTCCTATAGTCTTGCTCTCAGTCAAATTCTCTCATAGGTATGGTTGATTTTCCTTTGGAATAAATCACGTTTGACTTCAGTCACATGTTTTTAATTTACCTAAGGTTTTATCAATCTTATCAGCTTAAAAAAAATTGCATGTTTTTGTATGAAATTGCATACAGTTTAGTCCTTTATCTCTGCTCTAAGGAAAGTACTGACTAAACAGAAACACCGGACAACAGTACATGAGACTCCTGTTGCTTATTTGTTAAATTTGTATGTTACTGTCTGGGAAGATTTGAAGGGTGGACCTCCTCTTATCCCTCTGCTTCAACTACAGGCAGGAAAATGCTTCAGCAGTAAGTCACGTTTCTCTTGTTTACTCTCATCAAGACCTTTGTGTTGCGTAATTCTTTTGTTTTCCACTGTTGTAATCTCTGATGCACACGGATCCCAGACAATGTAGATGACCCGTGTGGGATGCATGAGGTTCCCTGTCAAGATATTGTTGTTCCTCCTGGCTGGCATCCAGGTTTAGTACTAAGCTGGGAAAAAAAAAAAAGAAAAAAAAGAACAATGGAGATAAATTTAGATGCTGTTGGGAAAAAGAATCTAGGACACTGTCCATCCCAGCCCTTTGAAGCAACACCCACAAAGCAGTTTCCTGACTTTTTCAGGGATTCCCAGATTTTCACAGCAACTTATGCAACCAAAGCTGACACCACCTGACTAACATTTGGCTAACCCTTTGCAGACTCCTTCCAAATGCAAGCTAAGATACATATCTTGGTGTCGCTAAGTTAGAGCCTGACTGTGCATACTGAGCACAACTCAAATCAGCTGGAGCAGGGATGCTGGTACCAGAGGTACCAAGGCAAATCCACTGCACTGATTTCCTGAAGGCCATTACCAGCTGTGCTCTGCAAGCAACAGTGACCTAGGCCTGATTTTAATTTTGCTAGACAAGCACCTACATTAAGGCTGAAATTCCTGCTACTAGGTCCTCTAAAATGCTGTTAATCACTGACTTTGTACACATATTCATTATTTTGATTAATGGCTTAGTTACATGACTGTGTTTCAAAGGCCCCATTGAGGTATTACTAGTTAAACTGATCACTAATTCCAATTCTATAATATTGCTGTTTCTATGTAGATGTGATGTTTAATTGTTTAAAAGGAGTAGGACTTGGTGTGTGCTCTAAGCAAGTTTTTCAAGTCAAATTCTGGGAGATTGTGAAGACCTTGCCCCTTCTATACCTCATGATTTGCATTTTTTTTCTTGGCTTCTTTTTTTGAGAGTTCTTTCCCCGTGATTTGAAAGTTGACATTCAATCATTGAGGAAATATTTTCCAGTGTAATTTGCATTTACATAGCAGTTTGTATCCAAAAGGATGCCATGACCATTTTTATCTGCTGACAGGGGTAGCTGAATGTAATGTTTACCAATGCAGTGCAAGACCTTTAGATCCATTTTTAAAGTTGAAAAATTTTGTAATATGTTCCTTTGGGTCACATCTTGTAAATTTTTGTTTCATTAGTTAAGTTGCTTTTTTAAAAGAATAGAATTTTCTACAAGGTAAAATAATTTTCATTTTAACATCATGGAATTGAAATATTTACCTTTTCAATTTCAAATTACATTTTGGTAAAAAAGTTATCTTTGAGATTTTTGAAATTAAATCACTATGTTTCTTGTAAAAAAAGCCCAATCCAGTTGCAATTAATTTTATTTTTCATCACAAACATACAAAAAGTAATTATAAGTAGGTTGCAAATTTTCTTTGTGATTTAACCAGATATAAGAAAAAAACCCCCACAAACCTACTCTCAGCAGTCCAGTCATAATTTGTTTGTTAATACACACTTTCTTTATGGGCAAAAGCTTTGAATTTGAATGACAGGATTTAATTTTGTGGGTTTGAAGGCAGGCCATATTTTTCTCTCTCTCTCTCATTATGATGTCAAACCATATCAAAAAACCTTTTTCCATCATTTAATGTAAAGATATTGGGGTGGAGAGTTAAACTGAAGAGCTTGAATGGCATTGCACTTGGAAAGTGAACAAATACTTATCAGAAGGATTTTAGCTGGAATTCGAAGCTGGAAAGCTATTTCAGCATACACCAGTCTTCAAGGATTTCAACAGTACCATGAAACTTTCAAAATAATTTGATATATAATTTGGTGAAATCTGAAAGCTTTTCCTGTGCAGATGTTTTGATTATCTGACTATAATAACTCTTTGACCTTAACCTAAGTAAATAGGTATTGTATGTTTCTAATCAGTGTATGCTTATGTTGTTTCTATTTTATTTTTAACTTGAACAGTCATTTAATAAAAACCTGTGCCTTTAAAAGTACCAAACTTTATTAATCCACTTAAAGGCTTAACTTTCTATAAAAATGTACTGTGGAAATTGGACTTCTTCCCTTCTTCAGTCATCACAGCCAAGCACATAAAGCTTGGGGAAATTTATGCATTTTGACCATCTCTAAATCGTTAGAGGCCAAACCAATTTAAATAGCAATCAGTGACCAAGGACACCCTTTGCTCTCTGAAGGTTTGTTTTTTTTTCTTGGTATTCTAATTGTTTAATTCAAGCTTGTTAGGTTCAGCTCTGCTGGATGCTTTGCAGTCTGAATTCATTCTGCTTGTTTAATTCACCTTTTTTCCTTTGCCATTAGATTGCTAGCTCTCAAGATGAGAACAGAGAACTAACTCACCACTACATAATATAAACAGAAGCTGTTTTTTAAACTATCAAAAAAGATAGGATGATCCTTTAGATTTGACACTTGGGACAGAGTTTTTGTGTCTTTTTAGTTGCTTTTCAGACTGGGAACATTATCCTTAAGATTTCCCACTTGTAAGACTGAACTCCTCCCATTTTATAAAGTGTTTAGAGGTCTTAAAAAACCCTGAACTAACATATGAAGTTTCATTGTATTAATTTTTCACAGACCTCAGTGGAGTCAAAGTTTGTCTCTGAGATATCCGGAGGTGATCACAATGGAAATGGGAAGGAACTCACAACAGATCTGAAGGTTATTTTCAGAAGTGGCATCTCAGAGTGGGCTGGAGGGACAAACATGTTATTCTCAAAATCTGTAAGAAACTCAGCTCACTGAAAGGCAGAATTTTTCCCAAGCTTTTAATAGTCTGTCACTTTAGAAACTGCACAGGTTTAAATCCTCCCCATTATGTTTATTCTGTTGGAAATGTTGACTGAGGTATTTTAACTCTGGTGTGGCTTTTACTATAAATTATTACGTCCCTTGTGTAAGATCTGGTCTCTGAAGTCATCACTGGGAAGAGGTAGAAAAAAATCTAATAGTGGGCAGATTTTTTATGTCTGTGTCACTCAGATTTATGATATTACAGCTTCTATATGCAAAAGATGCATCTTTTATGGCAAGATGGCTCTTCTAATGTCTTGAAGTGTCCTGAACTCATTACAGCTTTTGACTTGTTCCAGCCTTCAGATTAAAATGGTTCAGGTTACATCATTTTAAACTGCACAAAGGGTCAAGAGACCGTATCATTTCAATGAGGCCACAGTTCATTTGCTTTGGCTCAGGAAAGCCAGAAGATGAAATACATATTAATAGTCACAATTTGAAAGAAGGATTGCAGCCTTGATATTACAATGGAGTAAAACATTTCATACATGATGCAGCAAAACAGGCACTGGATTTTTGCCAGTTTGAAGGAGATGGAGAGGAAGGGAGAATGTAAAAAAAAAATTTAAAAATACACCTGGTACCTAATTTTTTTTAAAAAGTTTTCATTATGGGGAAAAGCAATATTTGCTTTTTGCTTCATGGAGTTGAAATCAATCCATTAAGAGGGTGGGAGAAAAGATTAATAGATAAATTCAGCATACTGACTCCTTCATATAGATAATGTGCTTCATCTTACCTAGGTGATGAGCTGCATTTATACTGACAATGAGTGGAGGGAGGAAGAGAGGTTAAATATGTGGCATGGGGAACAAAGTTAATGAAAGCATATTACAGGATTTTACAAAAAACATATATTACTGTTCATTTAATATAGTCCTTGAGACAAATACATCCCTGGTGTAATCTCATTAAGCTAATGAGATCACATCAGTGATAAATTTGACTCTTGTATTTGAAGTTTTAAAATGGTGGTTGTATCATAATTTTCTTCTCTGCTTAGAATGTGAATGAACATTGGGAGCCCGAGAAAAAAGAGAAATTTAAGGGTGATGGAGATCAGTGAGATAGGGAGGATGCAAAGTAGAATATTGAGCTACTTAAGTTTTAGCTCTCATTGTTCTTGTCCAAATCATTATTTAGAGTTTTGAGCTTTGCACTTCTGTACGTGAAGGAGCTGTTGCCACCTGAAATCCAGAGTCTTAAAGATGTAAGTCACCTTCCTCTCTCTAAATAGTGCTGAGGTTCACCTCTAGCTATGACAGACACCTTCAAAGTCATCCTCAGCTTTGTTGGTCTTAACTGAGCTCTAATACCTTGTCACCATTTGAGTGTTTGAGTGTTTAAGATGCACACAGCTTGGATGGTACCTCAGGTAGCCACTGTGACTGCTGACCATCCCACAGTAGATTTCCTAAGTGAAACAAAAGCTTCCCATCCTTTAAAATATGGCTACTCAAATGCACCATTCATCTACTTATGTCTCCCGTGAATGTGATGCATGAAATACACACACCTTACTCTTCCTCTGTTGATTCCAGGCTTTTGTCCTTGACAGTGGCATGTTCAGCAGCAACAAGCTGTATCCAAGTCCTTTCTTTGATGGCAGGACTTCAAACAATGTTGTGAGAGCTCCAGCCATTAAGCTGTTGGATTTTTATTTCACGTAATTGATGAGGCAACTGTTGGAGCAGTTGTTGGAGCTGAGACTTGCACCAGTATCTCGGGTATGTATCTTAGGAATTGGGGGACAGCAGCTCCTTCCATCTGTGGTCTAATGAGCAAAACAAATTCCTCTATGATTTGATGATTTGGACCAGTAACATAATATCCAGCAACAAACTGCTAAGGGTAATCTCTCATAAAGTGAGTTCAGATTACTGACTCTGTGAAGTTACAAGAGAGATTAGGTTCAAGTCTCTTAAAGCACAGGTGAATGACCCAAGAAAGCATCTACTTGATGGTTTCTCTGTATTCCTGTGGCTTCTCACTGACATAGAAAACTAGACAAAAATGCTCTTAGAGTAAATTCATGGCCGACAATCTGTCTCACTGCAGAGGAACATCAACCCTGTGCTTCACATGGATCATGTAAGTGTGACAGGAGCAATCAGCATTGATTTTCCTTATTTCTCTGTAAAATTGTGTATAGTCCTGCTTAGCTAGTTTTTGAGGTATCTGACTATCTGCACATTTAAGAGAAAAGAGAATATGGCTGAAGTGTAGCAATTCTCTGATTATTCCTGTTTGTCAGAACCAAGAAGCAGTACAGAGATTTCTAAGAGTTATGCCAGCAAATCAAATCTAGCTTTGGGGTGAGCTCAGTAAGATTCCATATAAAATAAATTACACTTCTGTGAAATCTATCCTAAAACCTGCACAGTAATAATTCTTCACTATTTTTTAATTACCCTACATTGCTCCTTTTTTCTCAATACACCTTTTAATAGTTTAAAAATCCCTGCAGGGTTTTTTCTTTTCCCCCTAATATTTTCCCTTAAATATTTACAGGAATTTTCCAGCAGAGATATAATAACATTATTTTCTTCCATCCTACCTTCTTGTTCTACTCCAGCAGTCTCACAATGAGCTTGTTCTCAGAACGCACACCGAGCTGCACTTTCCTTTTATTACTTATGACAATCTTCAGAGTGCACAGGAGACTTTTTTTTTTTTGCCAGACCTTATTTTTCATTCATCATGACAATGATACAATGCTCAAGACCTTAATAATCTTATGTAATTTCATTTTTGCTATCAGTAATAGTTCAGACACATTCTCTCCCCCTTCCACCCTTCCCTCACTAAGATGCTTTTGAATTTTTCAATAAGATATGTAAAAAGATAATTATTTTGATTGTTTTACCTGTTCTTATAATTATGTGATGTTAATTTCTGTTTTACCCTAGTGCATCTGCTATAGTAGTGAAGGAGTAGTGAGGGATATATAGTAGTGACATATATTTATATCTGCCTCTCATTTTTCTCTTCAGCTGTATTTTGGTCTTGAGTGAAGCTGATTAAACTTGTAATGTCTATTCCTTGGCAAATGCTGAGATTAAATTTTATTTTATTATTAATTCCAAAATTGTCAGAAGTTTTTACCAAATAGTTGGAGACTGATGGATACACTTTACCTAGAGATCATTGAAACATTGTGCTCTGAGTCAGACCTGTATTTTTTTATTCCACTTTTGACTAAAAAAAATTTAGAAATTAAATACAGTTCTGAGATTATCAATATTTTTTATCAGAATTTTTAAAACAAACAGTCTCTTCACCAGGGCATTTCCTCACTTTTTTTTTCCCCACAGAAAACAATGTTTTCTTATGTAAGAACATAATTATTGGAAGCTTCTTATTCTACAACAGAGCTGGTAAGGTATTGTAAGGTGCAGAATTCAGCTGAAATCAAAGAGGATCCTAATCCATTCAGGAAGAACCGTGGCCACAGGGAAGACTGGGGGACAAGAGCAGGGAAACCCTGGTGCGCCTCTGTAGGCAGGAAGGCAGGCTCCTGCCTGGACCCAAGTGCTATCCCACCCGCTCTTCCCTCCTAATCACTATATCAGGTATAAGGTACTTAAGTAAAAGAAACAAACAAACAGAAAAAGAGGTAAAAGGGCATTCTTGGAGCTCAGATAGTGATGAGAAGGGGAAAAGCATGCTATCACAGTCCTGAGGGAGATATACGGTTACCCAAAGTTGGAGGTAAACAAAACACCTGAGTGATATTTGTCTCTCTTTGAAATGTGTTTTGTCCTTTTTTTTTTTGACATGGGGGGCCAGTGAGTTAAGAGCATGGGAATGCTTTATTTTGTGTTACTGAACTCAGCAGCCTTTGTGGGTTTAATTTCTTCACATAATAAATGCTCCATTTTAAATGCTTCTACAAGGCTCTCAATGTAGATGAATGAACGCTGCCTTCATTCCAAGCACATCACTATTATATCTTGTCAGACGGCTACAGTTATTAACAGCAGCATTTAAAATTCACTTTCTTCTTTGAAGAAAACCCCAACTACAAGATAGAGCAAATTACAAGTAGTATGTATAGTGCAGCAGTGCTAAAACTGCTGTCAGCATCCCAACGTGGCCATATGTCTGATATAAAGTACACAAAAGAAAGTGTTGAGGATTGGAGCACAGACTAATGATAAGTAGGCCAGTTAAACAATAAGCCTCTCAAGTGAGCAATATACATTCTGTTCTGTTTTTCTTACTTTGTGCTGTTTTAAATCAAAGTCCACAGGTCTGCTATTGCTGGGAGGTTGGACATGTTGTCTGCCAGTAAATAGGCCCTCTGCCAAGAAACTAGAGCTCACTCTTGCTAAAGGAAGAACATTGTTCACTAAAATAGTTTGTCTTTTGATGCCAAAGGAAATCAAATTGTAATCAAGGGCTGAGAACGGACTGAAGTCATAAAGGCTGGCTTGCCTCAGACTTTGGCAGCCTCGCTTGTTCCCAGGCATATTAAATATAATTTACGTTTGCAGAGGGGAGAGGCTTTATTGCACTGGAAATTTGTTTTAAATAACACTTAAGTGAAACACTGTCAGAGGCAGCCAGGGATACGCTTCTGCTGTCCTTTAGACTGCTGAAAATCCAGAATATGTCCATGGCCTTCACTAGATTTGTTCTGAACTTGCATGTGTGTAAATGGATATTTTTGGTCAATGTTGATGAAACAATCACATTTCCTAGATTCTGGTCACCCATGCTGAGTGGAAAGTTCATGATGAAAGGCTTGCCTCAGCTAAAGAAAATATTTATATGTTTTTCTTCTATTTTATCATGCATGTGAAAATTCAGATTTACTATAAATAACAGTATTTGGATGAAAATTAATGAATGTGTATAGGGGAGTTGAATCAATTATATCATTGATCTGCAGCGTATGGAGTGAAATAAATTTTACTGATAATTCCTGTTTTAAAAAGTAGAAGTTCAAAATATGTACTTTATGGTTTCAGAAAGTAACTTTAGGAACACTTCAAAATAAAAGAAAAATCTGGTTTTTATTTTTCTAAATGAAATTTATCTTTTGGAACAGTAAAACTAGTTTTTATTTCATCATGGATTTAAAAACTAATTTTAAAATAGTCTCTCCCAAGAAGTGATAATTCTACTTTTCAGCATCTTGGTCATAAGTAGCCAGCTAAGGGAAAATGTTGTTTTAATTCTCTACACACTTTTGGATGAGATATTTTTCTTCTAACCTGACACCATAATGTAGGTTACATCTGAAATTTGTTTTACAGATTTTTACTGAGTCAAAGCAATGGAATCCGCCAACTAAAAAGTAAAAAGTCTTCCATGAAGATCTCATTTACAATCACATTCATTCCTTTGTTTTGCAGCTTTGTCACATTGCATATAGCATTTGTCAGCAAAATAGTTTTAGTTGCATATGTACTGTGTAAAGCGAAACTTGGCCCTAGGGAAATCATAAGGTATAATTAAAATACCAAAGAAATGTTTGAGTAGTTGCTTCTTTAAAATGTAGGATTTTTTTTTCTCTTTTGCTATTTCAATCTTTCTGCTGGCAATACTATTGAAACAGCAGACTTCCTCCTTAGAATGGAAATATTTAGATAATTTGGAACAGCTCACCTCTCTTCAGGCAACAATCAACATTTGAAGCAATTTAAAGTTAATTCTGTCAAAAGACTAGGACAGATTTTAGACCACTGTGACCAGTTTTGAGGCCTAACACTATGCCTTGGTGCTTGAGGGACCAAACAGGCATCTGTCTGATATGTTTCCTAAAGCTCTGCCCCTGTCTGTGCATGTATTTACCTAAGCTTTGATGACGCCTGACATATAAATGACTGGCTTAATGCCCAAATTCTGTCACCTCAGAGTAACCTATAGCCTCATGACTAAGCTTTTTCTAGAGGCTCCTTTGAAAGCATGTGTTGTTCATGTCTTCTGTATAAGGTACCTAATTTAATTTGACTCAGGGCAGTGGGGCTTAATAAGAGACAAGGTGTTGAGGAGATGTGACCTGCATTTCTCACCATTGCCTGAATCTGTGTGTGATTCTAACCCAAGGCACTTAAAAATAACTTGGTGGAAATTTAAACAAAACTCTCTTTTCCTGAAGATGGGATCCTCCTTTTTCCAGAAAAAGAAGTGCTAAAAGTTAAATGCCTTATTTTCTGAACAAAATTACATCAATTGTACTATTGATATTCAGTCATTTCAAGGCAAAATATCAGGATTTTTTAGAGAAAAAACAAAACTAAATTACTGCAGAAGTTCTGGAAATACCCTTACATATGATATAAATGGCTATTTCAAGGGGGAAATGACAAGGTAAAAGTTTTTTACTCTGCAGCATAAAAATACCAGGACTATCAGCTGTAACCCATGGCAGCCCTTTTTCCCAGCTGTAATACACTTTTGGAAGATATATGATGAGGGCCAAGAAATTAAAAAAGACAGAAGGGTGACTGAAGAGGTAAATGCTATGACATACAGACATGAACTAAGCTGCTGGCATTTTTGGCAGCCACAGGCACTCCCAAGGATTTAACAAATTGTTGGGTGCTTTAATCTAGTCCATGTCAGTGAACAATATCACGTGATATCTGAGCATGGGTTTTTGAGACTAATTAAAGCAGGACATTGCTACATAATACAGTCAGACTAGGAAGTCATTCCAAAAGTAACTGGAGAGACTTCAGTACGTGTTCCCTTAAGTGCATGCAGAGATTATGGTGCTATGTGAGCTTGCACCCGTGGTTCCTGTGAAGATCTGCAGCTCAGATTCTCTCTGAAGTCACAGAGAAGCTCTGAGACAGTCCTGTACTCTCTGAAGAAGTCCACACAAGGAACCTTCCACAATTGCTTCAGGATTCAAGCCTGCCTTCAATATTCCCTCCTCTAGCACAACACAATACCATATCAGTTTTCAAGTGCCCTCTATCTGTTGCTTTACTTTTCCTTCCCTTTCAGTCAATGTGATATAGTGTATTCAGAGGTTAACAGGACCATTTGTGTATTTCTTGAAATAGAAACAAACAGACTACTTTAAAAGTTTTTACTTTTATATATAGATAGGTGCATAGAGATATTTATACTTTGGTTATATTTTCTGCTTTCCCTTTGTATTGTCTTGTAAACATGTCACGAACATGATCCTTCATTTTTGAAAACAATAGGATCTGAATGCTTAATTCAAAGGAAGCAAATGAGAGACTCATCTCTATTGTTGCAGTTTTCTTAAAAAAAGGTTTATGTTTTCAAAAATCTTCTTTGAAATACACATATTGCAAACAAAATAGTAGAAAGACTATTTCTATGCCCAAACTCTCCCATCCACTCATAACCAGGGTAACAGTAAAGAACTGGCAGACAGATATAAAAGACAGCTCAGCTGAGTGTGAAAACAAAAATGTGCAAGAGGTTTGAATGCTCCCAATGTCTCACCATTATCATGTCTGTAGATGCTCACTGGCAAATCAAGCAGCAATGTCCCATCATTTGTTAGGGAACTGAATGTCTTACGATGTTTCTGCAGTAGGAAATTGGTCCTACTACAGCTGAAGGGACTGGGCAGCCTATTTCTATTACATTACACTCTTCTGCTGGACTTTTCTTTTTTCTTCTCGGAAGACCCAAAGCCAGTCAGGTCAAAGTTAACAGCAGTTGAAATTGCTATGTGCTTTTCAGAGGAGAAGTGAAAATAAATGTATGCCAGAATTTTAGTTGAGATTGTGATGAACCCATTTGGCAAAGAGTTCCTCCCCCTAAACTTATTTCACATGCTAAGAGTTGGCAATATGGGAAAAGAGGGCTGATGGGGGTAGAATTACTAGCCTGTCACCTTAACAAAGGACTTTTGGAAATGTATTGCCTCCTTCGAAAAGGGATTATCCTTCATGAGGTTTAGTGTCAGATAAAGTACAAAACATGGTTAAACAGAAAAGTCTGTAAATAATAATATTTTAAGATTTGCAATAGTCATATTAATTTTTCTATATAATCCTCATTCCTAAGTGAAGAAACTTTTTCAGCAGTCAGGCAATCAGGTGACACAGGCCTTGTAGTCATCTCTCTACCGTCCAAAAAATGTACAAAATTCGTGTGGACATATATTGGTGTAGATGGGCATAGATCTGTATTGTGCCTAGAATTATATACCTCTTTCCATAAACACCAGGTATAATTTCAAATAATTTTGCTTTGTTAAAATACCATTCAGACTAAACAAATGTCTGTTACTTCTCCTACAGAAGCAAACACTTTCTTTCCTTCTGTTTGTCTGAGTTGGAATTAAGAGAAATACAGCATCTCAAATAGGCTGCACTGCAAGTAGCCAGTTCATACAACCCATTGAAACCATAAGCAGGCAAATTTTGGTTTTCATCTACTTAAATCCAATGCCATGAAACAGTAAAAAAAAGAGCAGCTTTACCATTCAATAATACAGGAAGCAGTCATCTTGATCACTCATGCAAATAATGGCATGATTTCAGCCAAAGTAAATTTAAGCAAACAAATAAACAACTCAGTTTTAAAATCCTTACTGCCGATCAGGTGCTTGTTCAAGGAATGTCAGAAACCATGTCAGACAAAGCATAAAAATTTCAGGAGACTAATTTTGGAATATGCTGTCAAAAGCAAATATGAAAGACTATTCAAAGGCAAACATATCTGTTCACTGTGATGCATTATAATACTGACTATCCAATTTCTTGTTCAAGCCAAATGGCCCTAAAATAAAAACCTAAACTCAAGGCCAATTTCTTTGCCCACAAAGATAAAAATAACTTTTAAGATACATAATGATACATCCAAGCACTTTCCCATGTATATTTTCATTTTTAAATGTTATTGTTTGATTGCTAAACTCTTCAAATGTGATGAATCTGGGTGATAAATAGGAGTTTGCAAAACAAGGGAAATTTTAGCAAATTTTTTGCAACTGCAAAAGATAAATAACATTAAAAATCCTTTTAAACAACCTCTAATAATAAATCCTGTGGTGCAGAAGTTAATGAACAATGAATGGTAGTAGTACTAGAATACTAGAGTGAAATCCTTGAATGGTATTCACAGGCACTTTTTGCCTTCCTCTATTATAATATAGACTTTTGAATACCTTCCTATTGTATAGAAGACATTTATAGTTTGCCTCATGCTCTGCAGTTCCACAAGAAGACACAAGGCAAAACAAGCTCAAAATTCAAAGAAAAAGCATAGTATGTTTTTTCCACTTTATCAAGAAAGGATGAATAACTGTTGTGTACCTAATATGCAGAGACATCTTAGTATAACAAGATACAGCTTAACTCCTAGAGTCCTTGTTATTTAATCCATTTAGTTCTGCCCAGGGATCACATGAATTTATGGAAACCCCCTGCTACCCTCTTTGTTGACTTCCATCCCTGCTGGGAGATCCCCATCTGCTGGGAAGCAAAAGTCTGTTCTGAACTTTACCTCATTTAACAGAGTGCCACATGTAAATCCAACTTCTTCATTTATTACTTTGACAGAGCAGATGGCAATGGGCTTTTAAAAGACTGTAATGTTTCTTAAAACTAGCTATATTTGTAGAAATAATAGTTTTAGCTGCTTGGATTCTAGTGCCTGATTTTTAAGAAGAGAATCTGACACAGGCAATTAAATTTTTGAGCCATCAGTACTTAGTGATGCATCATAATTTAGCTGTTTCCAGAAAATCATATTGTGACCAAATAATCATTCATTAAGACAGAAAATACTTTTTTAATGGAAATTTGAGACTCATGTTTGGTAGCTGATATGAATGACTAGTTTTCTAATAGCCTTAATCACTGGAGTATTTCTTTACTTGTTCATTTAAGCCCATTAATGAAAACGTATGATGTTAAGTCTAATATCTACTAACCCTTGATGACTGTTTTGACTTCCAGCATTGTCCTATAAATAACTGTGAATGACATGCACTGAAAATCAAAGACTATTATTTCGCTGTGATTAAAGAGAACAGGTTCACCCAAGACTTCCTCTTCATCCAGTAAGACCACAGAGAAATTCATTGTTAGCTTGAGTCAGATGTAATGTACTTCAAAATGCCTTGTCCTTAAAAATCTTACCCTAAATGCATAATGCAGGTTTTTAAAAGTAACTTGAAAACTCAATGCCAGCCACTGGGTTTGCCTGTAGAAGGCACATAATGGGATAGGGAACATCAAGCACAATCATAGTATTCGTATCATATGGGTTTGAAGACTACAAATACTATAAATTACTTGTCAGCAAGATCCAGTCTGGTGGTTTGTGTGTTTGTCTCTTTGTTTATGATCGGTGACATCTGAAAGGTTTTTTAGCCCTGAAAAATGAAAGTAAGCCTTACATGTCCAGTGCTGACTGTGCTTTTCCAACTGAAAATATCAGCTAACTTGATGCTCCATGAAATTCAAAGAGCCTGCATTTGTCTGATACAACTGGGATCTTTGGTTGTGTTCATCATGGCTATGAACCTTCTGATTATATTATAAGTGTTATGGCCAAAGGGCGCTGGTTGTTTGCGTGACATTTGTGGTCTGTCATGCAATCATGTCGTCTTGTGTGGCAGCTTCAGGGTGAGACCTCATATGAAGTGAACAATCTGTGTTCTTTGCTCTAAACTAAACAAATACTTCTAATATGCACTTCCTTAGCTTAAATTCAGGTGTTACCAGGTATTTCTGTCTTGTGCATATGCTTAGGCCCTAATGTCACATACCATGACTCATAATAGGTTTTTGCTTTTCTGATGATAAATAACACTGTTTAGAAACAAGGCTGTCTGTCCCCAAAGGGCTTTTATAATGAACTGCACAGGCCTCCTCTGCAGCTATGCTGGTCAAACATCTGTGATACAACACACGGCTCTTATTGATCATCTGGAGAACATCATACTAGGAGGTGTTTGTCTCTCAGTGTAATTTCCTTTAATATATATTGTACTGTATTAAAAATTTTAGTTCAAGTAATGGAACTTTCTTAAGCTTTACTATCATGTTGATTTTTCTTGAGTTTAGTTGCAGATAATTTTTAAGACTCGAGTTAAAGTTTAAAACCTAAGCATGAAAAACCCTTGGAAGACAACTCTGGTGGCAAATTCCTTTGCAATAATTTTCTGCAATAAGATATGCAGAAAAGTTACACATCAGAGTAAAACCAGGGAGCCTCTGTCCTTATTTAATAAGCCCCCTTAGGAAAACCTAAGCAAAATTGGAGCCACCTCACTCTGTTCAAGCAGCTCCAACGGAAAGGACAGCAGTGATCTTCTCTGCCAATAAATGTGATAGGAAATCACAGGATAATTGGTGGCTCTGTAGAACATAAACCAGTTGAGACACTGGGCTGCAGTGGGAGGAAGTTTAGGTAGAATGAGGAACTGAGGCCTGGGAGAAGGAAGACATCCAAGTCCTGCTGGTGCAAGCTCTCCTGACACACACACACACATGGCTCTCACTGGTACAACATAACTATGGTGTGTTTGAGACAAAATAAAAATATTAATCTTTTTTTACATTTGTGAACCTACTGACTGAGCTTTAGTAGAAAAATGTTATTATTCAGTAGTAAAAAAAAAAAAAGGTGAAATCAGGACTTCAGGTTTTTTTCCTAAATTGTCTAGGATTACAATTGTCTCTTTCTTTGTAATTCGTACTTAAAGCAAGTACAAAAAAATGTAGAACATATTCTTTACATAAAAGGAAGAATATAATCACCCATGAAAGTTAACAAAGCATGGAATTTAAAGAAAAAAGTAAAGAAAATCCCCAATGTGGTTGCACAAGAATTTGAAAAAACCCTCATGTCGGCAAGACAGATGCTTCCTTTTTTCAAAGGTTATGTGTAGGCAGTTTATGGTATTTTGGTAACTCTGACCTTTGTTTGACTATGTGGCTGTGTGTCAATAGAAGTCTAAACAAGGAAAGCAATCACTCTGTGTACAAGTGGTTAAAATTCATGGCTAGCAGGGAGCAGATTGCAACAGGAAAGCCCCCAGCCTGTCCATCTACCGGTACCCTACCACCAGCAGAGCTCCTTTTATTCCAGCTTCTCCCTATGGTTGCCTTCAATTCTTTTGCAAATCTTTCTCTCCCCTCACAAATTTATAGCCCATTGATGCCTTTCTGTGGGTGGCTTGAAACATCTGGGTAACAATCTTGCAGTCTGTGTCCTGCACCCTTCTCTCGAACAATGGTGGGTGCAGGGCTGCCATCAAACTCCAAGGAAGAATGGAGCTGGTTAACTTGTACGTGCACTGCCCGCCCCCAATTAGGGGGCGAGGGGACGTGGAGGAGCTCAGGGCTTTGCCTTGTCAATCCTAGAAAAGTAGTTCCAGCGATTGTTACATCGTGTTTCATAGGCTAATTCAGTCTGGGTGATGCTGATTTCCTCCTCCTGGGTGCCTGCTCCTTCAGCTGCCAGCTGCCATTTTTACAGGAGGTTTTGCAGTAGGTTCAGTCTGAGGTGGTTGAACTCACACATATCTGATCCCTCAGTGTGGCAGAGCAGGAAAAAAAGAGTCTCAAAAGGGCACACGCAATTCATTTACAGGAGTTTTACATTTAAATTAATTTAGTGGGTTTTAATAGACAGTACAGCTTTCCCCCAGAGTTTTAAAAGAATTAGATAACTGGGACAAAGCTCACCACTGAGCTCTAAATTTAAATATTTTAGAAAAAATGTCAGTATATCATTTCTCTGAAAAACCATGTCATTTATTGGAGATTTTTTTGGTTTAGGATAACCAGGAGAGAGAAGAACAAGTAGAAGAAACCTTTTCCTACTTTTTCATAGGTAGTACAATCATTCTAGAAGATTAAATTAGAAGGTTTATAGTTGCAATAAATATTGTTTGGTGTTTCTTTGTGATTTTGTTACTCTTATATGTGGATATCTTAGAGTTCAGTGACAGGCAAAGGAAGAACGTATTCTTCTTTTGAATTTATGTTATTCAATGTGTAACTGTGTTGCCAAATGATACAAGCTAAGTCAGAGTTACTTCACTATTTTACTGAGATCTGTTGAACCAAACTGATTTTTTTTAACTTTCTCATTGTTGGACCAGCCGAGTACTGCATGCCATGTTCTTCCTTGCAATCTGCGAGGGCAGGAAGTGCCACAACTTACAGACCTTGGTAAATTCTTGGCAAAATTCTACTCCTTATCCAGACTAATACTCCCATTTGTATGTCAACGTTTGGCACTTAATTTCCATAAATGAAGTTGGCTTTGTTGACATCATGTTCTATTTTATAGCCACTATCTTAATTTTTGGAAATTTCACGCAGATAGAGAGACTCAAGCCAAAGATTGAAAGATGTCAATCAACTTTTCAAAACTTGCTCATGCAGATGGTTTCTCTGATACCTTTTCTGCAACTTGCACCCTTCCACAAAAAAAAAAACAACAAAAAACAAACAAACAAACAAACAAACAAAAATACAAAAAAAAAAAAAATAAAAAAGAAGAAAAGCTGTGACTCTCATTGTATTGGATGGTATTGGCCTTTGATGAAATTTCTTCCTGGCTTAATAACACATCTGCACCAGCGTGATCTGCTTCATGCTATTGTGCTGGGATAATAGGTCTGTGACCTCAAATGACACGCTTCAGATGCACCCAAGTGGCAAAACAATAGTTGGATGACATACCAATCTTTTATTACCTGCAGAACAGTAAATATGTCAGGTGATGAGGTTGATTCATGGTTGGTATAGGTGGGACACGAACTTGTGAAAAAACATACAAATGTGTCTGACCCATTAAGATATAGCTGCTTTTCTTCAGTGTGTGCTAAAGAACAAGGATGGCTATTAGTCTACTTTTATTGAGAGGACTACTGGCAGGTGCTATAAGTCTCTCCAGAGAGCCTTGATGCAAAAATGATTAACTGACTGAGACAGGAGTTTGAGCACGCATACAATTAGTGTGTGTCACTGCAGTGAAGACACTGTATATAATATTACTAGGGTTGGGGAACTGCTTCGGTATCAAGTATTAAAAACTGAAAACAAAGCATTAAAACTCATTCTGAAGTGCCTTGCTTTTGGAAAGAATGATCAGTTTTCAGTCATTCTCAGAATAGAAAAATTTGCTGAGAAAATTGTCTGTCTCCAAAGAAAATATGCATACACAAATGTTAAGCCATGCGTTACTTCGTGGAGAGTAGGATGGGGCTATTATTGAACGAAATGTAAGTCATATTTAAGAACATGATAGAAATCCTGATTTTTAGAAGTACTTTTTATAGAGATGTATTTTCACACTTCAATATTGTCATTATTTTGTCAAAAACACCAAAAAGCTACCCAACCATGACAGGCATTTGAATTAGATTTAGTATCAATTTCCAGCTAAAACAACTCTTGTAAAAGCTTACTATTAGTATATTTCTAGTGTTAATCTATTAATAAAAATTAGTTTTCAAAGTGATTAATTTATTTGGTTAGCAGCTATAAATTACACATTAATAGATCCATCTATCAAGAGGAAACAGAGGTATATGTTTTAGTACTGTATGGAAAGTCTTCTCTAAATTCCTGCAGCATACATATTTCATTGATTGGCATCTGTCTGCTCTTAAAACAAAGGGGAAAACAAAGGGAAAAGAATTCCCTGTGGCACATCCCCTGAGGACTGGGGAATTTCTTTCTTTTATCTATTGTGGATGTAAACACTACATTTCACCCTACCAAACTAAAGCTTTTGCTCCTGAAATTAGAGATCCTTTGCGCTTCTTGTCACATCCCAGTTCTCTGTGAAGAGAGGTCCTCTAAGGAGCTTCTGCTTATCTTGTTTTACTTTGAAACCTGTTCAAAGGAAAGAAGAAAGATCCCACTTAGCCTAGTTAGTCTGAGACTAGATCATTTGGTTTGCTTATGGAAAGGCTTCCCTTTAAAGATAAGAGCCCTTAGAATGTATCAGATAATTTGAGTTAAACTTTTGGGTTGTATGTCTTACTGTCGGTCTAAGCACTTCCGTGGCTGTCTGCTCTAGCCTGTGAGCACATCACAGTTACTCAGTTTTGTCATTATAACACCCCAGTGAGATAAGAAAATGTCTTTCTTTTGTGCCTGGGGAACTGAATCACAGGGTAGGTGAATAATCTCGCCTGAAGTCAAATGGAAACACTGTGGGAAGCTCTGTGGTTGATCCAGGGTACTAAAACTATGTCAGGTGTCCCAGAGTTGAGCTGTCTCCACAAAAACAACCTTTCTCTTAATTTTTGTCAGCTGCACCAAAACTTAGTATGTGCCCTTTATTGAGAATCATGATAAAATCATCTACAGACCTGAATGAGCATCAGTGCTGGTTAGGTATACAGCATTTTTAAGATACTATTCACAGTGTGTACATGCACATTTTTGTAAACTATGCATCCTTTAATAGTGTGACTCCATATTAAGGACTTAGGCATATGAATAAATTTTCACAGCTTCTAAGGCAAAATAAAATAATACATTATTTTAAGTTCAGATAAAAAAAGATCAAGTTTCTTTCAGGTTTTTGAGATAAGAATACGTAATGATTTACCATGATTCAGCAGATTCACCTAACTTACATTACAATAATGGGATGATTTTATTACCGAATTTGCACTGTTTTAATACATTAGAATATATGGTCTCTGCATTCTGGGACCAAAGTAAAAGCACCTCCTCTAGTGAACAGGAGCAGGATACAGAGTGATTACCCTCTCTACCTACAAAAGACAGTGATAATGTGATTCTGGACTAGCCTTTTATGTACATTTGGCAAGAACTAGTACAGGCTAGGATCAATTCTTCAGTGGAGCAGATTTGGGGCTTTTATGGTTTAAATAGGACTTGGATATCATCTATGGCAATCCTTGAATTCAGTTAAGAATTCATCTGATGCAAGTTCTTTGTTTCCCCATGTCTGCTGCCTGCAGCTACAAGTAGCAGCAGAAAAGGATTTTTACTGGTATAGGTGGCAACAGAGCAACATCTAGTGCAGAAGCCTCCTGTCTGTGTAAGTGACATGGGGACAGGGAAAGTGCAGTCTGTGTTCCCTCCTGGGGTGCACCTGGGGAGGTCACCAATGTCTCTGTGTGTGCTCACTGTGGCTACTGTTGATGTCGGTACTTATCACACTACTTACACTAAGAGCCTGTATGGTGGAATACACAAAGTGGTATCAAAATGTGCAGGCATCCTCGTGAAAGTGTCATAACATTGGAGGAAAGGCTTGCAAGCAAAATTTAGTACAAGCATTTCTGTTCCAGTCTGGGGAAAGACTTGAAATCTCCATTGTCAGAAATAGTGGTACCATTCCATAGAAGTAGCACAAGTGTAGTGATACTGCCTGGAGTGTGCATAGGCTTCATATGCACATCTATATGAATGTATAATGTGTATATATACATTCATATGAATATTTATAAATATCTATATATGTTCAACTTTATTTTTGTCTTGTACTGTTCTACACTTAGAAAAACAAAAAAATTGATAGAAGATCACTGCCTTTGGAGTCTCATTTGCTCAGGTTTTAAAAAAAGTTATTTCATAATAATAAAAAGAAGATAAATATGATTATATCATAATAACAATAAGGTAAAAGTTATTTCAATTGTAAGTGAAGGCACTTGAGGGTGTAAGTGAACCACCTTTTCTTATTGTTTTTTCTGTCACAAGCAAATTGTTGCTTTGTACTAGTAGACGTTCCAGTTTTTTAACATCCAACAGACTGGCAGTGACAAGGGTATTGAAAATTTTTGATTAATGAAATATTGCTTTCTCAGGCTATTTGTCTAACATTAGGCAATGCTGTCTTGTTTCTATCCTTGCCTGATGGCCTGAAAAATTTATTGATTTGGAATTTCATTGTCTAGTGCCTTATGTCTCATGCCTAGTGGCTCCTATGCATTTCCATCATCTTTCTGGGACAGCTTAGATGACACCAGCTGAGTTTCCTAACATGGTTCTGAACATGGCTATTGTGTTTAAACTCAGCTGGTAACTAAGCACCACACAGCTCCTCACTCACTCCCCCCTCAGTGGCATGGGGTGAGAAAATTTGTGGGCCAAGATAAATACAGTTTAGTAACTTACAATCAACAATAACAATAATAATAAGGAAAAGAGGGAAAATAACGAAGACAGTTAAAAATAAAACCAAAGAAACACAAGTGATACAATTAAAACAGTTTCTCACCACTCATCACATGCCCAGCCAGGCCTTGAGCAGTGTCCCCCACCCTCCACCAACCTTCCCACTCAGCTTTCTTGCTGAGCACATCATCCTATGGATATGGAATACTGCTTTGGTCAGTTGAGGTCAGCTGTCCCAGCTGTGCTCCCTCCCAGCTTCTTGTTCCCCCCCCAGCCTGCTCACTAGTGGAACGATATGAGGAGCAGAAAAGGCCTTGACTCTGTCTAAGCCCTGCTCAGCAATAACAAAAACATCCCTGTGTTGTCAACCTGTTTTCAGTAAAAATCCAAAACACAGCCCTATGCTGGCTACTGTAAAGAAATTAACTGTATTGCAGCCCAAACCAGCACAATGGCCTTTTAAGCAATATGGATACTCCACACAGAAAGCAGAAATGCTGTGACTGTTGCCTCAATGAGCTTTAAGTTTTGATACTGTTGTGATTTCCTCCACAATCTCACCCAAATTCTTCAAAAGTACCATGGGCTTTGAACAGTTTATGATTGCATTATCATGTATCACTGTACTTCCCAGGTAAATGAACTTACCCACTACAGACAGTGAACAATTGTAACATGTGATACATAAGATTTAGCAAAAGCAAACACTTTGAGTGTAACAGCAAGATACTACAATGGTTTTGTGTAGCTCAGCCTTAGTTCTCAATTGCAACGTTTTTTCTCAAGACTGGGAATTTATACACTGAAATAACTCTGCTCTGGCTTCCTGATTTTTGGCAGTGTGGAGAAATTTACAGTGCTGTCAATGAGTGTAGGAGATTCTTATAATCTTTAAATGTGAAATATTTGTGCAAGCCTTCAAGTTTGTAAATGTGCACTTATTTTTCTCTCCTACATCCCTACTATCAAAATAGATATTAGACTATGTATTCTATATTGATAAATAAGCCCTGAAAATACAATTGCAATATGCCAGTTTTACACTAGTTAAGCATCTGATTCAGCAAATAAAGTAGAAAACATAGTCTAGAGGTAATATTCAGAATTATATTACTCTGCAGAGATATTTCTGAACAGATTTGTTTAACCTATTTTGTGTCTACAAACTTTGCATAAATATTCAAAGTCCTGGGAAGCTGGAAGGAAGAGTTAGAAGGGAGGCTTACCCAGCACAAAAGAAAAATGACATAAGAATTCCTCCTGTGCAGCCATTAGATACCAAAACCTCTCATGCAATAGTGATTTATTGTGGGAAAGAATAAGAAAGATCGTGTGTATAACTCAGAGTGTTAGCTGAGCTGTGGCTCAACTTCAAAGCCTTCACACTTCCTTCCCTCTACTTTTTACTTTATTCTACAGCTTCTTTTCCCAGTGAAAACTGCCTTTCTCCTTCATCTGTGTTTTACCCTGTCTTCTTGGGTACTTTAAAGATCCCTGATTATAGCACAGTTTTTGATCTTCTGTATTAGATTCTGTCTAATTATCAATGTCTTTCTTGGGACTGTTATAGATCTCCACTGTACTGGACTGAGAAGTGCTGAATTGCTTTCAGAGGGTGATCTTCATTGTCTTGAAACAACAGGGGGTCATATGGTAGTGTAGGCATTAGAAAAAAAATGCCAAAGAAAACAAACTTAAAAATTAAGCAAAATAAATAACACAGCTTCATGTAGTGACTTTGCCTCTGCAGATGGACTTGGCAGGATGCCCAAGCAATAATAGCCAAAAAGATTTTTCTAACATTTCTTAAGTCAAATGAACCAGCTACTGAAAGAAAATTGTTCACTTGTTAGAGAACAACATCAGAATATTAAAGTGGTTAATATCATGATAAACAAATACGATTTTTCCCCCATTTACATCTTAATAGACTTCAGTGACTTCAAGGTTAGCTTAGGGGAAATTTTTTTGTTGGGGGAGGAAGCAAGTTGAGAAAGACGCAAGGCCTTTTGGAGATGTGAGAGCATTTTCTGGTTTTTATCAGTGATTTTTAGCAAAGAACAAACTAATGAATGTGTAAGCATGCAACCATGACAACAGTGCAAGAAGAAAAAGCCTCATTACCCACAAAATTACTGAAATTACTGTTCTTATAGGTTTCAACTGAAGAGATGCTGTTTTCCCTCGACTCAGCTTCTGTTATTCGCCCAGACTGTGGACCTTTTATAACTTTTTTTCACTTTTCTAATAAACACTTAACCAAGGAGCTATGCCCATCTTGAAACTCACATGTGGGGTTGCAAGGAGTAGACACCTCCCTGTGGAAACTTCAGTTGTTCAGCTACTAATCCTGGGTTTTGTCACCATCTGCAAAGCTCACTCAGGATGCTGTGCCAAACTAGGAACCATGCTGATGTTGGTTCACCATTATTAATTGCCAGCCTAGCTTGGTGGAATGGTAATGATGCCGTTTGGTTTCTGCCTTTTTTCTTTTATATGTTCTCTGTACTCTCTGCACATATTTTTGTAGCTCTGTAGCCTACTATATTAATAGCTAGTTTTTCCAGTACCTTTCCATAGCCTTTCCCTAAGCAGAAAGACAAAACAAATTCCAGAGCTCCAAGCCCCAGGGGGTGCAAGGCCCTGTCCTATCTCGGTTCTTCCTGGGAACCAAGGCCGAGAACAACTCTGAGGTACATTTTCATAAACAAAGCACAGCCAGTGCTGAGAGGGGGCTCCAGGGAAGGCTGGACCTGAGGGGAATCTGAATCACCACTTGTTCTCCTTATTGGTGCCTCTTAATCAATTATGCTAATTTCCTAAAAGCTATAAATATGTACTACCCCTGGAGGGGCTCGGGCTCTTTATGGACACCTTCCATAACTGGTTCTTGAAGACCTTTTAAAATAAAGATCCCCTTTTATATTACCTCCTTGCTAAAATGATCTCGAAGTTTCTTTTCCAGGCTGGGGGAAAAGGCAACAGTTATTTGGCACACCCAGAAGGGACACGAGAACCTGGTACCCTTCCTCTGGACCGAAAACATCCTGCAAGGAATTCCTTTCTGACAGCAATCTAAAGAATTCTCTGCCACGGGCCTGAGGTCGAGACACCATGGTTCCAAGATCCCACAGGAGGTAGTATAAAGGTGGTTCTTTTCGTTGTGTAGTGTGTAGTTTGTATGTGTGTGTATTGTTTATGTATTGTGTATCCGTTTAAAGTCAGTAATTGTTAGCGATCCCAGGACAACCTGGCGTGGTGGTGAGAAAATTTGCTTTTGAAATCATTTCTCCAAGTTTTTCCTGTTGCCGATTTTCCAACCGGCCCCAGAGATCGGCTGGTGGGGAGGAGGCGGGTGTGATCCTCGCTGAGATTGTCTTCACTGGTAGGTGGAAAGTGTAAATCAAGAAAAGCAAAGTTTATTTATGTTTAGTACATGCGAGTTTTGAATTGAAAGCTGGCCTGGAGACATCTGGGCATGGAGCGGCCGGGGGAGGCCTGGTCTGCTTCTTGGTAGGAGGTGGGGGATGGGCCCCGCTTCCTACAGGTTTGTGGAGCGGCTGAGTGTCCAGCCTGCCCCTTGGTGGGAGGCTGGGGAGAGATTCCCACTTCCTACAGGTTTGTGGAGCGGCTGGGTGCCCAGCCTGCTCCTTGGTGGGAAGCTGGGGAGAGATTCCCACCTCCTACAGGTTTGTGGAGCGGCTGGGTGCCCAGCCTGCTCCTTGGTGGGAAGCTGGGGGAGAGATTCCCACTCTGGTTTGTGGAGCCGCTGGGTGCCCAGGCCTGCTCCTTTGGTGGGAGGCGAGTGAGAAATCCTCGCTTCCTACAGGTTCATAGAGAGGCTGGGTGTCCAGCCTGCTCCCCAGTGGGAGGCGAGGGGAGAGATCCCCTCGGCCCAGCAAGTTTTGTGGAACGGCCGAGAAAGCTCGGTTCGCACCCATCAGGGGCGCGCGAAGGAGAAGCCCCCACTTTCTATGTTCCATCTGTAAAAAGTTCTTCCAAGATTTTAAGGCAAGGGCGACTCCCGGACTTCCGGGACGGCTCCGCGAGCAGGGCGGTCACTCCCCCGTGACAGAAGCGGGGCACCAGCCGCTCTGAGAGGGGCGGAGGTGATTCCTGCCATTGCCCTGGTCACGGCCGGGGGATGCGCGGGGGAGCGGTCCCAGGAAGCGAACCGGGACCTGGGGCTGCCGCTGCGCTGCTTCGGCCCTGCTCTGGCGGAGGCGGGGCCGCCGCTGCGCGGCCACGGCCCGGCTCACTCGCTGCTCCTGGGCCCCGCCCGCACCGGCCCAGAGCGGGCCGGGAGTGTGAGATCTAAGAGCAGGAACGGCCCCATCGCACTTTCCACAGTAACGAGCTTGTTTTAAGGACACCCGAGAGCCGCTGTGAGCAGCAGCACGGGCCGAGCGCGGGCGAGCCGGGGGTGCCCCTGGGCGGGGGTGCCCGCATGCCGCGCCCGTCCCCGGCCGTGCGAGGGCAGCGAGCGCTCTTTGTCTGCTCTGGTAAGCACTCAAAAGGGAAACACCGAGCCCAAAGAACAAGAAGCCGTTTTTAGGCTCCCTTAAACCATGCTATAAGTAAGCAGAGTCCTGTGTTAACAAATATCTTAGAATGGTTTACTGAGTTAAATTTGTAAAAGACCTTCTCCTGTATCCTTGTGAGTAAAAAAGACCAAGGACTCTTTACTATTATGTAAAATAATCCTGAAACTGGAGAACTAGGGCAGTCAGCAACTGAAAATTGCTGCATCCAACCAGCAGCCAAGAATTGATACATCCAACAGTTGCATGCAACCCACTGTAAGTTTGTTCTGTGAACATAGAAGACATGGACCCTATGCCATGCTACTGAAACTGGATAATGTTATTCTGAAAACGTTTGCTGTCAATCCTAGTATGTCTGTTCCCAGCACTAACTGATAATGTATTTAAGTCTGACTGTTTGCAGACCATGGAAGAAGCCTATTCCAGCAGAGCAGACCTGAAAGATGTGCCAGCCTGGGAGCTGTATGCAGATGAGAGCAGCTTCATGCGAGATGGCAAACAAAAGACAGGTTATGCAGTAACAACCACGAACCAGGTAACCATGAGAAAAGTGTTACCATCAAATGTACCATCACAAAAAGCTGAACTGATTATATCAATGAAAGATCTAGAACTGAGCAAAGTCATCTAGAAGGAAGGAAGACTAGCAACTATTCAAGCCTAGAGACTGAGTCTATGTTGAATGAAGGGACAGTAATCTTACGAGCTAAGTAAAAAGAGTCATTCCAAGTCCTGACTACCCTCACCAAATCCAAAGCTGCTGGCAGAGAGCCTTGAATTCACTGCTCCAGAGTTAAGAAGACGCCTGCTCCATAGACAGCCAGAAAACAGAGCCTGATACAAATTGAGATGATATGATTTAAACTGTTCTTTTGTACCCTCCTTATCTGGTACAGTTGGTAACTGCGGGATTCAAATTTGGTCCTGTAAAATTTGTATGTAACTCTAGTCCAAAAATGTATCCCAAAAGCTCTTCATAAGGACAACTTGTCAAAGTTGAGAATCTGCCTGGTAAGTTTTGCCCCAAGATAAAGATTGGCCTGTGCCCATGGAGCTGTGATTCCAAAATGTAATGTTTAATCATCATATTAAAGGCTCAAGTTGACAAAACAAAATAGCTCTTAATTTCCTACTAGCCACTAAAATCATTAACAACACCTAGTTGTTGTTCTTAAGTGCAAAATCTGAATGAAAAATTTTTTTAGAAATTTGCTTGAAATTTGAAAGCAAACTCAAATTCTACACCAAGTAACTCTCAAAAGAGCTTACTGAACCTTGAATATCATCAGTACACTCACTTCATGGTTACCAAACTGAACCTAGATAAAAGAAATGTTCATAGTAACTGTAGTTATAATTAGCATCTGTGTAACAACTAGTGGGATAGCCAGCTGTATAAACCAGAGGTATGGTTGAATGCAGAGTAGAGACTAGACAAGACAGAGTCTTGTTAGTCTCTAAAAAAGGGGGGAATGATGCCGTTTGGTTTCTGCCTTTTTTCTTTTATATGTTCTCTGTACTCTCTGCCCATATTTTTGTAGCCTGTAGCCTACTATATTAGCCAGCTGGGTTTTTCCAGTACCTTCCAAGCCTTCCTAAGTAGAAAGACAAAAACAAATTCCAGAGCTCCAAGCCTCCTAGGGGGTGCAAGGCCCCGTCCCCATCCTCGGCCCTTCCTGGGAACCAAGGCCGAGAACAACTCTGAGGTACTTTCAAACAAAGTACAGCCAGTAAGCTGAGAGTGGGGGGCTCCAGGAAGGCTGGACCTGAGGGGGAATTGAATCACCACTTGTTCTCCTTATTGGTGCTCTTAATCAATTATGCTAATTTCCTAAAAGCTATAAATATGTACTCACCCCTGGAGGGGCCGGGGCTTTTATGGACACCTTTCCATAACTGCTCCTGAAGACCTTAAAAATAAAGATCCCCTTTTATATTACCTCCTTGCTAAAATGATCTCGAGTTTCTTTTCCAGGCTGGGGGAAAAGGCAACAGTTTTGGGTAAGTCTGCATGGTGACATGATGTCTGTGTTGCACTACAGGTATGTGCTTTGACACAAGTACGCCATGCTTACTAACCACTTCCCAGAATGTATGTGGAACCCAGTACTAAAAGCAGTATTTGTAGATAATTCTATGAGAATACATTCCAGAGAAAATCTGTCTTCTGCCTTTTTTTTTCCCCCCTTGTCTTTTCTTCCTACTTGTCTTTCCTCTCTATCTCCACTCCATCTCCACATTTTCATTCAGCTGCACTGATGTTATCAGCCTTTGGTATACCTTCATCCCATTCTAGTCTAATAATTCTCTGGCTGCCTGTACTCTACATCTGTGAGCTGAATTAAGCATGTTATCTTCCAGGCCATAATTCAAAACCTTAAATAAATCTCTGAGTAATGGTGATCCCTGAGGTAAATCACTGTCCTGGTCTCTACAGGATAACACACTGTCATTTAGCATTAGACTTTGTTTACTGTATTGAACTGTTCCTCATTTGTACCTTAAAAATCTGATCCTTCAGACACCAGCTGTCAGTAATGAGAGTTAAGACATTTAGCCCATTCCTGGTCATCTCAGTAGCTTCATGTCTTTCCTGTAAATGGTTGCCAAAAGAAAAGGTTAAGAGTTGCACAGTAATAAGGTCATAAGACACATAAGGACAGCAATACAAAGGGGAGGAGAACAATAGCAAGGGCAACTGGGATAGATGAAACAGCAAAAGTTTGCTTGAGAGAATAACATTAGTGGCAATGACATCAAGAGGAAATGGGAAACAGTTATGAGAAGAGGAAAAGAGATCATTAGAAGAAAAAGACAGTGTTGGGCATAGAAAAGAATCTAGTACAATGTTTAATTAAACCTAGGTTACACATCTAGTCAAGACACTTCTTTAAAAGAAAAAAAATGTTTAGGTATCTGCATTTCACAGCTGACTTTTTTCCAGTTAAAATTAAATCAAATAAACAAAACAACAATGACACCATCAACAAAAATCTCTTGTATTACTGTTTTGCCTTATAGGTTCTAAATTACAGAGGTTCAATAGATCTCAAATGCAAGAGTACCACTGTATTTTCCCACAGGCCTGAGCTGGGGTTGTGATTGCTTAATATAGATAGTGTAATATTGTGAACTGCATTAAAGATATCTTAGGATGGGCATTTAAGGAGAAGTTTGTGTAATAGCATTTGTCACTGCATTCTTCAATATTAAATAAGAGGTATATTTCTAGTTATTATGCCATAGTTCTCTCTTGAGATGTAAATCAAGTGAAGTTTCAGTTTAAATAAATCTTCTCCAAAACCTCTAAGGGCTCCTCTGTACCTCCCATACTCCTCCCAATTCCATTGCATTCTTGATTACCCTCCAAAACCTATTCATTTATGCTGATTGTTAAATATCCTTTCCCCATTTACACTAAGTACCTCATTATCAGCCTTATCACAGCAGGACCATTTTTGCTGTCCTTTGCTTTGCTTTCATATTAACATCCCTCCTCTCCTCTGACCACTGACCTTCACCTCCTCCAATGACTCTGATCTCTTTTCTACTGTTGAAAGCTCCTTCCATGTTTATTGCTACCTGATGTAATTTTCATTGGATTTTGCTAAACCTCTGCTAGGTGTCAGGTGAACCTGAAGATTTCCTATTAGTGAATCTTTAAAAGTTCCTGAGTCCTTCTGCAGTGTATTTTGACTTGGAAACAGTGAGAAAACTTGAGGAATTTTCTAGTTTTTTATAATATTTTGATAAGATTTGGAATGAAAAATCTTGAGAGGGGAAAACTACAGGAAAATAAGATGAAAGTTCCAAGGCAAAGAAGTGAAAGCAGGAGGACTTTTACTTAATTGACTTTTTTTTTTTAAATTTTATTTTTCTATCTTTTCTTTTTTCGTGTCCTCTCAGTTTTCCTCCCGCATTCTTTTCCCTGCCATAGAAAGTCTGAATGAAGTAATGTATCATCATTTGGTAGGTCACAAGGGTGGGAATCCAGATTCTATCAGGTTGTAAGTATACTGAGCTACTCCCAGAAGTGAACAACACGATTTCCCTAACATGCAGTTACAGCAAAGGGCTTTAGGGACATTTCTGTGGGATGTAATGATAACTTTCTCTTCCAAATATCTCTGAAGTTTTAAGCAGTCTTGAAAAATTAAGGATGGTTTTGTTTAGGAACAAAAATATAGAAGATTTTTTTTCTGCTTCCATTTCCCTGTCTCTGGACAGAAAACAGGAGAACAACTGAAATTTTTCTATGACTGAGGCAGTGGAACTGGAGACACAGGGAACTCCTAAACCCACAGGATATGCAACAGACTGACATGTCCAAGCTGGGTGCTCCTACCCTCCAGCTCTCAAGGATGGAGTGGGAACTGGATGGTGCAGGAAAGCAGTTTTGCTCACCCTCATAATGAGAATGGAAATGAAAGAGCTTTTCTTAATCCTTTCACCTGAATAGGGACTGGCAACAGTTTTGCTTTATATTTTTATGCTCCTACCAGTGCATGAAAGTCCCTTTACTCCTCTGTTCTGCTTAAATCAAGAAGCCAGACAAAGGTCACCAGTTTTATGAACTGTATCACTCTTAGAGGGCAGACCTCTTAGGTAAAAAAAAAAAATTGAAAGCCAACAGGTGAAAATAATCAAGATTTAAATCCTCTCTTAATGTGGTAAATTCTGTGGGTCAAGGTAAGGCAGCACTGAAATGGGCAGGCGTGGAAGCTCACATTTCCCCAGGGTGTGACTAATGCAACTCTAAAACAACACACATGATCCCAAAGTATTAAAGCACTCATAAAGAACACTCCTCTGAGTATATGAATTTTGTGTGAAGTGTGTGTCTACTTTATGGGATGTTGTTTCTTAGTCAGACTGCCTCAGCATGGAATATCCTGGTGCTAATGCACCTCTCTCTTTCCTTTTCTCTGTTTTGCAATACAAGTTAAATAATGTTACTGGATCATCCCCTAGCATTTTTAGAACTATGGGACAATATTTTTATTCAGTTGTTTTTTTTCCCTGGAAATAATGGAAAAAATTGTCTGAGTGCTCTTTATTTAAGTCTATCTGAGCACTCATACAATACAGCAATGTACTGCACAATAAATAAGTTTGTGACAGGAACATGTGGTACTTTTCTGTCTCTAGATAGGTGGACACTGGTTAATTGCCATGATATTTCTCAAGAACTTGTAATTACCAGCCAGATTTGTTTCTGACCCATGCACTGATGTTCCAGGTTTTCCTTTCAGGTACAAGAAGTTGTGCCTTTGAATTAAACAGAGTTAGCAGTGTGTGCATTAAATTCAAACAGCAATCCTTCACATTTGAACTAAAAGAGAGAGTACACAGATTGGTGGGAATTTTGTGTATCAAGGAAATAAAAAAAAAGAAAAAAAAGGAAAAAACCAAAGCTTGGCCTTGCTGTATAAAATTCCACTTCAAAAAAGAAAACCCAGAAAGTGAGCAGTTTGTTTCAATCAAGCGGAAAGTCAACAGAGACTCTTGAACTTTTCCTGTTTTTGTTGTGTCTAATGTCCAGCAATTTCTTGAGCCTAATAGTCAGTTTCTCAGGGTTACATTAATACTTCAAAGAATTTGACCAAGCCACAACTGAAAAATGGATTTTCCTTTTGAAAGTGTTGATGGCAAGTTTGATTAAAACCTTTTATTCCTCACAAACAACTTCTGCAGTTAAATAAGCCTTTATTTTAGACTTGTTTAAATTATTAAAGTCTCATCTCACCTGTTTGTTTACTGGAACCATTTCTTTGCAAATGTTTGATAGAAAAGGGAGTCTGAGATGCTTAAGGGCAAGAAAACATCCGTAGCATGAAAACTTCTGCATCTTCTCATCTATTTTTTTGAGCTGAACATTTACAAGATGTTTAAAGGAAGACAGGATCCTTCTTGTCTGTAACATTTTTGTAGAACTACTAGTGCTGGAGATTGTTCTTACATAATGAATGTAAGATGATTCACTTCTAGCATGTCTTCTCTGGGCAAGATTGGGGTTTTAGACCTGTCTCTGGACTTTCCTTTGCATACTCTAACTCCTTATTGCCTAAATATGTAAATATAAGACTCCAGTACTTCTCAAGGCATTAAGTTCTGCCTGCTGGGAAAATTTAGTAGCTGAAATGTGAACTATGATAGAAATTATATTGAAAAAAGCTTGTGAAATTGAATACCACAGTACTAAAACATTTCTCATAGCTTGTCTTATTCCAAAAATGTGGGGAGAAAGAAAAAGAAAGAAAGAAAGAAAGAAAGAAAGAAAGAAAGAAAGAAAGAAAGAAAGAAAGAGAGAGAGAGAAAGAAAGAAAGAAAGAAAGAAAGAAAGAAAGAAAGAAAGAAAGAAAGAAAGAAAGAAAGAAAGAAAAGCTAATTTAACCTGTAATTTACTGTGTATCTGAATAAACATTGTGTTGCCACGAGGAACAAAACAGTAGGAGAGTGAGAAGTGATGACTGTGGTGATGGGAAGTGAGGACTATTTTATTCAGTGGAAATGCTGGCTGAAAATGACAGTTGAATTACAGTGTAGCTTTATTCTGGTTTGGATATTGGCTGTCCTCCCACAGTCACTGTAAATTTGGAATAATAAAACTCTGTATCAACATATGCTAGCTAATTTAACAGAAGTGTGTGCATATATCCGCTTCTGATCTAGGTAAACTAAAACTCTATGTGACCTGGCAATGCACAGGGCTGATACAGGTGGTTTTGCAGCCTCAAACTTTCTTTATAATGTGTGTTCAGAGATCAGGAGTTTCAACCACACATTTGATATTTGGCACTGGTCTCTGTCCCTCTGCATGCACTGGGCATTGGATGAGCTGAGCATCCTACCTGCAGTTTTGTCTAGAATCCCATGCTGTCACTCTAGACCCCCTTCATCCATTGGTGTGTTAATGACAAGTGATACACAGAACAAATATAGAGCATAAATGTTGAAGTTCAGTTTTTCTTATGCAGATATTTGTCACAAAATCATTCCTTTGGAAGAAGATTTGGATTCCATCTTTAAAGTATCGTGGCAAAACTTTTTTATACTAAGATAGTATATAGCTGGCTTAATTTCAAATGCTAATTCCATTTTATTTAAGATCTTGTCAAGCTAATTCTTTGAGTAAATTACAGTGAGTAAAGGAGAAATGTAAAATTTAAATCTAAGTATCCATGTAATAATAGAGCTGTCAGAATGATTGGTTTATGAAAGCAAGCAGTCTTCCTGACATTCCTAGACGTACCATTCACTTTGTTTAGAGTTTTCTTTCTCATTCTTGTGTCATTACATGATTTCTGCAATCCTGGGAAAAAAGACCTAGTTTTTTTTCTGAAGAACAAGCACTTTAAACCCCTCATACCTTATAAAATGGATATAAATATATGTCTGGTGACAAATAGCTTTGGGGTATTTAAATCATATTTACTGCTTAAATTTAAATACATTCTTGTGATCTAGCACTCTGCTGACCTCTGGATAGAAAATACCTCTGTCTGAATACACCTTATTCCCAATATTGTGAACAATCACTTTGCTGTTTCTTACAATTTTGCTTTCACCATATTGCTCTACTTTGATTTCCTCCTATTTTTCATCCTGACATACACACATACTAATGGTTGTTAATATCCTTTCTAGAAACTGATTCTTGGTTACATTGCTCTTCAGGTAATAGCTAGGGGTAGGCAGGCATGGGACCATAAAAATACAATCTTTAATCTTAAGGACTTCCTGTTCAGGAAGGACTAAGTGCAGACCAAATGGCACCAAGCAAACAATGTGACCTGCTCTGACTTTTAATGTGAATAAACAAGTCTGATTAAGAGTTATTCACTGCTAGATATTCTCAGCAATTCTGAAAGAAAAATAGTAGCTCTGCTAATACTAAAATGTCACTTGTTTCCAGTAGAATTAAATACGCTCTGTTCACTGGAGAACTGGAGTGTTGAATTTCCTTTCCTTGGTTAAAGGAGCAGAGTAATACCTTCCCACTCCCTGACACTTGCACCTCATGCTCTGTCTCTCTGACAGTTCCAGATGCACAAGCAGCAGCACATTGCTGTCAGCTTCTATTATTAGACACACTCACAGAGCCAGAGTACTACTGCAACCATTTTGGGATGACCCTCCTTTGGAAGATCCTCCTCCAGAAGTGGCATTTGAAGAGCTGCATCTTTAAACTTCAAGCCAATTTTTTTTTTTGAGTCACTGAACTTTGCCACATATAATGCTGGCTGTTTTGTTTGGAAATCAGCTGAAGACATTAGGTCTCGCTCCTGATGCTCTGTTGAGGTGAGGAGCACCTGTTTTTTTGGCAAGGGAAAGCTGGTCTGGGTAGCATGAGGAGAAATCTCTACTTTCGTCCTGAATAATGCATAGGTTGCCTTAATTTCTACTACTAAAAATATGAATTCCTGTTGTATGATTATGGTATTTTAAGAGTTTTTTTTTTAACCCAGGTTTTCAAAGGAAGCAGTAAAATGTGGACAAACCTTTATCACAATACAGTTTTCTTGCCTCACTGACAGTTAAGGTTAGGTAGAATATTAAAAAATAATTTGATCCCATAGTTTAATTTTATAGAGCTGTCTTTCTAGCCAACTGCTGGTTAACCCATCAATTACAAACTTAATTTGCTCAGCATTTACCTAAAACATTTAAATCCATAAATCCATTTCTTTTATTTGAACAGTCTTTTTCTTTATCTTCAGGATAAAGAAAAAAATTTCTTTTCCCTTTTTAGCTCAAGTCTCTCCTGACAATGTGACATATCTTGGAAATATGGTGAAACTATATTTTTTATACATAGATTATTAAGATCTGTTCTACCCCCCGCTCCCACTTTTTTATTGTAAATTACAGGGCTCATCAGTTCAAAGAATTTCTGACATTCCTCTGTGCAAGGGTTATGCCAGTGTTATTGCTTAGCTATCTCGCCATATTTCAGGGTACAAAATAAGCATGAAGGCAGTTACTTTTCAGCCTGCAATGGATTTTGTTCAAAAATAAAATCAACTCTTTTTCAACAAAAGAAAATCACAACAAATCCACCTAAGAAACTAAAAAAAGTAAAGTCCTCAGAACTAAAGTTCGGTAGAAGACATTAAGGCTGCTAAAATATATGCCAATTTGCAGGCATATTGCAGGTTTGCTTTTGGTCATTCAGGGCTGCACACACACTTCTCAAAGCAGAACTGGATTCATAGTTGCTTTGAATTCCCTTGGTTTTTAAGGGATTAAATGGAACCTAGGCTGCCACAAAAATGGAGGCCAAATACCCCTGCTTTCAACCATTTGTACAGCATGGACCACTAGATTTTGTAATAATTTTGTTTTCTTTTTTTGAAAGACCTAAACCTGAATACTGTCAGGTAAATGCACAGTCCATATGTACCATAGTTTCAACGGTAATAGACATCATTTCAGGGACTTAAATACAATCTCTGATTTTACATTTCACTAATTTTAAATATTCTCAGGATTGCTAGGCACTTTCAAATCTGATTAGTACCTGAGGGAAGTGGAAGGTTGTTAGTAGAAACAAGGACAAAAAATGCTTAACTTAGCTTTCAAAATTAGGCTCCCATTACTGTTATTTGAGCTGCTTTTTTCTTTTTTTTTTTTTTTCCTCTCCTGTGTGTTTCGTGTTAGACAAACCTGGCTTCTTTTAAAAATAGACTGTCCTTTTTCAAGTGTCCCTTGATACACTGAAAGTAGCTTCCTCTCAATTTGGGAAAGCCAGGACAAGACTTACCAGAAAAGAGTAAGGCTGTGTGTTTTCTTATTTGGTTGGTTTTTGTGAGTTTTTGTTTGTTTTAAATTTTTTCTTTCCTTCTTACAGATAGCTTGCTGTAAACAAGAGGCAACTGCAATGCCTCTGATTGGGAACAGCTATTCACAGGGCAGAATAGATTTGGGCAAACTTAACAAGATTCAAGGCAGTTTTAAGACTTTGAAATTAACTCAGTGGATGAGTTTTACTTCACATAAACAGAAGAAATCTTCCCTATGCAAACCACTGATACTTTAGAGAAACAGGAAGCAATTTTCACAGCTCATTCACACAACCAATGAAATGTGAAATAGGTTCCATGGTTAGGTGAGAATCCTGGATGTTCCCTCTATCTCTGGGTAAGGCAATCTTCTTTCCAGGGTATTAGGGTAAGGAGATAAACAGAGAGGAAAAAGTATTTATTAAGACTAATGTTACTGTCTGAATAATAGAGGGAAAACGAAGGATTACTCAGGGTCTATATTCTTATTTACATCTAAAAAGTGTTACTGAACAGCTGTATTGCCAAACAAGCAAAGCAATTGGTTTTTTTCATCCAGAATCTGAAGAAGTAATTTGATGTAAAATCAGTGGACATAGATATAGCATAGAAGATTATAGCAGTTATCACCTTCTGTATAGGAGAGATAATCAGAAGACTATAAAACTTCATGCAAAAACAGAGGTTGTTGTTAGTGCCATTACAACATATAAATAAGGTGGAAAAATACATCTCTTCATATCAGAATTTCATTGACTTAAATGAGGCAATACAAACCATACAAATGCACAGAACAATCACAGGATGAAAGCTAATTAAATTTTAAAAATTGTTCCCCCCACCCCCCACCCTTATAGTCAGTTTGATTGACACTTAATAGTTAAGCCAGTCCATTTGTTTCTTAAGAGTGAAGTTCCCACAGCAAAAAAAACCCACAACACAATAGTCTGTGCTGGAGTCTTGTGGGCAAGTGCAGCAAGCATGGAGTAGCTCTGATGAGTCTATTGAAAAAGCAGCTGTTTCTGCCTTCACTTCTGACCTGGTAGTGCACTCCAGTTATAGCTGTGTTCAACACCCTTTCACTCCTTACTCAGGGCTGCTTGTCATTCAGTGGGACAGAAACAAAATCTTTACATTGGTTTTAAACTACTTCAAGAAGCAGATGCAGCAATTACCTTTAAAAGCAATAGCTAGATGGACCCTGAATGGTGGCCGGTTTTTATTATTGCTGTCTGTCCAGGGAGCACTTTTATTGCTAGCAGTCAGTGTTAGAGGTTCAATAGCAGTTGATCATTTTTGCTTCAGGCTTTTGTGTGTCCATATGGCTGTGTGTGGAGAGTGCAAAGACATTTTGGGTTTGTGTGGCAAGGTTTTGGTAGTGGGGGGCTGCAGGGGTGGCTACTGTGATAAGCTGCCAGAAGTTTTCCCCATGTCTAATGGAGCCAGTGCCAGCCAGCCCCAGGATGGACCTGCCTCTGGCCAAGTCCAAGCCCATCAGCAATGGTTGTAGTGCCTCTGGAGTAACAGATTTAACAAGGGAGAAAAAAACTGTGCAACAGCAACTGCAGCTGGAAAAATAAGTGAGAATATGTGAGAGACAATTCTGCAGATACCAAGGCCATCAAAGAGGAAGGGGGAGGAGCTACTCCAGATGTTGGAACTGAAATTCCTCTGCAGCCTGTGGTGAAGACCATGGAGAGGCAGCTCTGGCCCTGCAGCTGATGAAGGTTCTCTGTGGAGCATATACTCAGCCTGTGGAGTGTGTCAGAGCAGGTGGAAGCCCAGAGGAAGCTGTGACTACCGTGGAAAGCCTGTGATGCAGCAGACTCCTGGCAGGAAGAGAAGAGCCTGCACTGGAGCAGGTTTGCTGACAGGACTCATGACCCTCATGTTGCCCACACAGGAACAGCCTGTTCCTGAAGGACTGCACATTGTGGTATGGACACCCACAGGAGTTCATGAAGGACTGCAGTCCATGGGAAGAACTGAAGTTGGAGACATTTGTGGAGAACTGCCTTCCATGGGACAGACCTTACTTTGGAGCAGGGGAAGAGTGTGAGGGGCCCTCCCCCTGAGGAGAAAGGAGTGGCAGAGACAATGTGTGATGAACTGACCAAAGTCCCCATTCTCTGTCCCCCTGTGCTTCTGGGGAAAAGGAGGTAGAGAAAATCAGGAGTGAAATTGAGGCTGGGAAGAAGGGGGTGATAGGTTTGGTAGGCACCTGGTGTCTAGTCAAGCTCAACCCTTGACAAAAGAACAAATTTTGCTACTGAATAAGTAGTTTTTGTCTTGTGTTTTAATTCTACATTACGGTCCATTGTGTGCATACCGCAAAATGAGAAAACAATGTGATTAATCCATAAATGGTAGCCAAACTGAAGGAGTGCCTCAATCAAATACTACATCTCTGGACTCAAAATTATTAACATGGCAATTATAGAAGGTCTACAGAATTGCTGACGCAAATGGCTTGGGAAATAATGTATAGTTGCAAATAATAAAATGATCCCAAGGAGTTACACAAAGGGTGGTGCAGATTTTTTCACTTGTTAAATTTGTATAGACAATTGTTAGAGCTCAAAATGATGGGGTTATAAAAGTAGGACAGGTATTAACAAGTGTACAACAATTTTCCTTTAGCAATATAGCTATTACAGGGTTTTAAGTAGTCAAGTATTCACTGAAGATACAGCATACTCACTTTAAGCTATGATTTCTTTTGGAAGTTTTCATAGGTAAAAAATTGCCATGTTCAGGATCCATATATTCTCAGATTCAAACATTTTGACTGTTAGTTTTTCAAGTGGCAGTAAGCACCTAAGGACTAAAAGATTCAGAACTATTGATATTAAACACCGAATAAATTTGGTGGTAATTAAGATCCATGTAATTAGATTAATTTAAGTAAGATTTCTCAGGTATGAAAAAGGCTGTATGTGTTGTACTATAATTAGCTTTGTCAACGCTCATTGCTAAGAACTATGATACATCTTTTTTTTTAACAGAAAAGTTTTGGATGGGTTTATAGAATTTTTATGTAAAAGGCAGTTGCTTTGTTGTGGAGTCTTATGCAAGACTTACCTGCTAAAATATTGTGAGTGATGTGTTATTAATCAAAGCCCAGTTCTCTAGGAACTTCCAGGAACAAAAATCCAAACCAAAGTCTCAAACTATGCTATCTCTTTTTTTTTTTCTGTGACTGATCTTATAAACAGCAACTCATAAAATAAATACTTCAAATAACTGATCATCTCAATTTTATTGTTTTCCTTATTTACCTTTAGCTGCAATCTAAAATAAAGTGACATATGCTGTAAAGGTGATCAGTCAAGAGCAACTCAATAATGTGTCAGTGTTGAAACAATAATGACAAATGGTTATTTCTGGAAGCACATTACCTTGCAGATATTCAAACCAGCCACAGGCATAGCATTATCTTGAGTCACCTGTGACTGTAGAAGGGATCTCTTTATAAAAAGAAAACCATCTTTTTCTTTTAGGAAATAGTAGTTTTGAGAATGAACTTCTCAGAAAATAATTTAATGAGGAACAGATGGGATCTCCCCAGTTATGTACTGAATCTTTATACATACTACTTAAATTGCATATTACTTTACTCCCTCAGAAATTCTGCTTCTTGAATTGAAATCTTCAGATCAGTCCAGTCTGGTGAAACAGTGGTGTAAGAAGGAACTGAGAGCAAGCTGTGAAGATTCAGGGATTGCAAAGCTGTTAGAGGGAAAGAATCTTGTGGGGTATACTTTTCCATATGGAGGTGTAACATGCATTTGTGACTGAATCAAGGTATCTTTACAAATAACCGAGTTTCTAGATGTTAAAATACAGTAGTTGGCTTTGCAATATAGTGAAAGACAAATAATTTGATAGTGCTCTACATATTGCACATATTTAAAGAGGCTGAACCAGAGACACCAGTCTGTGTTCTCCACCAGTGTTGTCCAAATCCCAAATAAGGCGTAGGATTTTAGACCAAAGAACACTTTTTAAAAAAATCTTTGAATTATATTTGTCACAGTGATGTGTAGTAGGCATTGCTTACTAAGAGGGATACCTTTAATCAGCATTAAATAAACATTAAATTTGCAGTGCTAAAATTTTCTGTAGTAGAGTCACTGAAAGCATATGTGAAGAGTGAGGGAAGATTTTCTGAGCTATGAATGGCTTGGTGCTGAATTATTCTTTTGAGTTCCTGGGAGTTAGACTGAGAAATATTTTCCCCCTGTAAATTACTCCCAGTTTCCAAAATTTTGCATTTTTCAGGAGGTGATGCCAAGCAGTAAGTTTCCATAGTTTATTTGGTTTAATGTGTAACTTACTGCATTTTGTAATGAAAGAGTGTACTTGAGCTCTGAGTTTAAATAACTACTTTTGCAAGTAGATACAAACTTGCATTATAATTAACCCATGACAAAGTCAAGAAGTAGAAATTATTGATAGAACCATGATTTTCAGTGTTTCGAAAATCAGGACCCTGCTGTTTAGCTGATAGATATAAGAGAGGACTGATTTCTTTTTAAAGAAGCTGTATTACTTTAAATAGCTAGAGGTCTGGTCTGTGGGGATTTTTTGTATTGTAATAATGTCTGTCAGCTCAAGCAACTTCCAGTTGTGTGAGAACAGCCCAAAACAATTAGTTATACAATGTTCCTGCCTTGAAAGTCTGTGCATCTAGATAAGCAAGAAAGTTTTAAAAAATACAAAAACCAGGCATCTGGATTTTGCAACCACTGGAGTACAGGCTGCGGCTATGCTAAGAAAATGAAATTCTCATTATAAAAAGGTAATTTTGGAAGCTAATAAATCAGATTTTTTTTCCTTTGAGGTTGTTCTCAATGGTATATTCATTTCTCTGTAACATGCAGCTCTACTTCTTTCCTCTCAGAAATTACATTGGCAAGATGACCCTTTCCTCTCCTGTGGAGCTTGACTGACAGCCTGCTGCCAAAGAGGGAAAATTATTTTCAAAGTCCGACCTAAGTAAAACCATTTCTTGAACTCTCACTGGACTTTTGTTGCTTCAGGTGTTACAGGAAAAGCAAATCAACTCAACTTCTCTGGTTCTTAATAAGAGTATTATTAAGATCCCTGAGCATAGCTGATACTGCTCTTCCAAACAAACCGAGGAACTCCATTCATTTATTGATGCGCTCTCCATGTAGGGATTATGTTTCACTTTGTTTGAAGGACCTGAGAGCCCTTATTATTTTTGTTTGCAGAAACACTGTGGTGCACATGAAAGGGACACAGAGGAAAAAAACTTTTTTTTTTTGTTGGGAGGAGAATGTCTGGCAGTTGATTGCCTCTTTTTTTTTTTTTCTTTTTCATTTGAAAAAGCTTCTTGGATGATTGATTTCTGATTTAGATTACCACATCCTCCCTGTTGTTCCCTGCTCTGTTTACTGAAATTTTCTAGCTGCCTTGCTCAGCTGACATTCAGGATATTGATAAGGTTAAAGATAATGACTGAGTTGCTTTAGAGGCCAGGTAGAACTCTGAGTCTATCTTATTTTGATATAGTCTTTCATTTCTGTCATCCAGTAAAGACAAATATTTACTTAGAATTAGAAAAAAAAAAAAAGAAAAAAAGAAAACCAAACACAAAACCATGAAAAAATTCCCCCTCTCTCTTTTATATTTCCTTTCCCCATAGCTTTCATAAGTCCTTGCACAACAATGCTTACCATGGAAAACAAATAGCACTTGGTGGGAAGAATGTAGATTTTGAAGAGGCGTCTCATACATGTGGCAGAAAACCCACAAGACAGCCATCATATTTGTCTTTGCAAACAAATATGCAATTCCTGGGGTTCTCTGGTACTTGCCCTTCCAGCATCCAAGTACCAAGTGACATCTGTGGGGAAGGAGTGAGAAAAGGCTTACAGGAGGTTTATGGGATCTAAGGGGCTACAGCAATTAATCAGATTGGGTCCACTGTGCTTTCAGTGAGCCTGGTTGACTTACTAAGCCTGAAAAATTGTCCTTTCCATGTCTCTGCATGCCTGTATCCTGATTTTTCATCCCATTTTGAAAGCAACTGAATGGAATATTTATGGCCCTTTGTCTGCACTGAAGAATTGAAAAATCAAAATTAGGGGCTCCAATTATTTGGGGTTGTCAGAAAACCATTACAATAAGGAGAATGGTTTTCACACTAGTACTACTGAAGTACAGTAGTTTGGTTCATCTTTCTTATATCTAATTTTAACTGTACTGCTTTTCTTTGTTCTGCCTTATTTCTCAGCATGAGTCAGCCCTGGACAAACAGTTAATGACAGCTGAGCAGGATTTAATGTAACTGGAGAACCACATGTGTAGCACAAGAAATTATAACCTTTGCACTGTTCCACCTCTGTGTCTGGCATGAAGAGGGATTTACATTTTTGCTGCATGTCAGCAAAAGCTACGGTCTGCTGACGACTGGGGAGGGCTAGGATGCTCCTGTATGCTGGTCCTGTGTCCCCTTCAAAGGCACCCACTAGTTACATCCTGCTGTGGATTTATCCATGGATACTTTCATGCTCACTTTCTTTATGGAGTAAATTATCTCTACATGCAAACCAATTTGCAAGCATGCACTTGCACAGTAAAGCATATCCTTTTATTTGATATGTAAAGGAGATACTAATTTTATCAGTTGTGCTGGATCACCGGAAAAAGTGAGGCAACGTGTAAAATTTTCAATCTGTGCCACATACTTCTAGGGACAAATAAAACCAGAAAGAAATAGATTTCATTTCACAGGGAAAATGCAATAATTTGACCCATCTTCCAAGGCTTCACTGAAAAATAAAACCACCTTTTTAGTTTTGTGCATCCCACTTCATTCATGGTGCAAAATCTAAACTATTAAAATATTACTCAACTTACTAATACTCCAGGCCTGATTTTTCCTTTATTTTCTGTGCCTTTTAATGAATATAGGTTTCATAGGTTATCATAGCTTTCTTCTGGATTTACGGTGTGTAATATAGAATAGGGTCATGACCTTTGCTGTGAAGAGTGCATTTGCATTTAAAGGAAGTCTTTACAGACAGTTATTAAGCTAAAGGTTATGGAGGAAAAAATACAGTGTCTGTTGCTTCAGCTATAATAGGACCTCAGCAAAGTGGAAGACAAAAGATATTTTTAGGCTCTGAACTGTTTGCTTTCTTCCTGTGTCATGATTCGTGCTACTCAGACCTGATGTTTTAAACTATGGGACAAAGAGTTTTGCTTTTTTTTTTTCACTGCCATTTTTAGAGGGTTTTTTTGCAAGGTAAGGTCAACTTATTCCTGCGGTTATCAATTTTGATACCAACCTAGAGAAAAGCAGTAAGATATGGCAGCATTATAACCTCACTGAGATTTTTGAGGATTCTTATAAAAATAAAGAAGGGCAATTTTTTCTGCTCTCTTCTTTATAATGATTTGACTTTTGAATCCAAATGTGAGACACCATCCCCAGTTTGGAAAGAGTGGAGGCAGTTTTGGACTCACTAAAAGATAATATTAACAATAATAACAATGATAAATAAGAAAGATAACATTTCTACTTTTCAGATCAGGTTCTGCAGCACTGAGTTTCCCTCCTAGAAATTATTGAAAACTTCTATATTCTAATTGACATCTAATGGAATTTAAGGTACTTAAAACTCTTCCTTGTACCTTTTAAGATCATTGTAGACTGATACTGATTCAGAAGTACTACCATTCTGTTCCAGTTCTTTATTCTTGATGGCAGCAAAAATATGAGAGAGCTAGTGAAAATTACATGGAAAATAAAGATTTTAAAATAATAAATGAAGTAGAGGATGTCTTTTATGTGTACATTATAATGAAAAATATCAACTTACTCAGCTAGATGTATCAATCTCTTCAAAGCTGTGAAAACCGTCTTAGATCCTGTCATATCAACAGTATGAGGCTAATATACAACAGCTGAGAATCTCTCCAGAAAGAAAAAAAAACCCATCCAAACACTGCAAAATTAACTTTTCTGCAGAATGATGTCTAATAGACCATTGTTTAAAGACCAAACCCTTTGTTTGAATCATATTCTGACTTTTTTAGAAAATACACAGTGCAAATCAGCTTTCATATTGATAAACACTTAAAAGAAGATACTCATTACTTCAACAACAGTGAATCCTTTTTTGATCTATCTCCCCCTTTTTTCAAGACTGGTTGTGTTCAGACTTTATTTTTCAGACATAATCAATTTGAATTAATTGCATACTATTCATCAGAATTTGATACAACTATAATTAAAGAAAAATAATTTCACTTTGGTCTCTTTCATTACAATTATTTTGCCATCTAAAGGATCCAGCTGATGCAGTTGTCCATGGTTTTGTGTACAAACAGTTTTGATTCTTTGTTGCATTAAGTTTAACTTCCATGGATTTGGTTTTGGGCTTTTTTCATTAAACAATAGCACAAAGAAAAAATTCACTATGAACACACAAAATACAAAAGAGGAAAAGCCCTATAAATCATGTCTTTCTAGTGATATTATAAAAAATATCAAAATTTGCCTACTGAAAAAACAGGCCATAATTTCTGATATAGGCCGAAAGGATATTTTGAATACATATTTAATAGCTAGATTGCAGGGGTCATTGGAGATGACACTGCAAGGAGTTGCTCTGCATTAGCTGCAGATAGATCTAGATCTTGAATGTGCTGGGGACTTCATTAAAGAATAAATGACACATTTTCTGCCATGGTTACTAACTGTTTTCATGGCTGATCATCTGTCTTCTCTAGAAGTAGAATTAAACCAGCTGATTAAAGTCCTAGTGCAATCATGTCTTCATATAGAGAATTCTATTTTCTGGTAAGGTGTTGCTTGATAAGTATTCACCTCAGATCCACTCACACATTTGTATGTGTTATGCCCACTGAACTTGAGAACCACTGAACACCTTTAAAGATGAGATTAGTCCAAAAGACAATTTTTTCAAAGAAAAAGCTGTTATTATCCAAAAAATATTGTATGACTAATTATTATTTATAGCATTTTCTTAAAAAACCTGAAACCAACTCTTTTGTATAAAATACCTTTAATGAGATTTTAGATATTATTTTTCCTACATGGACAGTCAGAAGATCTGAATATTCTGCAAAGATTTGTTCATCTTGGGAAGAAAGTGTCATAACTTTTCACATTAGAATAAGAAAATACCCAAACTCCACCTCTCAGAATTCTGGTTAAAGACTAGGTTGCCTTTTAGAAAAATTGGAGGCTAGTACTGGCACAGGGGTGGAGGAGAAGAAAGATGGGAACACAGAGGAGATTCCTCTCTTCATATGTCAAAGCAGGGCTGCAAAAGGAAAACAGTCCTCTTCCTTTCATGTAGCCAGCAGTTTATAAATCAGTGAAAGGGGGTTGCGGCTATTGTATTTTCACCCTTTTTGCTGCTGTGTTTTTTCTTTGCTGCACTTAGGAAAACCCATCTGTAGGCTTCCTAAATTAGATGAAAGAAGGTGGTCTGACCCTGTGCACAGAGGATGTGATAGCACAGCATAAACTGACAGTGGAGTGACGGATAAGACTTAGAAAAAGTCTTGCCTTTCGCATTTACAGCCAGTAAAGTGCACTGTCAGAGAAAAAGGGATACATTAGATGGACCACTGGTTTGATCCAGAAACTTCCGAAATACTTGCAGTACAACTCTGATGTAGTAATTTTGTAACATCTGCTCTGGTAAATTCACCTACTGATGGCAGGTCATAAAACCTGAACATCCTGGCAAATTACTTCTGTTATAAAAACTTTACATAAGGGTGATAAGTATCATGAGTCATAACAAGGCAACAAACTATGTGTCTAGAAAATACTTTTCAAGAGCAGATCTTTTGGCAAGTGCAGTGAAGATGTCTGATAAGTATTTCTGTAGGGATAAGAGAGCCTGTAAGCACAACAAAAAATCCTAAAAGATATAGTTTATGAGGGTTTGAGTGTTGGTTCAGAACTCAGAGCCAGATCACATGGGACCCGCTGGTAGGAGATTTTACTGCTAAAAAATAACTTAAAAGAATTGGACTATAATGCATAGCAAAATAGGAAAATTTTTTAGAGATTATAAAATCTAAGAAACTTCTCACAAAATTATGAAAGATTACCTTACTTCACAAAATTGTTACTTCCTAACCACTTTATGCCTGTGCTCCTAAGTCCAGCCTCTCAGGGAGGCTAGAAAGTAAAACCAAAGCGATGAAAATTACAGTCCCCATTTTTAAGGGACATCTCTGACTCACAGTGCTCATTACCTTTCTACACTTTTTTCCCTTTTTTGCCCAAAGGAGAAGCAGTAATCTTTCTGCATTGTGACAACTGCACTCCAAACATTGCAATGGACAATTTGGTCACCAACTGTGTGCTCAGGGAAAGAAGAGTTCCTGTGTGATGGATCTGAATGAACAGCCTATCCCTCCCTAGCTGTATCTTCGATGGGAGGTGGTCCATGCTGTAGAGTGTGCCTTTGCTGGCAAACACAGGAATGAATGCAGCCCCTTAGCCACCCACCCAGCCAACTTAAATGTCCCCTGGTGGAAGCTATAAGCTGAAAGAATCTCTGTAGGAAAAAAATCTGTCATTAGACACATTCAATCCCTTTTAAAGGAATATATAAAAGAAAAACCACTCTTGGCCAAATGCACTAAAAAATTGACTCCCCTCTTGAAGAGTTTATCTATTCATTTGATTGTCCCTTGTAAATAAGGTGTAATTAGAGCTAGTCCTCTTCTAACCCTTGTGTTAATGAGGCTTTGCTCACTTCTATTAGTGACAGTGCATTGTATTTTAATAAGGATCCCCTGGCCTGGCTCGACAGGACCCATAGATAAGGGGAAGGAGAGCAAAAGGAAATGTAAAGAAGTGGGATCAGCAGGGGTCCCCTTCTTGGCACTGGGCTCCACAGGAAGGCGCTGCTAACTTTGTCTTAGAACTGTCATTTGTATTAACTTCTAACCCATCACCTTCCCTGGTAGGCTAGCTTTACTCAATGAAGCGGGATAGATCCTTGGCTTGGCCTCTCTATCCCCTATTTCAGCAAACTGAATACAACACAAAAAGTTCACAGGGGAAGCATTTGGGGAGATGGTGTTAAGGATAGGGTCAAAAAGAGCTTTTAACTCATCTTAACATTACTGTCCTTTTCCATTTCAACTCTAATCTGCCCATCAAGGCTTTTGGTTTGTTCATTCATCCATTGCTAAAAGAAAACCCCAAAACACAAAAAAACCTCCAAATGGAAATTATATGTGTTTTGAGATACGCAACACTTTGGTCTATACCAGCATGCTTGTTTGTGTGTTTTCTTTCTGTATGGTTGTTTTCTTGCTGATCGATTCCTGGTTGGATCAGAATTCTTTGGCTGCCATTCACTGAGGTTAGAAGGGAAAAGAGAATCAAGTCTTTTGTGTCTTTTGTGTAACAGTATTGCATCTCAACAAGAAAAACCCTTTCTAATGAAGTCTTTTTAGAGATGCTGGACCCTGTTAGAATGTGACAAATAAACCTCTCCCGGTATGGCAGAAGGTAGAAAAACATTATTCTTTTTTTTGTAGTTCCTATCAGTGACATCCCAGAAGCCCTAAGCAAAATATATTTCTTAAAGTCAGTATTTTCAGAGCCCATCTTGGTATCTTCCAGATTTCTAGAGACATGATTCTGTTCTTCGCATGTTAGTGAAGTGAATGCAATACTTTACCACTTTCTTTCAGTTTACCATCCACTTCTCCTTTTATGCATATCTGTAAATGCTTCACCAAAAATGAAGCATTGAGCAATCAAGCCAAAGGTGAAATGCCAAAGATATTTCCTCCTTTCAATAACATGGTATGCTCAGCCAGTATCCTTTCTGGTAGGTCATATATTGCTGACTACCTTCCTGCATAAGTTACTGCTTGGTGACAAGGGAGTTGCACAGACAGAGCAGCTCTTTTGTCCATTATTGATATTGTAGACAATGAAGTTTTATGGAGATATGAAAGATGAGTTTGTTTATATTAGATCATAGTCAAGTTCACACTCAGATCAGTAGTTAAAAGTAAGCTAGCATACAATTTCTGCCCCTGCATTGTGTGGACACGATGGGGAGCAGAGTGGCTCCAGGTAGCTTGAACTCCAAGTTATTCTAATAAGCTTTGTGATTTCATCTATTACGTGAAAAGGCTTTATCTGGCATTGGTTGTGTTGCCGCAAAACTTATGTTCACTTTAGAAACTACCTTTTACATGCCCAGATTATTTCCTTAGGCACATTTTCAGATGACTGGGGCAAAGCTTCCTGAGTCACCAAGTAACTGAGTGATCTTTCTGAATATCACCTGTCTGTGATCATTAAGGGTATTTCATGGCTTGTTCCTCAGCATCAGCAAAATCCTATATGCTTTTTCCCCAGCTGACTTTCAGGAAGTTCAAACTCCACCATCACTTGGCCCAACCTTGCACTGCTGTCCAGCACACGTGTCCTTCCCCAGGCACCAGCGTAGTCTTCAGAGAGGAGGAGAAGTTTCAGACTTGGTATCTGCATCGAGCGTGAGAAAAAGTAGACAATCTTAATCTAGAAGATATCCAGAGCCCCAAAATACATCTTTTGCCATCAAATGAGATCATATTCAATGCATGTAATTGTTCTGGGTCTCTCACAATTTTTCTCTCGCCTGCAGCCAGTTCACACAGTCTTCTTTTCCTTTCCCTGGGCTGTACAAGTGATCTGATGTGCAGCTGCCTCAAACTGACTGTATGTGTTGTCTGACTGGAAAGGAAGCACAGTGAGCATCTTAGCTGCCTTAATGGAAGTGTCAGCATGCAACATAGACCTGATGCTGGTGCATGCAGCTCTCCTGTCCCTTCTGTCTCTCACATCGTGTTTCCTCTAGACACCACTAACTCTATCCTGGAAAACAACCCACCGCATCTCTGACTGTACCATGGTCTTTTTTCCTGTTCAGATTCCTTAGGAACCATGGCTGCAAGGGATACTGAACAGATGACAATGTCACAAAGGAGGTTTGGAGAAGTAGAAGATTAAAGAGAGGAAAAATCAGACAACAGATTGTACAACAAACTGGATTTTCCCCGCAGTTGTTATGGAAAAACTCTGTTATATCTCTTGCATAAAGAAAACAGCAGTATTTTGTGGAGGTTTTTGTTGTTGTTGATTGCCTTTCAGTTCATTACATTACTGTATCTAGGCCCATAACAGAGGAGCCAGAAGTAACTAGAAGTGGTAAAATGTTATAGTTATGTAGTAGCAGTGAATCTATAATAAAGCTGCAGTCTTCAATATTGTGGCCTCTGAAAGCCTTAATATTTTTTACATGCTTACCCCTCTTGATTTTCTTTTTAGTTCACTTTGTCTTACTGCTGAGGAATAGTTAAGAATTTCCAAGGGACACTCCAGCCAGTGAATGTGGCATGTTTAATTCAATGAAGAAATGCATATACTATGCTTCTTTGTTAAGAGAAAATTTTCTCTTATCTCCAACAAGAGAAAATACCCCATCCACTCACACAGCACCAAGACCAAGCTTGATTTTTGTTTCTTTAGTTTTTGGTACATACCTTAATGCTGGTCTTGTCCAATTATTATTATTGTTGTCCTAAGTATTACGTAACATTTTTCTCAGATTTTCAATTCCTTTCAAAAGGAGGAAGACAAGATCATGCCTTGTAACTTCCAAATACACTTTAACACTTCTGTATTCAAAAGAGATGCCAAAAGATAGAAGTGTTTGCATATGTGACAGCTACTGCCCAAATTAGGAAGAACGTGTTACTCAAATATGTATATTTAGTTCAAGAATAATCAACCATTTGCTCTTTTTAAGTCCTTTACACTTTTCAAGCTTTCTTACAAAGTCAGAGATTTCAATCTTCAGAACTCATTCTTTATGAGTCCCTGAAATCTCAGTTCTTTGCTTTTTTTGTTATGTACAGGCTAAAACTTGTTTTTGGAATACAGTATTCTAATTGTTTTTTGACAGCAAAAACACAAAAATATGCTAAAAAGTCTATTAACTTTAAGACTAACATCTCTTCAAACTTTCAGTTGAAGTGTCACAGCTGTAGTTTTGTATTTCCATCTGTGTAAAGTTATATTAAAAGGTTACTACTTATTAAAATTTTAATTTTTAGTATGATTAGAAATACTGTGTCACCGTATTTCTTAGTTTGTTCCTAATCAGTGAGAGCATATGTTAATTATAATGATTCTTCATATACAACTGAGTTTAAAGTACTAAAGTGTCTAATGACAAAACTGTGGGGAAATTCTATAACTTTTTTTAGCCTTTAACTTTTATTTTGCAATGTGTCTCCTCAGTAGCCAACATCAGCTGTAATCTAGTATATTTTATACCACATTTTCATTTTGGAGAATGAATAAAACCTGAATCTGCTAAAGGCAGATAAATAATTAACAAGTTATGAAAATATATCATTTTACTCTGTTTTCAGCTGTAGAAATAAAGAAGACAATTAAGATGGTTTAGGGCAAGATTTGACAAACTGCAGTCTTTATCATCAAAGACTTCTTGCCCTTAGGTCAAAGTTGTGTGCTTTCTTAAGTATGTTTTTTGAAACACTTGTACTTTTTCAGAAAGAAGAAAGAAGGTAACAATAAAGATCTTTGAAAAATCGTTTATCAGACTACAACTCCCCTGGTGTGATGAACAAGGAACAAATCATGGAGGTAACTTCTGCCCCAATAGATCCCAGATCCGAAATCTTCTTTGTAAACAGAGCCTTTAGTTTAGTACAACTGGATCATAAAGTGACAAGTTTTCCTCTAGAATTTAGCCTAAAGCCTCTTCTGGTCAGATTAACTCTGTTGTATTCAACTACAGACCTGGATTAACCTCTAAGAAACTCTATTGTTTCTCTTCATTGCAAATATCCCCATGTCTCCTACTATCTCCTTTTTACATCAGACAAAGTGATACAAAGTTTAATCCATGGTAAGCTTTTCTTTTTTTTTTTTTTTTTTTAGTTTTGCATATTTGTTAAGACTTCTTTGACAGTTGTTTCCCCTTTTAATGCAAACAGCACATCCAAATAAAAACCTTGTCAATAGAACTTGCTAACCTGAAACAAGAGAATATAGTTAGCAGGAGAAGCATCCTTTTTCCAAAGATGCCAGTCCTAAATCTACTGTGCCTTATTTTTATCACTGTTGTGTGCAGATTGAAAACACATCCATGTACAAGGCACACAGTTCTTATGACAGACCTACTAGTAGGTTGTGTTTTTCAGTGAAAGTGTAACTGTTGTGAAAGGTAAAAGTACCTCTCATTAGTTTTAAAAACTTTTTAAAAGTTGCTTCTGAAAACTGCTGTCCCTCTGATAGAACTGGCAGGATGAACTAGACAGAAGCCCTGATGAAAGCAGTTTTAAAAGTGCATGCTAGAGTAAGGTAGGAAATGGCAATGTCTATGTTCCTACCTGACTACCTGCTTACTAGGAAAAAAAGGCACAGAAATAATGTAACAGGGTCACAATCCTGAGCTGGGCAATACAACTCTCTTCAGTTGGCAATGATCTTTTTAACTAAGGGTTTACTCCAATATTTCTATTATTATATGATGATAAAATACATTAGCAAAACCAGCACTTTTTCAAAAACAAGCTAAGTTTCAAGGAAGCTTCTCTGGCCTCATCACATGAGTTTTGTTGAGGTGTCTACAAAGCAGTGTTCTCTGTGGGGTAGAGTTAAGGCTAAACAGAGATAATCCCGTCAAGACTTTAAGATGTTTTCAGAAACTCAAACCAGGGCACAGTACAGCAGATTATCCCCTGGCCTTTCACCCCCAAGGAAAGCAGACAGTACTGAGAGATGAGACACAGCTTTTAAAAGGCATATATTAGAAGTTTCTAAACCAACTGGCATTAGCTCCATTCTGGCAAATGTTTCCTGCAGCCTTTGGATAGCACTGTTATACACTGGGCAGAGAGGGGCTGTATTTACAGTCTTTCTGACAATCCCCATCTCCATAACTTTGGAGAATCACTTGTAAGAGAGGTTTGTTTCTTCTGAAAATTTCAAAATGGCTTTGTATAGCATTGTTTTGCCTTTACATTCTTTTTTTCTCATCTTTTCACTAAAAAAAAAAAGGAAAAATTTGTAACTTTTATTTTTGCTTTCAGAAATGGAAATAAAATGTTTAGAAGCATGGGGAGGCCATAATTTCTATTGTTTCAAACCTCTGTTTTCAACCAAAAATATTTTGTCAAAATTCTTTTAAGCACTGGTAGGTTTTAGATTGAGTATATTAATAGACTTCAGAAACAGAATCTAGAGATCTAGCACAGGAAGTATATTCTGAAGCTCAAAAAGCAGGGTTGTAATGTCTCCTTTTCATTTCAAGTTCTATATAATGTCACTGCTCTTTTCTATGATTTCTAAAGCATTTACAAAGCCTCTGGCACTCAGTGAGTAGATAGGGTAGATGTGTGAACACACACTTTACGTACAAAAGGCATGGTAACAAGGCAAAAAAAACAGACCATATTTTCTACGAGACTTGGGACTTCTGTCTTGATTACTCCTCCGCTATAGTGCATTTTCTCAAGCAATTCTGTTCAGGGGCTTCAGGAGATACTGGTGTTGTCAATAGGGTTTTAAAAATGGAGAAGTCTGGTGGTGAAGCATATTTTTGCCTGAGCTCTGGAAATATCATGTTTCCTGAATAGCAAGAAAGCCACACTTGGCACTTCCAGTAAATAAGACAGTGATGAGATTGAGGTTATCACTGACTGAGCAGTGGAGAAGAATCAGACAAAGTTAGGCCAGCAAGAAGAGGCAAAATTGTACAAGCTTTTAATAGTTCATCATAACAGTGTTAGTCCGGCATAGTGAGAAGAAGAAAAACATGTAACATTTCCAAGGAGATGGGTGTGCTGCTTGACTGATAAGCTGATCTCAGTTTGCATGGATTCAACTGAGAAATACCTTAGGGAAAGGAGAGTGCTGCAAACATCAAGGTGAGACATGATGGTAGCTTCAACTGCAAATGTCATGGTGGAAGGAAGCATTATAGAGGTGCTGAGGAAAAGGATGGGTAGCTGGAATTGGAGGTCATGTGTAATCCTTTCAGGCATGACATTCCCATAATAAAACGTGTGAAAATCCTCTCTTTCCTTGAAAGAATATTTTTGGCAACCAGCTCTCCTATCTCTTTCATGTTAGCTGCAAAGAAATTAAATAACCATGCAAATTTATGGAGCTGCCTCAAAGGAATGTGTCTGCACTGCAACTTGTACCTTTATACTGAAATTACAGTACTGCTAAATCTCACTTTTTTCTAATTGTTGTGGTAATGATATTGATAATAGGGGTTTCCTGAACTGTGTTGATGTCAATATCAATGCAGCTGTCAAAAGTTAATATGCTAAAACTGAATAAAAATACATTTATGAAAAAAACCCAAACACCCAAACATCAAAGGCTGCTAGGCCCAACTCTATGGAAACCGTGACCCAAGAAATTCCTTACCCTTGGATTTCTAGGAATTAGAGTTGAATTTCAGGATAAGGATTGTATTATTCTAAACAGATATTATCTACTGGTAGTAATTGGTGGAGACAGAGTACCTGTGTTAACTAATCCACTGATATAATGCAGTTTAACTGCTTTTATTTTCTTACTCAAAAATGTGGAATATATATGTTGTGTTTCATACAACCATGATTCATACAATGGTTTAGTTACCTAAGGAAGTATATAAATTGATTTAATCTAATTTGTGATAAGACTATGTTCCACAGTCTCCTGCTCCTCTTATTGATTACTGTGTTTGTATAATGATCAAGTGCAACTAAAAAATTAAGACTGATAAATTTACTAGTCAATTAATAAATTAATTTTTGAATGTGTTCATCACTCTTGACCTATCTACTTTGATTAGTGCTTAAACTGGAGCGAGTACAAATTACATTACTTTTTCACAACAAGGCTTTTCAGGATCTGAAGACTCTGAAGAGACTTGTATTGCTGGACCAGCAGCTGTGATAATCTTTGTCTGTAAGTCAAATTAAGTTGCTATGATTAAGCATTTTGGTGGGTTAGGAGCCAGAATGCACCCATTTTACTGGATTAGTCTCCCAGTTGTCATGGTGTGTTTGGTAAATAAGCTTTCAAAAACAGATGTCTGAAACATATAATTATTCCTATTCTTGTTACTGACATCACCAAGTATTGATATCAACCTGAACTTTGGTGTCCTGAAATATACATCTGGAACAACATTCAAAAATGTCCCACAGGGCTATAAAGACTGTTTCTGGAAATGAAGTTTTCTATCACTAAGTCAGGTGATGTAAAGATTGAAGTGACATACATGTGACTTGAAGAAAAGGTATGAAAAAGTTCAGAAAATGTATGTTCAACCCCAAGTGAAACAGTACTTCTGGAAGTTTCCTCTGTTTCTCTGAGATATGAGATTACTCTGTTCTCACTCCAACATTGCCTCAAGGAGGAACAATATTAACAGTATATTGAATAAAATCCTATTTTGAACACATAAATTGTAGATGCCATTGAAAGTTCTTTGGAAAAGGGTGAAAATCAACTGTAATAGCTGCTAAAGTAAAAAGTCATGTAGAATTACCTATCAGTTTTCTTGTTAATCTCATTAAAATATGGACCATATTGTTCATATCAATGTAGTTCTGAGTGAAGATTCTTTTAGAAGACAAAGAAGTTTCCTTTAAAGACAATTAAATCTATACAGTTTCCAGTTGATACCCCTCTAAGCAGTTCAGGTTTTGCCTATAAAGTTGAAGTTTTTCCCTAAGCTGATTTGTTTTTTCCTCAGCTGCATTCCTAGCTGTGTGTAGCTTTCTTAGTCCTTTGCAAATTTCTTAATTATTTACATGTGAAAAGTAACAGAAACAATACACTTGGTCTTATCTAACATTCCTCTTGCCTTTCACCTTCTTCCTTCTCTTTTACTCAGGAAATTGACCCCAGAATGAAAGTTACTGTTGTCTTTATACCATCATTAACTACACTCATGATCAGATGAAAAATAATGTCTTTCAGGAAGAAGTGCAGATATTTCCAGCCAAGAAACAAATCAGTCTCATGAGACCAATGAAAGATTGAAGAGCAGATTTCTGTTAGATCTCATCTTTTAGTAGTTTGACAGATATTAGCAGGGATTTGTTCTTTGCATGTATCTGTCTTGCTGGATGCATCATATTCAGGTAGTGGACATTTGTTTGCAACATGCACTTCTGATCCTTTCAGTAGCCACTTCCCTGTAGATTTACAGTAAACATAAATAGCAGACCCTAAATAAACATGACAGGCATCTTACTCAATCCAGTGATGGACATTAAAGGGACAAGAATTTGGCATCTCTTGTCCAATTGGTAACAAAAGAGATATGCAAGGGTCGCTGAGAGAACAGCAAATTTGAATTAATTTAGTTTTATGAAATGACTTTCTGCCTGTGCCAGTCTCTGGATTGCTACTTTGAAATACTTAAAGCTCATCTGCATTGAAAAAAGTCTCACAATAGATGAGAAAAAGACTCACTATTTTGGGTAGCAGAAAAGACTCTCACAGAGATTACTCTTGATTGTGAAAATTACACAGCAAGATGTTCATTGTCTGCAAATCAGCACAGAAGTGTAAAGTCACATGAACATCACACCATTATGCCATATTGCAGTGAAATGGGTCACAAACATAGGGGATTTTCAAAGGTATTCACTGATGTACCTGTATATATGTATCTGTAGCAAGGTGACTCCAAGAAAGAAATGGGGACCCATCCATCTTCATGTAAATCATGTGTCAATAAATTCTATGCATTTGTGAAGTTTTACAACAGTAAATAGTAAACTGGAGTGATAAAAGTTGTTCTCTGATAACACATGCAAACTGATCCTTGATTTTACAACCACTTTTGAGAAGAAATTTGCTTTAATGGCAGCATGGCACACACAAGTTTTATACCACTATCATTACTGAGAAAATATGGCTTCATACTGCTACAGCTAAAATTTTAAAACCCACTATTATAATGCATATGTGTATACTTGTTTATTATGTTGTCCCTTCACCATTCCAGTGAGGATTTCTTTTGGGAGTATAGACTTGTTGGGTCTTGTAGTCCCCTGGGAATAGTTCAGAGCTAAGCCAAGATGTAAGGGGAATGTAGCCTTGAGGAAAATCAAATTTGCAAGACAGTGTAGCACAGGCTATTTTTATCAGCCTCAAGATTTCCACACTAGTAGAGATTTTTGAAAGTGGAAGGAAGAAAACTTTTGTAAAGGGCAATATTTCTCAAGGATACCAATCCTGAGTTTAACCTTTCCTATTTTCCCTTGCTCCATGGAACAAAGCCTATCCATGTGCCCTCTCAAAGGGAGTGCTAATATACATCTTACATGCAGTCTACTTATCTTCCCCAACCCCAGCTTATTTTCATAACACGCCTCCGGAGATTACATTGTTGTTTTGTACTGGTCCATTCCTTTTGCTTTTGAAGCAATTTAGCCTAGATGGAAGTCTAGCAGTACATTGCTCTTTACTCCTCTTTATTTTATGACTGTTTCCTTGAGAGTAACTTGTCACTGTCTGTCTCTGACATATGCTACAGAGACAGTAGTATTGATGATTGCATAGAAGGGCAGGGTTGATTAGGAAAGTGAAGAAATCAAGTTCCACAAGAAGGACTGAAAGAATGGAAAGGGAAAGGAAGTCATTCAGAAAAAGCAAAAGAAGAAAATATGGGGAATGCAAAATGGGAGAACAAAAAAAGCCAGTCTATCTCTGCCTGATCTTCCACCTCTGTGCAAATCTCCCTCAAGATTTATATATCTGCCGAGACAGATGGAAATGATTTGATGCAGACTTCTTAGTTAAAAAAAATACAAAAAGAAAAAATACCAGTTTTTAAAATGTACGTAAAATGCAAAAATTAACAGAGATAACCCTGAATGCTTCCAGTTTAGTCCATAGGCCAGAAAAGGACTGGGTATTTGCATATCTATGCACACCATTAATAAACCCTTTGACATATTTGGGACTAATAGTAAGCATGCAAGCCCCTTTTTTACAGGGTCATGTTTTTTTGCAAAACCACAAGATGGGTCAATTCTATTCTTATTTCAGTACAACATCCAGATATGAGAGATGTTAGAGATAATTCAACTTCTGTGCTTTTATGGTTTTATGCATCCTATCACTAATTAAATTTGTTCAGCAGGATACTTATTTAGAATACAGTGCACTCTAGGCTGCTGTATTCTCAGCACAGTATTGGTGTATTTTAAAAGAACTGATACATTTCTCCATATATAACAGCAAGTTACAAGTTACAATCCTTGCACAAGGATTGTGAAGATGAATTGGTTATCAAATTTAATTAGTTAATCGGCATCTTTTTCATAAGACCACTTTGTTTCTGATCATATTTAGTAGAATTAGGAACTTTGTGCTCCAGAACTAAATAAATTTTAGTTGTGTCAGAGAATTTCAGGAGTGCATTTGGATGAGCATCCTTTATTTGCTCTGAGAGATAAAACTTGGTGAGGTTTTAGCTGGGCTCAGTATTACACTGTATGTCATCAGGAGTTTCTCATGGCAGGTAGAGGAGTAGACATTTTGTCACTTGAAATAAGTTACAAAGTTCTTGGTATGATATATTCTTAATGGACATGTATGTTCCAACAAAAGTTGAGTTTTTAAAATATATTTGCATCAAAAAAGGAGCAGGTTATTGTAGTAATGAAAACTGTCTGGGAAAGGCTTATGGAGAGAGGTAATATCTTCTATTAAATAAAATTGTGTAACCAATTACAGGCAAACTTTCAGGCCAAAACCCTCTTTCTGTTCTAAACAACTTTTAAAAATCACATCACTAAGTACAACAATTTATTCACCATATTCCCAAATTATGTTTAGTGCATTTACTGTATTTACAATACTCATATTTAACTTGAGTCATATACTTTGACCTGCCTGAAGGGAGAAAAATAGTATAGATTTAGGTCAGTTTTATTCACCAAAATATTAGCTAAATGAGAGGAAATGCAGCAACATGGATAGTAGTGTCGAGCACAAGAGCTGTGCCTCTTTATTTTGAATATGAGAAGGGTTAATTAGAGGGTAAAGGGCCAGTAATTTCAAATTGGATACTTATTAAGCTGTGGCTCAGCAAAGCACTAATAACCTATGCAAGCTTGCTAAATACTACCTTGACTATAACACTGATTTCCCCTGTGATTTAAACAGAAGATTGTACAGGCATGAGTCTAGCAATATTCTGCAATGTTCAAATTTCTTACATGGGTTTGGGTGGAGTAGGGGTTTAGTATGGCTTCATTTAACCATACCATTCATTAGTGTTGGGGAATTGAGATTATTGTCTTGTATAACCATACCATAAAACCTGAACAATAGAATCAGGTAGAAACAGACACAATTATTACATTGTTTCAGAGATCCCAAGAGCTCCCCAAATTTATTTTGTTTGTCACAGATCGATCTATTATATTTTGAAATATATTTCACACACTGATTTTGAAAAGTCCTTGAGTTCCCTTGACCAACAAAATTTAAAATTAGATAGAGAAGCGTTGTGAATGTATTTTTCATTTAAAGTTAACTCTATATAAATCAAAACATATCCACCATTTTTTTTCATAAAGCCCAGTGCTTCTGTGGAGATTTCTTTCTTTAACCAGTACCGTATTGAAAAGGATGAAAAATGGACTTCTTTGTCCATAAAAACTTACTTAGATTATATATCCCTAGTATATATTTAATGCATTCTTATAAAAGAATCATAACTACTCTTAAATTCTTTAGCTAAACTTAACTGATCCTTCAGGGTCATCAAATCTGGTATGTGAGCTTCCACAGAAAGAGGCAAGTCCATACCTACAGAGGGCTGCAAATCCTGGTTGGATATAGCCCTTCTGCCACATGGACAGGGGACCTATTTTTCACATTAGGGAACTATGATAAATAATGTGATTTTACAGCTGTTGAAAATATGAACACACACCCCCTCCTGCTGAAGTTCAATGTCTCAATCCCTTCAAGAACCTGACCTAAGCCTAGAGAAGTCGAAGTACTCCATTATTTCAGAAAGATTTGTCTTATCCTTAATTAGTACAAATGTATCCATTCACAACAAAGTATTGTAGCCTGGAAATACGTTCTTTTCACATTTACAAACTTGAGCTACAGTTAAAAAGAAGGGAAAATTCTGCAGCAGGAACCTTGAACCCCTGCTAGGACACTGAGTAAGCTATCTCATTCTGTATATTTTGACTATCACTTTTTCATTTTCACTTTTTCTTCCTGGGACTTTTATTCTCTATTTTGCAGATTAATATTATTTCTTCCTCTCATGCCCATCTGTCCACCCATCTGCTTATTTTAGCTACATTTCCTTTCACCCTGCTGGCTCCTGTATATCCTCACCACACCCCAGGCATGTATCCTTCAACAAGATTTATAATATGAATCATTTTGAATACCTTCAAAATAGTGGCATAAGAAAATTGGATTCCTACTTTTTGGTGAGTAATAAAAAATTATTTATAGGCTTAAAAATGAACACAGTTGCCCTAAGAGAGCCTTTAGGCTTTGGGTAGGATTTCAAAGAATAATAACAAAGGTATAGATTATATCTAGAAGTTTAAGTACCAAGCAAAGAAGCTCTAACTGGTATGTACAAAGTGCATCCTCCTCCTTGGCAAGTGGAAGGAAAGGGAAGCTGCATTCTGGGCCAGACGAGGCCTGGGGCTGCACACCACACACCTCCTCTGCCTCAAGGAGGGACCAGAAGCTGGGGATGTGCCAGGCCATCAGCCGCAGGGTAAGTGGGAGCATTCGTCAGAGTGTGACAACTTTCTGTGTGGCCTGTGCTAATACTGTCACTAAGGTGATTCTCAGGGGGCAAAAAATAAAAGGAACATTCTTCCACTGTGTGATATTACTGCATATGCACAGTGATGGAGGTTGGCATTAAAACTAGGGAAGAGAGGGAGCAAAGAGAATGCAACCTGATCTTTGTCGCCTCCCTTCCATAATTTTACCTCTGTTGGCATTAGCTTAGTAGAACCATGATGAAGAGCCATAAAAATACTTCTGCTGCTTGTCTTTTGCTTAGCTTGAGGACCTCCTCAAGGAGTGGTTTTTGGCATGGTGCCTCCTTAGGAAACATCGTGCTGATGGAAAGGGCACTCCTTAGTGCCCCATACTCCCATTTAGTTTGGCTTGGTTTCTTTGAACTTTTTTCACAGCTTTGCTATGACAGTAACATCCAATTTGTTGGTGCTGAGGGGCCCTGCATGGTCTCTTCTTCCAGGGCTCAGTAGAAGAGTGGCCAAGGCTCTGTCACCAGGCCACTTGCTCAGGGATGGCTGGCCAGTGAGGGAGCCTGTCACAAATCCAGGTGAAGAGCCATCTGTGGATGTTGAGTGGGAAGGAAAAGCCACACTAGAGCTTTAGACAATGAGATATTTATTACATACCTGGTGCTGCTGTGCCCCCTCCCAGTCCACATCTCTATGGTGGGTAATGCTGCCTGCTGGGGTGACCATGAGGGGGGTTTAGGACCTGTTTCCAGCCCTCTTTTTAGAGCAGTGTGCTCCATCCCTAAATCGAGGGAAATGACTGGGTGCCATAGTTTTTTGCTTTCATGCTTCTTAAAGCAGCCCACTCTTTTGTGTCAATAGCTATTTCTGAAACTGCTGATGTTGATGGAAAGTTAATTATTTCAGTGATACAAGAGGTGTTCTGTGTTGTAGATATTTGTGAATCTTACTCTCTATCCAAGGAAAAATGTGTACTTTTTTAATATATCTAAAGGTATCTGTTTCTTTCCTTCTCCATAATTGCTGATAGCATTTTGTTTATTTATATTTATAATTTATATTTGAAATACATTACTCAATAAAACTGTTTAACTTACAGTGTTTATCTCAATCAGTGAGAAAAAAGCAGTCGTCTCCTTACACTAAAAGGAAATTTCAACCTTGTCTTATTAGCAGAGTCTGCCTATGTCTAAATACTCTAAGCAGACTTTAAATTCATAAGCATGACTACAAAAATTTGAATGACAACACATTCATTTTATGTACTGAAGAAAATGGAAATTAACTTAAATGAACAGAAATCTTTTCTGAGGAGGAATTGTCAATGACTATTTGAGCAGTAGGGGTTGCGTGTGTAACAGTATGTGATGTAATTGCCTTGTATTTTAAAAACTGCAGTTACTTTCACAAAGATGATTTTGTTTCCTCCCTTTAGTAAAGAAGTTCTTTTATTCAAGTTTATTGACCTCACTTGTGTTAAATCACTACAATCTCCCTTCCCTAAGTCATAGTCTCATTTAGTAACCATTACATGATCTTTTTTCACACAACTGAAAGTGCCTATAATCTATTTTGGAACAGGCTTCAGTCCAGAAATATGTTTTACTTTATTATTTTCTGCTCTCTCTGGGGATGCCTTCACAAAATGGTAAAGCCCAAAGACTTCCTGAAGGCTAATCCTTTTCTGGGTCATATGATTCTTTTCAGATTCCATCTTGGGAGAGTTTTCTTATAACAATAGGTTCTGCTGTCTGCAAACTGGACAAAATCCTGTTGCTTTAGCACTAACAATGAGTGGAATTTTAGTGCAGGAGGAGTGTTTGCTTAATACAATAGAAGTTGGTACAGGCTGGACTTGCAAGTGTCAAGTAAACAGTGTGGGAAAGTCTGCAGTACTGCAACTGAGTCAACAAGGTGCTGAACGCCTAAATGTGACTGAACTGTAACTGCAATAACTATCTGGTTGACTTCATCTTTTCCTCCAGGACAGGACTTGACACATAGCTTATTGAGAAAGAGTTAACAAGAGAACAGGCTGCTAGCAGGGAAAAGATGAACAAAGCAAGCATTCAGTCATGCGTTGGAAACACCGCACAATGTGCGATCAGAACAACCATGCTTCAGGATCAGACACAAGTCTGATTTACTAAATGAATATGATGGGAGAAGGCTGTTCAGACCCTGCCATAATTGCATAAATTCCTAAGAAATTTAAACCAAACAGTGCCCAGGTCACAAAAGGGCAGGTAATTTTTTTTTTTTTTTTATTATGCTAACACTCCAGTTAAAATCAGTTAAAAAGAGGCAGAGTTTGAATTTGAGTTCACTTGGCAGTAACAGGAATACCAGTACTGTATTCATATTTGGACTGAGAGTACAGATTGACAAACCCTTACCAGAAGCAAGATAAATGAGACAAGATACGTTTATGTTCAATACTGCAAATAAAAAAACCTGATATAACTTTATCTAAGTAAGAAACTACCATTCAACCAAGCCTACTGCCTCATTTGACATGCAGTTTTAAACTAGGAAGAGTTCTCAAAAAAAAAAAAAAAGCCTTATATATTCACCTTTTCAAAAGCAGAGTTTTCCAGGTGTTTAACCCATACTTTGCTCTCATTTACAGCCTTAATCTTACTCAAAGGTCTATTTGTATTCAGGTTGTGCCTATAATTTCCACAGACACCTAAGATTCCATTTAACTAGCATGGTCATAAAAATCCTGTATTAAGAATGAAAAAAAAAAAAAAAATTAGTGTCTTTCAAACTTCCTTAGCTCAGACACTGAGCTAGAGAGGTGTGGCATAGGTCCTAACTTGCCTGCAAGTTTGCCCCATGCAAGAAGCTCTCCTTGTAACACTACAAGTTTTCCCCACTTGGGTCATCACTGGAGCATCACCAGTGCTGATTCAACCACTAAACCCAGAACTTTTATGAGAGCTAGGCTGCTGAATTTGCTTTTAGCCTGCATAAAAATGTCTGCATACTCCAATACTTCCATAGGTATTCCAAGAAAAGCCACTTCAGGGTTAGAAAACTCCAGCTGCCTCGTGAGAGCTGCTTCTGGAGTGGGAGTTCCTGTGACTCATAGTCAGCTCAGCCTTGGAAAAATCTCTGTAAGAAAGTTGCTTCTCTGTTTCTCAAACCCAGGCTAGCACCCCTGCACAGTTTCACTGCCGGCACCATGCCATGTTCCAGCCTTGTTGAGATACATGTACATTAACACTGTTTTGTCCCAGCTGCTTTCTGCTCTAAATGCAAAACTGCTTCAATTTTCTGTAACTTATTCATATACATTTACAGTAACTATAAAAAAAAATCTCTTTCTCCAGACACCTGCAAAGATGTATATATCGGTATAATGTAATCTATATACATATAAGTATTTATAGCCATAAAACACATTTTATGGCTGGATATATTCACTTACATATACACCAATCCAATAAGACATATTGTTGATAATTAAGCCATTTATCTTACTGCTTACTTCAAGAGGAAGAAAAAGGGAGAAAGAGAGGGAAATATTAGCTCTTATTTCTATTTTAGAATATATAGGAAATAGCCTGTTGACAGGGGGTACAGCAGTTACAGATAAGTGCCTTGCAACAACAAAGGTGTTCATTATATGTGCAGGTTTGTGAGTCAGAGGAAATAGGTTTGGAGTTCTCTTACCTTTCGATATCATTCTGGATATGCCTGTAATTTGCAATATTTCTTGAGAAAATGTCAGAAATTTAAAATAGTGGAAGATTGTACCTTTCAACAAAAACTTTTTAGGGCATGACTGAAAGGACTCAGAGATGTGTTGTGTTTCTCCATTTACCAGCTCTCTATGAGCTCTTCAGTGTCCAGAGCAGCATGTGTGCCCTTCTCCTTTTCAGCTGGCCAGCTGAAAGCACAGTGCTATGGCCCATTCTACTTCCTATTCCTGTTCTGGCTCAAGATGAATTTAAGATTAAATTCTACAGCCGGTAGAGAAAAAATGGACTCAAGAATTGGGAATTTGTTTTCCTATCTTCATTATTTCCTCGGACATGATAATATAACCAAAAAGGAATCAGAGGCAAATATTTTTAACAAATTAACAGCAAACAGATACGTTAAGAACAGTAGTTTTTTGGGTTTTTTTCTGTATGTCTCATTATGGATTCTCCTCTTCTCTTTCTTCTTAGCACATTTTGTAAGCAGCTGAGCAGCCTTACACATTGGAAAGCTTAAAAGTAAGGTAGATGTATGGAGGGTGGTGCTTTCTATGAATCCTGTAGCACTTCAGTGACCTTGACAGGAACTGCAAACATCAGTTTAATCCGATGCTACGGATTACAGAAGTTTGGTTATTGGCCAAATCAAGCAGTTGCCAACCTCCCATAAGTATTTTTAAGTACCAACACAGAAGAATTAAGTCCCACAAACCTATAGATTGCTGCAAGAGACTTATCAACCTCTCTTAAGGAAGACTAACAATGTTCACTTTCTCCTGGGTGCAAAATGAAGCACTATTTATGAGATATGCTGAGATAAACTGATTCCATTTTCCACTTCATAATAAGACAAATAGCAGACAGGGGAAAAAAAAGAGAAAGAGAATGAAGTTTTTGTACACAAAGGGAGATGCAAATAACTATATTTAAGGTAACCTTTCCATAACTTGGAAGAAGTAAGATAGTGGTCAGCAACTTATGGAACATCAAATAGACTAAAATAAACAGCAGATAACCTCTAAGGGAACCTGGTTAAATGTGTTTCTCATGATCATCTGCATTCTCCCAATGCATAGAATTGGCTATGAGAACACTTTTTATTAAAAACATTTTTTATTTGTATTCTCCTAAGGATGCCAGCCATCCAACTTAGAATTAAAAACTAATTATATCTTCTCCATGCAACAAGGACCAGGCTGACATGAGATAAAGAAATGTTATCAAACTTCAGGGGGGTCAACTCTCCATTTTGCAGAAAATAATGACCTATAGTTGCTGCAAGTGAATGAAGAATTTGGCCCTATAGAATTTCCTTGTTTGTCAGTAGCTTAAGACATTTCAGTGACCTTTTCATGAAATACGTTTTGAAACCCATTTCTAATCACAAAAATTGTCATTACTGTTGAGCTCTTGAGTGTTTTGCTGTATTAACTTAATAATACCAGTATTATTCATACTTTACACTGCATGGTTTCATAAAGCATTGAACAGAAAAAATTGCATTAACCTCTTTAAGAATGCATCCTGACACGTAATGTGGTTCAATCGCTTTTAAGCCAGTGCACTGTGGTACCTACACTGCAATTTGATTCATGAATGGGGGATTTGCAATGTTCTGTTGAGCATTATCCTCTTCATACACATCTTTGTCATAAGAAGTTTCAGCACAGCTATGCTGAAGTCTTATTCCCTTTATTACAGTCTTTTGGTGAAAATTTGGTCTAAGAGTTCTTTGCAGCTAGAACAAAATAGCAATTTTGAAGCCTTTTCTTTTTGAAGGGTTGCACTCTGTCCCCAGACTTCTAATTATGTTATTTAAAGGGAACATCAAAAGAACCATCACTGTCTTGTGGTAAACATTTCAAATACTTGGAATTGGTTTTTAATATAAGCAGTCTGCAGAATGGATGTAATAGTATTTACTTTGAATACAATAATACTCAAAAAGAGCTTTCTAAGAATTTGAATTCATTTTATATCACCTCAGTTCTAAGGACATTATGTGTTGAACTTTGCCCACCTTAGTGCTTTAAATCTCTCCTCTGGCAGGATAGTATATGTTTGTCTCCTACAGGTTTATTCTGTTATTCTTTCCCTTTGTGCATTTCCTGGTAGCAGGACATATGGCCAATGAGATTGCATTCTTTTGGGGTTTCAGGGTAAGGATAGAGAGCAACAACTATGGAATATAATGAACATTTGGGAAAAGAGAAAATAGATCAGGAAAAGATAGAGTCATTGTGTAGCTGTATTTTAATAATGAGTTAAATTGTGAAAGTGAAAGGTTAAGCAAAGGTCTTTGCTCTCCTTAGCAGGGAAGGTGAAAAGAGTGGCTAATTAGATTATGCAAACCAGCAGATAGTCCAATTACAGTTGATAGGCCAGATGTATCCCAGGGGACACTTCCACCTGGAGGAAATGAGGAATGACTGCTTGGTCAGCAAACATAGCATAAGGACCTGAATGCTCTCTGTGCCTGCCAAGGGGTGGGATGCTGATGTTGTCCCAGCCCCCTCCATTCCAGGCAGGGGGGAGATGAGCAGAACAAGACTGAGAGGCAGATGTTCTCCAGAGCCCATCCATACTAAAAAGAGCCTATCTGATGAACCTTGTTCACCTGGTCCACAGAGGGAAGGACTTGGCCAAAGTCATAGATATTATTCAGAAATCAGGAGTAACCTCCTTCCCTTTCTGGACAAGCAGTGATTTTTGTTGTAATGTAGAAAGTGTTTCCCCCTGCTCTGTGTTTGGGGAGCTTCCTGGTGACTTAAGTGTAAGCATATGTCTGCACTGTCAGGCCTAGAAAAATATCCTGATTTCAAGTTTTGGTTTTAGGGCCTGACCACATTCTGACATTATGTTAGGATGACAGTTATTGGCAAAAATCCAGCAGTAAATACCCAACATCTTGTTGACTTTATATAGGGAGTTACAGACCAGAGATTTCAGACTCAGCTGATACCTTGAATTTTTCTGTGGAGTTTTTCTGTTTCACCAAATAATTTAGTGATGTTTTGATTTTTGGACAGATTAAAGAACCCTGCACAGACCTTTGGTATTCTTCAAACTTTGTTAAGCTGATTTTATCAATATAAAACTCTTTCCACTTTGTGAACTTGTGTATGAAATTACACATCATCGTGTTTTAAAATGTAGTAGTGTTTATTCAAAAAAGTAACTCAGAATTTCTGCAGACTAGAGATGAGATCACGTATTACAGTGTGGCTACTGCTACTGCTTCTTTTCCTTATGATAGAAGGAAGAAAGATGAAAAAAGAGCTTGCATATTTGTGTATAGCACATACTTAAGACAAATACAAAGAACTTGAAGCTTTTGATTTATTTTTCTGGTATAAGCATCTCACATTTAAACTATTTTTTTGGGCTGTTTTTTGTATTTTAGATTGTACTAAGTACTATACTTCATGTGTTTATGAGTCATCCTCAATGAGTATGTTGCTTGTGGAAAAAGCAGGCTCAACCATATGTCTCGTTTGCATATGCTAGTTTGGATAACTCTTCCTTCCTTCTCCTTCTCTCTTCTTCCTCCCTCCCAGTTTGCTTTTTTTTAGCAGTCATCTGCATTTGTGAAACCTTGTGATTTTGCTTGGTTCATGGATAAAAGCATTATATCTTCTCCGTTCAGCAGTAATACCAGATTAAAAAAGTAAAATTGAGCAAAGTATGTCAGAACTGGTGAGGTATAAGGCAAGAAATGAGTCTGTAAAGATGTAAATCTTGAAATTTTGGATTCTTTGTTCACATATTATATTCTTTCATGTCTGAATCCAGACACAGTCTGAAAATCTGCCTCTGCTATTTTGTTAACATGATGAATCATTGTGTGCCCAGAAATTCCTACTTTTATGAAGGAATTAATTGTTTTGTTGTTTGGGCTTATTTTTTTTCTCCCCGGGCAACAAAACAGAGCATTCTTTTTTTAAATTTTGTTTCTGTCTATCACATATATCAACACACAACATGAAGCTACTGAATTGTGGAGAGGGAGGAGGACACAATTCACAAATTCTGAAAGAGGGTGGAGACCAGAAGAAAAACATGCATTGTCAATAGCTATACAGATAGCCTAAATTGAAGATGGTTAGTTTGCTGAGAGCTGTGTGCCACAGAGACACTTCTTTGCAGTGTCCTAGATATCACACATTCCCTTTCAGCTGGCAGCCTTATAGGAGTAACAGCTTCAGAAGAATGCCTGTTCTTGACTATTTCTTAGTTTTGGCACCACTGTGACTTCTGTCAGCAGTCAATATGCCTGGTATTTTCCTCCCACCGTCATTATTTCTTGGAAATTCACATTCCTTGCACCAACATGCAGACACCCACATTCTCCAGCTGTGTTTGAATTCCCTTAAGATCCTATCAGACCCTGACAGTTAGAGGTCCATGACCCACACCTGGGAAGAAAAGATAATCCTTAGCAGACTCAAAGAACACTGAACATTCATATGGCCAGTTACATGAAACTAGGCTGCCTCCCCCTTCTTTGGCAGGACATCAAAGTGCCTGGATGTCGAAAGGGCCGTCAGCAGCAGTGATGCACCAGCATTTGAAGGTTCGAGCATTCCAGGAAAAAGTAGAGGATGCAGCTCTGAACCAGACTGTAACTCACCCATGAGTAGAGTGGGGGGTGGATATTTGAGTAATTTTCCTGAATAAGTAAATGCCTGTAGAACCAGAAATTTAACTTTAATATATTCCGTAATTTCTTATTTTATGAGTAGTATTACCATTTACTCCAATAGTTGTCCAGAGGCGATGGAGCAACAACACATGTGCTAAGGACAGTCAGCTTAGTAGCCCTGATGGTAAAGCAGAAAATCTCTAATTTTTGTTGCAATTTGCTTCATGCATTTTAAGAGCTGTTTCATAAATGACATTTTATGAATATGGTCTTCTACAATATACACCTGTACAGAAGTGTTGCACTATAAATATATGGTCTGAAAACTAATTAAAGTGGAACCTTTTCCTGGGTAATGGGTTTTCACTTGCATCAACAATAAAATGGTGATTTGAATTGTATGAAATTTATTTTATAAGTGCACTTTGTTTAAACACCACTAAATGGAAACAACTTGAGCAGCTGTATGTATGTATTTTTGTATTTTAGGGTTCCAAAAAATTGTCATCTGGCAGGTAGTTATCTGCATGAAGAACAAAGTCAGTCAAGGTACAAAATCTATTTCAAAAATTTGTTTCGAATTTCAGCAGCACCTAAAATTAATTTTTTGATTTAAAATTTATTTTGACTTAAACTTCTTCTGATATTTTTGACAGATTTTTTCACTTCCAAGTGATGAGCAGTACTGAAAAAAGTTCTGTCGAAATTCCTGTGGGATGGCAGTTTTCATATGATCTTTGATTCAATCAGAAGCAAGAAAAAATAAGTAAACCCTTACTGTTATTTTGATTAGAGTTAATTGTGTTCAGGATATTCAGATAAAGATGAATATGTATCTTACTGGATGAATCTTTTCATCATTATTTTTATTTAATGCCAGTATTTGGATGGAACCCAGTGGTTTTGAACTCCTTTGTGCTAATCAGTGCACAAAGCCAGCCTTAGCCATTAATTCTCCAATATTTACCCATTATTGCAGTGCATTATTTCACAATGTTTTCACTGCATTTCCCTTTTAAAATACTGCTAAATAATTTGCCTTTCTTTGTTTAAAATCTTAGTAACAATAAGAGTTTTTAGCTAAGGTTAATTTTATGCTTCACACATAGGACTTAACATCCTTCACAAGATTACTCAAACTAATGATTGTGATATAAATCCACAGCTTTTGCCAACACAGACGTATTTGCAGATCTGTTTTCCCCTTAGTCATGGTCCATTGTTAACAGAGAAAATCAAAAAAGAACTCTTTCCTGACTCCTGGAAAATCTCCCCTTAGTAATGCAGACAAACAGAGGTGGCAACTTTCATGAAATGTTTTTATTTCTTTTCATGAAAAGTTAATAACATGACCTGGATGGAGATAACCTATAATTATTCTCAAATAATATTTCCTAGATACTGTTTTTTCAGATTTTTTTCTGTGCTACTGGAAGTAGAGTTTTACTTTCATATGTCTTCATATGTCCTTTCAGAGTTAAAAAAAAATTAATGACTCTTTCTTGAAGAGAATGCTTATAATACGTTAAAGTTTTTAATCTTAATTAAGGATGTAAAAAATAAGTAAAGCAAAGAGCTGAAAATGTAGTCCAGTGTGACATATTGCACAATATCCATCCTGTCAGTAGAGTATGGTGACTAGTTACTCACTAGTTTCTTCAGCTGATGAGAACGTGTGCTCAGTAGCGTCAGGAGCATATTTAACACTTTGCAATAAAAGCTGAGAGATGACAAAGTGGAAGAGACATTTAAAAATATGCATGAGTTATGAAAGTACAAACAGTGTCCAATGAAAATGCATGAGATACTGTAGTACAGTGTTTGAAATGGCTTTGTGACTGGAGGCTAACTTCTAATATGCAATGCATAATTCAGTGGGAATAGGTCCTGTTTTATGTCATTACAAACACAAAAATGGTTATTGGTAAATGATAAATAAACTTGAAGAAAATAAGTAAATTATTTTTATAGGCATGTGAGTGCCTTACAACTGAGGGGAAAAAATTACCCTCTTCAAACATCCGATGTCTGTCTTTGAACTTTAACCAGTAAATATTTGCAGAGGTCTGAGAAGCTTTGCTTAAAAAAAAAAAAAAAGTCTAAAAATAATCCTCAGCAGACCATGATGTGTTTTGAGAGAGGATCTCCCAGGTTCAAAATATCTGCAAGGATACACACCTTTACTGAGAAGAAATTGTAATTTTGACCTCTCAAGTTGTGCATAGATTAACTCTTCATTACAGAATTCAACATAGCTAGAGGCTAAGGAAAGTTCAGATTGATCTTTTGTGACATCAAACAAAAGAGGATCATGTTCCTGACACCTGGTGGAGGCAGCAGCAGTTTTGGACAGTGTGAGAACAGAAATAAAGTAGCAAATTAAAGCTTAACACTACATTTGCATGCAGTGAACCATTTGCTTTTACCACACCGTAGTTCCTTGCACTAACTTCACCATCTGTGTCGTTCTTGTAAACTCTAGAAGAGAGTTAAGAATATTATTTTCTTTCCTGTGTTTAATCCAGGAGAGTTGATGAAAGCTCCCCACCGATCTAACTACTTTGGTTTACTCCCTTCATCACCACCACCCCAGGCTGAAGGCCTGCTTGCTCTTAAACAAAAAGAAATACAGAGCTTAAAATACTGTTACCTTGTCCCTTTCACTCAACTGTAAGGCTTATATCCTGTTAGGATGTTAATTGAATGATTGAAAACATGCAACTGGTTTCTTTTTAAATTTTATTAGCCACTTCCTACCTCTTTCTTTGAATATGTCTAAAGAAATTCAAGGTGGTTTAGTTCCTTATTAAATGAAAAAAAAAAATCATTGGATATCCTAGGCTGCCTTCATTATGCTGTATATTTTTGTCTTTGCATCCTTTGATAAAAATGTAGTAGTAATAGTAGTATGTCTCTAAAGGGAGGAACTTTGCAGTTGCAATTACAGATAATAGTGTTGTTGTCTAAACCCCAGTGTGGTGTGAACATCAAAGTGCTGTGGATTATAATAATCCAAACAAATAACCTTCTGTAAACTCGTAAGATAGAAGGAGCTGGACGTTTTCATTAAGTAAGAGGCAATTCATTTAACAGTCGGTTGTTGCCCGTTTCTATGTGGTGAAAAGTCTGTTCATTTGCATAAGAAAATAACCACCAAAGAAATGTAAATGCTTGAACTAGGCTCTCATTAGCAAAGCCTCTCCAGCTACCTGAAGGACTTACCTCTGTTGGCAGTAGATCGAGTTTCAAGTACTTTCTTACTTTTTAGAAACCAATTATCTTCAGGCATGTCCATCAGTTCAGGGAGGGGGAAGGGAACATAGCAATATTCTTAGCAACAGATTTTACAATTCAATGAAAAGATTCTCCAAAATAAGAATTTGAATGACTTGTCTTTATTCAATTTCTTGAAAATCTATCCTTTAAATGACTACATGTAAAAAGCGTATGTTTTTTATAGAGTGAGGAAGGAGAGTATAATTTTCTGAGGGGGAGAAAAAGCAATAAATTCCAATCAAAATGTTGCCATTTGGAAGGAGAGCTAGATGATGTTTTTCTGTCAATGATACAGCAAAAATGTCTAGGTAGGTGGAAAAAAAAGGTTACTATTTAAGTGAAGGAAGAGGAAATGGTTATTCCACTGTGATACAGGTGATAGACATAGGACCTTAACTCCCTTGATAGATAAAATACAATAAAATATTTTGAACTAAATTGATTTAGTTCTATTGGAGTAAATAGATGTTTGCCCGTCTGTGTCAAATGACAATATGGTTCACAATCCTTTCTCTCAATCCAGTACATGCAGTCTATAAATGCTTGACACATGTACAATCTATAGAATAGAGAGCATTCAGTGCATAAACATGACAACATTTCACCTATGGAGTCCCAAGCTTAGCTGCTGACTAGTCAGGTTAAAGGCAGCAGGAATTTGATAATCTCTGCTTGCCTGCTAATGGAGGTTTTTCAGTTTATTTACCAGAGAGAGAGATATTCAGTTCTGCATTCTGTCTCAAGCATGCGTTTTACGGTGTCTTTGAAGACACGCTGAAATATGGAATGCTCATTTAGGGAGAGATTTTTAGACATTCAAGCTAAGATGTGCTGCCAGATTGGTAAGGACTTCTGAGGTCATGGTGTAGAGCATGATTTGGAGGCCATATGAACAAGAGTGGATAGGGACAAAAATAGGAGGAGCCTTATCTTGAATGTAGTGTATTAACCAAAAGACTGTGGAAATTTAAGGTTGTACTAAACCTAAAGTGAATGCAATTTTCTTCTGTGTCAAGATAAATTTTTCCTGAAATTTTCACATAATTTTATGGTTTGAGTCCCTTATCAGTTTTTGCCTGGCTGAAGACAACGTCCTACCCTTCTCTGTCTCTCACCATTTCCTGACCATGTGCAGCTTCCCATCTGGCTCTGATGATTGTGATACTGATGTTACTGATTCCTGCCTCAGCACAATCAAGATAACCGAGTTAGAAAAGTCCCTCTGTGTTTCAAACGATGGGGAAACCCAGATTTCTTTTACACAATGAGTAAGAGAAGTGAGTTGTACTGTGGTAATTATTCAAATGGACATGCCATCAGGGTATGATCTAGCACTGCTCCTATACTGCATTGTTTGTTCTGCCATTTCTCTCCATATTTAGGTTTTTCTCCATCATAACCTTTCACTGGAGGCAGGGTGTAGAGAGAGACCTGGACAGATAGGTACCATATCAAAATCAGAATCATAGAATCACAGAACACTTTGGGTTGGAAGGGACCTTAAAGAACAACTAGTTCCAATACTCCTGCCATGGGCAGGGACACCTTTCACTAAAGCAGGTTACTCAGAGGCCCATCTAGCCTGGTCTTGGAACACCTGCAGGGATGAGAAGTCCACAACTTCTCTAGGTAACCTTTTTCATTGCCTCATGACCCTCGCTGTAAAGAATTTCTTTCTAACATCTAACTTAAACCTACCAGCTTCAGCCATTTACCCTTCTCATATCACTGCATGCCCTTGTTAAAAGTCTCTCTCCAGCCTTCTTTTAAGCCACCTTTAGATGGACTGACATAAAATAAACAATATATCTTGTTTTCACACTCTGCTTACCCTGTGGCAAGTCGTTCCTATGAATTTTTAGGCAATTATTATCAAGCATATATAAGCTAACCTCTCATTAAGCAAGATATCTTGTGACAGACAAGTGCATGTAGGTAGACACGAACATGCAGAGCCGGTGAAGATGACTGTGGGGCAAGGAAGTATCTGTACTCAAAATAATAGTGCTAGTTCCAAATAGAGAGTAGTGCAAACATAATTATAAACTAGAACCTTTACTACAAAGTTACTATGAATTCCTAAGGGAGAGTATGATCTCTCTGTCATACTGTTAAAAGACCATTCAGTGATTGGTTCAATTATTTCTGAATTGCTAGACTATTTGTCCACAAACCAGAAGTTTTGGGATGTGTTTTGGGGGGCTTTTTTTTCTTTTTCTTAAAAGTTTTTTCTTTCCTTTTTTTGACACCACATTCAACCTTTTGCTTCCAAAAGATATATCAGTCATATCTTTGACCCCAGTTACATGCAACTGTTAAATATTTCGCTGTCTTTAACTGCAGAATCATGACACAGAGGTCATTGAGCAGGAATAATATGAGAGTATTGTGCTGAAGAAGAAAATACTTGGAAGATACCAAAGTGAGATTGGATATTTTAGTGTTGGCTGAACTCCATCAGCAGTTCCCCATTCATCAGTGAAATTTTAATCTGCTGTAAAGTTATAAATGAGTCTTGGGAAGATAAAGAACTATTTTTAGAAGTTTATCTCTTCTGAAAGAAAGATCAGTACATAACAGGTCAAAAGCATTGTAACAGAGACTGGACATAAAATGGAACATTGGTCAAAGGCCAAAATAATATTGAAATCAAAATATTACTATTATTTAGAGGCACTTGTGTTAAATATGGTGAAATTGAATTGTTTATTGAAGATGCTGGATTTCCTCCAAACAGACTCTGGCTGCACCATCTCAGTGTTGTTTTTCAGAGACAAGGGATTCTTTTTCCTTTATAGCAGCCATAAATGACAAAAGAAAAGCAGAGCATAAAGGGAAGAGTACTTCTAGATGCCACCCAGGTTACAGCACAGCTAAGCAACTGGGGATGAGGTTTGAAAGTGTGGCCAACCTGCAGGAGGACATCAAACCACACCACCATCCACACTCACTGCTCTGCAACTCTCTGCACATTCCAGTTTCCTGCTACAGCAGCCCAGAGGGTTTGGGCCGAAAATGTGGGATGGCAAGATGTTTTGTAAGGAAGCCTGGTCATCTGTATACTCCAAATGATGGGGGAGGCATGTTTCAAAAATGGCACTACTGCCCACACGCAGCTTTCGAAATACCTCCAAGATGTTGCTCCAGCTCTTTGGTACAAGTTGGACTTCAGGGGAAGGGGTGGTGTTAATATTCTGCCAGCCTAAGTTCTTCAATCCAGCTCACTGCCAATTTAGATAGATGCCAGAGCCTGTGCAAGAGCAAGGAAAGGGCAGTGGGAGGGAGCCGCCCCTCTCTTCAACAGCAGCTGTCAAGGTCTAACACAGCTGTATTGCTCATCTCCACCCTCAGATTCTCCACCAAGCACTGAATCCCTCTTCTGATCACAAGAGTGAGTATGTAAAGATTTCATGATTTGACTCCAGGTATTGCCCATGGCTAAATCACCAAGCACACCTGTTCCTCTTAACAGGTTTTACTGCTGACTTCAAAATTCATGCAAAGTTTTCGTGTTCTGAGTTGATTTATCATTTTCAGTACATTGCCTGTCATTTACCTCTCTTTGCCCTTCTGATTTTGAGGCTCATATGATCTAAAAGATTTCAATAAGCTAGTTTAGCAAGTCAATACTTCACTATTACTCTTAATTTACTTTAAATTTCTTCCTGTTCCTCCTTGTAAGTCTAGTAGGGAGGGGAAAATAGCTCTAACATGTGGCCTTAAATACTTCCCAGCTGAAAAAATACAGTTAACCAGCATGGGGCTAATGAGCTGATGTACAAACTGATGATCCACACCAGTTCCCCTGCAGCCAAATAACATCCTCTGGCCTGTGTACACAGCAGCTGATTTTACCCTGGATGTTCTAGTTTCTTTTTTTCCTTCATTTCTGATCTCTCAGTACAGGGCTCTAATGTAACTTCAGACTCTCTTAGCCCATTAACTGCGTGATGCAGCAGCAGGCTCCATAGCTTGTAGAATCCTTTTTTTTTTTTTATTTCTCTGCAGCCAATAGTCAGTGCCTCATTATTTACCTTGCCCTTTCCTTAATGATGTCCTTCTCCCTGAACATCATTCAAAACAGACAAGATAACAATTTAAACTACTGCTGTAGTTTGAGTAGCTTGTTCATTTTGTTGTTGTTCTTATCTAAATAGTCCTTTCTAACAGAGTATGCTTAAAATTCTATCTTTTGAAAGACCTATAACTCAGAAAAGTAGCTCAAAAATGAAAGTTGATAGCCAGTGTTATTTGTGCATACCAGTAATATGATGACATTAAGTTTTCCTTTGGTACTGTTTTCCTCTTATATTTTTTCCATTTTTAAATTTTTTTTTAATCTGTTTTCATCTTGATTTTGATATTTGAGGAATTTGGATAAAAATTTCAATTTAAAAGAGACAAGAATCTTGCAGTTTTTTAACTTGCTTTCCTGATTTATATAGAGTTATTATGTCCTTGGATATGGAAAACAATTGAAGGTGCTAGAGGACTCTTGGAAAACAACATAAAATTAAAATCTAGGGGAAATTAATGTAAGAGGATGGGGAAAAACACAATTCTCTCTTACAACACTGATCAACCTGATTAGATATTTCTGTCAAAAAAGTCCATAAGATTATAGTTACATGTTTGTAATTTACAACTGTCTTTGTGCTTTAGACATCAAACATCTTCAAATTAGAAATAACTGGTATCAATGTCATTTAGCTGGTGTAAAAGTAAGAGTAAAAGGATTCTCTGAAGATCCTTTGGACCAATATAGGATAAAAATTACAAAGATATTTTAAAAGATGTAGTTTAAGTATGATGAAGAAAAATCTTTCCATAGGTTTTTTAGACTAGTGTTTAGAGAGCAGTGGTTTTCAACTGATGGCCTACAAAACCCTCTGGGATCTGTAGTGTAATTCTAAAAGTCTCTGAAATGCAGCTCAGAAGAGCAAACATATTCCAGCAGCCTAAATTCTTAAGCATGTTGGCACAGCAAAGGGTTGAAAATCATCACAAAGTGTTAGCAATACTCTTTCCCACTTCTACCTATCAACAGGGGAAAATTTTCAGCCTCCCCTTCAACTGAACCACTCAGTTTCAAATCAGAGCTATGTACTGAATCTTAATCAACTTGAGAAGTGGAAGACTTAAGAGGAAGTCATTTGAACTCAGAGCTGAGTCTCATAGGGTTTTTCAAGCTTTTTTTTTTTTCCTTTTTTTAATGGTGATGCCCTGGCTGTCAGAGTTTAAATGCTCTAGAGGCTCAATAGCTGTGATATTTATTAACCAAGTGGTTATGATCAGAACTTTGTCACTCAAACTTGCTTGGTATCAGCTGACATATGGTATCATGTTTGAAATACCACTCAGTAAATCACTGATAATGTCAATGTAATTGCTGAGAGCTAACACACGGTGTAATTCTTTTCCCATTGAAGCTGATGGCAAGAGTACTGTTGATGGCTGTGGTGCAGGACTGAATTTGCTAACCAGAAAAGCACTTTCTTTTTCCTAGTTACACAGAAAGAATCAATAATTTTCTAAACACCCAGTCTTTAAATAAGCTTATTTTTATAAATGGTATCACGTTAAAAATTTCATGATTGACTTTTTTTGCTAGATATTGCTGCTGTGACTATTTCAATATGCTTTATTTGTGAGTCAGATGCTAATATATTCATAAGTAGATGGATATATGAGTGTAAGAGATCTGTATATATCTGTTCCATCTGTTATTTCTTTCTGTCCTAAGTTTAAATACTCTGTGTTCAGTGCTAACATTGTTATTAACATTTTATCGTTTTTTGCCATGTATTAATTAGATTATATACATGGAGCAGTTTTATTCTTCTTTTTGGGGTTTAATTTTTAACTGGTCATTTTCTCATATAAATATTTACTTGCCAAAAATAAAACTTCCCTTAAAACCATTTTCTTCCCCACTCACCACCTGCCACCCCCCAAATATTTCAGCAGCAGGGATTTCTCATGTTTTGAGCAAATTGTCTGGCAGAGAGACACTGCCATCACCAAGATGTGAGATATTCAGGGTTGTCTTTTTGCTCTCTACAATTTGGAACAGATTGTTAAACATGGGCCTCCCTGAGCTGAAAGGTGCCAGGATGCAGACTCAGGCTCTGGTCAATGCATGTGATGAGTCAGTTTGTTGGGTGATCAGATATCCCACATATTTATTTCTCTGTCTGATGTGTTGTTGCCTAAAATGCTTCAAGACGTCTTAATTTATTCCACTGCTGGGTAAAATTCAAAATACCAAGAGAGTTTAATGACATGGTACAAGTTTATATAAACACTGCAAGCAGGGGCTAACAGAATGCTGAAAGTTTCTGCAATTATGCATCAGAACTACCATTTTCACTACTGCTCACCTTCTTCAGATATCTTAATATAATGTTAATATTATAATTATTTTAGACCCGAATTTTACAATTCTGATTTATAGTAAATGTCTTTGTGTTTGTCAGCTAGTTGTTTGAAAATTTCTAATGTTTTGGTACATTTCAAGACCTTCAGTAAAAATTGATATTTGTCTCTTCTACTTAGCCCAGAATATGTGCTGACATTTTTGACAAGTATGAAAACAAATTTCACTGTGTAAAGATTTTATAAGCTAAGAAGACAGTGCACAGATGAAGGATAGGGAAAGTGGAGGAGTATCAGCAAAATAACTATGTTTGATTACACAAAAATTCTTGTCTTGTTTTGTCTGTTTCATGATTTGTTTTTATTTTATGTTTGTTTTTTTTTTTTCTTTTAATTGTCTATATGATCATTACTTCTTCTTTCTAACTTGAACATGGGAAAGATTTTTATTTTTTAAGGAAGATGGCTGCTGTAGAAGGGAATTATGTCAGCAAAAGTAACATTCATTGAAAATCAAGAACTTTTCCTTTACACTGTCATTGCTGTCAAAGGTTAGTGCAAACTGCTCTGCAGATAAGCTATAGATATAATTTTGAGTTTTATTTTTCTCTTTCTCTGAAGGCTATCCAGATAATATGTTTGTGGACTTGTACACAGCAGGGTTATTATTATATTTGTCTGCTGCTTTTGAACTTCCGTCTGGCATTTGACTCTTTTGACCATCAGCTATAATTGTACTCTTTTTCTTATTCTGTAAAATTTATTGCTTTGATCTCTGGTGTCTTCAGTGTCATCTGGTATCTCTCAGTGATATATTCTGGGATCTATAGTATCTTTTTGTTATATGTATGGTAGCTGGGATTACTTGTGTTCACAGTCCAACTGTCAGACAAATGGCTCTTGTCTTTGTTTATCACTCCTTGAAGACCCTTTAATAGCATCTACAGTGCTGCCTGATTGTCCTTCTATTATCAAGGTTTGCACGGTGCTAATTTTCTTAAGTGTAATGCTGAAAGGATGGTATGTAAGTGGAATAATTTCAGCTGGAAGTAAAGCCTCTTAAGGGTCTTTTATTTTTCTTGTGTTTTAGCTTTTCCTCTTTCCAGGCTTTTAGTGTCATGAGAGTGTCTCTGCTTTGGCTGATATTCTAGGCCGTTTTGAACAGACGATGTTGTCTAGGAGAAATGGACACCTGGCTTAAATTTCCAGCATGGTATTCTTTTTCATGCAGTGACAGAAAATGGAAATTGCTTAATTGGGGTCATTAATTTCTGCAACTCCAGACTCTTTCCTTTGTGAAATAGTCCAGGATCCCAAAACCTGCCACTTCTAGCTAGTGTCCTCAGGTTTCTGACCTTTAAGGGTAACTGAATCTCTAAAAAGCATTAACTACCACTAAAACTCCAAATAATGCATCATTCTGGGGAGAAGGAAAAGGAAGTATGTGTAATGCTTCCTCAGGACCCTTCCCTTAGCTAAATGCTAGCACAGGAAGAAAATTGTGAAGGCATTGGGAATTTTTTCACATCGTCTGCTCAGATATCCTTGGGATAATAGGATGTCTCTCTTCTTCAGGTAACTGGTAGGAAAGCCATGTTTAGCTTTACTCACAGTCAGTGTCTGAAATGGGCAGATGGGCTGTCCTTGAGGCATTTCCCATCTGAGGGAGGAGGTGAAGCAGGTTCACCATCTGTGCTTGAGGAACACCTTCATACCCATGCTGACTATTTACACTCTTTCTACCGTGTCCCTGCCTAAATTCTAAACTTCTTCAGCATAGCCTTTTTGTCCCGAAACAAGTAGATCCCAAATAATTTGGATTGATAGAGTTGTGCCAGTCTTCAACACATCACAGAAACTGATATGTATAACTTTAAATTGCCAGTGCTGTGCATTTATTATTTAACAAGCTTCTTCAGATTAACTACATGTCCTGCAAGGAGCTTGTATCACAACAGGGTAATGCTGTAAGAGGAAAGAGGATGGCAGACCTCTGACTTTTCCCTTGCACATGTACATACTGACACTCATGAACATACGTATACAATTGCTCACTATTTTTTCTGATGAAAGAAAGAGGCATGGTTTTTCTTCAGCTTTGCAGCAAAAATCAGCTAACACTATTTTTACACAAGCTTTTTCTCTTTCATCATTATACTTAGTGGTAAATCTTTGCCTTAAATGCAGTTGTGGGCACTTTTGTTGTCTTGATACTGAATGTCTTCCTCCTAGGCAAGCAGAATAAAAGACTGTTTTGGTTTGTTTTGCTTTTCAAAAGAAATTTTAATTATTTTTTAAAGGAAAAAATTAAAGACTTTGCATGTCCGAGACCTCTGTTTTCAGAAAATTGTAGGCTTGTATCTTTGGCAATGCGGGCTCCCTTTCTTAAAAAGACAGTTATATACCTTTGTATTAGAGTTTCTAAATTAATTAATGCTGATAAGTCCAGACTTTGCAGAATAATTAGACTCAATTATGAATGGAACAAAAAGTTCAAGTGAAAGGAACAATATTGCTAAATAACTTATACTGATAAAATTAAAATCTCCTTTTAATTCAGGTTTGAATGTTCACAGTGGTAATGGGTACAGGACTATCTAAAAAGGTAAAAATAAAAACTCCTTCCTATCCTGTGTACTTCAGCCAATAAAGGTGAATACTAAGGGTCATTATTTTTAATTATCATGAAAATGTGGAATATGCAAAGAAATAGTCAGTCTTATAGAACACTGGCCTTGGAATAGGGAGAGCTTACTTCTATTTCTCTGTTGCTAACTTCTTTGATGTTTTTTCTTTATGCCTCTGGGTTTCCTTGTTTTCTGTGTTTATTTAGAGAGTATGAGGTTTGCAGCAGAGACCTGCTCAGTTTTACTGTGTGTAGTTACCCATGCCTTACAAAAATGCAAATAAATAATTCACTTACTGCTTCAAATAACACTTTCATGGTAAGTTTTTTATTTTTCTGAACAATGAGATAGTCATCTTTGCCCATGCTTTTCGAGGTCCTGGTGCTATATGGTTCTGGTTCATGACAAAAGGATTTCAGTTGAGATAATAATAATAATTCATTTTTTCTCTTTGTTTTAATGGTTTCAGTACTTAACTCACAGAAAAGTAAGTGGTCAGCCTGAGATCACTTTCATCCTGAAATGCTAGGAAAATGTTTATGTTAAACACTTTCATTGTATTTGTGCATGCTCCTGCTTTTTGTATATGGAGTATAACATAACAATAGAAGAATGGGGCTTAGGCTACAGGGCTACAGAAATCGTTTTTAGAAATAACACTATCTTAAAACCTGTGTTTTCCTTAGTTTTAGAAGGGAAAGAAAATATTTTAAAGAGAAAGCTGAAAATGACTGAAAACCAGCCTGGTAGAGTAGAAACAGTTGAAGGCTGTAGGACATAGACTACATTCTGAGCCAAAAGTGTTACCAAGGATAAAACAAAAGGTAGACAAAAATCAGGCCCAGATAGTGAAAGGAAAGTTACCAGAGGGGAGATGGCAGGAGGATGCAGACACTGAGGTAAGATTTTTATGTGGTTCCAGAGGGGCATTTTCAGATGCAGTGTCTTCAGTCTTAGTGAAAAGAGGTGAAGGAATGGAAGGAAGGATCACATAAATAAATGCAACTGCACAAGACTGTTACAAAAAAAACCCCTGCTTTTTCCATTCAATCCACATTTTTCCTCACCTTTTACACAAGAAAATGGATTTTCAGATTTTACCCAAATAAATTCTCCTTGAGATGTTTTAGCCGAAAGATTAAGATCAGGCAGAGAGTAGGGGGAAGGCTGGGAGTGGAAAGGAAGGTGTCCTGAGAAGCTATGAAATATGTACAGTAATCCTTGCAGTGCAAACATCAGCTGCAATGCCAGGTAAGGTCACCTTGGAAAAGAAATATAAGCACAGATTAGCCATGACAGAGGCTGGGGAGACTCTTTGATGAAGGGCTGGTAACAACTTCCTGTGGTTTCAAATATTCTGGGCGTCACATGTAAGAGAGATCAGCATTTGGTCTTTCAGATCCCCCTCTCCCCCTCCTACAAATCCGCGGTATTTTCTGGACCTTGTAGATCTGTAGTTACTCCTAGTCTATGCTGCCCTCTCCTGCTCAGACTCACAGCCGCAGAGGTTTCATCTTTCATAGATGTTGTTTATACAGTAATGTGTTTGCTTCATATGGTTTCATAGGGGGAGTATTTAGAGATGTATGGGGTATTTAGGAAAATGGTTAATATAAAGCTTGCATTTAGCTCAACATCTTGTCAGAGTAGTTGTTAGATTAGTAACATGATGCTTCAATTATAACAGTTTATTTATAGATATTAACAAATGAAGGTTTTTTTATACTAAAAGGAAAAAATCTCAGAAATATTTTATTACATTAATAACTTTGATATTCATAAGATAAAAGTGTTGTATTTTATTTATAATAATGATTATGCTTTGAAAGAGACAGAAAACACTAAAGCATCAAGCAGATCAAGCTCTTGGTATGGAGCAACTTTTCACCATACTTCTGCCAGGATTTTGTCCATTTTATCATTTGTAACCCAGACCTCAATGGAACTTTCTGTAAAGCATTTCTAAGTATCTTGGAGTTAATCTGATTATTTCCCTTGTTGCTAAGCTTTCACTTTCCTTGTTGTTTAAATATTTAGGGGTTGCCATTGTCTTTTATTGCCTTAGCCAAGCTTAGACATACTTAATTCTGTTATTTTTTTAAAAAAGTCATTCCTTGCATGTTCTTAACTGCTTTTCACTCTTCTTTTAGAATACACAGCATGTATCAGTGATGAGGTACCTAGATCTGAACACTGTACTCTGCAGTGACAAGAACAGCAGAAGGCTGCCTCTCTCTGTGAAACCAAATTCTATGCACTCTCTTACACTATTTATTGCCTATTATTTTTCATAATTTCTAATTTAATGAAAACAATGAGTATTCACTCTTCCAATCATCATGTAAAATTGCCATAGTGCTGAATGTCTTCATAGTGTTGAGTGCCTTCTTACAAAAAGCTATTCGACAACCAAGTCATAGTTTTCTGGCATTGCTTTCTACATGTCGGTCACCTTCCTTTAAACAAGGCAGTTCTCTAGAATAAAACAAACTAATTTTTCATTATATACCACAAGAGGTAAATCCCCAAACAGAATCATCATAGAATATCCTGAGTTGGAAGGGACCCAAGGATCATCAAGTTCAGTTCCTGGCCCTGCACAGGACAACACCAAACACTTCCTGAACTCAGGCTGGAGAACCTGTTTCAGTGTCCAACCACCCTCTGGGTGTAGAACCTTTTCCTAATATCCAAACTAAACCTCCCCTGACATAGCTTCAGGTCATTCCCTTGGGTCCTATCACTGGAGAGATCAGCACCTGCCCCTCTTTTCCTTCCTAATGAAGCTGTGGACCATGGTGAGGTCTCCCTTCAGTCTCCTCTGGGCTGAGCAGACCAAGCAACTTCAGCTGCTCCCCATACAGCTTCCCCTCAAGATCATTCACCACCTTTGTGACCCTTCTCTGGATGCTCTCTAACAGCTTATCTTATATTGTGGTGCCCAAAACTGCACACAGGACTAAGGTGAGGCTGCACCAGTGCAGAGCAGAGCAGGACAATCACATCCCTCAACCAGCTGTACTAAGTGTATCAGTATACAAAGATCTTAGTGCATCACTTTTCTTGCATTCTCTTCAACAATTCATTCTGAGATACTAGAAAACAAGCAATCCAGTGTATTCTGCAAAACCCGTATTCCATTATTTTATCTGATTCCATCTGCACATCCACCTGCGCACTTTGTTGCTTCTGTGAAATGATCTTCGGATGATGTATGATTCAGATAAAACTAACTGAAATAAATTAACTCAGGAAGAATTGGAGTGTATTTATATGCTTCTGCTACTGCATTAGTTTTTCTTTTTTCCTCCCCAATGCTGAAAGAGTAACTTTTCACTCTACACAGTTTACTTGTGCCCCTTCAAAGATCTTTGGTGGGATTCTCTCAGATCTTTTGTTGTTGTAGAGCAAAAATCTCTAATGCAGGCTAAACCTTACTGCTTTATCCCAGCAATGCACTGTCCCTCAGAGCTTGGCCCCACAAGGCCCTGAGCCTTCCAGAGAGTGTCTGGAGAGGGGCTTAATTTTGCCTTAGGTGGCACGGCTCACCTGAGGTGAAGCTGAGCATTTTCTCAAGCTCTTTCACAGAGCCTGGATATCAGAAGGGCACTAAATGAAAAGTACTTAATACTGCAGTTCCCTTGGGCTTGTAAGGTGTTTCAGTGTCTCCTCTGAAGTACTGCACACTCTTCACTCCCACTCATTTCAGCTCTTACTGCTCACTTCTTTGAATTCACTGTGATAGCCTGTGTGCACAGGATGAACAGTATTTCACACTCAGAGTGTTCCAGCTCTCCTTCACTGGACAGCAGGCTGTTTCCAGTATTTTTAAGCCCAGGTTTGTTGCTGTTTTTTTTTATCATATTCCAGAAGGAGGAGGCCAGCTTGTTTCATCTGTGATCACTTTGTGAGGGCTGAGTAGCAGACATGGAGGGATGATGCAATGGGGTTGCTAGCAGGTGGCCGTTTGTTCAGACTCTGCTTGACTGTGTTCAGGGCCAAGCAAAGGAATCAGACTCTGGCGTATTGTGCAGTTTTCTAAACCACCTCTCCAGTGCTGAAAATCCTAGCCAAAGTCCTTTAGCAGTGTTTATTTTTTGCATGTATTTATTTAACAGAAAAGGAGCCTTTCAGAGCAGATAAAACTTCCCATTCTTTCAAAAACCAATGCTTTTTGTTACATTTATTCATTTATCAATGCTGTGAAAGTTTCATATGCTCCAGCCATTGATTTCAGTAGCCAATGCTATTTTTCCTGTTTATTATAATTTATTGTCTCATTGTTGCCGGTAGTTTGCACTTAGCTGAGTTTCCCACACAATATACAGGAAACATCTCTATAGCATCAGGCTTCCTCAGATTGATTCCCACAGGGGCCAGGAGGGACAAGCCACTCCCGGGTGCTTTGTGATGTGACTGCAGAGAGCCATGTTAAATCCACCATTTGGAGACTTCCTTCCTTGCACCTACGGTAGCACACACAGTAGCCAAGTCAGGTCTGCTCCCACCACACACTCTCCCACACAGCCTTTGGGAAAATTTTACCTGCATGTGTGCTTTCACAATTGTATCCCCTTCTTTTCAAGTATTTAACACATTTGTTACTGAGCCCCAGTGAAAATGTGAGTCTCCAAGGGTTTCTATTTGTAGTAGAGCAAAGCTAATGAAATTATTCACTTAGGTTATTTTATTTCAATTTACCTTTCCTCACTGTTGATTAACTGGTGGTTTTCAAATGTTGACTGATGTATTAAGTTGTCTAGGTGGAGGTGCTGTGGGTAGTAAAGAGGGCCAGTACACATATGTTCCTTTGAAAACATTCCTTAAATAATATCCTCCAGAGTCTCCTGGGAAAGCTGGGAAATTAAATGAACATTGTCTGTGTCTCCCTCATGAGCAATACTTCCCTATTAGCAAACAATGAGTTCAAGGGTTTAGAACAGAGACAACTTTATTGGGAGTGGGGGAGCAGCATAGGGAAAGTTGAATATGGAATTAACTTTACAAAGTCAGTGATTCATAAATCAATTCTGTTAAACTATGTCATCACCCTTTCCTGCTGCCTTCCCTCTTCACTCCCTTCTCCTGAGTCTCCCCCTCCACCCCACCTCCTCACCCTCCCGGATGTGCTGCACAATAGCCCTGAGCCTACTCTCCTCCCTTGGTCTTAGTCACTGCTTACCTCAGTTCACACTGCTCATGTTTTTTTATGTGTTTTTTTTTTAAGTCCAAGTTGAATCAGTTCCAGTTCTTGACCTTACAAGGTCACACTGTGTTTGCCATTTACAAAGAGTGCTGATTGCAGGTCAGATGCTGGAAAAGCTGATGTTGGTAGCCCTGGTTGAGCAACCTCAGCTCTGCTGAATATGCTGCAGTATGTCCTGGTGCTCTCATTGGGTTGCTCAGGTTTTGGCAAGGAGCTTTGCAAATGCTGCACAAACTGGCATATAAGAAATTGTGTTTAAACACAGAAAAACACTTTTTTGCCATGAGGTTGCCCAGAGAGATTGTAGAGTCTCCATCCATCTAGATATTGAAGGTCTGATGGGAAATGGCCCTGAGCAACTCTGAGCAGGTGGGTTGGACTATGTGATCTCTAGAGGTTCTTTCCCACCTCTACCATGCTGTGATTCTGTAAAAAGTGTAGTGTTTTCAGTTGCCAGCCAGGATACCTGCAATAGCAATTCCAGAGCAACAAATATGATTTCATATGAACCAAATAAGTTTAAAAATGCAGTAGTGGTTTCCTTTTAAAAGTAATTGCCAGAAGAATATATTTGGAAATATTTTGAGACCCTAAGTGCTTATGTGGGTAGCAAAAACTTTGGCAAAGTTCATGATCAAATGCTATAAATTAAGTGGTTAAATTGAAGTGTTCATGCCAGACTCATGACTGCTCAATACAAATTCTTTCTAAATGAAAGTTAACTGGTTTTTTTTTATTTAGTAATAATTCCCTGTTGCCAAAAACCAACAGAGCACAGCTTTCCATTTCCCCTTTCCTGCCCCTATAGAAATCAGGCTATTGTTTTGTCTAATATATAAATGGCACCCATGACACGAACACCGTAATACATACGTCTCCCTCAATAAAACCCCAGGTATTTAGTTAGCTCTTGGTAAGTCTGAAGAAGAAATTGTTTTCTAAGGTCTTACTTCAAAGCACAACAAGGACTAGATCCAGGCTGCCTCAGGTCAGAATAAATTTTAACTGACCATACCAGAGATATATATTTAATTGGCCAATGCTCTTTTTAATATTTGCTTGTTTATTGGCATATATTTGTATGTGTGTGTTAAAACACAGCAAACCCAGCTAATTCTCTATTTGCCTAGCAACCTTTAGGAGTGGTTGCATTTCTTTTCTGTCAGGAAATTTAGTGAAAATGTATATCACGAGAAGATTACCATCTCAAGAAACAGAAAGCAGGATGAGTTTTTCTTCCTCCTGGGACTTTCTGCAGATTTACAAATATATTGACAAAAGTGCTTGGTGCTCCATCATTGCTTTTTGTCTTGGCATCCAGTTTGGTCTTTTTATTCACTGGCAATTACCTTCTGCTCAGAGGTGCAGCTAAGCATCTCTAAGAAACATGCTTCTTTTGCTGACTGTCTTCCTGTTTGTTCTTCTGCTGATATTTGTCACTTTGTTTCTTTTTTTCATTCTAATCTCTCTTTTAATTTATAATCTCTCTTGTTTTAGGGAGTCTATGCACATACAAAGTGACTATTTTTCTCTGACTCTTCCTTGTCTTTTGTCTTGCTTCAAAATTTGCATATTCAGATGATCCTCCTTTTCAGGCAGAACCTTCTATAATTGCCTGAGTGTGTTTAACATTATGGGACCAACAACAAAGTTATTAGCTATTACTAATCATGAGGGCAATGACTAGAAAGCCATCCCAATAAAGCTTCTATATGTCCTGAAAATGTATAGAAAAGTTAGAATATTTGGAATCCAGTGGACTTTTTTTCCTGTAAATTCTGTTAAGTTCACAAATTACTTTTCTGTGCTTTACAGGACTGAGGTGGCTGGATGAAATTGCTCAGATGCCTGAGGCAACACACTGAGCTGTCTGGAATGATAATGATTATTCAAATGATAATTATCCAAATGACCCAGATTTCTTCCTTGCTGTATTTTGAGAAATTGCTAGGCAGTGACATCTCTGCTGTCTGTGGTTCTGTGGCCAGTCACGTTTGGATACCCATGTATATAGCAACAATGACAATAAGGCATATCAGGAGTTTGTTGTCTAAATGACAGTGTGTTTAGTGACATTTTCAACATTATTATCTACTGCAGCTGCATCTTGCTTTTTTCTTTCTATTGTATTTCACTGTCTTTATGTTACAAGTTCATCTATGTATTATGCAAATTCAGAATATGTAGACTATTTGCAACCAGTTGTTGCCAATTTGCCCAAATTAATTTTGTCTAAGTGTTTGTCCTGAACCATGTGCAGACCAGGATCACACTTGTACTTTGATTAGGTTGCAGAGTTTATAGTTGCAGGCTCACAGTTTAGGTGTGATAAAATATGATTTATACTGGAAACTTCCCCAGTGGCAGCCACTTGCTGCCTACCTGATCTCTCTGATCATGCTGTGGGAAGATTTCCATCTAAGTTAGCATTTTATGGTGACTTTTGCTAAACAGATTGGACTTCAAAAATAGCAGTCCTGTACCAAAGGAAATTATGACCAATAGAACTCCTCTTTTGTCTTTTTCTGGACCTTAGCACAGTTAGCTTTCCTTTATGTTCTGTTTTTTGAGAACTCTTCTCAAGTAATCCTTTGGCCTTATTTGGATTTTCATTTTTTTTTCTTTATCAGTTTGTTTTATAGATGGCTTCTTATCATATCCTCTTCATCTTTGTCACCTTACCATGGATTCATGTTCCACTCTTGCTGCTACAGCTACAGGATTCAGAAGTGCAAATGCTCATAACAGTGTTTCTAACTGTAAGAACAGTGGTGTACCCTGTCAAAGTTGCCTCTTGGCCCCTGTTTTGTATATTGATAATTAATATTGTCTCCCTTTCTTACACTAATCTTTAACCCTTTAATGGAAAAGAAACAGGCTAAAATGATGGACAAAAAAGCCTGAAAAGCAGGTAGAAACAGCAGTACAGCAAGATATGGCTAAAAAGTAAATACAGAGGAAAATCGTAAGCAAAAGGATAAGCAGAGTTTTGAAATATGAGGGAGGTGCATGACTCTTCTGGCTTGCTAGTAGTTGGTCTGCAGTGTCTCTTCCATATGATCATGGGTCAGACAAAGAAAATCCATAACAGTTCTCTCACCTGTTAGTCAGTTCTTGGCAGTATCTTTTTCTCTCCAGACCAATATAATAAAAGAGAAAGGCTCTCTTCTGTCTCTGCAACAAGCCTGACGCCATTAAAATGCAACGTTAAACACTAAAAGAAAGAACCCAAAGGTAAACACTCAAGACCTAGCATTTCTCTTAGTACCTGGTAGAAGAAGAGTTTAGGAAGATGCCTTCAAAAGTCCAAAGTTTTCCAGAGGAGCACATCTGTGACCTCCCAGAGTCCCAGTGGTACAGTACCACTTGCAGAATACATTCCTGCACTTGTGGAATTTTGATGAAGCACCATAAGATATTGTCAGCACATATTTATCTGGGCTGTTGCACTTGCAATGAAGTGCTATGGACATAAGGAGCATGTACATCATTAGTTACTCAGGTTTGCAGCTTATATTGATTTTGATTCCCCACCTTTCTGTCTCTAAAAACTCCCAACCAGTTAAATAACAAAGAAAATAAGAAAGTCTGAATGGGCCATACACTTTGAAAATATTTATTAGCTTGACCATAATACTATGGCTGATATGGCTGCACTCTTTTTATTTGAAACTGGCTTGTATTCAGCTGGTAAGGATAAGATGCAGAAAGAACTACTATTTATCTGTAAAAAAACCATTGACTGCTTGGAGACACTTCCCTGATTTAGACTCTTACTTTGCTCATCATTCTGTATGCCAGCTGCTTCCAAAAATGATACATTAAAGGATTTAACTGCTACAAAGATAAGATCATAAATGAATACATGAAAAACTACACAGAAGGCAGGACATTTTTAATAGGATTTACATAAGAAAGAAATTTAGGACAAGAAGAGTTGGCATCAAGTAGTGCCAGAGGAGGTTTAGATTGGATGTTAGGAAATATTTCTTCACTGAAGGGGTTGTCAAACATTGGAACAGGTTGCCCAGGGAAGTGGTGAAGTCACCATCCTTGAGAGTATTTAAAAGGTGTGTAAATGTGGTGTTCAGGGACATGGTTTAGCGGTGGACTTGGCAGTGCTGGGTAAATGGCTGGACTTCTGTTCTTAGCAGATAGACATAAATGATTCTGTGACTCAATGGTTCTATGAAATCTAAGTTGAAGGAGCAGAAGAACTTGGAGACTGCATCAAGTGGCTGTGATAATGCATTTCTGCAGAGCACTGAGCACCTGCAAATAGTCTGACAGCAGCAAAAGTTGACATTGGTGGTCAATTCAGATTGAATCCTAAAATGTCATGTCACTGTATAGAGTGTAGCACGCTCAATTGGAAGGTAGAATCCCTGAAACACAAATCATGTGATGAGGTAAGTTGAACTAAATTTTCAAAATATGTCCATGCATTGAATTTATTTGGGAAATATAAGACAGCATAATTCCTTTCCCTCCCCACCAATAAAGCCGTTTTGAGTCTTGGAATCTTGGGAAAGATTAGAAAGAAAGATGCACTTATCCCCAAAAGATAGCCTCCTAAACTAGAAGGTCTCTCAGAAGTACTGAAAGAGAAATTGCTGTAATCACTAAATCTTACTCCAAAGTCCCCTGTGCATGACATAAATTACAATACTTGTTTCAAAATCATTGTCATGTAGCCTGTAATTCTGAACATCCATGTGAGATCTGTTTATGTTCTGTACAAATGTGTGCTTTTTATGAGTTAGTCTATATCTTATTGCAGAGAGAACTTCTCATTTTCAATATTCAAATGAGAGGTTTGGAGTTTTTTTTCATTTTTTCTTTTTTTAAACCTGAAGACTGCAAAAAACTTTGTCCTGTATACAAAATATTGCTTTCCCCTTTCAGTGCGGTTAAGTGGTAGATAAACCGTGCTGTAATTTCTGAAGAGCAGGAAGTCTCCAAAGAGCATATAAAATCAGTAATGACCTCAAGGAAATTAACCTGCATATACTAAGCAAAAATGTCATTCTATACTGGTATATCTGTCTTAAAACAGATGCTGCACAGATGCCGGGATTGGTTCCAGTGGAACAGGAATCCTCTAAGGTTTATATTAGGAACTAGCTGTTAGGCTTGCAGATAATTGGGAAAAATGAAAACCTTTTTCCATCCCTGGTTGTTTGATGTAGGCCAAATTAAGAAAAAGAAGTATTCTTATTTCTGTGAATGATGTTTGTAGTTCCTTAAGTCAGAGTATCAGAGACTCAAACAGAACTATCTTTGGGCACACTATGCTACAATCAAATTAGACAAAACTCTTTGTCATCAACTGGCCACTGCCCATCTGTACTGGTCCATCTTCAGACACAACCAGGGCAGGTAAGCATGGGGTTTGTGAAACTGGATATGTGATAGGAGATTGGGAATAATAAGGACCTTGGGGTTGAAAGACCAACCTTCGGCCTTGAAGTTGTTTTGAGGTGTCATAAGGAGGTGCTTAGCAGATTCCCTATGCGGTTAAGACCAATAAAGGATTCTGTCTCTAAATATCACTGGTGGCCCTACTTTCTGCAAGGCAGTGAAGGCATTATTACAGCACCAAAAATATGGGAGATGTGCTGAAAACTGAGTGTTGTTGATGAAACATCCCAGATACCTGTTGAAAATTCCTCTCCACAAGGAACAGATGGTTGTATGCGAGAATTTGTGTTTGTGCCAACAGAATCATTCCAAACACCCACATCGTGAAGGTCACTAAGTGCAGAATTAGCACAGACATCAGCTTCAGGATGATGGTTGCCAAGTCCTAGGTGCACCTGGCTGAAACCGAGACATAATCATCCTGGGGTGAGTCATGTTTGGTAACTGTATCCTGAGTAAACCAACCAAATGCATATCAAGCTGAAATAAAACATTATTAGTTCATTAAATTACTTTTAAAAAGCAATTTAAAGTCATTGGATCAGTAGCACAAAAAAAAGGATAAAGAGCCAAAGACTGGATTCCTGGAACAAACTTGCATGCAGAATTACAATTTCTAAGTCTTAGGCTTCCTGCCAACCAGCAGAATATCTTACATGAGAAGCTACAAGAAGCAGCTCACTTCTAACAAGAAACACTAAACACTAGAGAACTCTTGCTAGAAAGCACTAGCAAGGAAATAGTACTCTGAAAATAGCAGTACAGTTGAAAGTAAATTGACACGGAATTTGAGATTTAGTGAAACGAGGAATTAATGCTTATTATTAATAATTAATTGTTAATTTAAATGCTTAAAAAGAAGGCAATTGTGTTCTCCTAATGGTCATAATCTTCTCCAAATGCCACCTACTTCACTCTGTCCAAGAGAAATGGCCAATGTTTTATGTTTTGAGACAAAATGTTGCAGTACCTTGGAGTGAACACTTTGAGCAGAATTCCTCCATTTTCTTTTTTTTTTTTTTTTTTTTATTTTTTTTTTTAATTTTTTTTGGTCCTTATGCCTAGTTCCAGTTGAAAATTATCAGGAGTCAATTATAGCCTTTTAGCAGGAGCTTGAATTGTCAAGAGAAGGAATTTTTGATAGGCTTTTTGACACACCAAGTCTGAGTAGGAGGCTATCTTTTCTGAAGAACTATGCAGGTAATTACCAGATGTTTTTGTACGCTTACCCTTTCATCTCTTCTTTTGACCATGTTATTTTTTTGTCATTCTTCGTTTTCATGTTGTCCCCAGTCTGCAGATTTGCCTGCAGTAGTAATGACTTCTTTTTCTTTCTCTTCATGAACAACATTTACTTGGCCTCACTTAATCAAATCTGTTTCTTGTTTTCTGACACTAGACCTCTAAAGTGGTTCTGCATAGTCGGTTTCCTACCCATTTTGTTCTAATTCCAAAATAATTCCTTTGTCCCTTCCAGATGAAGCTTTTATCCTACTCAGCTGCTTTCTTCTATTCGTGCTCCTCCTGCCTAGCTCTGAAACCAGCCTCTTCCAGTCTAGCCAGTTTTTCCATGGGGGGCACTTTGTCTCTGATTTGGATTCAGTGTTATTTTTATAAATTTCTCTGGCAACATTCACTATTGCCATCATCTGCAAAGAAGGAAAACAAGTGTGAAGAACATTTATCTCCTAAAAAGGTTTTGCTCTGGGCCTAATCTGCATGTCCATTCCAGTGAAGGAAGTATTTATATCTATGTTAAAAATAAGGTTGACAGCTAAATACTCTAGAGTTCTCTCCCTTCTTTACCTTCCCAATAAAAATTATTATGAACCTTCTTGATTTTTAAATATCCCAACTTCCTAACAAAACCCAAATGAACTTTGTTCTGTGCAAATCATCATGAGACAGTCCTTACAGAGAAAGATATGAATATTATTTGCATACTCCACTAATCTTCTTCACTTAAATAATTACATTTAGTTAACTACATAATTTAATCTTTAAATAATTATATATAGAGGATCATATTCAGGGATTCCTGAAAGTCCTGGTCCCCACAAAGGTACTATCTAGTCATTCTCTATTTCTTAGCATCCCATTGCCTGGACCATTTTGTGTAACTATACCTCCAGGCTGCTATTCTTATAAATTTAGTTTCATTTCCTCCTCTCTTAAATTAAGTCCTGGTCCTGAAAAGTGCTCAGTACTTCTTGTGCAGTCACCTCTATTTCCATTTGAAATCAAAGGGAAAGAATGTTGCTCACCCTTTTGTGTTACTGATTCTTCCTGAGAGAGTGCAGTCAAAGGTTTGCAATATTGGTGTTTCAGATGATTGAATATCAACCTCATCAAATTGAAATGCAGAGTTTCTTGACCTCTGGCTAATATTGTTGACTTCATTTAACATTCCATCTTAAATTAAAAAAAAAAAAAAAAAAAGAGAAAGAAGAAAAGAAAAAAACCAAGAAAATAATATTTCAGTGTTGTCTCCTTAGAGCTTCCTGTCAGCCAACACAGAGTGAACTGGGGAATGTGCAAATATTTTGCTTTTTTTAAGCTATATCAAACAACTTCCTTTTGATGATCCTTTTCTTGGAGGATCTAATCGTTGTTCAGTCTGGAATATAGTAAGTATTAGAGTTTATTCCTATTTATCACACAGACTTGAAGTGAAGAAATCCAGAAAGATAAATTCCATCACTGATCCTGAAACTACATATCTTTTCACACTAGTAAAAGCTTGCCATGAGCTAGACAAAAGGTTAAACTTTCCATTTTAAATTTTAAATGAAATTGATATAGCAATAATCAGGGGCAGTTTCAGGCGCACGGAAAACACAGTGAAGAAAGTAATACCCACTGTTATTATGACTAGAAGGATGTGTCACTGACCACAGGATGCACTGCACTAACTTCACCTCTGGAAGTGGAATGAGTAGGTTCCCTTCTGGCCAATGAACAGGAAATGTGCATCTCTGGAGGGCAATTCTTGTTTAAGCACTTGTTCTGGACTACAGAGGGAGCCTAAACAACAAACTTAGACGGACACATAGGGAATCATTCAGATGCCTAAATGTCAATACATGAGGTGCCAATTTTGATACTCAGAAGAGTCATAGGGCTTTCAGAGATACTGCATCAGTTCTGATGTGTTTGGGACCTTTAAAAGGAGCAAAAATGTTATAGTGTAAGAAATTCTACCTAAATAAGAAGTCTAAAACTTCTGAGATTGTCTCTATAAGGACAAGGATACAAAACTGCTGGAGTGGATGAGGATGGATGGACAAAGTAAACTGTAATAAGAGAAAAGGAGAACTTCCTTGAGAACTTATCACTTAAGAAGACTATTTGAAGTACTGCACTGATATTGGTCAGAAAGACAATATGGCAGTTTATATTCACAGACTAGTATGATCTATTCTGGGTTCAGAATTCAGTATTCAACAAGTTCAGACAATAAATTGGGAAAATTATGAAAAAAGCAACAGGAAAACAGGAAGAAAACTAAGACAAAAAGAAAGCTTTCAGGTGCAATTAAACAAAAGTAAAGATAAATCCTAGTGATGATTTATAGCTGCACAGCACATCAGCAGGAAAGATATGGGATGGAGGAAAAAGGTGGCCATTAAATATTACTATGTACCTTCGGACAATGACAAATTCTCAAGTGAAGGAAATAACAACATACAATTGACAGTAAAAAGGCATGTTCTGAAAGCAGGAAGATTTTATGACCTTGAACTGGAAGATTTAGCAGAAATTCAGTCTAAACCAATCTGACAATATCAAGAAAACACAAGCAAAATGATGGGACACTGAAGGATCTTTCAAAAGACTGTGAGACTGAAGCCAGGACAGAATTTAACTTATAAGGGGTTGGTTTTATTTTACTGTTCTGTCCTGAGAGCAAAGACAAAAATTGGACAATGAAATGCATCCACATCAGTGGAAGGACAATGGAAACAGCAGATGCAAAGGTAAGTTTGAAGGAGGACACATAAAGACATTTCTGTTAGGGAAGTAAAGACTGTTCAAAACACTGTGATAAATAGATAAGAACTGAAGATTAGAGAAGAATCACTTTAAAAATTAAAATAGCTGCTGAAACTGTGACAAACTGATTGCAAAACACTGATGCCAAACTATGAAGGTTTCTTTTTTTTTCTTTTTGGCAGGAGAGTGTGGTTGTTTGGCTGACTTCAAAGACAGCTGTACTGGCAACAACAAAATCGTTTCTGGGTCAGTCACATGGGTGTATGTAGCTTGTTTCAGCATAAGTGTTCTCCCAGTTCCCTGTTTCTCTCTCACAGGTTTTCCCCAGTGTCTACTTTTTGATTCAGATGGATATTAATAATAGCATGTTTAATGAAAACATTATGTAAATATTTTATGAAACCTCTGTAAATAATTTTTGTGGCTGAAATGAAGAAGTTGTAATGGATATACTGTGCAAAAATTGTTCCCGATTTTTTAAAGAAATCATATGTTCTTCAATTCCATTTAGCTGTAATGATGTTTAGTGAAGGAAACACACTGAAAATATGTTTTTAATGTAATGGGACTTTCTCACTGTGCTATACCAGCACACAACTGTACGTCCAAAATTGTTCTGCTCAAGAGCATCATGGAATCTGGAAACATGAATAACATTTCAGAGACACAGAGGATGGTAAGGGAGGTCTTAATGGTGAATGTGTTGCCCTCTGAAATGAATAATGTCTGTTATAACACTAGCCTAGATTTATACAGAAGTCCATATAGTTTAATTGTCTGAATTGTACACTGCCAGGAAACAGAAAAAGTTCTAGAGAAATGATTTGGAAAATACCCGATAGTCCCTGCATGTAATATCTGCTTAAGCAGGTAAGGAGCCAGGCAGAGCCATCCTACAAATTCTATGAGGTTCAAGGAATATCATGTCCTTAATTCAACCTTTGTGCATGAGGAGAAATGACCCTACCTCCCTACACTGGGTCAGAAGCCTCATTTTGTGGTTACAGGGCATGTGGAGAAGATCAGCTGTGATTTCAGAAGGACTAGTTGGTGTGCAGCTATTTTTAAAATGCTATTTCTAATCAAATATATACTTGTCTCCAAAAGGAATGAAGTTTGTGCAATTAGGGTGCCTGTCTTCCCAGCTTACTCTCCTTTTGCACCTATTAGGTGGTTTTCACTGTATTTAATATAATGACAGACCAAAATTTGTATTGGTTTTTTGGGTATATGTGGGATGTTTGTCGAGATTTTTTGGTAAAATTAATTATTGTGAAAATTTTGGAGTGATTAAGAGAAAGAGTTGCACATTTTGACAAGGGAAAAAACAAATACTTTTATCATTGATGTAAGACCAAGAAACATAAGAAATAACACAATGTCAGGAACTGATATATCTGTTGTTTCTGATATGATGTCTTCTAAATTTGAGATTATGGAGATTCAGTCTTATCAACATTATTTTTTTCTCACTGAATGGGAAGATTTCTGCCCAAGTATAAACAAAAGTTCATTTACTGTAAAAAACTCTATCACAAAGATCCATGTTTTCCTCATTCTGTAGTACAACATTGTACTGGGCTATGCTTTCTAAATTGACAATCCATGTGTTAATCATCACTATTTATGTTCGTTTGTATAATGACTGTAAAAACCCCATTCTAGTCATTATTTCAAACCCTGTCTTCTGCTCCCAGACTTTTTCTCTTTATCAGGCATGATTATAGGGTAGGGAACAATTTGTTAAAAAAGCTGAAAACTGAATGGAGTTTGGATAAAGATATTTAGCTGCAAACATTACTGACAAACACTAATGTTCAGATCCATGGAAATCAAATCACCATGGAATTAAATTTCTACATGTTGGCTTTTCAAACAAAATGAATGAACTTTGCTTTCAGTTTCAGAGAGGAAAGAAATAAGAGTTTTGTTGTTTGATTGTTGGTATGCTTTTTTTTTCCTAAATAAAAAGATTGAAGGCTGATCCAACTAACTTTAAAAGCCATTAGAAGCTTCCTAGTGCTCTATTAGATTTTGTGCTCAAATTAGTGTTCAATGATTTGTGGTATATCAGCACCGAAAAACATATTTTATGAACTCCAATGCATGGATTTACATGTGACTTGCAATATTGAATCATGGTGTGTATAATTCATAAAAGAAATTTTTATTTGCTTCTGCTGACGCTGCTTTCTTACAAGAATTGCTGTCCTAACAGGTAGGCAATGCTTCATAAGGGTGATTTTAATTTTAAAATCATTATTTTCATGTTAGTAGCAGATTTTTCATAGCAAGATTAGTAGGAAGAAGAAATACTTTTTATGAGATTAATAAATACATCAGAATGCTCAGTGTCCTCCCCCCTTGAAAACAACCTCAGAACAAAACCTCCCACTCCACAGCTCTTAATACCTAAACTCTTTTTGTGCTGTTGTGCTATTTTTCATACATGGCAAAGTGGGTCATTTTGAACACAAAATCCAAAGTTTAAAATAATCATGAGTACTTCAGTATTCATTCAGTGAACAAGTATGTTTGGAACAACAGATATTTGACACAGCTTGAACTGAAGGTGACCTGGCAGTGCCAATCTGCAGATAGTATTTAGTTATATAATTTAATGGCCTTCACATTTTTCTATCTAGGTGTCTGAGGCAGGTTTCCTCTTTCATACAAATCTTGTGGTAACCTTTGCTCCCCAATGGTTTAAATCACATTCTTAAGGGATTAAACTGTTATGACAAAAGAGGAATGTTTAGATATTCTGCTTTGCAGCTAAAAATTTGTCAGATTAGAAATTGTGTATTTTATAATCTCAAGATCAAAGAAGCTTTCCATCAAAGCTTTATGTCCGCTATAATATTTTCCCAACCTTTGTTGAACCTGAATTGTTTTGGATTATCTCACATTGGGTTCACTGAGTATGCCTAGCCAAATGTGGGAAAAAGCTTCCTGCCAAACATTTTAAACATTTCACATATGTAGGGCAGAGGCGGTAAGCCACAGGTATTAGTTTACTGCAGTGGCGAAGCTTGCTTTAACAGTCTTTTTAACTCTACTTTTATATGAAATGCTTTTTGAGATTAGTATGACAGATAAAACCCCACAGGGCAACCGTTTATCTTCCATTAGGAATACCATTCACTTTCTTTAACCTAGTGACCTAAGTGCTCCTGTAAAGAGTCTCTTTTATAGAGTTTTTACATCTCGATGGATTAAGTATCATTTCTCTGCTGAGGAGAAAAAAAAACAAAACAACACAATGCAATTACTTTAGAAGAATGGTTTGTCAGAGGAGAATAGTTTTTGTCTTTATCTATCTTTAATTCCAGCAGTCATGTTCCTCAAATAGTCACAAAACAGTGATCATTCAAAGTTCAAATTGTCCATTCTTTTAAAATCCACTCACCAACCCCTTTATTACATTTTCACTACATATTTGGCAAGGCAAATAGCAAACCATGAGGACAGAGAATTCAGCTGTTCTCTGTGTTGTGTACTACTACCTTGATAGTCTTTAAGGTTATTCAGCATAATGTTAGTGAAAAATGCATATTTACAGTAACATATTTTTGCTCTACTAAAAAACATAATAACATTATTTAGAAGTATATATGTCTATATATAAAACCCACACATAGTCAAAGTAAATCTGAACAATTTCTATAAAGAAATAAACAAATAAATAGTTTAGACATTTCCAAATGTGATTGGAATTTAGCATTCAGAGTGAGGTTCATTCCCCAGATTCCAATCAGTACCTTTTGAGAAGGGGAGATATCTTAACTTTTTAATGAATATAATGAAAAGTAATATGCCAACACATACAAAAATGTTAAGTGTCTCTTTTGCATTTGCTCTGCTTAGTTTATAAAATTTAGCAATGCTTTTAATGAGCTGTTTGGTGCTCTTACCTCTGTTTGTTTTTAGAAATACCCATCTACAATCAGAGATCTGGCCTATGCTCAGATGCTATGCTTCACCACAGTTTAGGCTGAGGCTCAGAAACAATTTACTTTTGGTGGCACTTGCTTGAAATACACCTTTACCCCTACCTTTAATATACAGAATATAAACTGTGGCCTTCTGATTCTTTTCTGCATTCTTCTTGTCTAACTACTGCACCGTTATAACTGGCTATTCTGTGTTGTCTGGCAGGCACTTCTTTAATTGTCTTTTTTTGAGGTCAGTAACATGTTTTCTTGACTGGTTTAGGTACTCTCCGTGTACCTGGAGGAGTTAAAAGTAATTTCAGATTTCCTGTTTCACACACACTATTTTAGACCCTGATCTTTTCAACTGCAACATGAAATGGCCCAGTTACTTCACTGGAGTTTTGAAAAGGAGAAGCAACTCACAAACTGCAACTTGCATTACGGTTTCTGTCCATGCTCAAATTCTTTCACTTTAGTCACAGTCTATAAAAAGCACTGGATGTATCCCATATTGCAAAGGTTTTATTTTTTAACTCTCTATTATTTAATATTATCTATATTGATGTATTTGAAGCACCTTGTAGGTAGGACTATCTGTAGGACTTTAGTTCTGAATTTGAAGCTAAGTCTCCTACTTATGGGCCACTTGTAGTAAATATCAGTCCTACGATATCTAGTGTTGATGTTCTGTTCTCCTGTGCTTATGGAGTCAGGATGAGATAGACATCCAGTCCTGTAACAGCATCATCCTAGTGTGTGTCTTCAGTTACTGGGCCTATTAATTATGAGCTACAATGTCAACATTAACCAATTAATTTATTTCTAAGTGCCAGAGTCTTATGATTTTGTGATACGGGAAAAATCTCTTGGTCATGGTGTGGAAAAATATAGGCTCTACTAATTTACTAATTAATAGAAAAAAATTCCAAGAAAGGCAAATTGTGCCAAAACAATGCCATTGCAGTAAATACAGTCTTCCCATGTTCATTTTACTACAGTAGCTCTGGATCCACTGTTCCCTGTGTTTCATTTTCTTCCTATGTGTTTTACCCAAACTTAAAGGGTTAGATTGAAGAAATTAGATGAATGAATATCCTATGGAGATGTTTACATATTATTGAAATTGTGATCTGGTAGATGGCTGTAAAAAGTGAAACCTTCCTGACTGAAAAAAAAAAATTAGAGAAGAAACACAACTTATGCCTGCTGGGATACTTTATCAAACTGTTTTAAAAGACTGAGAAATGAGATTGTACTTGCCCATGGTCAAGGGATTTCTGAACTAGAATATTAAACATTTGTTAGAATTAGGTTTCAAACAATGTTGGGCGTTTCATGCTTGAGTGACGAAAAGACAATTATTTCCTAGTGTCTTTGATGCCTCTGGGCATGATTAAATAATGGAATTGTATTCTCAGAAAGATGTGGTTTATTACTTTTAACAGCTTTTCAAGCTGAAGTCTTTATAAATAAAAAGAGCTATAATTTTAAAAAGATAAAAGCCATGTGCCATTTCATCCCCTTGAAACATGGAAGAGAAAGAATTCTGTGCAGTAATATCTGTAACCTTTAGCATGTAGCTTCCTTGAGGTGGGTATTCTTGAGGGAAAGAAAATGTGATGCTCCCAGAGCCAGGGGCTCTGCTCATACTTGCTTTGTTGTTTTGTGCTTCTCACAGCAATGGATTATGCAAAAAACAAGAATGAATTTATTGAGACTTGATGAATTTTGATGGTGATTCCACAGGTGCAGAATAAATTAGAAACACCCCCCCCCCCCCCATGCCCACCCCATGTTCAGATACTTTAGGTAACTCTGCTGCTCCTGGAAGTCTCCAAACCAGACTGCAGCATTTGCTGCTCAGCAGGGTCAGTCCCAGAGCACTATCAGTATCCTGTGTCTGGAACTGCACATGATCAGGTCGTTCTCAGGTGTCTGTTCTGGCTCAACAGTTAGCTGGGTACTGAGCTCTTGTAGTTCAGCCCAGGGAAGAAGTGTTCGTGACCTTTCCTGTCCCCACCAGCGCTGTCAGACTGATTGCTCTCCCACAGCTGAGACCATTCACCAGAAATCAGCAGCTTTCAATCTATTCTATCTAATGGAATTTCCATTTAACATTCCCAGTGAAGGGGGACTCTCATATGAAAACCCTGTACAAATAGGTCTGCTTTTTTTGTTTTAAATGAATTTTATTTCTGTCCTTCAAAAAGAGATGCTCTGCAGACTATTACTTAAATAGTTTTGGTTATGGTTACCTGGTATTTTTAATGTGGCAAGAAGACAGGAATCTACCAAAAGGGAATGTTCTGCCCTTCTCCATGGCTGATCATTAATGCTTGTACCTATCTCCTCTTCAGTGGCAGATCTAGCCTGTGAGCCACCACATAATTAAACCTGTTAAGAACAGTTTTCTATGAGAATAAGTTTCTGCTATGCTCTCACCTCCTCAAGAGTAGTTTAGCTGGATCAGTTCCTTCTCTGAGCTACTGTGCATCTTCAGAAACTCTGGAGCTGGAAAAGATGGAGGGGAAAAAGCAGCTGAAAGATAAAGCAGCTGAAAAGCAGCAACATTCTTGGTGCTGGGGATTTCTGTATAATACAAGCAAAAGTAAAATGACTGATCTGTTCTGTTGCTTTGTTACACTAAGTCAGGAAACCCATGAGCTATTATGACTCCATTTGCATCAGATCTTAAAGATTCTGTAAGATTGTTATGTTCTTAGAATTTTGAATCTCTTTCAATAGGCCACAAAACCTTCATAGACTACCAGTTTTCCTTTATAGTAAGCAAGGTTAATCTTTGTAACAGCAGCTCAAAAAGAAATGCTTGTGTGTCCACTCTCTGACACATCATTATTCTGTGATATGTATCAAAGCTCCCCTCTTTTTATCAGATTGCAGAATTGCCCCATTTGTACAACTGCTCAAAGTAAATAAATAATCTAGACAATGCTAAGTGCACATGCAATTGAAGCTATTCATTGTTTGGTCTCACATCAGGGAGAAAACATGTCAAAGGATTTGTCCAACCAGACCAAGGTGCCAAAATCCCTAGATCTAGCCTTGGCGTATGGTATCAAGCAGATGCGCTGGATATGAAAAATCACAGCTGCCAGCTAGCTGATAGCTACCTAAGAATCAGTCAGTGCTAATTTGGTATTTCTGTGCTAGATAAGATCAATGTGGTGTGTCTGTGGGTAACTAAATCTCTGTTTACATTAGGTTGATAAGAATGGATACCGTACAGAGTGTCTCAGGAAAGATGTATCTATTTGTGACCACAATCCACATGACAGCTAATTATTTAAAATGAACTCTGCATCAGAAAACTACATCAATAAAAGCAGGACTGAAGTGGCATCTTCTTCATGAGATCCTTCAAGATTTCAAAAAAAACAATTGTACTTGGAGTTTGAATCTTATTCAGATAAGGCCCTAGACTCTGCTGTGAAGTGGAAATGATCTTTAAAGTCAGTTAAGTTGGTCAGAGTAGCAGAACATTTTATTAAAATAACAAATGAGGTCTATTGTGCCTAGGTACAGTAGGAACGCCCCTGGTGATATTTCCCTTAGCTATATTTTTCCTTCATCTCTTCATTTTTCTCTTTCGATGAAATTTTTCATGTGTCAGCAATGGTGAATTTTGTCACATTTATTGTATTACTAAAAGCATTGATTTTACACTTTAAGTGACAGTTAAGTGGACAGTTTTTTTCCATTGTGGCCAAACTCCTCTTGTTTGTAGAACCTTTGAGTGGAATTAGCACTGTCTTGTCAGTCATTAAGAAAAAAGAAAGAGAGAAAAGAGAGCTATCCACATCCAAAAATAACTACTTTGAGTGCAATAGGCCTGATAATTTCCTCAGTGTCTCCTATCTATTAATTTGCAACATTTCCGTTCCTCCCTTTCCTATATCTTACACTTTTAAAAAAAGCAACATTTCCCAGATGTCTTAAAAAAAGATGAAGATAGTCTATCAGATTCAGTCTTCCTTTTTAAGCTAGTGTTCCCCCTAATGTCTACATTAATTAAATAAATGCATTTTTAATTGAAACACATGAAGCTTTCAAGTCAAACTGAGTTCATGTCCTCAGGCACCCTGTTAATGGAATTTTGGAGTGACAGTGCACGCCAACCAGCTGGGTCAGGACCATGTTAATGCATCATCAAAGTTTTTCCTCTGATGGCACAAGCCATTGCAAATTCATTCTAAAAGGGGAAGTCTATGTCTTCACAATTCTTGCAGAAATATCATCTCATGAGATCTTAACAGATTCCACACGCAGTTTAGAAGATAATTGAACCAGGTTTGTCCATTTAAAACATTTTATTTTACAGGCTGTCAAGTTTTAACAGCAGTTAATGGTGTTCATCTACAGGTTTTATCTTCCCTTCCAAGGACAGAGGAATCATTTATTGTTCTTTTACTCCGAAAGAACTGTGCATAAATGCATTATGTACATAGAACAATAAATAGTTTCTGGGATTCATTGATGTTATTCTCAGAGGACCAAAGCATTTTCTTTCTTTATAAAAGAGAGTAAGAAGAAAGCATCACAAGTAAACCTGAATAGGTATACTTTACAATAGGTCATCCTTATGCAAATACAAAGCACAGTCACCATCAGCAATGTCTATACCAAAAAAAACCCAAAAAAACAAGGGTGGTTAATTCCCTTGCATTGTTGACTAATGAAGCTTTCCAAGTCATGCACATGCTGCAGCTGCATATCTTTTGTGTTATGTGTTGGCCGGGGTTGCTGGAGCCTGCTCTGTACCTTGTCTGCATGAGACTTCCCGGAGATCCCAGGAGGACTTACTTAGCTATCAGTGCAGGCTGGACTCCTAAGACTTATCTGCATTTAATAAACAAAAAAAGGTGGAAGAGTCTTATCTGGTCCAGAGGCAAACTAACGTAAGCCTATACCTTTATGTCCACATTATTTTTTCCCTTCAGATTGGAATGGCTTTATCCCTACACTGTCTCTAGGAAACTCTCTGGGATATGTTGTATCCTGAACTTTCACCTGTGTAGCTTTCCTGGTGGACATCGTTGTACCAGAGAGATACTTGAGGAACAAACTACCTATGTATTATGAGACATGCAGGCCTGAGTGAAAGCTCAGAAGCTTAAGTTCACTTAAAATATAGCTAGAAAAGGAAGTGAGATGCTGCTTTTATGCAAAACCTATGCCATTTCATTAAGGGAAAGAAAAAATGAAGAAGTTGCCTAAGGAAAAGCCCAACAACTTTTAAATAACTTTTAATCTTATTTTGGATGGAAATAATTAAATATGGTCACTTCATTTTTAGTAGGGTCCTTTTTGAAGAAGATGTTTTCAGCCTTGTTTACCTTCTCTGGTTACACATTTATTCACTGAATTAAGACAGAAGTAGTTTAACAATTTGGTGCAAATCTTTGACTCCAGATTTCAGAGTCCACCTCATCTTCTACCTCTGAGGCCTTTTGAAAACTTAATGGAAGAGAGACAAAAAGTCTTTTGTACAGACTTTGAAAGACATACTTGCTTGAGAGCTCTGTATTACATACCAAATAAGGCGTGCTTCTTGAATGTTGGTCATGTAGGAGGAAAGGGAGCTGGGTTTTTTTGTCAAAGGAAAAAGCACCTTTGGTTTGTGAAGAGTTGTGCCCACAAACCCCATGCTGAAGATGGTTAGCTTCCAGAGTAACGGAACTTTGTGGAGCAGTGTGCAGGACTCTCCCATCGCCTATTGCTACTATCAGTGGTCTCTCTACTTAGCTTGCTCATCTCTCTGAACTCTTGTTTTAGGCTTCTGTCTTCCATCACAGAGAAGCAAGCACTAGACTGAGTTCCAAAATATCTCTTTCTGTCTCCAAAACCTTCCTCGTGCACCTTGCATATAATCTGTTAAGATACAATTACCTTTATTAATACTTGTGAACATAAATTTTTGTTTCCTTGCTAAGCAATTGGTCAGGCAGCCATGATACACACAATTTATAATACAGAGGTTCATAATTGGAATGAAAGAGCAATTGCACAGTTCAGGTTAATCTAGTTGGACAATACTGGCCTGTAAGTGGACATGAAGGCAGAAGGAGAAAAAGAACAACAGCATGTGATACTTCTATCTAATGCTTTTCTAGTCTTCAATGATTTTCAGATCAAGTAGTTCCCTAACATCTGCTGTTTTTCTATTTAGTAGCCTACAATGAACTTTTCTTTCTACTAATTTTCCCATACCACACATACCTTGTGTATTGACTAGGCCCTTTGGCAGGTTGTTACAAAGGTTAACTCATGTTACATGAAAAACTACCCTTTTGTTTCTTCTTTGAATCTAATTCTACTAGTTTTGTTTTTTTTTTTTGCCAGCAACCACCTTCAACAGTAGAAGAGCAGTGAGTAATGAATATTTGGCCAACACTGGTTCTGAAGACTTTTGTGTTATGGTCTGAAACTATCTCTTTACTGAGCTGAAGTTTTGAGCCTATTTAGTCATCCCTACAACCATCCTAGCAGTCTTTGAAACTTGTTGATACATATGTTTTTTGAGATTAGATGACTAGGGTACAAAATTAAACGTCAGAATGAATGATACATCTATATTCTAGAATAACATTTTCTGGTTTATTCTCTGTTTATTCACAATAATTCCTAGTATATGAATGTCTTTTATGACTGCCTCTGAATATTAAGTTGATGCTTTTGTGGAACTACTTTTCATACCCTCGAGGTCCTGTTCCTGCAGAGTGACGAACAGACCAGACATCTCTTTGTATATCTGAAGGTAGAGAGGTTTTTTCCCTCTACCTTCCCTCTACCCTTGAGAATTTCACAGAATCACAGAATCTTAGAATGGTTTGGGTTGGAAGAGACCTTTAAAGGTCCTCCGGTTTCACCCTCCTGCCATGGGCAGGAACACTTTTCACTAGATTGAATGTTTCAGAGCCCCATCCAACCTGGCCATAAACATTTTCAGGGATAGGGCATCTGCACCATCTCTGGACAACCTGTTTCAGTGCCCCACCACCCTCACAGTAAAAAAATTCTTCTTAATAGCTGCCCTAAACCATCTTTCAGTTTAAAACCATTACACTTCATGCTATCACTACAGGCCTTGTTAAAAATACCTCTCTCCATCTTGCTTATAAGCCCCATTAGAGGTAACAATAAGGTCTCCCTGGAGCCTTTTCTTCTCCATGCTGCACAACCCTAACATTCTCAGCCTTTCTGTGCAGGTGAAATTTTTCCAAATTCTTACTCTTTCTGACATTTTTTATCCAGTTATTCAGGCGCATTAATCTGAAATTCCTCATACTCCAGCCTTATCCTCACCATCTTGAATAAAGTAGTGTTATCAGGAAATTTCACAGGAAATTTTTTGTTCAAATGGCTTGACATAATGAAATAATAAAACTTTCTGATTTAAAAAAATTCAAATAATTAATAAACAGATTTAATTAAAATTATATCTATGACATTAAATATTTCAGGTAACTCATTAAAGTGCATATAGTGACTTTTGACTCCTGTGAAAATAATAGTAAATTGTGATTCAAATCCCACCAGCAAAACTGTGAGGCTTTTGGCAGTGTGCAGAGGACTTTGCTTTTGACTTTGATTCCAGCAACAAGGGGGTTTTATTTTTACTTCTTTTAAAAAACTGTTTGTTGTCAACACAAACAGGGGTGTCAGAGTGAGTTTTCCTAATCATCACTACCAAAGAGAGATGTCCTTTTTCCACAAAAAGATACTTCAATCTGCTTGGTATATTTACCGTGCATTAGACAAGGATCAGCTATCTTGCACGGTATTCATGTGTTTTGTACCATAAGTAAGAGATTCCAGAATGCCCAGTCAAGACCTAAACCTCAATTTAGCACATCATTTAAATGAAGGACTTGCACATGGAGAAAGTTGCTGCCTGGGATATTGCAGTTTTCATGGGTGAATTTAGCCTCTGTGCTGTAAGCAAGGACCAGTCAGCTGCAACTCCCTCACTCTCCTTCTCACCTCCCTTGACCTCATGCTTTGTACAACAGCCATGGAAAATCAAATTGTCCTGCAAACCTGCTTTCTGCTGGCCAGCTGGCAGCGTGGGCCAGGACTGGGATTGCCAGAACCTTACAGCTGTATGTGTATTGCTGCCTATCCATCTGTAGCATATGCCATATGCCAGTCCCTGAAGTTAGCTGAGGAGAGGATCCATCTGAAATGAAACTCTTTCATCAACATGAAAGTGTTCCTTCCACTTTCTCGCCTTGCTCCTCTGAACTTTTCTACTAGTCATTTATTCTCTTCTCCCTTCCTCCATGCTCTAGGAATCATATGAAGAGAATTAATTCAAGCCTGTGGCCCACTGCTGTATTTTTTTAGTGATTATAAAAAATTCTGTGTGACCTTTTGAGCAGAAGGTGTGGCAAGTACCACTTGTCTTGAGTAAGTAATGTAAATGTAGGATTTGCTGCTCAATGGGTTCAGACAAATCTGTTCAGGCAATTTACAGTTGATTTGGTTTTCTTTCTCCTGAGGTCAACGCAGTGCATACAAGTGGGTTATGAGGAACAAGAGGTTAATTCAAAGATACGGTCAGTTCTGTCTGACTAAAATAAGCGTGTCCATCTAAAAACACATTTCTAGCCTAAGTTATTTAAAATGTTTGCTTACTTAAATAATGATTTCCCCTTAAAAAGCAAAGGCAGATATTTCTTCAGTTCCCAGATTTCTCAACAGCTTAAAATAGAGGTGGCAAGAAGCCAGCATGCTTAGTAATGTGCAGTGGCACTCTGAAGGCAAACATGAACAATAAAAATATCTTTCTGCACTGGCAGGGCTGATCATATTTGACTGGAATGTGGATTTCATTATATGTTAAAAGATGAAGCTTTCTGCCATTCCAAAAACACACCCCTCACCACAGGCGGAAGGAAACTGTATGCAGAGAGAATTCAGGGCAGATGTGCTTTATTATTTTTCACTTTTAATGCTAGATGCAGTTGAGAAAAGGATTGTAATAGTGGAGCAAAGGTCCTAGAGCTCTCTTATTTTGACCTGTATACAAGCCTCTTCCTGTTTAGCCTTTTTACTGAATAGGAGAAAAGTCAAGCCTTCTGAGTTCAGCAATATTAATTTTTTTATTGCTCATAGGCTGTTCTTCTATGTAGATCCGAAGTTGATTTTCAAGGAAAAATAAAATCTACCTTTTGTTTGTTTTGTATTCACTTTCTGTCTTTTCTGAGTGCTGCTTGACTTAAACCAGACCAGAGCATAATAAACCAAAAATTCCAACAGAGCTCTTCTGGTATTCTTGAACTGCCTCTTTCTCTTGGTTGCTACTTGATGAGTGGATCTGGGTGGTTAGCCATATGTTGAGAATTTCACTTGTAAGTTATTGGGCTACTCATAGTGCCTAACTCAAGGATCTAACTCAAAACTCAAAATGCCTTCTCAGGGTGTCTCACTCTCACTTTGGGTTGTACAGAGAACATGTGCTCCTCAATGAGAAGTTGATCAGCTGTTCCTAAACTGCCTTCCCCTGGCAACACTGTGAATCCCTTCCTTCCCCAATACTCCTGTTTTTCTTCACCTACCCAAAACTATATCTGTAGTAGTACAAATTGTCACGGAAAGCCAGACTCAGGTGTTTTCTAGAGCAATAACAGGGTTGCTAGAGATTCTACTTTTCTTGAAACCAAATTAAAATTTAGAAGCCTCAAATATTACACTTTGGTAAATGAGAATAATACTCTTCATTTTTTTTTTCCCCCTTCAAATATTTGTATTGAATAAACCAAATTTGTTTGCATAACTCTGAAAAGTTGCCATCTGGCAACCTGCTGCCTCGATTCATGGCAGAGGGTTTTATTCCTTCCAATTTCAAGCCTTTGTTTTAAAATCTGTGCTGAAAACAATCCAATTCTTCTTCCCCTGAAGTCAGTGGCAGAACTCCCACTAGTTTCTGTGGGAGAAGGATCAAGCCCAGACAATAAGGGAAGGTAATTTAAAAAAAAAATTCAAAGTATCATCAAAGGAGTTGCTCTCCTAATTCTATTTGTCGCTGCTTTGAAAACATAATGGCAAGGTTTTTTATGTATCAGTCAATAGCTCTAGGCAACTTGAAACCGCCTGAATTAACTACTGTACTTCTCGGTGAGGTTTTTGGCTCTTTTTTTTTTTTCTTTTTTAAAGAATAAATCCCCACGGGAAAATAAAGGAAAACATTTGAAACAGTGCATACAATACTGTTTTCTTTTCTGAAAGCTAAAAGAAGCGGCTAAGTAATTCTATTATTCATCACTGAATAAATAGAGATTTTCTGGAGCAGGTTGAATTATAGGACATAAGATCATAACCATAGAGCTTAGGCTGAAATCCCATCAGATATCATAACTAAAAAGAAGGTGACTTGAGCCCCAAGGATAAAATAGGGTGTTTAAGAAACAAGTGGTGATTCACTGTGCTCTAACTCCTACAGAAATCTTTCTGTTTATTTTAGGGAGAGCTGGGTCACTTTTTCCTACTGTTTTCTTCAGTGCCAAATTTGAACTATGCCACAGTTGTAGGCCCCTATGGCTAGTTACAAGGCTGAAACCTTGATGATCTCTTATCACAGAAATGTGCACATCACTCCTTTCCCAGGGTGAAAAGCTGGCCTCCGTGTTCTGGCCTATTTCCAGGTGAATTCCATTCTGCATCCTTGGAACTGCCCTGTATTTTAGCCGTGAATAAATACATATTTCATTTCCTTTGTTTAAAACTGTTGTGCAGTGTTACTGGTACAAAATGACTGCGGTATTCTGATCTGAGATAGCTGTGTGTCACTGGGAAGGAAAGTGAAACCTGAGGTCCCTGGGCTTGCAAATAGCTGTTATTATTAGAAATGGTACTGATCTTTCCTTCCCTCCTGCAGACTGGCAGTTTCAGCCTAACCCTAACATTACGAAAAAAACCCCACACATACAGATATTATCTGAAAAGTAAATTCAGAGCAGATGTCCAGAGTACTTACTACCAGCAATGAAGTCCACAGAACATCAAGTAAAGCAAGACACAGTCTACAAAGAAAAAGCAGAATAAAAACAGACTGAGATGAGAGGTGGGAAAGTCACCTGCCCCAAGCTGAGAGCAAGCCCTAAGGTATGGTGGGTACATAGGCCTTTTTTAAACTCTCACCCTTGCTGTGCCTGCAGGACATCAGGCGTTTAGGCATCACTATTATTTTAACTAATGGACTAGTTCTACATTTAAGTGATGGAATGTGAGCCATATTGGCTCCCCACAGGTAGAAGAAAAATACTACTGGTCCTTCTTATACACCAGTTAAACATCTGGAATCACTGTGGATGAAGCAAAGAAAACCTAAACATGAGGGTTGGAGCTGGGATTTTGAAAAGTGAGTATCTAAATATTTAAAATTTTGCTTTCAGTTGTGTTTTAAGTTTCAGTCTCTCCCTACTTCTTTATATATAAAATTATTTTTTTCATTTTCAGTACACATAAACTGACCCCATACAGAAATGTAGCAATCAGATCCTACCATTTTATTCAGGTAGGTACTTTCATCCACTCTTTTTGTGTGTCTTTGGTGTAGGACACCATACAGAGGCTAACAGCTGGGCTATAACTGCATGTTATATACCCCAAATTTTCTGTGTGAAGGGTGGGTAGCAAATACAAGACATTGCATGTAATTCCAGGCTGGTATTTATGTGTGAAACCTTTGTAGGATTCCTCTGATTCTTATAAACACAGTGATGTCTTCTCTTGGAAAGAAAAGTGTCTCAAGTGTCTTGGTGATGGAAAAAGCTAAACCAAAACTGTTAAATTTAATCCCATCAAAGAAAAGGCAAATATCTGAGAAGTACAAAGCTGGGATTTCGACTCATGGTGTGAAGCTAGATGTATTTGGACATAGGTTTGTATTCTTTCCCATTTTTTCTCAGGATGTAAGGATATCCTGAAGTACATGAATGGAAGTAATGTTATTGATATAACAGTAAAAAAAGGGTTTTGTTCCCACTGCATGCTAGCTCTTACAACAGCTTGGATGTAAGCTTTCATTTCCTGTGGCACTAGGAAATGTGTATGTTCAGTGGGGACCAACATGCAGAATTATTCAAGGGAGACAGTGTGTTCAGTAGTTGCAGCAGGGAACTTTGAAAGTCCTGGCCTGGTTTCAACATCTTTCTGGGTCATTCTTTCCCTCTGTGACCTCAGATGACACACATGAACCTAAGGCAAACAGCTGCAAAGGAAGGTAAAGAAGCCCAGTACTGCAAAGGAGGTATGGGATATAAATTGAGGCTCCCTGGGGAAACAACTGCTGTACTTTGAACCGATAGCATACGATACTTATGGATGGAAAAAGTATTGAAAAGTAAATCACTTCTAGTATCTGATTATGAAGCAGTGGCCATGTATTCTCCTTCATGGATCATTTCACAGTCCACATTGACAGCATTAGCTGTTCTGCCATTCAGGTGCAAGGACTTATGCTGCCTAAAAGATGATGAGTTGGCCAACAAAGATAACAAGTATTTAAGGAATATAAATTCTCTCCCAGCTGAACTCTGATGATCAACAAATACAGAGCCTGCAACACTTGACTCTTCAGAGACCCTAACCCTAACCCCAAACTAAACCCTAACCCTAACTACAACCTCAACCCTAACCCAACCCTAACTCTAACCCTTACCCTAGACCCTAAACCCTAACCATTAAAAACGAAGCCAAATCTTATCAATTTGTTGTAATAAAAAGGAGGTTTATTAACAAAATAATTAGAAAAAATAAAAATCTGGGTCCACAGCAATTAGACTCTTATGCCTGATGGGTCTAAAAACCTACCACAAGGATCTGCAATGCTGGGCTCCACTTGAGTTAGTCCTAAGTAAAAAAGAAATAAATTTCTGGCCTAAAATCCCAGCACCAGGCTCTGCCTAGGCTAAGCCCAAGCCTAAGGACTGCAGGGGACAGCCCTCAAGCAAGCACCTAGTAGTCCAGCACAGGCAGGAACAGGAAGCTTCCAGAGTGCGCATAGGGTTTTATACCCCCTTTGCTCCTACCATCACCGCCCCCGATCCACCCTCAGCCTGCCTCCTGAGGAGGTCTCTCCTGTTGGGGATGATTGATAAAAGTCCAAGATAGATGTGAACTCTCTGGACTAATGTCTCGTTGGTTTCTAGGGAGCAGTCCTCAGGGAGATGGCATCAGCACTTTCTGCAGGAAAGAGCCTCATTAAAAATGAATAGTTGCCATGGAGTTCAGTGACAATGACACTGGCAATTCCTAAAAGTCCCATATCTATGAGTGGGGGTGCACTTTCCAGAAAGCTGAAACTCTTAGAGAAGCTTTACAGTAAAATGGAGAATTTAAAATTCTGTTCCGCAATAAGAAATAACGTTAAAAATTTGGACATTAAGTGTAAATTTTTAACAACTTTAAGAACCACTTAAAATGGTCATTAACCAAATAATAACTTAACTTCTTATCTTTCTCAAAGAATGTGAAAGCCAACCCCTTAGATTTAATTTATGACATTAACCCTAAATACTAACACTAACCCTAACCCCAACACTACACCCAAATCCTAACACAAACCATACCACTAACCCTAATCCTGGACACTAACCCTAATCCCACACCTATCCCTCACCCAAATTTTAACCCTAGACAGTAACCATAACGTAACCCAAACCCTAAATCTAACCCTAAACCTAATCCTAACACTAACCCTAAACCTAACCCTAGACCTAAACCCAGCCCTAACCCTAACCATAACCCTAAACTGAACCAGAGACCCTAAAACAAACCCTACTGCTAACCCCTAATCTAGATAGTAAATCCAAACCCTAAAGATAACCCTAACACTAAGCCTTAACCTAACACTAACCCTAATCCTAACAATAACACTAAACCCTAGCCATAAACCCTAAACCCTAAACCAAAACCTAACACGGTAAATATAACACTAACCATAACTCTTATCCTAATTAAAGCCAACCCTAAACCTAAATCCAAACCTAACCCTAAATGTAACCCTAAGACCAATCCTTAACCCTAGCCCTAGACCCAAAACCCTAACCAAAACTGTAACACTAACCCTAACCCTGGACACTAACCCTAATCCTAAACCTATCCCACACCCAAACTTTAACCCTAGACTGTAACCATAATGTAACCCAAACACTAAATCTAACACTAAACCTAACCCTAACTGTACCCCTAACCCTAACGCTAGCCCTAAGCCTAGCCCTAACCCTAACCATAACCCTAACCCTAGCCCTAAGCCTAACCATAACCCTAACCCGAACATCAGACCCTAAAACTAACCTTAACTCAAACGCCACATCTAGATCCTAAATCCAAACCCAAATGCTAACCCTAACACTAAGCCACACCCTAAACCTAACCCTAACCTTAACCGTAACCCTAACCCTAAACCTTACTCTAGACAATAATTCTGACCCTATCACTTACCCTAACCCTAACACTAACCCAAATCCTAACCCAAACTATAACCCCAAGCCTAGTCCCAACACTAACACTGTCACAAAAAACTGAAATCTAAACCTAACCCTCATCCTAAAACTAATCCTAAACCCTAACCGTAACCCTAAACCCTAAAGCTAACCCTAACCCTAACCCTAACCCTAAACCACACCCTAACTCTAACCATAACCCTAACCATAACCCTTATCCTAACTAACCCTAACCCTAGCACTAACCCTAAACCCTAACCCTAACAGTAAACCCTAATCCCTAACTCCTAATCCTAACCCTAACCCTAGCCCTAAACCCTAACCGTAACCCTAAACCTAACGCTAACTAATCCTAAACCAAACCCTAACCCTAATTCTGACACTAACCCTAAACCCTAATGCTAACCCTAAAGCTAACCCTAACCCTAAAGCTAACCCTAACCCTAACCCTAACCCTAACCCTAACCCTAACCCTAACCCTAACCCTAGCCCTAACCCTGAACCAAACCCTAACTGTAACCCTAACCCTAACCATAACCCTTATCCTAACTAACCCTAAACCTTAACCCTAACCCTAACCCTAACCTGTGACTGAGTTGAGGCCGTGTCTAAGGCAAGGCTGTAAAGGGGAGACAGGGGCCCTGGTGGAGGGCTTCCCAGAGAGCAGGATCCTCCCCTGGGACTGAAGGGACAGTGGTTTGACCCAAGATGTTGATGGAATCCTGTATATTAATGAGTGTTCCCTCGTTGGCTTATGGTTCTGTCCATCAAGTTCCCCCTTCTAGAAGGTTCCTTGTTGCTCAGTTCTTGATTTGTTGTTACTCCCTGTCTCCTCCCCTTCCCCTCCACTGTTGGACTGTGTACCCCTGTCCAGCCCTTACCCTGCCCCTGGGCTCTCTCCCTGTTGGTTTTTATGTTTCCCTTATAAGTTGTGGTTCGAAGGTGCTCTGGGTCTTTGGTCCCTGGACTCCCTCTGTGTCAGGACTTCCTCAACAAACCTGCACAGAATTCATCTATACAGGAGATCCCTCCCGTGCATTATTTCACCTCCAATAGCTAGCAGCTTCTGCTCCTTGCTCCCTGCACACCACCAGACAGGGTGAGCAGCGTCACAGGCAGGAGCCTGAGTGGCACCGCCAGAGTGAACCTGGTCAGGGGCACTCCTGGGACGTCACCAGCTGACCGCTGTCCGTGGGACAGTCAGTGGCTGGTGACACTAACCCTGACCCTAACTCTAACCCTAACCCTAGACCCTCTCGCAATAGAATCCATAACCTAACCCATACCCTAACCTGTACCCTAACCCCAACCCTAACCCTAACCTGTACCCGTACCCTAAGCCTATACTCCTATACCCCTAAACCTCTATTCCCCTATACCCCTATGCCCCTAACTGTAAACCCCTATATGTCTAAACCTCTGTACCCCTATACCCCTAACCGTAAACCGCAAGACCCCGAAATGCTAATCCACTCTAGTTCACAGTACACCACGTAGAACCCTAACCCTAAGGCTAACCCTAAGCCTAAACCTATCTGAGGCTTACAGAGATGAACTCTTCACAGCGGTAGTTGCGCTAAGCCTTCCGACCATGACCTCTTTCAGGTGTGAATGTGGGAGCATCCCCGGTTGTGGGGTTCTCCGTCTATTGCGAAAGCATCTCAAAAGTACTGTGGAAATTGGAGGACATTCCCTCAGAAAAGCAGAAAAAAATTGTGATCTGAAAACTGTATTTATCTATTTAATTAAAGTTTGATTTAACTCTTAATGGAAAATTATTTCACAGTCATAGGATTTGGTAAAGAGATATTTTAAATAATTAATTTAAAAAGTTATTAAATTGGTCAAAATACCTGACTCATTATCAGCCAAAATCTGCCTTTCAACAGCTGTTTTTTTTAATTTGTATGTCTAAAAAAATTCTGGTTTCAAACAAATTCAAGAATGTGAATATATATAAACAATGCAGGTCTTAATGAACATATATTCTAAAATGGATATAAAGGTGAACATACTTATTCATGGATACAAAGAAGCAGAAAATAAAGGAATGTTATTTTGGACCTAGAATTAAATTTTACTGATTGTCCAGTCCAAATTTCTGTGTATCCATCCCTCATTTTCCTCTTCCATGTTTTAGCTTTTATTTCTTTATTGTGAAATTAACTCTGATTTTAACTGATACTGCATAAACTGTGAGCCTAGTGTTCTCTAAAAATTGTGAAGAAACTTTTAAAGGAAGCTACAAGTATTTAAAAATCTGTTTACTGTAAGACTGTATATTTCTTTCAGTTTTTAAACACTGCAGGGTTTTGTTTCGCTTTTTTTTTATGATGATGAATGCAAATAACGAGTGTAAAACACTTCTCAACCTATACCTAGACAGTCAGCAGTTAAATTTCATGGTTGATGAAGGAAATGGTTGAGACAGAGAATAAAAGTGAGATGGGTGCAGTCTTTAATATTCTTGTTACAAGGCAGTCACAGATCTAATCTTGTTGCTGATTATATTTTGAAGGGGTTTGTCCAAGAACACTAGAAGCAGGAACTGGCTGGAAACTTCCTGAGACATTTCCTTAATCAGAATAGCTATAAGCTGTGAAAACTAAGAGCCTTCCATTTGGATACCTTCACAGGTGAAGGGCAGAATTCATGTTGACAGGAAATACTAATTACAGGGCAGCCAAATGGTCCAGGCACACTCTTGGGATGTTCACTCCCTATTTTGTCTCTGTTTGCAACACATTTCATTGGAGAACAGTAACTATATCTCTGTGGGTTACTCTAATCTTCCTCAAAAACATCACTGATGTTTTTCATAAATGACAGTAACCCAGAAAAAACACACCTGTTCAAGCAGGTGGTTTACATTGGAAGTGGGAACATGAGATAATTCCAGATTTTAAATGAATATCCCAGCCACAGGGCAGCTGATTTTATCTGGGAGTATCTCTCTTTCTTGTATGTCTTTGAGACTGCACACAGAAAATTAATAAAAAATTAAAAATGCGAAATCAAATACAAGATTCCTTGCCAGCCCTAATAAGCACTTGCATTTCTGTAGAAGTTTTGAAGCCCTTAGACACAAGGGAAACTAACAAGATCAGCAGGAAACACTCAACTCCTTGAAATGTGTTCATTTTGCAACAACACATATTTCCAGCTGGAATGTCCCTGATAATAATTAATTTCCCTCTACTTCACTGTTTTCATTCCCTTGCTGGGAAGAGCACTACAAAGCCTGGCTCTGCTGTAGCATCTGGGAACAAAAACATGACCCTACCACTTCTCACTGCCTCTTTCTCAAAACTAGACTCAGGTGGGTATTTCACTCCCTGTGTATTGCTTTGATTAATGAGGTGATATCAGGTCCGGGGCTAAATACACTGTAGTGTTCATAAAGCGTTCGATTTACTGGAACTCTTTTTCTCCTGATGATTAATACAAGTGCAATGGACTGCCATTCCCAATTGTTTTGTCACATCTTTGCTACAGAACCCGAGCCTGTGTTGGCACTGAGACTCACTTTAATTATTGAATTAATACAATTTCATGGTTGATATGCTTCTTTCTCACCTCTGGGCTTTATATTTACTGGTCTGCTGTGACCTTTTTCCCTATTGGTGCAAGGAGAAATTAATGTATTTGCTTGTTGCTCATGCATTACTATCCATAACAATCCCAAATTAAATTTTACCCAAATAAACAGTGTCTCGCATCAAAACTTTTCCCTACAGCTCCTTATACATTTACAAATAAGCAAGACATCTTTCTTTCACTGTTACAGGCATACATTTACATTTCAGAATAATCACATCAAAACTATCTGTTATCTATTTGAGTTTTATATTAATTTCTTGAAAACTGATGGTCCAGATTACTGAGGCATAAGAAATGCCCTGGCCTGTCCCTAAGCATCACTGTGCTATAACCTGTTCAAGCAAAATAGCAGACACAGTTTAGACTGCAGAGCATTAAATTATTCAGAATGTTTAGATATCCAGAATATTTAAGCCTTCATCTAACACATTTTCTTTATCATTAGGCTTGCATTCAGATATGTCTGTTCAGCATTAAAAAAAGAACATTGTCACCTGTGGTGGCAGAGTTCCCCACCAGCTGCAGTAAAAGAAATTTGAGCAGAGGGGTGGTTGTGCTTGTCTTTTGAAATGATGCCCACTCTTTTCAAAGGCCTCACAGTGGGATAGGCTGAGACTTAGCAGAGAGAAACTTATGCTGGATATGTGACAGCTTATCACTTCCTTGCACCCTGTCATCTCTAAACCATCTGAAATAATCTCCTATCACGGTGATAAGCTTGGCTAAGAAGGAAATACATTGCAGAAAAGATAAAGTCATACTTATGGAAAACTGAAAATGTGTGATTATAAAATCATGCAAATTAGCCATAAAAATAAAACATTGAATCAGAGCCTTCCTCACTAGTATTTCTTCCTTTGTTCTCATCTACTTTCTTGTTCCCTATTGCACTGTAATTGTTATTTCGTTCTCATGATTTTTTTTCTCTTTAAATTTAAGAGAGATGACTACTGTTTCATCAGCCGAACTGAAGAACGTGCAAATAACATAGCAATTAACCTATGGAGAAGTGAAGAGTTATTCAATAACATAATGGTATGGAGGGAAGTGGGATTTTCTGCTTTCATTAATTGGTTATCTTAATATGTAAGCATATTTTAGAAAGACCATTATCTTAGCTCTTTAGCTATTTTTCACATGTAGGCTGTTTAGGGTAGTAGGCGTAGTGAGGGGATGAGTTTTTTTCTCCACCCAAAAATGTTCAGTATGGTATGACCCCATTCTGTTAGTAATTTCAGTGAAACTACAAGTATCTTTTTAGCAAGAAAACTGTGAAGTATGTGAATAACTTCATGGCCATCTGACACCTGAAGGAAACAAAGGGAAAGAGAGATTTACTATGATAGTTTCCTACTTAAAAAATTAATTCCCTCACAATCCTTTACGCCCCAAAATTCCAAATGCAGACAGATTAGGTTGTGACTATGAGAGTTTTATGCTCATTTACTTACTACTAGAATTTTTTGCACACGGAAGTGTCCAGGGCTAGATGGCCTCCTCTACAGTGTTTACTCTGGGGAATATTTAATTTTTCACAGGAGTTGTCCTTTGGAGTTATATGTCATTGAACTTCCTCCAGGAAGAGGGATTTCACATTTGAGTAACAGTTGCCAAGTTTGATTCTGTGTCTGTCTTGAACTTGTTGAGCTTAATAGGAGGGAGACACACCACACTGTGTCAGTACAACCGAACTTCAGGTAACCTTGTTGACGCAGGAAATCCACATTTTGTATATTCTTTCTTTCAGAATACATATTGAAAGTACATTTTTATAAATGGATTTTGTACAATAGGATATGTTTTCAGAGCCAACAAAGACCTTGGGAAAGTTAATGTTTCGCTATTATTAACTAATCAAGAAACTGTACTCCCTGCTCATTTTTCTATGCAATGAACCATAATTATTTTGTTGTTGGGTAATGTTTAATTTTTATGGTACATTACCTGATCATGAATTAAAAGGAACTTCAATGGAATCTGCAGGCGTAGTATTTGAAGTTTTTTAATTGAAAGAATTCATTAAGCTTTCCAGGTTGGGTGTTTTTTATATATATCACACCAAACCAATCATATTCTAAACATTTAGGTTAATAACAAGGATGTTATCAAAGTAATATGAGGCTATGATATTATACATTTGCTTGTATATACATGTGATTACTGCTGCATTTCCAACACATGAATTTTTATGGAAAATATCAAAAGAAACCCTGTGCTTATACAAAATTAACCCAAGAAAATTCAGATTCATCTGGAAAAGGGTTGCAGGAAGGATGATGCAAAAGAAAAGTGTTTGGGGACAAAACTATCATATCAATTGCCTCTATTTCAACTAAGAAAGAAAGAGTTCCTCTCCTGTCCAAGTTTAAAATGTTTAGTTGAGCAATTTTATAAAACTGTGCGAAATAGACAAAAGATTTTTTCAACTGCCTTCTATTGCGTTTTGTCTTGTGTTATCCAAGCCTGATAAAATATACTCTCAAATCATCACTTTAAAGTCCTGTGTATTTAATGGGAGGTTGTAAAATCTACCTACATAGTGGCTGCATTTGGAAGAGCCAGCAGGTTAAGAGAAGAGCTAATTAACCTCCATTTGGCATGTCTGCAATTTTCTGTCCAGTTCTGGGATAGAACAAATATCAACAATGTGGATACAGTCTGGTGAAGGGACATTTATGGACAGTTCAGGTGCCAAAACATATAACATACAAGAAAGACTGATGGAAAAAGACTTGCTTACCCTGGAGTACAGAAGCAAAGGGAGGCATTAAATTGAGTCTTCCACTCAGTAAAAGATGACTACAGAGAAGAAGCCAAGCTCTTTTCAGAGGCCCACACAGAAAAGACAAGAGGCGAGAGTCACAAACTTCAGCAAGTGAATCTCTGGTTATTCATAACTTCTGCCCAGATTCCACCCTCTGGAGACTCCAAAGAAAGGAATGCATCTCAACTGTCTGTTTGCAGCTATTTTTTGTGCAACAGAAAAGAACTGTTTGCCTCACATTCCTCTATAGCTAAGCTGGGCACAGATGACTTCTTTTGCCTACACATTTAAGTGGAGTTAGATGGCCTTTCCCCTGTTAATATAAATTAAATCTTAAATTTGTTGTCTTAAAATGACTAGAAACACTTTACTAGATATTGTTCACCTGCAAACAACCCCTTTCAAACAGAGTTCATTTTACTTTTAGCTTTTCATGGAACTGCAGATGACATAATGAAACTTCAGAGGTTAGGGACAGGATAGGGCACTTTGACCAAGAACATCTACTCTCACCCCCACCACACGCAGTTGCATGTGCTTTGTGAGATTCTGCTGGCACATTTTCAGATCTCAGAACTGCATGAGAGGGAATTAGAGGGTAGGGAAGTGAGAGAAAGCTGACATGAATGACCTTATTAATGTTTGGGCCCTCATGCACTTTTAGAATAATTTGTGGATGTAGCTTGCCTTATTTCTGCAGAAAAAACACCTAAATGAATAACTTGTTAGTATGGCATATTTTTATAAGCTATTTAGATGTTAATGTGGAATTACAGCTAAATAAAATTAAACCCCTTAAACTAGATTGAAGAATAATAATTATAGTCCTCAATAGGTTGGCAGACTGTCAGATCTTTATCAATATACAAGGCATATTCTTATTTTCATCAACATTTTATCATTCATTAAAACTAATAATGAACAGCCTGTACTATGTTTTGATTTTAAGATATCATTCTTTTTGTGTGTGTGTGTGTCTGTGTTTCTGGGCCAGAGTCTCGGGTTACTTCACAGTGAGCAGGTAAGATTATTTTTTCTCTCTGAATTGTTTTTCAGATGTCTCTACTTGATTTTGCAAGATTGTATTTGTATCAGTATTGTGCAAACCAAAAACTGGAAAAAAAATATATTAAAGAGAATGCAGGAACTGATTCAGTTTGATCATTTATGAAGTGCCAACACATCTGAATCCAAATGAATGAGCACATAATTCAGTTCTCTTGCTCTCTAGTCACACTAGATAAGTATCTATGGACCTTAAATCTTCCAGACACATGCAATCTTGTATTCAAGCATACAGACAAAACTTTAGTTCAAATATCCTGTTGACTTAGCTTAGTCAAGATCCGGAAACTGTTTCTCTCCCTAAATCCCCTGATTCATTTGTCATGCTCTGAGCATGACCACAGGAGCAGGTTATTCACAGGATAAATTTCATGCCCCTTTTAACTTTTCCACAGCAGCACGGAGCACTGACCCTACTGGTAGGTGACCCAGCTTCAGCTTTTTTTCTGTGTCAAAGAATTTTGGCCCAGCATTCCCTCTCTCATCAAAATCCTGGATAAAAAACCCAAAACAATTCTCTACCTTTGAATTGATGTTGTGTCTGTCTACAGAAATTCCAGTCCATTTCTAAGGACCCTCCAATAGAAAATTGAGAAGTTAATTGCATATTGTCCTCTGTGTGCCGTTTCTTAATTTCATCTTTTTGTACTTTTTTTTCAGATGCTCATGTGAACCAGTCACTTTGGATCTTCTTCAGAAGGTATAAGGAAGCCTGCACACCTGGCACAAAATTCAAGCTTGCCATCTATTGACCTTGGAACCTTAGAATATATCCCATACCATGCTTTTTGAAGAGCCCAGCTCTGTTGCTGGTTCTAGCATCTACCCTTGAGCCAGGAGGCCAGGTGACAGATGGTAATGCAGGCTGAGGTTTCCCTGAACGTGTTTTTCCTTTGTCTTTGCCACATTTGAAATTGCATTTCCATGCACTTCATGCACATGTTTGCTGTATTTTGGGGTGTAACTTCATGCTGCTGGCAGTAGCAAAAGATCAGCATCTTTTTCAAGGTTTTCATATTTTCTCTTACTATAGATATCAATTAGGTTTCTTTGAAAAGAGAATACCTGCACAAAAAGCAATTTTCTCTCCTTGTAATATTCTACGTTGCACTAGATATTGCTGAAGTTATTGGTGTCTGAATACCATTGTTCTCCCTCATTACCCCACATCTCAGCTTGGTGGTGTGATGAATTCACAATCCTGTATTTATGGCTTCACATTCCTAACTACAGAAACAATCAGGAGTAGCACAAACTCAGTGCTGTGGCTTTACTTAAGATCTAACTGGTAAAGCAGGCAAGGACTGAAGAGAAGAGCTGCTATTATGGCAGAAATTATTTGAAAAAGAGGAATGAATGTGTGAAATGATAATAAAGAGCCTTTCTAAGCACTGGAGATAATATGCCTTTCTTTTTCTTTCACCAGCAATCACATATTTTAATTATTTTGGGTAGCACTTAGACAAAGCTTATTTTAACAACAGTTCAAGACATTGGCTGTGATGCCTTTCCATTTAATTAGGAAGAAGGAAATAAAAAGGTGTATTTTGAGGTGGAGAGAAAGCAAATCCTTGTATGAGGCTCTGTCACTTGGCCAAATCTTCAGCTCTATGTGCAATTTATTAGCATTAGAGAATATAGTGATATTGCTACAATTGGTTCATCTGCCCTGCAAGGATTGATAAATCCAGATACAAAGATGAGGGAGAAAAAGGGAGATCCACTGTCTAACCTGAGGTATAATTTTTTATTTTGCAACTATTGGCAGAAAGCACATGGAATGTCCACCAGAAAGACTGGATGAAGTTGCCTTCTGTTTCCCACTGCTGACTGTAAAAGAGAGGCTGAGTTTCCCTGGACCTGTAACTATAACTTTCCATCTGGAAAAAAGCCCTCTGATGGGAGCAGGAGTATTTACACTGCTCTGAACGGAGCTTGAACTAAGACTTGCTGACTGTAGGAGTCACTACATGCTGTGCTCGTGAATTCGCCAACACTCGCATTACACCTTGTTTGATCTCTACTCAAATTTCCTCATACACTGTCTGAAGAAGTTAATCTCAATCTGGGTCCAAAGTTAGCAGCTGCAGTGGCTGGCTCCCAGTGCTGCGATCCAGCGGGCTGCATTTGTCTGTACACGACTGCAGCCAGACTGCAGTAACCCATAAAGGCAATAGCCACAGCAGGAAATGCTTTCTCTGCTTCTTCCTGCCAGTAGACTTGGATGTGACAACAAGCTGGGATGGGAATGTTTTTTACAGCTTCTTCTCCTGTCCCCTTTCCTCACCCCTCCAGCTGTATCCTTGGAAAAGATGTCCCTTCTTTCCCAAGAGCATCCATAGGCAAGCAGTCACTGAGAAGTGTGGCGGCAAGATGATGTTGCCAAGCCATGAACAGACAGGGCATGTTTCCCTCCTCCCCCTTCACATGTTCTCAGGGCCAAGAGTTCACTTTGTCTTTGAGGCGATCTTGTGAAGGAGGAGGTAATTGCTGAGGAAGAAGCTACTTGGGACAGATGGAAGAATCTTAGGACAATCATTTTCATAAATGGTGCCACATTAGTTTAGACATTTTCAGAAAGTATTTTTAATGTATGAAGTATTTTTGTCTCATATTCCTTCAACCATGCCCAAAATTATGAACTGAAAAGACTTTTGTGACTTAGACACCTATGGGAAGAGAAGGCATTTGCTCAAGGTTTGTTTTAAAGATAATCATGACTCTTAAATCTTTGTGCAGACATGATGTTGTGGGGAAGACTTTGTCACAAAGCTGTAGTTTTGTATATCTCTGTGAGCATTGACAGCTATCAGAATATTGAAAAATAAAATAGTATGGAATTCACATAACGCTGAACAGTCCCTCTTTGAATCACTATTAGGAGGTTACCCAACCCCTCATAACTCTGTTGATTCCACCTTGATGACATCCTTGATTACTGTCATGCTGCAAAGCCTGCCTGTATCCTACATGCTTTTGATTGTTGTGATATTATGAGCACCATATGAATTCACACTAAGCAGGGAGTCAGAAACTATTGCTGCCAGAAACTGATCTCAGGGATTGAAGGAAAACAAACCATTATTTTCCCCTTGAAGCAGTACTTCTTCCTTTTGCCTTCATATGCCTTTTATACTGTTTTTATTCATTGTGTAAATACAAGTGTAAGAAGTGTTACATAAAGTATATTACACTTGCTAAACCTTAAACCATGCTAAAACATCCTTGAAGCACTGCATCATGGACTGAAAGGTACTTCTCCAACAACTCTTATTATTCATGGATTATTGATATGATAGACCCTAATAGCTTCCTCAAAGCCATTACAATGTGCTGTACAAATGCAAGCCCTTAATCCATGGATCATTGGCATGATAAAATGCAGCACTCATTCGAAACCCTTGCAGTCTGTCAAGTGAATGCATACTATTAGAGATCTTTAATTTGTGGATTATTGCCACAATTGATCATTACACTTCCTCTGGGGCTGCTATGGTCTATCCCATTAATGTATTAACATGAACGCTAATCGGTAGGTTATTGATAAAAGTAGTTTCATCTGTTTTGTCAAAAGCGCTCACAGGGTTGAAGGATCACTCACTTACAGACTTTCCTAGACTCTTTGCTCTTTAGTTCAATGACTTACGTTTTCATTTATTTCTTTTTGCTGTTTGCTTATGCAAACAAGCAAAGCATATGTTCAAAAGTCATTTTGTGTACATCTGAGAAAAATGGGACTTCAGCCTTCACTTCTGTTATTTGTGAGATCTGGCACACAATGACACAGGTAAAAATGTGTGCTCTGGCTTGACAGTGTGGTCCTCAGTCTCCTGAGTCTCCTAATAGAGACTCCTATTCTATGAACATGGCTACTGCTATATTTTGAGTGACAGAGATGGTGAAAACATTCCTGAAAAACATATTGCACTTCTATGCATACCAGTACTGAATGCTTTGAAACAGACTGTCTCATACAATTCCTCTATTAAAATTCCTAAAGTTATCAACTCAGACCCTATGGATTTGTAGTCTTGAGATAAACCTTTTAATGTGTAACTATTAGAAAAGTTCTTATTGTTGTCCAGAACCATTCAGCTATTTCTGGCCTGCAAGCAATAAAATGGCTAAATCTCACCTCATAAAGCCCCATAGCTTACATTCTTGCCTATTCCTGGTAGTATTGCAATGATGGGTAACTGAGGTGGGAAACTGGTGGACTAAAGAATGGCTCAGAGTACCACACCTCCCAGGCTGCTAGGTAGCAAAAGGATTGAATCCAAGGCTCTTATGTTGCTTGGATTCCCAGCTGGGACACAGCTGCAGTGACCTGGCTGCTTATGTTCCCTGAAAACTTGCCTTTCAATTTCAGAAAAGCAACGTTTCTCAACAAGAGAAAAAGTCTGCTTAGCTGGAAAATTTCTAATTACTTGTTCTGCTTCTCACTCAGTTCCCTTTTACCATGGTTTGGATAGACCCCTGGATGGGTCCAAGTCATGTCAATAAGGCATATGTCTGGTATTGCTGCAGTGACTGCAGAATCTCAGGCCTCATTAAAACATTTTCTTTTTTAGCCTTGGTGGTTGCTAAGAAAAACTTGGAATGTGAACTGAATGCAGCAGCTTTACTTACAGCTGCTTGGAGACACAAAAGAGGAGCAGCAGATGGTGAAGCAGCAGTGGTTGCTAGAGCAAAAAGCCAGCAAGAAAGCCACTTGCTCCCACATCTGCAGAAACAGGCATAGTTCTCATTTTCTGGAGGCTGGTGGGGGTGTGAAAGGCTGGTTCAGAGGAAAAATCTGCCTGAGGAATGGACATGGGAAGTAAGCAGAGATAGTTGTGGCAATAACAGCAGTGACTAGGATCAGGAAGAAAGTTTACTCACCCTTCTCTGCCTCATCACCTGTCTCAGAGACTCAGATATTTTCTGCTATCGGCCAGGGTATGCTGTTTCCTATCTGAAAAGTTCTTATCTAGTCTAAAACTGCTGATCTTGTTTTTTAAGAGATAACTTCCATTGTAGCTAAGATTTCTGATTCTGTAAAGCCTGCATCCTTTCACAATGAAGGATTGCCACATAAACTCTGTAGCAGCATAGTGTAAGATATGTGAATTCCTTTAGCCCTTTTTTTAGTCTTCTATGAACAAAAAGATAGCAAAATCAATTTAAACCGGATAGATACAATAAATGAAAGAGGAGGGGGGGAGGGAGAAACATCTCAGCTGAAGTACTTGTGCTTTTTCAGCTAAGAGCATGTATTTTTAGAAATTGCTACAGCTTCTCAGTGGGATAGCAGTAGGTAGTTTAGGCTCCAGACCTGACTTATGTTAAAATTATCACAATCTGATGGAGATAACCTCAGCAAGTTATTTTATTTACCTTCCCTATGTGCTATTAGAAGAGCAAATCTTAAAATTCCATTGATTTTAGGGAATGTAAACAAATTATTTTAACTAATGTGCTACTATTTGTCTTGCAGCAGTGCTCAGTGTAACTCCACAAAATTACTTTCCAGGGTGCAGTTTTTCATTAGAATTACTCTTAGACACATCTGTAGTGAGAGGTTCCCACCGCAGACTTTTGCCTCACCACAGGTTGCTGTCCTCTCAGATGTACTTGTTCAGGAGTTTGTGTATCTGTGCTCTAAAGCAGGGCAGTGAAATTACCTTCAGTGTGCACAGCAGTTGTTTTTCAAACCCTGCTGTTTTCACTGGTCACATTTAAAAACAGACCATGTGGTGCTGGATAGGAAGGTCCTGTGCAGTGGAAGGTGAACCTGCCTGTGCAAGAATGGGACAAAGCCCTCTGAAATAGTTTTCATAGAACCCTAGAACTGTAGAATATTTTTGTTGGAAGGGACCTTAAAGATCCTTTAGTTCTAGGCCCTCTGCCATGGGCAGGGGGACCTTCCACTGGCTTCAATCAACCTGGCCTTCAATGCTTCTGTGGATGGGATTTTCACAACTTCTCTGGGCAACTTTTTCCAGTCTCTCACCACGCTCATAGTGAAGACTTTCTTCCTTCTAGCTGATCCAAATCCACCCTCTTTCAGCTTGAAGCTATTTCTCCTTATTTTATTGCTACAATTTGCTGAGGGGGCACTCAAGCTCACAGTTCATGATGCTGACAAAGATGTTAAACAGTGCCAGTCTCAATACTGACCCCTGATGAATGCCACTCATCACTGTTCTCTACTGGTTTAGTAGAGACACAGGTCATAATGTTGGGTATTATATGGGGATTGTACTTGTACTAGTGGTACTAGAATAAAACATTTAAGCTGTATTGTTCTGTATATTCCTGCAGGCATATTTTGTGTTGTGTGTATGTCTGAACAACTGTGATTATTAAAAATGCTCTACTACTTATTTATTTTTTCAGAAATAAAAAACAAATATGGAAATAATGTAAAAATACTGTATTTGTTTTCCTTTTTCCAGTGACCTTTAGGAGTATTTGGTAAATGAAAAGTTTAATAAAAATAAATATTTTAAAACAGCCTGGATTTTCCCTTTAAATTATAGCAGTGCTACTTGCTGTTGTGACATTAACTGCTCTCATGAAGTTGCTTAATGATATCTTGTTAGTGATGGAAGATAATGAGATGATAAGGGCAAAATTCATTGACCTTTCAAAGCTTTTGATTCACTAAATGACACTGTTAGATAAGCTAATTAAATTTTGCTTTTTCTACTGGAATGATGGCTTGGTTCTGATCTTATTTGATTAAGAGGAAAAATCAGTGGCTGTTTCAGGCTATCATTCTGATTTATAACTATTACTATTGAAAGGTGCCCTAGGGCTCAAGAACTGATTTACTTCTTTCTATTTAGTCCTAAATTATCTCTAAGATATTTGTGATAATACCTAAATTCACTTACGTGGTACTTGACAATACTATTTTGTACAGCAGTTCTGTAATATCTCTGCCTTAATATGCTTGCTTCCAAAATCACTGCAATAAAAGCATTTGGGAAGACAAACTTGAGATAATGATAAAAGACTAACTTCATCTTAGTTTCCCAGGAGACTTGTCAAGGGGAAAGATATATTCAGCTAACAGTAAGACTGTAATAAATTATCAGAGAATAACATGATTAGTCAGATACTTTACTCATGACATGCGTATACAAATGCTCCGAGATAAAAGCATTCAGGCCTGCAGTTCTGCAGAACCCTTTATCATGCATTTACTTCTTGGCATTTGAGCCATTTAAATTTTGTATTCTTTAGCCTATCAGTGGGAATCCAATTTGGTTTGATGAGAATTCTCATGCTCTAACTCAGCATATATTTCTAAATTAGACTCATAGTTGACAAGAAGAAAATTAAATGGTGGATATTACTAACGCCACTGAAGAAAATGGGGAAAAGCATGATGTCTGCTAGCAGATGTGTGTGCAATATAAAACCTTCCTGATCTGGTGACAGTTTACTGCCTTATGACAAATATTAGTTAACTGACTTACATATCACTATACTTAGGCAGGTTATTTTATGAAGTACAATAGCTCAGACCATATAAAATATTTTGCAAAACTAAGTATATTACACCCATCCATCTAGCTTCATCCCTCACACTTCTAATGTCACTAAGAACTGATACCAGGTGTCATGATCTATTTTTCTTAAAATTTTATTGACCGTTATTATTAATACAGCTTGTCTTAATTTGTGTCAGTTAAGTTTAAATAGGTTTTCCTTCCCCACTTCTTGAACTGGGATGCTGCCAGTGATGGAGCTCTAGCTGGTCAGGCAATTCCAAAGAGATTGGTGCTACATTAGGATTCTTCTATTCCTTTGGAATTTCCCGAACTTATTATTAAAAATGACACCCCATAAACCAGCAGGTTTCTGGAAGCCCTCATGAAACCCAGTTTAGGTGAGAAGTTCCAGTTCTTCAAGACTTTCTGCCACGAAATTAGCACTCAGAGCCTGGAAGTTTTGCAAAACCTCCCGACAGGCCACAGGCACCACAATACCACTTTTCTGTCTCTGAGTCAGACTCTGCAGGAGTCTCATTCCCCCCATCCAGAGCTGGGAACGATTCAACAGCAATGAAGTTGTTGGGCAGTCTATAAGGAAAAATACAGCACTCTGTGTGCATTCTTCAGATGAGATCTCTAGAAAATAAAGGTTTGTCTGCAAAGCTGCAAAAGAACACAAAACTACCAAAATCCACAGGAGCCATAAAAATCTATGAGAGGTATATAAACAGAAAGAGTCTCATGGTTGCACAAAAACACGGTAGCATTTTGCAGTAGATAGCAGACTTTTTTAGCAAAGGTAAGAGGGACTCATTTATAGACAAGATCACAGAAGATAAGCTGATGCAGAAAGTGTGTGTGGTGGAGGAAAGCAAAGTGGAGGCACTTGATTCTTTCCAGAACTAAGGGCTCCCCAGCCCCACAGTGCTTCAAATGATCTCCTGGAGTGGAGTACCACTTCTCGTTCATTTTTGTCTGGTACAAATACAGTTTGATGTGCCCTGATGCTGACCCACAGTGCCAACCAAGGCCAGAGATGGGAGAATAACTGGGAAATTTTCCTTAAAAACATGGTTCATATCAAAAGAAAAACATACTCAAACATATAGAATCCTTAAAGTGGGGAATGATGAAGTGTTCGTCAGGTTCAGCGCCCTGAAATATGTGGCGAATTTTGCAGTGGATCCCCCTGGCCAGTGATGGTTAGGAAGAGAAGAAACTCAGCCAGATTGTGTAAGAAATATTATCTAAAATAAAGCCTACTATTTTGTCATTTCACTTGTGTAACAATGTCAGTGGTTTTAGATGATTTGGATCCTGCCCTAAAAGCTGCACTGGAGTGTAGAGATTACTACAGATTGCACCTTTCAGATCAAGCAAGAGATAGTTAAGATCTTAATAGTCTAAAGAAGTTTTGCTACCCTTTTGAAAGCACTACATGTAAATACAGCCCTTCTAAACATTCTTTTGGAAGCTATTTAGGAAAAAATAATGTGTAACATTCAGAATTTAAATCAATAGTGAGACTGTGATTTCTTGACATCTATGATAGCATGCAGAACATTGTTACAGAGTTACTTTGTTGGGTAAAAAAGTTTTTTTCAAAGTCAGGTAGGGCAAAATTTCACGTTTATTCCAGTGAAATGAATTGGTATATGCTTTCTGCTTTCTTGTTTTAGTTATGTATCTATTATTGAGCTAAGGCTAGATGACATCCACAGGATCTGAAATTTTAGTGTCTCCACAGTTAAGTGTTTTGAATGAGTTTTGGTCTTCTTGAGGCTCATGCCAATCAGCAGTCTCCCAACAAATCTCCAACAAAGGTTTGGACTTATCATAGGACGGAGGCCAAATGTGCATTAGGCACATTCCCAGTGTAGACATCCTGTTTTGGACAGCAAGTAATCTAATAGCATGGATGCAGCTGTTCTGCTCCACTTGGCCTCATCATGACACTGGAGCCCTGAGTATACTCAATTAAGTAGTTTAGGCATAGCCATATGGGCAGAGATTTGGAGAATGTTGCATCTTAAAACTAATGTATTTTCTATGTGACATACAGGACCTTGAAGCAGATTCTGTGTTATCACTCTTTTAAGATGCCATGGTGCATATTACAGTCTAGCATTATGAAGTATGGTGTCCAAACCAGATCTGGAGACACCTACAGCTGTCTGTTCCTCTTTCATATCTCCAAGAATGTGAACGCTGCACCATGCAGTGCTAAATGGCATGGCTGCTGAAATACAATACTGAGCTGCTCAGACTAAAAAAAATGTTACTAGCCTACAGGGTAAGAGGAAATTTAACTTTACAGTTCAACCAGTTACAAACTGGATCACTTAAACATAGAACACTAGTTTTGAAGAATGCTTCAAACTATCTATGCCCAGAATTCCTATTGGCTTCCTGCAGAGACCAGTATGTGGCAGATTTATAGAAATAGTTAGTAGACAGTATGATTGTTCAATAAGCAAAACTGTGTAAGTCACATTTTTTTATATAAAGTCATGTCTGCTTTATTCTCCAAACTTCTTTTTTCCTGTTTTCAATTTCATTTCCCAGTCATGTAGAACAATGTGGTGTAACTCAAAAAGGAGACTGAGTAAAATGAAAAAGGGCAGCATACACTGTAGCATGCAAAATGCAGCCTGACAGTGGTGCTGGATGCTAATGAGTAATTACTTGGTCTCACCCCAATCAGTCTTGATCAGATAATTAATTCAGGGGCTGACCATATGACCTGAATTTCTGAAGGCAATTGCTGCATAATGTCTTTTTTAAAATGTGTGAACAGGTGGTTCACAAAATGCATTAATTTTAAACAAAATAAATTCCCTTCGTATTAGTTTTTGAAAAACTTAACAAAATAATGTGTACTCAAAAAATCTGTAAATTTAGGTTAATAATATTTTAGACCCAAATAGCCTTTTTTCAAGATCACTGCCCATGTATAGGTCTCTTGTGCTAGTTATTAAGCACAATAAAATTACCAAATTGTTGCTTAGCATCTCCAGGTTATCTCAAATTCCCACCACTAAGTATCTATTTATTAACTAAAATGCTATTCAAGCAGAAATTTAGATCTGTAAATTCACCTTGGATGACTCTCAAAACAGGTTCTTCCTGCATGTGGAAAAGTAAATGAGTAATGGACTGTGTATTACTTTAAGTATTAAATTTTGCAATCTTTTTTATTTTTGCTTTGAAATTTTGCTTAAATCACTGTGAGACAGTGATGGATAAGGGATACTGGTGACAGAAGATGAATTTTGTTTCCTTTATGTATTTACCTAAATATTTTGATTTCATGAATATAGGCAAATGCTGAATAAAGGCAAATGTAGTCTCTAAGGAAAACACATTCCTTCTCTGATAGAATCACACAGATATGTACAGAAAGATCTGAATTACTGAGTGTCTTGAAGAAACAAAGATGATATGTAGTGTTACTTGCAAAATTTGATATCTAAAGTCTAACATCCTGGATTCTAGTTTAAGCTATCAAAAAGGTCAAGGTACCATTTCCTCCTGCTTCTCACATTGCTACAGATTATAGATCAATAAGGCAGGTTTGGAAGTGTGTTAGTTAGGGAAAGGACAGGGCGAATTAGGATGTTCCAAGTTTGAGTACCATCACTTTTGGTGGACTCCTGGACATGACTTCTCAGGAACCTATTGTGTTAAAAATCAAAGGAAAATTGGAAGGGAAATGAAAAGAAAGAATCATTGGAAGCATTATTAATATGAGTGAACAGTCAGCATGAAAGACTTTCCAGTTGGAGAGCAGCATTCCACGTGCAGAATAACCTGAAAAAATGGAAGAAATTTCTGGACTCTGGGGTAATAACAATGGAAGGTAACTGGCAATATATTCAATCACATGGGGCACATATGAACTTCCTTCTATCCTTATGTAGGCTTCTATAGATAGTGTTTTATTTTCTGGCAGGCAAGAATTAAGACACAGAGGAATCAGGAGAAAATATAGAATCCTTTTGTGTGTTCAAGAGATCTTTTGTTTTGGTTTATGTCATCTGGTATTTATTATAGGGCTTGGAAACCGGTTTATATGTAACATATATAAATTTCTCTAATGCATCAATTCAAAAGTCCTTTTGAGCCAACATCCTGTCTCAAATATTTTCCACTTTCTTGTGCTGAAGGAAAAAAATGTAAGAACAGGTGTAAAGTGATTCTTTTCCACTAAAAACCTCCCAGTTTCCTGGAACTTGCTGAGGCAGATTGTATTTCGTTCACTGTGTTTAATAGCTACTGATGGGCTTAATGTCCATAAATTTTCTTAATTCTCTCTCTAAATCTACTTACAGTTTTTTGGCTGCTGCTAACAAAGATTGTGTTTCATTCTGAGACAGCAGGTTATTGATATATGAAGCAAAACTGCATACCTCTATAAATTGTAGGACCTGAAAAAGAAGGTATCTCTACTCAGGATTCATGTCTTAGTTATGTAGGCAAGGAGATAGCCAGAATACTCTCTAACAGGTCAGGGTAAAGGTAAGCACCAGAAATGGAATATGCTGTAGATTGCATGGTAAAGAGATCCTTAATTTTAATATCTATATTGCACACCTAAAGGAGCAAGTTGTTCTCTTTTTACTGAAAGTTTGTCAGCAGTGGGTTTGGGTAGGGGTTTTATGTGAGAATTTTAATTATTTGACTCTTGTGACCAACAGGCCTACATCTACCCCATCTTTATATGCTGAAATTTATGTAGAAAAAAAGAGGTGATTTTATGAGACCTTGAGATCTCAGAATGAGGTTCTTCCACATTTTTGGGTCGATCAGACATTTGCTCATATACTGTTATGTGCTGTTAACCTACGGAGTTAGTCAGCACTCATTTGAATGATGGAAACTTGTGTTAGGAAATGGAATTTGGGGCCAGCATAGTTTGAATTTTTTTTCTCTCTCTGACAGTTAGAAAAGTTAAAGACATTTTCAGAATATGAAAGAGTTCATGAGCGTTGCAAAACCACACAGACAAAATGAGACTTGACGAAATAAAACCTGCTGGTTTTTTCTGAGTTCTTTTGCAGGACACAAATAAGTATCTGCTTTCTATCACATCCTGAGATTCTGGTTGTTACAGAGACCTCCATCTGGTAAATTGTGGAACTCATGAAAATACTCATCCTAAAGAAAGTGGTTGTAGGAGAAAGCTGGAGTCAGCTGGATTTGTGAAGGAGAACAGCCTCTAATGTATTAAGGAGTTGAAAATACAAGAGGCTACACACAGGTGGGATTATGAGGGGCTCAGCATACAGGGAGAATACAGAAAGAAACTGCTGATGTGCTGAATATGGTTCAAGAGTATCACAGTAAACTCCTTCAAGGACAAACTACTGTTTCTTTACTGTAGAGATATTTTTCAATAACTATTTCAAGGTTTTTTTTGTTTTAGTGGTTAAAGGAGAAATTGATGAACCCTGCATTTGGCAGAAGAGACAGTGTTAATTAAAACATTTGTTACCACTTGGTTTTCTGTATCACAAAGAAAATTGTTGCTTACCTTAACAACTATTTTTCAGATGTTCAGAGGCAATGAATGTAATTTATAAAGCATCTGCTGACCACATAAAGAAAAGACTTAAGAATGTCCAACAGTCTTCTTCAGTTTACTTGACTGAGAGTATAGAGTAACAGTTCATTTTCTGGAATCACTAGGAAATATCGAGGACTTCCCAAACACTTCTAAATGGAAGGATTGAGATGACTTTTCAGGATGCATTTGTGTTGGCTGGTACTCTGATGCCTGTAATTATTATTTTAAAGCTTTTATTTGACAAATAAAAACACCTAAACTGAAGTGTAAACTGATAGGCTCAGAATACTGTAGTTAATCTAGAATTGAGGCATACATGTGTCTATGTGTCTTGGAGCATCCCTTCACAACTTCTCTGGGAAACCTGTTCCAATGACTGACCACTCTCACAGTAAAGAATTTCTTCTTGATATCTAATATAAACCTACCCTCTTTCAGTTTTAAGCCATTCCACCTTGTACATCACTACATGCCTTTGTAAAAAGTCCTGCTCCAACTCTCTTGTAGGCTCCCTCAGATACCGAAAGGCTACAAAAGGTCACTCCAGAGCGTTTTCTTCTCCTCCTCAAGACAAACCCTTGAGAAGTTGCTTAAGGTTTTCATCTTGTTAATATTATTTGCTTTATTTTCATTTGGAATTTTTCTCTTTCAAGGTTCTTGACAGTACATCTTGGAAGAAGACCCATCTACTTCAGTGTATATTAGATCAGGCCACAAATGAGCGAAATGAAGATAACCTCTAGAGGGTTATCTCTTTTTTTTTTCTATAAGGTAACCTCTTTTTTAGTGTAAGTGGCTCTAAATATTGTCACTTTTGAAACACCAATGTACAGAAACAATTTCTGTGGTTATTACAAACTTCTAAATAAAGAAAAGCTACAGCCTTATGTTACTATAATCTTTAAAAGTATATTCTTAGGTAAATTTTCTAATCACAAGCTGTAAGATTAAAACTATATAATATTTTAACCATTAAATAACAGATTCCTAAAGAAAACAAAGACAAAACATATTTAATATTTTTGCTTGGAGTGCTTATATTTTTACAGTCTGAACTGTTTTTAGCATGGCATGAATGTGGTCAAAACGTTTGTTCAAATTCTTTGCTTTAATCTTTAATTATATCCCACCTTTGCTAGCAGTTCTGAAAAATTATGTAGTGGTGATGTAGTTTGACACAGAAAGAATAATCAATCAATACAAATAGTTTTGAACCCTAAAAATATACCAATTTAAAAAAGGCTGATAATACACCAGCACTTCATTCTGCCTTGTTTATGAGTGACATAAAATTGAAAACCTTTGACTCAATAGAAGAAGCAGTGTAATGCTTCTAAATGAAGACTGGAAATAGCACTGTTGGAAAGCCATGGCCCCTCTGACATTAGAGCCCAGGGACCTGTGAAGTTCATTTCTAACTACGTCTCTGTTAGTGAGCTATGTCTACATTAGGAAATAGGCTTTCTATGAGAGCTTCTGCATCTCCAGACTAGAGGACCTGCTAAATGTGTTGTTCCCTACTCTCAGGAGTGGGAAGGTAAAGAGGAAATGATCCTTTATCCCAGAAGTGAGGCACAGCTACAGTGCCACTTACAGTGAATCAATGCAGAAATGATACCTGCTTCATCTGAACCTTTCCTACCATTGTATCTGCTTTACATGTCATTGTTTCTCCAAAGCAGTCTGCAAGATGACATGACATAGCAGATGTCCACAGTAGCACCTCCCTGTGTCTCTCTCCTCAGGCCTTTCTCTGTGTTCAGCTAAAAGGAGGCATTGCCAGCCATCCTGCCATTTCTGGGAATTCAAAACTGTAGATGAACCCTCTCATGTAGTGACACGTGCACTTATCTTTCCTGTAGTTATTCCGTCTGTTCTAGTTTACACATAGGTGTAGAGCTGATACAAGTCACTCTGAGAATGAAAGGGTAAAAAGCCATGAAATCTTTTAGTAATTTAATTAGCTGATTAGCTCTCCATGGCCACCCCAAGCCCAGCTGTGGTGCATCTGTTTATGGTGTATGTCAGCAGATATATAATTAAAGAGAAAACCTGACTTAAAACCCCTCCACATAAATAAATAAATAAAGAAAGAAAGAAAGAAAGAAAGAAAGAAAGAAAGAAAGAAAGAAAGAAAGAAAGAAAGAAAGAAAGAAAGAAATCACATTAATTGCTCAGAAGGCATGTGATTTATTTGCTTTTATTTTATTAATTCACCCCAAACTAGTGTTGAACAATACAAGGTACTTGTTTAATTTTAGTTCTTCTCCCTGTATATTTAAAAAGGGTACTTAAAGACTAGCACTTTTGGAAGGTTTCATCAAAATGAGAATGTATCTGAGAAATTTTATTTTAAATCTTAAAATATATTATAAAAATTGCAAAATAGACCATAGACTTCTAGCACACTAGCAACCTTAAGGAATGTATGTAGAAGTAGAAATAGCTTGACATCCTCAAAAATATAGGAAAAGAACCCTACTAAAAACCAAGGCTTTTACATTAATGTTAAACATATCTTGCTGTCCAATTGTTAAATTGGTTAGCAGTTCTCCAGAAATTAATGAATCAGGTGAGCGCCTGTGAATTCTAAACTATTAGTCCCTAGGGAAAAGAGAGCAGTTAGGTTGCCTTGCTTTGAGTGTCACCATAGAATACAAGTACGAAGAGATGACCTGAGCAGAAAGAGAGATCTTCCTGCAAGCTGACAGATCCTTAGGCATTGAGGAAAACCATTACATACATGTGTTCAGAATTGGCTCTGAACAATTGCCTCTTACTTTGGTAGTGGAATTTCTAGGGAAAATGAAGGTATTGTGAGCAGGTACTTCTCTTTATAAACTAGTCTGCTGAGCTCTGCATAGCCTTCTATGAATTCTGGAACCTGAGCTGATGGTAGAGGTTGAGTACTAAGACTGTTGATTCAATCCAGCTCATTTCATCTATTCTGTCACCTCTTATATTATTTGCCAGTGTACATGTGCTCTGCTGAATTGCCACCTTTTGAATTTTTTACACAGAATCACAGAAACATGAAATTGACCTCTTGAGATTGTCTACTTCACCCCTTTTCCCTCAAGCATGGCCAGATACAGTAGGTCGCCCAGGACCACGTTCAGCCAGTCATTGAATATCTCAAAGGATGCCAATTCCAGAGCTACTCCAGCAACCTGTTTCTCTTTTTGACCATCCATACAGTAAAATGTATTGTCTTGTGTTCAGATTGAATTTCATGTGCTTTAATTTGAATCTCTTGCCTCTTTTCCTTTCACAAGATAAAGAGTCTGGCTCCATCACCTTAATCTCCTCTTATCAGGTAAGTGTGATGTTCCTAATTCTCCCAGTTCCATACTCCCAGAAATGCTCACGCTTGCTTTGCAAAGAGCAGATACATTACACTAAGAGGCAATAGCCCTGGAAGAAACATAACTCGGTCTGAGTGGTGCTGTACTAATAACTCTTGTAAGACCTGAACTAATTTGTACTGCCTACATCCATTGTTCTACTGATACAATACACAGATAATCCATCCCTAGATTGCTCAGACACATTCATATTTAATCATTAGCAAGAAGTCTGACTATTGGCTGAGAGTTTTGGTTTAATTGTCATTTATCTTTAGTGTGTTGTACATCACAATAAATGTAAGCCCAGAAGCTAGTGTTGAATCATTTTGATTCATTGCTTTAGGTAGCTTAAAAATGTGACATGCTGAAATGACAAAATACCAGATCTCTGTTGAAGATGTGAAGTGTTTAGAATTACTTTTCATTCAGAAAGAACATATCATTTTAGAAGAGGACTTGTGGAACAGAAATAGGATGATGGAGGATAAGACAAGCGTCTTTCAAGGTCATAGACTGTCAAAGTCAACAAATTCAAACACAATCTCTAGAAGCAGGAGTTTTTGAAATAGAAATACTTGTTCTCAGAATCTCAGAATCTGTGTTATGTAACTCAAATCTTAGAAAACCCATCTTTTCAGTCTAAATGCATCATTTCAGTCTTTTCAATCATATTATGCTACATCGTATTTCAAAATATTGAAATAAAGCAAACTCTGGATTAATGCATGAACTACCTAAGAAGGAAACCCATTTTTTGCCCTATCAATCTACAGAGACAGAATAAACTGTTTTTCAAACTCCTTTTCTCCAAGTTTGCCCAAAATTTCATCTTTAATGACATTTCATGTAGGGTTGTATGTATGGTTTTCATTGCACTTCGTCTTTTGTTATACAGATACATAATAATAAAGGGATCTATTTTATCTGAAATGGCATATACTGACATTATAATTAGTATAAAAAGTTCACAACACCTTCCATAAAAACCAGGAGACATAAATTTCAATGCAATTATTTTCTTACTAACAGTGAACTAAATGTACGTTCTTCATGCAGAGTGTCTCTACAAGCATTTCTGTTTAAACTAATGGCTCACACAACATCTTCCAACACACCAGTTTCCACCTGTTTTAACAAAAACACCATGTCCGCATAACTTGCCCTCCAAGACATTGAAAGCAGAGGAAATTATATACATATAATTGTGAAGATACTTGAGAATAAGGTGGAGGGAAGACCAAACTAAAGAATGAATCTACCCAATTAGAGAATGGTTGGGTTTGGAAGGGACCACTGTTGGGGGCAGCCTCCCTGCTCAAGCAGCGTCTTCCTAAAGTACATCGCACAGGATTGTGTTCAGATGGTAATTGTGTACCTTCAGTGAGGGAGACTCCACAACCTCTCTGGACAAAATTTGTTCGGGTGGAGCTTCCTGTGCATCAGTTTCTTCCTGTTGTCTCTTGTCCTATTGCCTGGCACCACTGAGAAGAGCCTGAAACATTTGCCTCCTCCTATTAGTTGAGCTGATGAAGTTTATCCCATTTGTATAAAATATAGCAAACTGAAAAGAAGGGGAAAATTGTTACCACATTTGTTAACAGGCATTTCACACTCTTCAAGGGCTTTCCATTGATTTAAGAACAGTATTAGGTCTTGCTGATGTTTTGTGGCTCCAAAATACTTTCTGAATCAGGTTTCATCAAGAACCCATCAGGGTGATGTTGTAAAGAGCAACATAAAACTGGTAAAGATTAGTTAGAGAGTTCCGATGAAGAAAAGCACCAGTTTTCTACAACAAGGTCTCAATCACTGAATTAATTTTAACAGGATTGGATTAGCCCACATCTTTAATATACCTGAATAAAATACAAAATTTACTGATTTTTAGAATACATAAAAAAAGCAAAATTAACAGAGCTCAAGAAAAATGGTGGGAAGGGAAGGGAAGGGAAGGGAAGGGAAGGGAAGGGAAGGGAAGGGAAGGGAAGGGAAGGGAAGGGAAGGGAAGGGAAGGGAAGGGAAGGGAAGGAAAGGGAAGGGAAGGGAAGGGAAGGGAAGGGAAGGAAAGGAAAGGAAAGGAAAGGAAAGGAAAGGAAAGGAAAGGAAAGGAAAGGAAAGGAAAGGAAAGGAAAGGAAAGGAAAGGAAAGACCTCTGCATATTTTTTATGATGCCAGGTAATAATTAAATGCTTGGTATTTGAATGATATTTTGACAGACAAATCAGAAATTGACAAAAAATTGACAATTAACTTGCAGTATGACTTGGAGAAAGTTAAACGTGTTACTCAGACTTTGCTATTACAAGTCTTTTTAACTTGAAACTGGATCTAGATGTTGTTTTTTAGAGAAATCTAGCATCTATTTTTCTTTGTTTGCTTCCTTTCTACCCTTCAGTGATGTTACCTTTCATTAAAGAATAAAATCTCAGCCAGATTGTTATAACAACATCTGAAAGAGTAATGTTTCTGTGTTAGTTTACTTGCCAAAAGAGTAGCAGAGAGAAAAAAAAACTCCACAGGCTGCTAATCAAAGTTTTAGAATTCACCTTCAAGGTGACTACGCCAGAGTAGCTTTAAGGTCACTGAGAATGAAACAATTGATGGATGAGAAGTAATAACACAGACAATTTTTAGTTTCAAGTATCAGAATAACTCAAAATGTCCACACTTTAATTACTTTTGTCAAAACGTGTGTTTTAGGAGAAATCATTTAACACCAGTATTGTGAAATATCATAAGAAATAGAAAACTCAAATACCTTTTCTTAAATGATATAGCACTATTACATTTTTGAGTGCTGTACTTCTTAGGTGGCCACTGAAAATTTATGTTAACTGTTCCTTAGTACAATTTAACTTTGTTGTGTTTTATTAAACATTTATCTTCAACTGAGAAAAAAGCTGATGAAAATTATATTGACTAAAAATTAAGTAAAATAGAATGCAATGATAGTTAAAATCTCATTAGTACTGTAATGCATAGGTTGGTCTAAAATATTCTTTTTCAAATACATGTTTTATAGCTTGTGTAATGCTTCTATTGATTAATATAGCTTAATTAAGTAGAGTTGAATTGCATGGATATCAGGAGGATAGGTCTGGTTGTAAAGAATTTGTCAACTTGAGACAATGAAGGATAACTGGGAGGAAAGACATGAGAAAGTAACAAACAATGTATCTTTTGTTTAAAGTACAGTATAAATAATTTAATGGAGTGAGGATCAGCAATATTATTTCCTTAAGTCTGAGCTATCCATCCAGACACTGTTATCAACAGTGGTAAAGAGTCACTTCCAGGTGAAAGATTCCCCCCATCCAATCATAGTGCCTCAGACAGTTTGGTTGAATATAGGTTGGGAAGTAATATCTGTCTCCACAGGCAAAAAGAAGCAGCTTTGATTCCCAACTTGGACCAGGTGACTCACATTTGCAGATAGAGGTGATATAACTGACAATCTGAACCATATTTCAACACACTTACCTAGCAGAAATATTTTGCAGCTTGATAAAGGCTCAGAAAATAAAAGAAAATAAAACAATTAAAAAAAAGACTGACTGTCACGATTTTCCATATTGATGTTACCCAGAGTGATAAAAGAACACTCAAGCTATGACTCAGTGATGTGATTACAGAATTTTAGTGAAGTTTGTGCTCTAAATCACTCAAAGAAGTATCAACAGGGCAGAATAACATTTCTGATACTCTGATATTTTGTACAACTCACTGGCTAACTGATAGCGTTGAGAGGTGCACTAGAACTTGATGGTCATAAAATATGATATAAGAAAAGTATAAAAACAAAATTGAAGAATAAATTTAACAATTACCAGAAAAAAAATTAAGCTAAAAACTTCTGACCTGAGTTACAGAAAGTGACTGTACAAAATTAATTATTGGATGTAAAGGTGTACAAACTTCCCTCAGCCCTTCTGTGGAGAGAGTGTATATAATCCATTTGTGTGCACAGAGTTTTTCTCTGAAACAGTCTCCACAACATATATGGTAATGAATGAAATCTCAGACTAAGAATTAAAAATGTGCATTTACTATGTGATAAATAAAGCTTCTTTTCGCTGACAGTAGCATTTCTTAATATGAGAGCTGAAAAGATTTGGAGCAGAGAGTAATAACTTAAATGCAGATCATGTAACAACAGACAATTGGAAATTTACCTTTTTTCTTACTTTGCTTTATATTATATACAGAAAATTGAGTACCTGCATGTCTCATTTCTATCATAAAATACTTTTTGATGATTGTTTCAAGAATGTAAATCAATTTTAACTAAAATAAGCTTTATTTTCTTATATACATGTCTGTTTTCTCAGACTTGTCCCATGATTTTCCCAGCCCTCGCTGTTCAAGTCTTCTAGTGTGGATTTAATTTGTTATATTTCTGTGGACCTATTATATAAATAACTATACCTAATCTAGTTCTCTGAGCTTCTACTGTAGCCAGAGAAAATGAAGAGGCATTATTTAGGGCATGATTTGCATAATGTATTTTAAACATTTACTTTTAAATTAGATTAATAATTCTTTCAAAATACTATTTTTTTTTTCCTTTTTTCCCTCATAAGTAGCAAAGTGAGTCTGGATGACTATTTCAAAAATATCTATGTTTTGGATATATAAGGTTTAACAAGATGAATCAAATCTTCAGTGACTCAGTCAACTGAGAATCTAACCACTGGGATGATTCATGAACCTGTTCAGGTTCATGGGTCAACATTTCTGCCATAACATTATGTTGAGCTTTATGCAGGCATTGCCTACAGTTCACCTGTCATAAAGGAGGAAATAATATTCCTCAGGGAGGATTCATTCTTCATTTACAGTTTGAAGAATATTTACAAAGCCTCCTAAATACAGTCTCCAAACAGAGGCAAGAGCTCATATACAAAGATAAGAGTTTTCCATAACGACCCAAGAAGAGGAGAAAATGAGAATACAGCTCCTTACCTACTCCATGCTCTTCCAACTTACAATAATATATTTCTACTTTAAAAAGAGCAGGAATTGAAACTCCTGGTGATATTATCCTGATGCTGAGGTAATGCTTGATAGATTTTGGGTTTGTTTAATTTTTGCTTTGTTCATAATTCTAGTGGAAGAACTATACCAGCTTTTTACCTTCTCAAAAAGTTTCTGCACATTAATTATTCAGACACACTGAAGTAAAATACAGCATTAATAACTGATATAAACTTTCTAAAGAGGATGAGTTTCCCCTGAGATTTTTTTGAGAAATCAAGTACTCATTTGATAAGAAGCAAAAAACAGTCACGAATCAGAAGATAGCTAAGAAGTGGGAAACAAAGAGTAGGAATTAATTATTATTATTCAACAGGGTGAAGGTTAACATATCAGCAGCTCTTAAACAGTACTGCAAAAGAATTTTAATGGTCTTCTAAAGGTGAATGGCAGTCAGGTAACAAAATTGCATGGGAGTTTATTGAACAATAAATACCTGTCTGGCCTAAACGTACTAATAGAAAGCACTCCTGCATGTGGGACTACAACAGTCCAGTGCTGGGGAAACACAGTTACCCCTGGAAAAACAGACAACATTCTACTGACATAAAAATGTCCTTTAAAAATGAAAGTTACTTTCCTTTTTGAACGGAAATGATTCCCACCTTTCATAATAAAACAAATAAATCTTTCCCAAATCTGGAAAGTCTTAAAGCAGAATATCTACATCCAAGCACAGAGGATTATGTTTACTTCAGACATTTCTATAAGTGACAAACTGTTTAGGTGTGGGCAAATCTTAAAATGATTTATAAAGCAGACTGAGAAATTTAAAAAGGTAGTTGGTATAGCCTTACTGTCTTTGTAGAACATTTGTAAAGAAAGTTTCAGAAGCAGTGTTGGGAAAGATAACAGCATTTGGGTTCTTTATAATGATTTTCTAGGTAGATGGTGCATTGTCTTCTCTTTGGAGCATGTTTGTATAGCTGGTCCACAAAGAAGCTATCTAAATAGAAGATACCCAAGAAGAGGGTTGTGCTGCATTTTTGTCTTCTTCAGACTGGAATTTCAACGCTGAAATATAATTTTTGTATTCCTTTAGAAATATGTTTGCATGTTTTTATAATATAATGCAGAATATCATAAGAGTTGGTTTTACTTCGACTAAGTTTTAATAAGCAACATTCAGGACTCATCTCACTGCTATACTATATAATTTAATTCAAACACCTGTTAATACTCAAAAGTGAAAATATGATCTTTCATTTAGATATGGATTACAGCAGATAATTCTACATAAGGCCTGAGACATTATCTAACTAATGGTCATTTTAAAAAAGTATTTTCCCTTCAAATAAGGGTATTGTAAACTTTCTGCAGATTTCTGATGATCAGAGAGAAGATACTGTTTTAGATAGGTCACCACAATCTGCATGTTTCCTTCCTGGTAACTAAGGTATGTCATTTTCTTTTGGGCACACAAGATATATTTGATCATTTCACAGTTATTGATTAACACCTCAAAGCCATCTTTGTGCATATCAGTGGTAGATAAGAAGTGAAACAACAAGAGCAAAACAGGATAATAGCCAAACTGAGACAGCAGAGAAGCTGCTGCAGTCTGCTGAGAAATCCTGATGTCTATGCATAGTTGCACACACATGAATGGGTACATGAATGCCTACAATTATCCATAAAAAAAGTATTACCAAGTGTTGAAATAAGTTTTTCATATATTTCAGACTTTTTTTTAATGGGGAATAGAATCGTAGTGTCATTGGCATTGAACTGATATTGAAGTAATCACATCCAAAAAAACATATGCTCAAAATGAACTCCTGAAGTTAAAAAATCAATTAATAGTAATACTATTTATTTAATATACTATGTATAGGATAACTTAATATGCTGTTTATAGGACAGAATATCACTGCTATATACTTGCTTGATTAGTGTTCTTCAAAAGCTTTTTCGAACATTAAAAAAAGAAATTTTTTCTGGAGAACCCTGTGTTTTTTTCTTACACTAGAACTTTCAAATTGATTCATAGTGCCATTCTTTTGTTTTAGAGATGCCAAAACTGCTTTCTTTCAAACGTGTTTCAACTATATTACTTCAAGACTACAATCTCCAAGTCTTGAACTTTGCACTTAAATGTGTTATTACTTCTAGTTAGTTTCACTTTAAAGTGAAGTTTCAGAGAAGCGTAAAAATGAAATAGGAGTCTGAAATTATGCTGAATCGGTAATTTCCTCATATACACATATATGAATTTATGCTTGTATGTATACAAATGTAAAGAAATACTTTGTATATATAACCCTTGTAAAATTCAGTCTGGGAACTGAAAAGCAAACTGCATTAATTTGTATTGCTTTGTTTGCACTTCAGCACAGCAGAAGAAATCTGTTCACTTAACAGCTGTCATTTTAATATAGACACTTTTCCAGTGCAGAATTTCCCTTTAAAGGTTATCTCAAAACACTTATCAGCATTGAATAGACAGTTACACAAGTGCAGTGTTGTAATTGGAAATCATTTTCTCACACTCCCATATTGCTGAAATATTTGCTTAATTGATACTATTTGTTAAAGAATCTGTAATGAAGAGTACCGTATTTCCATGCAATAAACTGGATTCATTAGTGTGTTGCTAAACACTGTGGTTTTTAAGAATGGATAAGAAGCTGCAAGAACAAAGTACTTTCCCAGTTCTTGCTTCATTAAACAGTCTGAAGGACTTCTCCAAAGGGCACAGCCTTGAATGCGTAGGTTATCTCAACTAAACCTCTGCACTGAAGAAACTACTTCATCGGGAGAGACCCCTTCGTGCCTGTATGTGAATGATAAAAAAGAACAAAAGAGTCAGCTCTTTCAAACAGAAGGCATTCATTGAATCCAGGTTCTGTATGGTGGCAGACTTTAGGATGCTTGAAGCACAACAGAACAGTGAGGAAATAATTTACTCTAGTGTTACCAAGCTGGAGAGTGAAAGCTCTCCTGTTTGAGGGAGGATTGTTTTGAAAGCAGATGAATCAATTTAATTAGTAATGTATATGTCACAGATCACGAAATAAGCCTTCAGGATTTTAAAGTATCAGCCTAATACTATGAACATGCAGAAGGTATTCTGCATTTGCACTTATAATATTTTTTAAAGAAATGAAATGAAATGAAATGAGGATGTGATTGAATGACAACATAATAACCTCTAAGAGCAAATCCCTCCACAGAAGTCTTTTACTTTAACAAAGTATTATTACTAGGGCTTTCAAAATGATGCTAATCTTTCTGCAAGTAGCAAAAGCAAGAAAAACAAAAATACACAGTCTTCACCAATAATAAGCTGACAAAGGTAATCCAGTTAATAAGGCTCTTCAATCTCATCAGAACTGGGGGAGAGTGAATGACAAACATGAGTAAGTTTCAACAGCAGATACAGATATTAGAAATGTGAACTTCAAGTCTGTCTTTGATCATCCTCTGAAGTATGTGATTCCAGAAAAAGAAAACAGTAAAGTAGGGATTCATTTGTAAATAAATAAAAAAATAAATAAATAAAATAGCACTTTTAAATGTTCAGTAAATATAAGCAATGGCTAAGGATTTGTCTTCCACTCTTAATATATGTTAGGGCCACAGGATTTCAGAGTGGATCTGATTTACAAACTCACATATTAGTAATAAGACTCCTTGCCAGATATGTTGTGGAGAAGAGATTTATGTCCATGTTTAAGTGTTCGTGTGAAAGCTTCTTTCTTTTTGGCCCAAAAGTTTTTAAAATCAATTCTTTCCAGTCCACTTTAACAAAGGGATAGAGGTCTCAAACAAGCTCATTATGTTGAGTTTTCTGCAAACTGAGAAACTGGTACAAAAAAATGAAGGTATCTCAGCTGATGGAAAAACAGTGTTATGAGCACACGTATTAGACCCTGGAAAGTCTGTATCACATCAGGAAATGGAAAAGAATCCTTATAAATGTCCCCCAAATGGGACAGGGTTAGCATCTTTTTGGGCATAACCTTTCAACAATCTCAAGCCAAGAAACTATAGAAAACCAGACTCCTTTAGTTCTAATGCTTATGCTCTTCTAAATGCATTGGTAAGAAAATTTTCTCCAGAATGGCTCCTCTTGGTTTTCTTCCCACTCCCCTTTATATTCTGCTTTTCATCTGTCGATCCCACCAAGGCTAAGAAAGAAAGTTTCTTCATTACTACTTAAATAAGGTGACATATTGTCGTTTAGGTAAAATTGTGTTATTCATAAAGAATGTCTTGTATGATGAAAATATTGACCTATTCCTAGAAGACATAAAATCCCCACATCTTTTAAATTGCATCTTTTGACATCACTTTAAAACTATTTGAGAATCATGTTTATACCTGGTAGGACTCTAGCTCATGCTTGCCAAGCAATTCATTCAACACAAACACAGAAGACCCTTTTACCCTATTTCACCATAGGGAAGATAGTCTTTTCCCAGAAAAAAAGCCATGCAATTCTAGGCTACCAGCCCTGTAAACTTACAATAGATATTTAAAAGCAAGAGTTTGAATTGCAAATAAAGATTTCAGTCTTAAAATTCCAATTGAAGAATTAGATATCTACACACTAAAAGAAAATTATTTTATAGTTCACATAACCATCAAGACTTTTCAGATATCACGGCATTTAAATGCACCTAAAAGAAGTTAAATATCTGTAGTTGTTTCTACACTGAATATGATGAAACAAAAATATCTGAGATAGTCCTGTCACCAAAAGAAACAGATCAAATGAAAAAAACCACTTTGTTCTGGCAATTTTTTTCTATTCTGACTTCATCCTAATGTATACTGATAAGATTATGGAAAATTTACATTTATTTTAATTTATAACATGTTAAGGTGAAATTGGGAATTCTCCAGGTGATGACTGAAATAGTATGGAGTTGTATCACGTCAGAAACATCCAAAAACTTATATAGAGGATAGAGGCAATAGAATGTGGACCAATATAACTCCTATAAACAAATTTCCCCTGACATTTTGTATTTTGAATCGACTATTGAGTTTTTGTCAATAAATGTGTCCCTAAATGCATATCTGAGCTGGTTGTTTATTTCAGGGGAGTTGCATTTCCACCAGAGAGCACATTCACATTCAAAATCTCATCTTATATACATATTACATTATTAATATAGGATATTCCTATATTTGTAAGTTTTGTTACAAAATAACACTCTTTCCTGAAGACCAGAAGCCACGAAGCCACCCACAAAGTCCTGCACTTGTCATACGAGTGCAGTATTTGCTTTTGTTACTTTTATGGCAATAATCACTAAACAGGAAAAAAACTCAGAAATATTAGGACTAAGCACATAAAACTGCAATTACATACACAGAAAGATCCAAAAAAGTTAATGTGAAAATTTGATTAACACCAAGATGTTTTGGCCAAGAGTAAATCTTGACAGTTATAAGACTGGGTACAAAAGGTTGTCTGAAAAGTTTACCTGTGGAGTGAAGTTTGATGTTTCAGAAAATTTCCCTTCTGATAAATGATGTTTAGATTCACCACTGAACATTTCATCCAGCCCACAAACATGATTTATACTATGCTGTTCATCTCCATTTGTTAGAATAATGCTTGCCATATCTCTAAGGTCTTTCACCTTCTGAATGATCTTTCACAGGTGAATGAGATGACTAATATAACTTACTGTGTCTAGAAAATAATGCTGCAATAAATTACAGACCTTACAGCATGTTCTGTAAGAAAAAAGAGTTTCTAGATAGGCAAGTAATGGAATATTCACCAGCAGATGAAGAAATATAGTGAAATAGAAACACATTGGTTCTCACTGTTTTGAAACAGACCTGGTCTGAGAATAACTCTGTTTGGACATGAAGGCTGATGGACATTTTCTTTTAGGTAAGTTGATTGAGCCGAAAACTCATGTACATGAGTGTACATGTATATATATGTATGTGTATATGTATATGTATATGTATATGTATATGTGTATGTGTATGTGTATGTGTATGTGTATGTGTATGTATAGATATGCACATCTATATGTATGGAATCAGCTGAAATCCTACGTACATCTGCATTTCTGCCAGGATTTGTTCCTAAGCATGAAAGCTCATTTCTAAGAAGAGCACTGAGTTCAGTTATAAGTTAGCCAACCTGGTGCCCCTCTACAAGAAGGGCGAGCAGGAGGATGCAGGAACTGCAGGATTTTCAGCTTGGTCTTGGTGCTGGGGAAGGTCATGGGGCACATCATTTTGAGTGAAATCATGTGGCATGTACAGAACAACCAGCTGATCAGGTCCAGGCAGCATGGGTTTATGAAAGGCAGGTCCTGCTTAGCCAACATAATCTCCTACAACCTTCTGAGTTGGCGAGGGAAAGGCTGTGGATATTGTCTGTCTGGACAACTGGTTATGGGCAGAGTGACTGTAAAGCTGTCCAGTGGAAAAGGACCTCAGGGTGTTCACAGCCACTGAACAAGAGCCAGAAGTATGCCCAGGTGGCCAAGAAGGCCAATGGCATCCTGGCCTGTATCAACAATAGTGTGGCCATCAGAACCAGGACAGAGATCGACCCTCTGTACTCAGCATCTCTGAGGTTTCACCTCAAATCCTGTGTCCAGTTCCAGGCCCCTCACTGCAAAAAAGACATTGAGGTGCTGGAGAGAGTCTAGAGAAGAGAAATGGAGCTGATGAAGGGTCTGGAGCTCAAGTCTGACGAGGAGTGGCTGAAAGAGCTGGGGTTGTTAGGAGAAAAGGAGGCTGAGGGGGTCCTTTATGGTTCTCCACAGCTACCTGACAGGAGGCTGTATCAAGGTGGAGTGGATCTCCTCTTAAATTAAAGATGAGAGAAAATGGTCTCAAGCTGCAGCAGGGGATGTCTAGATATTAGGAAAAAATTCTTCCCTGAAACCATGGTCATGCATTGGAACAGACTGCCCAGGGAAGTGGTTGAGTGACCACTCTGGAGGTGTTCAGAAGATGTGTAGATGTGGTGCTGAGGAACATGGTTTAGTGGCAGACTTGGCAGTGCTGGGTTAATTGTTGAACTCAGGTAATATCACAGATTGTTTCCACTCTGAGCAATTCTATGATTTTGTGCTAAAAAAGAGCTTCTGTTGCTGTTGATGTGCTGAATTATGTTTTAATATTAAAATGTGGCATACCACTCATTCACAGAAATATATAGTTGTACTTATTAATATGGTTTTATTTTCTTGCATACATATTAAATTATTAATAGTCCTTTCACTGAACTGAAGGATATTTAGGACAAAGTCTACCTTGCTGCCACTTTTTTTGTACATTCTTTGATAGCAAACTGTCTATATTCCTCAAAAATTGTGATAATAGTAACAAAAATCTTTACTGAATGTGACAAAAAAGAAAGAGCTCAGTATTACCTCTTTGCTTTAAGCTACAGATTGCCATTTTAACTGTCTAAATGATACACTCTACACACAGGATTCAGTACTAGAGGATCATGCAGGTGTTATTCTCAAAGTGGCTAGCACTGATAATTATTATTGCTATATATTTATGGAATAAGTGTGCAATGTTCACTTCTTTCCTGTGACAATCAAAGGGTTTTTTTCTTCTACTTCATCATTCTTGATCTTTTTCTTGTGTGAGGTCTAGTATTTATATGGTCACCCAGATTAATCAACTGAAACTTATCCCTTTGAAACCTATCTGTCCACTTCTTTCTCTGTGTGCGTGTGAAATTTGCCACTGAATCAGATCCTTATTCAGCTCACAGTATAGTCTCATGAATGCTACAGTGCTAGCAATAGTATAAGAAAAGAGGTGGGAAGACATAACCAAGGGCAGAAAGGTAAGACTACTTCTCTTAAGCAGAGTTAATTCAACTGTGAAATTGCATCCTCCTCACAGACTTTCACTGACTGAATGAAGTTCAGTGTGAGAGATGAAATTAGATTTCATACATGCACCCAAAACTCAGGTACTACTTCCAAATGTGGAATATTTATTCTTTCATTCTTATTCATTTTGAGGAAATTTTTTGAGAAGAGCTTTTTTCTTCTTTCCCCACCCCAATTTGCTTTACTGTGTGAGTTGTGCTACACTGTTTGGCAATTTCACTATCAAGAATATGAATATGGAACACTTACTTGCAAAACTAGCTTACTTCAAAGTGACTCCAGAAAGGAAGTCAGTTCTTGCAATCCAATTGTGCAATCCACACTGGGCAATCTAGAATGACAGTGAAAATTAACTGATCTATGCTAAAATTATGTACTCAGAATGCCCACAGATACTCTGCAGATAGGGAATTACTTGCATTTTTAAAAGCATGTGATAGTTTATTCTACAGAGCATGTTACAGAACCCCAGAAATCTTTCTTCTGTAAAAAAGCAGCAAGGGTAATCACTGCATTTTTGATAGCTGAAGCTGTAGTCAAGATCACTGGAAAATCATGGGCAGTATAAAATAATGGATTCTGTGCATTTCACATCATTTCTCAATTTTCTGTCACCTGGCAGTAATACTATCCATTTAGCAGCCTCTATGGAAGGCAGCAGTTTGTAAAAATGCTTGAGTCAGATGAAAACTGAAAGCACAAGAGAAAGAAATGTAAAGGATGATCGTTACAAAGAGCAAAGAACGGAAGATGGTAAAATAGGAAGGAGATTGCTTTAAGAAAACCTGAAGGAAAAGAAAGAGGTATGAAAAGTGGAAGTGATACAGGTACTTAAAGTTGGAAGATGGGAATTTCCCTCATTAAATAGCATATTATGATATTTAATAGCTATGTCTGAACTCCCAAATTCACACGTGTGCATGCAAATGCCTTCGTGCAATGTATTTTGCCTTTTGGAATGAAATATTTTATGAGCATTCTTCTCACTGATAACATCCACGTGAGCTTTCTGTGACAAAGAAGTGATTTGGGAGGAAAGGAGCTTTAGCACACACTGAAGTAGGGCCTCCAGGTATGCCACAACACACATCACTTAAAGCCACAACCCTCGTTCCCGCATTAACTGAGTGGAAAAGTCCACTTTTAAAAAAGCCTTCACATTGGCAGATCTCTCCACATTCAGAACTACATTCAATAGCTATACAAAATGCTCATGAGAAAAACTTTGGACTTGACACACCTGTAAAACTGAAATACAAATATCAAAATAACTGAATTCTAGATAGATTGTGTTTTGTCCTAGTTAGACTGAAAATTCAATGGAAATTTTCATTGTGACTGTATCTATGGATTAAAACTTTTGCTTGTCATTAGATGTTCACAGACTAGAAAAATCTCAGCCTGGAAGAAGTCCTCAAAACCACAAAATTTTGAGATGGTGACTGTTTTTTTGCTCTTATAAATGTTATATACTTAATAAAATATAGCATAAAACATTTTACTGGCTCAAGTCCAATCTGAAGACCTTCATTTTCTACTCTCATCTCTCTGGATTTCAGTGTTCAAAGATCAAGGACTCCAACCTGAGACATATCAGCTTTCTCTCTAGCTAGTGGAGTGAAATTCTAGAAAACAATTAAGACAGTTTAATTTAGAATAAAACTAATTGCTTTCCTGGAGGGGCTTCCCTACTTTTCACCACTGACTGTGGAAACAAAAGTGTCAACAATTTAGCCAGCCAATGCTAGTTGCAGTGAATCTAAACTTTGACTCAGTCAAAGAACTAATACACTAAAATCCAGACTGAAGATTCTGCAAAATCAGCCCTTGACTACTAAGGAGGCACCTTACTTTTCACATTAAAATACTTAAAGAAGTAATGTGACACTATCTGTGTGTCTGCATTTGTAACGCCTGCCTAACACAGGAATTAAGAAACACGATATCGTTCTGCCTGAGCACCCTGTGAGGCTTTTCTGGGAATGACTGCTGTATGGCCTGTGAGAATGAGTTCTGCGCAGAATCTGTAGTTGCCACAGCTTTTTTAAAAACATCACCAGAAAAGGTTGATTTATCCTCAGTTTAAGTACCAAGAGGTTACAGTAGTCCCGTGGGAATGGGGAAAGAGGTGGTCACAAGCCTGACACTTTCATGCTTCAAGAAACTGTCTCAGCAGTCAAGTTGCAGGTTAGTGCAGGCAGAGGGAAGAGGAAACATCCACACACCAAGAGGGATGTGTGTTTACACAGCAAGAAAGCAAGGTGGTGTTTGGTTTTTTTCTTTCCTTCTCCTTAATCTTTCCTGATTCCCCATGAGCCATACAAAGAATTCATTCATTAACTACTAGAATAAATTGTACATAGTGACAAAGTGATGATCTGACAAACATGCCTAGAACATATTTAACCTTATTTGTAGGAATAATTCCAAAATAGGATGTGAGACACTTGGTGTACAATTTCTTATTCAATAGACAATTGCAAACTGCAGAGTAAATGTCTACATCCAGGATCTCTTAATTCCTAACAAACAAGTCTCTTATTATATAGAAATGAGAAAGTATTATTTAGTCTTTTTATTTCACTTGCCAAAAGGTTGACTGACTGAGTCAATTAATTCTTATTCAAACAAAGTCTCCTGTAGAAAACCTCTTTTACAACCTTTCTCTTTCTGTAGAGCAGTCAACACATTCTGTTTTAATTTGTGATAAAAACTGAGAAACCAAAGAGTCAAAGTAAAGATACAAAACACAACAAATCCTCTGCTTTTAGTTGGCTAAAAATTAAAACTAAAATCAAGACCATCAAATATATATGCAAGAGTCTCTAGCAATAGGAGAAAACTGAGTCCATTTCAGTTACTTGCTAATACTTGCTGCCTTCAAGTATTAGCAACCCAAACTTGTAAAAACACCGCTCTTCCCAATCGTTAGCAGTGGAGATAATTGTAGGGACATGAGTCTGAATTCCTTGTGGCGTTGAGTGGCAGTCCTAGAATTGCTGGTCTGTTTACTTTCTTGGCTGCAGGGTTAATGATATAGACAGCTGAACAATTGGAAGGGAATTGAACTGTATATTGCAAGGTATTTCTCAAGTGCCAGGAGGATAGATGACCCTGCTGTGCTTTCATTTTCAACCCACCCAAAATTATTTTTCCGGAAAATCTCCTACTGATCTTATGCGTGCAATAGCTTAAAATTGTACACTTTCCTTTCCTTGTGGGGGTGTATTTTCTGATCCAATTTATGATACAGTACTAACGTTCTGTTGTGAAGGCTTCCGTTCCAACCTCTTTCAAAATATTACAATAATTTGCAACTCAGAAAGACATCTGAAATTTAAGAGAAGACATAATTAGTTTAAATTTATTGTCGTCAGAAAATTATTTCTTCTTCTCTCTTTACAACAGAACAGACTCAAAATATAGGAAGTCTGGCCTGAAAAGCAGAAAAGCCTGAGAACACACTTAAGGGTTCACAGAAACCCTCCTACTGAACGGTCTTCCTAACTCTCTGTTACATTTCATGGATCAAAGGACATGATATGCTAGAAAAGAGAGCAAAAATGCACTTTACACAGCTATTCCAAGGCAGAAATTTTGTGCATATGGGTCCCTTCAGGGAAAAAATATGTACAGTGTGATTTTTCCTTTCTTTCATATTTACCTGCTACTAGATCAGAAGCTTCACTTTCTCAGACTCTTTCAAAAATCTTTAATATTCTTCCAAAAGGATATGAAAGACCTCAGAAATAAATTTAATAGCTTTTATCAAGTTCTTATTAGAGTCAGGGATTAAATATCTCTCTGTGACCCTGAATCTATAAAAGTCTATCAGGTAGACTATAGAAGTTGCTTGGCAACCTAACCCAAACAAGGATCAAGGCTAAATAAGAGCAGATAAATGTCTGGGAGACCAGGAATGTGTATTCCCATATTCTAGCGAAAAAAAAAACCCAAAAAACAAAGCCAAAACACAAAAACAAACAAACAAACAAACAAACAAACAACAAAAAAAAAACCAAAAACAAAAAACAAAAAAAACAAAAAAAAACAACAACAACAAAAAAAAAAAAAAACAAAAGAAAGAAAAAGAAAAGAAAGAAGGAATGACCACTACTTCTCTTCCTGGAAGCCAGTATAAGATCTCACATGATTACAATTTGAACTAATTTAAATTTATAAATGCATATTATTTAATTTCAATTTATGTTGAAGGGAGTACAACACACTGTTTTGCACCCTTTGGTTGTGCCTTACAAATACACCTTCAGAAAAGTAAACAGTCTGTTTTTAACATACTGTTAAAACATTCAACTTAAAGATTTTTTCACCAAAACTAGAATCCTGCTCTGCAAGACACAAAAAATATTGAATTTTCTACTTTTTTCTTGTTCCATTTCTGGCATCAAAGAAACACATTGGCCATAACAACTTAGAGGCTACAATAAAGAAATTTTGTTGAAAATGTAGTTCCAACATTTCAGAATGAATATGTGTTTTTCAAGAAAGCACATCCTCTTCCAGTACAGAATTAAATTTTTGATTCATATATTATGAAATTCATTTTTGATAGTGAATTTTTCCCTAGCCATCCAACAAGAATGAGGGAGACATTTCATTTGGATGAGGAGAGTGAGAGGATAATTGTTAAATAATACAACCGTCCTTAACTGTTTGCCTTAACTATTGTCAGACATCACTTTCTAAATATTTCTTTTTAAGGACACAAGAAGGATTATACTAACTGGGACCTGAGTCTGGGAAACTCAGCATCTTGTGTCCAGTGATGGCCAGTATTAGAAATTTGGGAAAAAAGTATAAGAAATGAGCAAGCCCTTTTCCTTTGTATATTTTTATACTTTTCAGGTAAAACCGGAAACCAAGACAAAAATTCAATTTTGGTCATTGTTTTGGCTTCTCTTCCAGTATACTCAGTCCTGTTTGGTAAGCTCTTGAACTACAGCTTCCACCATCCTGTTCAGCTTAACTGTCCCCTCTGTGAGAGGTCGTTTCTCTTTTGCAATATCTGCATAGTGATATCAATAGGTGTTCTTCAGTTTTGTGTGGTGAGGAACAGTAGTCATTTCTTAGTAGATTTTCCTTGTCATGCTTGATTTAACTGGTATCTACCCTAAGACTGTTTAGTTTTTTTTTCTAACCAGAAGACACATTCTCTTTCTAACCTCTGTCAATGTGTTGTCTCCATTATTTGTACCTTTTCCAATTTCTCTCTAAATCTCTGAGAGACAGCAACAAGAATTTCATGCAGTATTCATAGATGGGGACTTAAAATAGATTTATACAATAGAATAATGACAGTAAAACTTCTACTTTTTTCCACTTCCATCCTTCATAATTCTTTATGTTCTATCATTTTGTCTCTTCTCCTGACTACCAGGATGATATTTTTGGGAGTGATATACTGTGACACTGTTATGCTTTTCTGAGTAAGTAATATCAAATTTAGAGCTTGCCATTACACAGATGTTTTTATGGCCATACTTTTCCACATGAGGCACTTTCTGCTCACTGATGCTGATTTTAAGGTGCTATTTTGCTACCTACTTTACCATATATTATGAAATCTTCTTGGACTTCTCACTCTAAATTTTATAACCAAGTTTTGAAATTATTATTTGTCATCTGCAATTTTTACCCCCTCAGGATATTTAAGATTGTTTCAGGTTGCAGGAATGCTAGGCCGGGTTTGGAGTAAAGCTGCTTATACATACCATTTTTCTGGATATTGAATGTGTTTCTGTCTTTTTTATCCTATTTATAGATTGCTTGCCAGTCTGTAAGAGCACTACTTATCGCAGTAAAAGCAAACCCTAGAATTTTCCTTTTTTAAGAGCCTTGGTTGAAGATACTTCTAGAAACTTAACAGCAGTATATTAGACTATTTGTAATGCTTTTATGTTGAGTGGGTTTTTTCTTTTTTAACCTTATTACTTGCATGTAATCTTTTACTGTTGTGTCCATTCTCACTTTCTCTGTGCTTCAAAAGTTATTTGAGAAACTTATATTTAACTCATTAGAATTCCAAACCTGTGTTTTCTGACAGTTTTCAATTAGAAGGACAAGACTTAAAAAAAAACAAAAAAAAAATCTGCTAGTGATTTTGGAGGCTTAATTGCACCATTGCAAACATTGGACAATTTAGGAAGGTTAACAGTTCAACACATAGCTGTAACTCATCCCACCCCAAGATACAAGTCTTGAACAAGTCAGTTGGGTCAATCATTAAAAACCCCTGGTTATTTCCCCCCACTAACTAAAAAACAGCTTAGATGATGACCTTGGAGGTAGAAGCCTACAGATATAGGGGGATAGAGATATATCCCACCATGCTTATCTAGGTACAGTTTGCATGAGGAGATAACATTTTCAGGGCACATCTATTGTCAATGCTATCAGTTTTCTTTTTGTTGCTTAGAATGAATACTCAGATAGGAAAATTACATGCATATGAAATTTGTATGGAATCAACTGAAGTAATCTGGACATTTAGAGACTTCTTATTTTGTAGAAGGAAGAAAACAGTGTGGAAACAAGATTTAAGGCACATTTGACAATGGTCTGCTTGTAAATCTGCCAGGAATCCATGTTTTACATTACCATTTCATCATAAACATGTTTTTAGACTAAGAGGTGAAGGGGCTGTTTTTATTTGATTTGGATTTTTTAGTTGTTTGTGGGGTGTATGTTCTTTAAGGAAAAATAAATAAATATTTTTTGAAGTTTATTAAGGCTATCATGAATATGGAAGAGCAGATACATCATCTCACATGGACTGCTTAATGCAGGCAATATTGTAAACAGCACTCTCGGGAAAGGTTTAGAAGTGCATTTAATTGCATTTTCCACTTCTTGTAACAGTGAGGGATTAAATTGAGACAAAATGTAATGGAACCAGCTCTTTCCTATCTGCTTAAAGACAGAAAGCTAACTGAAAACTGTGTTTATTAACTTGCTAAGGAAAAAAAAAGATTATCCAAAATTAATGAATTTATAAGCCTATTAGTTCTCATGACTAATGGAGAATTCTTCATCTGGAATCTAAATGAATTATATGAGAGGTAAAGAAATGAGCATGGGAATCTACTGCATTTATTTTCAAGTGTTTAATTTCTCATAATCTGATGAATCTAACAAAGGACATTGCAACATCCATGTGAAATGAGAAACAATGCTCAATTAGATATTGTACATTACTCAGGGATGTAACAGGTAGTATTGTGTTAGTATTTGTATCTGTTCATAAGAAATACCCACCTTTTGTATTGGTTTATTGCTTTCCCATTATCTTTATACTTCTCAAAATGCAAATTCTGGGGGTTCTTTCTGGAGATTTTCTTCCACAAATTTTAGTACTGTAAAATTTCTATCTATGCTCCTTCTTTCTTTTTCTGGAAGAATTCTTTCCTTTATATACAGCAGAGATAAAATATGCCTCTTCAGTCAAGCTGAATACCCGTCCTCACTGTGGATCACTGATACCTGCATGTTTCAAGATAACAGATCTTAACTGGTAAACAACACTTCTCCACTATAAAGGGATTGATATGAAACAAACAAACAAATAAACCACAAAGAACAACTGCTCAAGGTTCCGAAAAACATTTGTTGCAAATACCCATACTTGATATTATAGAATCACAGAATCATAGAATATGGTTTGGACCAGAAGGGATCTTACACATCACCTAGCTCAAGCTCACTTGCCATGGGCAGGGACACCTTTCAGTAGACCAGGTCATACAGAGCCCTGTCCAGTCTGGTCTTGAAAACCTGCAGGGATGAAGAGTCCACAGCTTCTCTGGACAACCTGTTTCTGTGCCTCATCACCCTCACAGTAAAAAAAATTCTTCATTATGTCTAATCTAAACCTACCCCACTTCAGCTTAAGGCCATTCTCCCTTTGTCTTTTCACTACATGTCACTGTAAAAGGTTCCTCTCCAGCCTTCTTGTAAGATCCTTGTCCATTATAGCACTGGAAGATACTATAGGGTCTCCATGGAGGCTTGTCTTCTCCAGGCTGAACAACCCCCACTCTTCAGCCTGTCTCCTTAGGAGATGACAGGTGTTCCAGTCCTCTGATCAACTTAGTGGGACTCCTCTGGACTCGTTCATGGACAGGTCCATGTCTTTTTTTCTTTGGGGGGCCCCAGAGCTGGATGAAGTACTCCAAGTGGGGTTTCACAAGGACAGAGTAGAGTTGCAGAATCATCACCATTGGTCTTGTCACTTTTGCTGTAGTCAGGCTGCAAGGGCACATTGATGAGTCACACTGTGCTCTTCATCCACAAACACTCCCCAGTTTTTATCCCTAGGACTCATCTTGATCAATCTCCTCTCAGCCTCTATTGGTGCTAGGGATTGCCCCAACCCAGGTGCAAGAGCATGTACTCAGCCTTGTTGAACTTCATGAGGTGCACACAGTCACCTCTCAAGCCTGTCAAGGTCCCTCTGGATGGCATCCCTTCCCTCCAGTGTGTCAACCTCATGAAACAGCTGTGTTATCAGCAAACTTGCTGAGATTGTACTCAATCCCACTGTCTGTATCGCTAACAAAGGTGTTAAAAAGTGCTGGTTCTAATATTGACCCTACTTGCCATTGCTTTCCACTTGGATATTAAACTCTTGGCTGCAACACTTTGAGCTCGACCATCCAGCCAATTTTTTTCCACCAACTGGTCCAGCCATCCAATCTATGTCTCTCCAGTACAGAGAAAAGGATGTTGGGTGGGACAGTGTCAAATGCTTGGTACAAGTTCAGGTAGATGCCCCTTGTCCACTTTCATTGTCTGATGGTTTAAAAAAATTATATTTTGAGAGTTATATTATACCTTTGACTTTAGACCTTCCCATTTTTTTCTTTATTGTGGAGTCCATAAAGACCTGCAGTTCAAATCCTGAAATCAGTTACTACTAGCAACACAAAAGATTTTGTGGAATCATTCACTCTTGAATGCCTTGAAAGAGTTTTATTAAACACTATTTTGCAAGTGCAATGCATTTGTCAGGTGTTTTTTTATTTTTCTTTTCAGCTTTTATTATAAAGGAAGAAGTCTGGTTTTATTCCATGATCACTTTTTTGTCCATTCTGAATTCTCTTTTTGATTACTCTGCCTTCTTCACATATGTACAGCCTTGTTTCTCTCACTCCACCATCTTGTCAGTTTTATCTTGACAGATACAACTGAGAGCTACTTAGTGCCTGAAGTGGAAGAATGAACAAAATAAAGGCAGCTTTAAAAGTTTTGCATTCTGCCTGCCCTATACTCTCCCCCAGACTTCTTCAGTGAGTTAGTTTCATTTTGCATTAAAAAATCAAGTAAACAAAGCAGCACCCAATTGGACTTTTTTTCCATCACCACTAAATTAAATTACCCAGCTGATCAGATAAAGGGAGGAAAGTTCTGGAGATTCAAGGGAGTGATTAAAAACAAAAAAAGACAGAAAAAAGATAAAAAGCTCTGTCTGTTTAAAATGTAGGAGCTCGAAAGCAAGTTTTTCTCCTAACTCCATCACCAATTACTCTGTTATTCTGGTTATATTGTTTACTACAATATGCCTCATTACATTGTTTAATTCAAACACACTAGGCAGTAGAAAAAAGGGTTTCTTGAGAGGTCTTGTAGCAGCAGAGGTAATCTAGACTAGAGAGGCTGATCAACTGTAGCAGCCATGGGCAAATTAGAAGCTGAGAGGAATGGGAGACTCCCAAGTTAAAAGACAAAGTTTGAAACAAGGAGAGACAGCAGCTTTATTAAAAGTGTTAGGCATATTCATTCTTGCCATGGTTCACAGTTGTGACAGGATCTACTTGCAGAAGACTTTTAAACTACAGTGTAGCTTGCTGATTAAACACAGATACACACATGAGCCCTTGAATTGCTTAATCACAACCAGTCTCCAAGGATAGTTGAAATCTTTCTCGAGCAAATTTGTTTGGCTTTCTTGTCTGTAAGACTGTAAGTCTGTAAGACTTGTTTCATTAAATATGGAAGATGAGATCCACTTGGAAGACCTAGTTGTTACATTATTTAAGCTGGAGAGGCTTTTACTATGCTGACTAGTAAAAGTACCTGACTAGTAAAAACACTTAGCAGAGTTTTGTCATTCATGTATAGCTAGATCACATTAACCTGACTAAAGGATATGATGAAAAAAGGTATCATTTGTAGGAGAAAGAAGGGTATTTCAGTGTGTTTTTCATTGAATCACCCCTGTAATATTGGGATCGTTAGATTGGATGAGAGCTAAAGTAGGACCAAGGCATACTGGTCCACCTCTAGTAGTTCTGTGTCCTTACAAACATGCATCATAATAGGATTCCCTTATGGCTTCCTTAGTAGGAGCCTGTATTAGCTTCCCTAATGTCAACTCTGGTGTATCTAAAACTATGCCCTGAGTTTATGCTCTTATTTTGACAGAGTGGGAGTCGGACCCAGCTAGGACACAAAATAAAATGAGGAAATACTGAGAAAATTTTGAATAACAGGAATAAAGTGCGTTTTTCTGCTTTATTATTCTGCCTTTCTAACATTAATTACTAAATAAAAAAAAAAAACAAAACAATAAAATCTATATTTTCCCATATAAAAATGATGAATGACTTGCATGAAACAAAAGAATGTGGTTAAGAAAATCATAAATGCAAAATATCTAATAATCATTCCAAATTAATCTCTTCACTTTCAAGATCTCTAATGGCCTTGCATCTACTTACCATACGTCTTTATATGGAATCCTTCTTCTTCTGTTGGATTATGTCAGAAAAATCATTTGACTTAAATACAGACCTAGTCTAAAGAAATTCCTATCAATTTTTTTTGCAGTGTGCTTGTATATGGCTTCCTCTGTTTTGTGTCCTTGGAGTGGTGGAAGTTCATTATTTTACATTTTTCCACTGTTATTTTCCTTTAAAAATATAATATTGCATGCTTGTTCTCTCTCTTCCTGTTTCTTTGTTTCTCTTTCTCTGTTTATCCAACCTCAAGAACAACACAGCTAGAAAAGCTCACAATATTTTAACAGACGTAACATTTGTTATAGTGTCTGGCTCCTATACACCTGAAGAGAGATATAGGTTATTCTAAAATCTTTTTTGTGTGAACATAAATTAAAATTCTGAATGTCTATTTTGCAATGTATGATGTTACTAAGAATAATAAAATCCTGAGACTTGTGTGTACTGAAGTGAATTACCTTTAGCTATATCTTCTTGCCTTGACTTTCAAATACAGATTCCTGGTACTCGTATACATATCACAGGGAGTGAGACAAAATTATAGCAAAGCTATCATAAAGTCCTGAGGGATTGACTGGGAGCTCCAACAACCTTTTGAACTGGCCATCAAGTTACTGTACATAGGTGATATCACACCTATGAGAATTCAATGTGAATTTATTTTTTACTTTCAATTGTCTCCCTACTGACAGATTTTCATGTTCAAGCAAAAAATTAGGCTGCCCTAAATAAATGTAAATGTTTTAGGTCACTCTTTCCTGGAAAGCTTTAAATAAGAGAACAAAAACCTTTGAATTGAAACTTGACTTTAAAAGAGAAGAAGTGTGGAATTGCTTTGCATTATAATTCTTTCATGGGAGACTATATTACCAGCTTTTGATAAGGAGGTTACATTGATATCAAATAGGTTGATATCAACATTATATTTGATAGGTTCATATGTAGCCAGCATGGCTTCTTAGTAAGTTGAATTAAATATTTGAGTGTGAGAGAAGGACCTTTATTTTCTATATGGGCATTAAAAACTAGGGTACAATCCAACTAACTTTAAGTCTTCTAAACTTTTATGTCCAGGTTTGACATATTTGCTCAAGACTTTTTTATATTCAGCAAAGACTAAGAGGCATTCTTAGGCTTGTTTTGTCGTCTCTTAGATGTTCCTACCGTGACAACTTTAGAGTGATGTGTCACTCAAGAAGTTTTTAGTTCTCTCCCTAAGAAACTTTGGATTAATATGTCAGGCCACAATACCAACCTCAAAGATGCTGGTGTAAGATCTTCCATAATTATCAGTTATAAATATACCATTGTCATTACTATTTCATAATTTGTTTTCTTGAGAGTTGCATGCATGTATATCTACATATAAATCTCCCTGAGACATAGCAAGGTCATGGGTGCTGACACTGAATATATGGCAATGTAACACTGATCTAATATTTGCTTATGGGTAATCATTTTTGTGGAGAATAGATGTATAACAGACACTCTGCCTGGGTGTTGCAGATGAATGAAGATGTATTTATCATGTTTTTGTGTAGAATCTCTATCACTTCTTCCAGAAGATGATTTCTATCAGAAGACTGGCAAAATATCAACAAAATTGTCTCTGAGTTCAGATAGCGTGAATACACTCAAAGAATTTTATTGTAAATTAATTTCTGAGGCATTAATGCAAAGAAGAGAAGAGAATGGTTATGGTGTCTTCAGTTTGTTTATCTCTTTTGTCCTGAAATTATGACAGCTGTCTGGGAACCTTCCACTGGGAAATGCACATTTAATAACATTTCAAATGTTCCACCAAAACATGTCAAATTCTTCTAATTTCCCAACTGGATCAAAGAAGGTTTCTTAGGAAAAATCTGTTTCATTTACAGCCGGCTTCCTGATTCCTTCCTCCATGGGCACTCCCTGTGGCAAGCTCCTGCAATGCTGGTAACCTGGGGAGTCCAAGGAACACTGCCTTCAGTTAAGCCTTCAAAAAGTCCTCTGCTGTACATGCAGTCCCCAGCAGCCCTGAGCACCTCAGCTTGCCTTGCAGCTCCTGCATGGCCACATGACAGAAATCCTGGCAGAAGATCAGCTTAGGTTTGAGGAAGATTGGACAGCCATACTAGGAAAAAAAGAAAAAAGAGAAGTAAACTATTTCACCTTAAAGAAAGATACCCAAGCATTGCCTTTCAAGAAGAAATACCAATGTGGTGTTTAAATGGTTTGCTGCAATGGGTATGAGCGGCCAACTATTTAGCAGTATGATTTAGGACAGTAAAAGGCTATTTGAACAACCTTCTGTTGATTACAGGGAGGAAAAGCTGAGTCCTGGCACCTGTATTTTGCACTTTTGTGAGATAGCTCTTTTCCGGTTTATGATCCTGGTCTGATTAGGGAAAAGCATGCATGCTTCATGGTTTAATCAGTTCAAAATGATGAGCAGATTCATTGCAGATTTGGCTTATTTTGAATGGAACATTTTAGAACTGTGGAAGCTGACTTTCAGAGGGAGAAAACACTGGTAGAGATGTTTGCTAGGACCTAAGTAAGGATCTACTGCAGGCTTTAACAGCTTACTCAGCCCTGCTATAACTGGAAAGGATGTACATTTACAGCCAGCAGGAGGTCTTCTACAGCAGTACAGTTGCATCACCACTGCAGAGGGCGGCATTGCAGTAATTTAGTCATACCTGCATAGTTAAAGTAGTACAAATGAATGTGTTTGTGGATACTTAAAGGGGTACTTTCCTAATACTAATTTCAGGCAAATTCTAGGAAGACTCAGCAGAAGTTTGAAGAAAGTACCACACTTGCAGTGAGTGCAGCAGTCAGGATTCAACATATCTGAAAAATGTCAGGGAGGTGCATCAGACAGATTGTGGAAGATGGGCTAAATAAAATGCTAAGAGAAAGATGACAGGTCTTTTCTGGAAAGGTCAGGAAGCTAAGAATAAACTAGGGTTTTTGTGAAAAGGAAAACAGAGTTAAGAAAATTGGTGTGAAGAAGAAAGGATGAAAAGCTAAGAAAGTACATGCTATTCCCCAGTTTCTTCACAGACAGGATTTTGTACTGTACACATATTATAGCTCTACTAGAAATAGTTCCCTGGAGGTTGGGTTGAAAATGAAGATATATGTTTCAAGGCAAAATAAATATGAAATATTATTGCTCTGTCAATGAAAGCAAACATCTTAATTAGATTGCAAACAATCTATGAAAAAAAGATTAATTAAACATTCTCTTCTTTTTTAGGTGACATATGTGTAAAATATGGCCACAGAATAATCCAATTACAAGCACTTTCAAATTATTGGGCTGAGCTGTTAATGAAATAGGATGCATAATTTTCATACTATAAAGGAGTGTTGTCACTGTGGTCTCCATCCTTTTACTTTAATATCTCCTGTGTAATGATAAACAAAGATCCAAAGATGACACTGGCACTGCTGAAACATACAATATGGGTGTCTAATATAATTATAATTAACAGTTTCCATTCATTTGCAAGATATACCCTGATGGCATTGCTCAAGAGAGGGGGAGCATTAGTGGTAATTATGCTTTGACTTTGTAATGTTGGATTGAAGTGATGGTTTCTGACAAAACCAGAAACGAGTGGTTGCTTTGACTAGTGTAACAACACTGCCATCTAACTGCTCCTACAGAGAACCACAAGTTACAAACAGGGAAAAACACCTCAGATTCACAAACTTAGACAGTCCTCATATTTTTATGGTGATTGCATGGATATAGTTTCTCTCTCTCTTTTTAAAATCAGAAATTATCTTATTTTGCTTTTCAAGAAGTAATATTAAACCTTTGTACTTATTCTGAATTTGACTAGAAGAACTCAAATTTAGCTCCTCTTTGAATGATAGAGATGAATTTAAAACTGTAATAGAAATGTACTTGACTTTAGAAATTTGGCTTTGCTCAGGCACTAGAAAAACATGCAAAACAGCATGTGTGTCAGAGGGCAGTAAAAAGTCCAAGACAGCAACAGACTGCATCATCACAGGTGTTTCTACATCAAATCACACACCTAGACTGCCAGTTTCTGACCTTGTACCTTACAAATGCTCCAGGAAAATGCTGCAGAACACTTAAAAAAGAAAATGGTAAATAATTGAGGCAAAGACAGTATCACTCTATAAGGTTCTGTCTTTATGCTACCTAGAGTTGATTGAGATGATCTAATTATTATTGTTTTTTCATGTCCTCTTAATGCTGCTGTTTCTGAAAATAACTTTCACCAACAAACAGGAGATTTGGTACAAAAGTCTTTTATTTCCTTGCTCTTAATCTGATGTCCTTCAAGCTTATTGCATGGTGGATTTTTTTCCCATACAACTAGTGTCAGGGCTTCCAACAGTTCTTAAACTGCTCTTTCTTCTTTTTTTATTTTATTTTTTTTTTCACTGTGACTTCTCTTATTATTTTCAATTATTTAAATTTTCTTTTCCAGATATTCTTATTATGTCTTGAGTTATTTTCATAATTTTTCTTTCTTTACCTACAGGAAAAGATCTAGGAGCAAAAGACTTGGAAGAAAAACAAAATGAAAATTAAGTCAGTGGTATTTAAGATCTTAAAACACTTTTGAATAAAAAGTCTGCTGATATCTAGCTATATCTCTCTCAACAGGAATGTTCAAAATGAAACGCACATGCAGACCAGGGCTTTCCATCTTCAGTTTTCAGAGTATGATAATGATGTTGAAAATCAAGATTCTGTTAAAGAGCTCTCAGTTATTTAAAAAATTATATATAAAGAGAAAGTGCAGAATCTCTTTTCCTGCCTGCCATAGCTTTGCAGCGTCTCACTCAAAGCCCTGCTAAGAGAGAGAGAAAAACAAGTACTTAAACCAAATTATTATTAGATTTTACTTGGGTAGAAAAGGCAGTATAAAAATCCATGTAGATTTTCTTTAGGAATGTTTGCTATGGTCACTGTACAGAGGGCTGAAAATGCCACATGGATAATGAGCTATCAGCAGGCTCTTTGAGAGACAAAGTACATCTTTCAGTGGAACACATTTTTTTTCAAGGTTATCTTCTCAGGACTTAATGAGAAGAAATACGCAATTTAGAAGCACGAACATGGTTTCATCTAGTTTCACTCATGACAAACAACATAGTATCATAGTCACCATGGAGATACCTGTTTCTGCTTTCTGCTTACAGCATATTCTGTGTCTGCAGTAGCTGCTTCAGAAGAGTTGATGGAGCAGGCTAAGTTTATGGAAGTTTATGATTGCCACCTGGTGGCTAGCAAAGAAAATCAATTAAGTTTTGGAAGCTCTGAGGTTATTAAGAAATAATATTGAAGCTGCTTGATCCAGATAATATCCTGAGGAAAAGCCAGCTGAAATTAGGCAGAGAAACTGATGTAGAATTTTCATTCATTCTTTGCCTCACATTTCATTGTTTTAAAGAATATTTAGATGGGAGAAAAAGAAACCAATACATTGAACACAGGATCTGAGATTCAAACAGTCAATATGTCGTTCAGGTGGAGGTCCCTGAACTACCTTCTGTCCTCATACATGTGTGGATTTCTCTTAATAGTTGGAGTTTGTTTAGAGTAAAAATTATTTATAAACAGTAACACTATTTATAAATAATCAAAACCAACAACAAACCTCTGCAAAGTTATTTTCCTGCATTTGTTGTTTGTCTTACATTTACAATTTGACTCTAGAGGAATTTTTGCCATGGAAATAACAATCAGAGCAAGAAAAGAGAATATGCTGTCAAGTTTTGAAATGCTGGATTACAAATCTCCTGTCTGGCTTTTGATGAACTCAGTATCATTGACTATTCAGGCTTACTGTAATGAAAAAGTCATCAGCAAATACCCAACAGTTTCAAGTAACAGGGTAATGGTACTAACAGAAAATTAAATTTGTGATCCTGGGATCACTGTGCCATTCAAAAATAAATAGAATCGCCTACAATTTTTTCTCCAATGATTTAAAAAGGTATTTAAATTTAAAGAAAAGTTGTGAGTGCAAAGTAAAATGTAGGGATTTGGAAATCTTGTGCCTCATGGTGGATAGAATATCTGACTCTGTCTTCCTTTTTTCTGGGCCAGGTGTCCTGAGCAGCAACATCCCTGGAGGATTGCCTTTTGGAAAAAGGAGGTAATGAGTCATGAAGTCCCTGGATATGATGGATGAGGTGAAATGTATTACAGCAGAGACTTGGAGAAGAAAAAGGATATGAATGAAGCAAAATTATCTGCCTTCTTGACAATTTCGTTCTTGTTCCCAGGCTCTCCTTTTCTGTACCCATTAAGTTGAAACTGGGAATATGTCATACATGGTGGTAGAAGAAGACAAAGAGCCATGGGACTGTGCCCACTAGCCTGAAAGTGAGGGCATTTGCAGGAATGAAACATATCTCAGCCACAGAAAGAAATTAAATATGGATAATTGTAGCGGTGGTTCTGAACCAGGAAGGATTAGAGTTCCTCCATAGACTTGCAGAGGACGAAGACCTCTGGTGGCATGTTCCACAGACAGAGAATTTCCCCCCTGAGCTGCCAGAGACAGTGGTTTGGACCACCAAGCCACGAACCCCAAGTTCCTGCTATTGGTTCCTTGATTTGTCTGTTATGTATCTCAGTTCTGGAACATTCCCTGTTACCCCCTTGCTCATTCGTTGTTCTCTCTTCCCCCCGCCCCTCCCTAAACCTCATTCGACTACGCACCCTGGACCCTCCCTTGTATTGCCCCTGCACCCTCAGATTATTGGATGTTGTTCCTCCCTTAAATACCCATGTCATGAGCTACTCGGGGCTCTTAGTCCCTGAGCTCCCTTGGGGGTAATAAACCTGCCAAACCCTCATACTAAGAGTCCTCCTTCTTTGGGTAGTTCTTTGCTATCCTTCAGTGCTCTGAGGGCAACAACACCTCAGCCCGACGCAGACTAGCGGAGCCCACCGCCAGCTCCCCGGGGAAGCCTTCTCGATCGGAAGGCGAATGGCTTCGCAGGGTCGCGCTAGCGCTCTGCCACTGGGATCAGAGCGGGATTAAGAAGCAGGGACCGCAACAGATAATGGGGAAGTTTGCATTTCCTCTGACTAGCTTAAACAGTTTTCTGTGTATGTTTATATTAAATGAAGGACTTTCTTTTTCCTCATATTCTATAGATCGTGCTTATCTGACACAGAGCTGTAGATTTGCTGTAGAGATGATAGCAGGTGTCAGCTCGGCAATGCAAGCCTCAATCTGTATTATATTTATTTGTTTATTTAATTCACTGTACTTATAATGGGTAGATTTATGCATTTTACTTAGAATAGAAATTTATTTATTCTGTTTTAAAATTTGATATTTCAGGGAGATCCCTTAATAAGTGAAACAAACTCTGAGTTATAAAGGAGACAGAACATCAACACTGAAATGGGAATTTGGATTTCCAGAAAATAAGAGTAGATTTGTTTAGCTCTTGGTCTTTGATTCAATTGCCCACAATACAGGACCTGGCAGAGAAATTAAATTTCAAGTTTCTAATTGCTAAGCATTTTAAAGAAAGAGAGTTTTCAGACCATATGGAACATTTGTTAGCTTTAACAAAATACTGTGCAAGTTCAAAGGCAGGATAGATTGGTGTTATTGCTGAATTTAGTGCTCTGGCTAAAGATGAACAATTCATAACTGTTTTCCTATGGGTACTTTTTGCCCCAAGTTCTGTTCTTCTGGAAGGTACAGTATCAACATCCATGACACCTCATGTAATAATGGTAGAGAAAAATCCCACCCCAAACCCCATGGAGCTAATACAATCTTGAAAGCCTCCACAGAGCAGCTCTGGAAGTATTTCTTGACTGTGGCAGGATTCCTCCTGCCGCGTGAACCAGCTGCTTGAGTAACCAAAAAATTGCATACATCTGTGAGTAGAAGTTCACAATATTAATGAAGCCAAGAAGCACATACTGGTATGGTTAGGACTAAAAGTTAGGGACTTACTTATTGCAGTCAGTAATAAGTCACAGTCCCTTTGATCCTATGGTGTTCCATCAAATGGAGTGGGAATAACTGTTTGACAGGATTTAGGACCTAGAGGGTTTGAGCTGTATGGGTGACTCAGTACCAAACCAGCCACGGTGCCAGTTTCCTTCCGTTCCCCTAAATCTCCAGATTTTGTAAGTCACATGAGTAAACTGACTTTTACATGGTTTCCATGTACCCTTTATATTCCAAACCATTTTGGGGTCTGGATTCAGTTCTTAATACACATTAGTTTTTTTTTTCGCAAGGCTGATTTTTACAACTCTGTTTGGAAGACCTGAATTTTTATAATGTTGCCACAGTCACAAGACTCCTTGAAGTAAATGTGCAATATGTTATTTTTGACAAAGTAGGAATACATCATATTCCTACCGTATATCGAGTAAGTGATAGAAATAAAAGATATAGTTGATTTGGAGCTGACACTGGACATAATTGTAGGCTTAATTAAATTAATATTGACAAAAAAGGTGTATATCTTATGCCATATAATTCGGATCATTTAAAGTAAGTTTACTAAGATACTTCACTATTGGATAAACACAGTTCTTATTATGGCATTACAATAGATTTGCTGTATTCTTCATCCTATTTAATATAAAAAGTTTTTAATTTTCTTTTTTTTCAAATATGAAATTTTTGCTTCCTCAGAAAAAAGGGTTAGTACACTCATTTGGGAAATATATTTTTAAAGTTAATAACCATCTTTTTTTTTTTTTTAACTGGGACTATAATCTCAGAGCAGCATGTCATCAAGGACAAAAGAATTGGTCACCTTATCCAGAGAAGCCTGAAAAATTAGTTTCAGTAGCACTAAAGGATGCCTTTAAAATAGTGAAAAAACCTGTTGAAATAAAACCCCCAGAAATAACATACCCCTCATAACTACAAATAATTTTGATATGACAAAAAATCCTAAATTCTCGAATCAACTTGTGGTTTATTTTGAAAATCTGGCTGTCACTTTTAATTTTTTTCTTAACTTTTAGATTCTCACTTGTTAGAGTGCTAGACACAGGTTTCCACATGTATTTGTTTTTATTAAAAATAAAATATTTTATTTTATTACTCTGTGTTACTAAATTTCATACAGGATTGGTGTCTATGCCTAGTAGTTCTCCTAGTTTCTTACTACATATATGTGTAGTACATTCAGCTGTACCTCCAGTTTTAGCTATTTCTGCAACCATTTTGATCTTCTGAATTTAAGCTTCATTTCATTTAAGCTTTTCTCCTGGTAGATTCCTAAAATATTTTGAGGAAGCCAAGGCTTCTTTGAAGTATCTGAGGAATGGCATAAGTAAAGTAAAAAGCTTAATTCTCCATATTGCTCTGTTTTAATTGTCCTTGGGGAAAAAAATATATTTCCTTTTAATCTTTGTTAAATCACTGTTAGATTAAAATAAGGTGAAGAAATCTATGCATTTGACAAGAAGAAATGTATTCCTGCTCCAGAAAGATAAAGATTTCTAAAAGACTAAATCTCTCGAGTCACTGAACCTCAAGGCAAGGACGAGGGGAACAAAGTCCCACTCATCATTACTTAAGATCAGATTCAATAGCACCTGAGGAACCTGACACAAACAAATGCTTCGTAGGGTCCTGAGGGAATTAACTGGTGTAGTTGCCACTCTTCATGAAATTTTGAAAAGTCATGGCCATCAGGCAGTCCCAGTACCTGGAAAAAGGGAAATAGCACACCCACTTTTAAACACGGTAAAAAAGGAGGACCCTGTGTACCACTAACTTATTTTCACTTCTGCACCTGGTAAAATGATGGAACCAAACCTCTTAGAAATTTTTTCAAGACATGTGGAAGACAGGAAGATTATTTGAGACAGCCAACATGGCTTAAACAATACAAATTATGCCTGATTAATCTAGTGGCCTTCTGTGATAGACTGACTGCATCAGTGGGCAAAACAAGAGTTACAAATGCCATCTACCTGAACCTCTGTAAGGCTTTTATAATGGTCCCACACAACATCCTTGATGCATCATTTCATGGATGAAATGTTGAATGGATGAGGAATTAGCTGGATGGCCATGTCAGAAGTCTTACAGTCAGTAACCAAATATCCAAGTGAAAAGCAGTGAAATGGGGTATCCCTGATCTATTTAAATGCAGTGGGATTGAGTGCAACCTCAGCAAGTTTGTGGCTGATACCAAGTTGAGTGGTGAAATATGCTTGAGGGAAGGCATTTCAAGAAGAACCTGATGGCCTTGAGTGGTGGGTCCCTGTGAACCTCACTCAGCTAAACAAAGCCAAGTGCAAGATCCTGCACCTGGGTTGGGGCAATGTCCTGTGTCAATACAGATTGGTGGATGTACAAATTGAGAGCAGCGAAACAGAGAAATACTTAGGGGCATCAGTGGATGAAAAATTGTACATGAGCCAGCAGTGGGCTCTTGCAATCTAGAAACGTAGTCCTTTCCTGGTCTGCATCAAAAGAAGCTTGATGAGCAGGACAAAGCCCTACTCCATTCTCCTGAGATGCTACATGGAGTACTGCATCCAGCTCTGGGGTCCCCTGTACCAGATAGAGAGTATCAAAGGAGAACTACGAAAATGGTCAGAGGGCAGGAATATCTCTCATACCAAGTTAGGATGAGAGAGTTGGGGTTGTTCAGCCTGGAGAAGACTCTGTGGATCCTTTCAAAGTATAAAGAGGGTTTAGCAAGACAAAGACACTGAAGCAACACCACAATGGGAATAGTTTTAACTGAAAGAAGGTAGGTATAGATTGAACGCAAGAAATATTTTTGTCACGATGAGGATGGTGAGACATGGGAACAGGTTGCCCAAACAAGCTATGGATATCCCACCTGTGCAAGTATTCAAGTCCAGGTTGGACAGAGCTCTGAATAATTTGGTCTAGTGAAAGGTAACCCTGCCTATGTCAGGAGCATTGAAAATAGGTGGTTTTTGAATGTGTCTTCCAACTTAAATTGTTTTACAATTCTGTGATTCTATGAAATGTTCAAGGCATATTAAAAAGAAGGCCATAGTAAAGAACTGGGCATGGAAGAGGACTGGATAAGCTAAATGGGTTGGAGTGAAGGCTTGAAAAAAATCTTTGCTTGCTTAGTCTGGTAAATACATTTGCTTTTGAAGAACATCATCCATCATTTTCAGTATAGAGCATAGACTGATATAATCTTGTGAGGTTTTATTAAGAAAAGTGGAGCAATCCAACCATAATTTAAAAAGATGGAAAATATGTTATTAAAATAAAAAGAACAATAGGATTCTTGAAATAACATTACATATATCAAATGCTTAATGAGCTTTGCGTTGATTTACACATGCTCTGTTTCCTTTTTCTCATCCCCATGTGAAAATGGCCAGCCAGAGAAAATATTTCATTCAGTGCCCCAAATTATTTTCTTAAAATAGGAATCACACTTATCTGGCATTCACTTTAGGCCTGCTGATGTTGCATACAGAAAATGAAACCGCAATACCCTTGCAGTAGAGACCTTGATCATAGGATTGAAACACGTGTAGTCCTCACATCTCCATCTAGAAGCCTAATGAAAAACTGGAGTTGTTGGACCTCAGATTTTAATCTGCTGAATCAGAGAAATTGGTCTCCTTTGCCACATCAGATGCTATTCATTGCAAGGACAATCTGGTTTTAACACAGACATTTTGACATGCAAGAGGAGTTTATATATTGTATAAACTTGTTTGTACACTGTATGTTGAAATAGAACAGTTGCAGGGGACTTCGTTCATCCACTGTAGGTACCTACCTGTGTGAGCGGGTGGGTAGGGCAAAAGGCAGGTGGCTGTGAAGCTGTGAGTAGCAATTTTAGGTTACACATCTGTGAGGAAACTGTGAGGCTTCTGGTTTATTTTCTCACCATATTTACTGCTCGGATTGTTACAAATAACTTTTTATTTCTATCTGTAATTTGCTGCAGTACATCAAACTGGCTTCGTTGAATTTTGATTCATGTTATCAGGAGGGTCAGCATTGATTTTCACAGACAAGTTGCTATCATTTACTGTTACCCAAAATAGTTCCTAAAACATTTGACACCTAACTTGTAAATGCCTCTGTACTCACCTCTTTGAACTGTTGTTTGGTTGCCAATCCTTTTTGAGAAGAACTGATCCTTGTGCAACCAGATGGGCAAGTATCTACAACCAATTAGGAATTCACATTCTCATGGAATATCCCATAGGTAATAAATTAACGTCTTTTTGTACATGTTGCACCATTAAAATTTGACATACATCTTCTGCAAATTAAATGCTTTCCTTTTGTGGATATTATTTTTCATTTCTTCTAATTTTACTCCCTTCATAAGAGATCTGAGTTGAACAGCTGTAAAGCACTGTTGCTGTGTTATACAGCACAGTCTGGAAAACCAGTTGAATTTGATGAAATTACCTCAATCTTTATATTTTTTTCAATGGCAATTTATGAAATAGGTAACTGCAGTCCAGGCAATAACATAAGTGTTTTGGCTTTTTTTCTCTCTTTTCTTTTTCTCTCAAAAATAAATTTGTTTAAATTTAAGCATTATTTAAAGTCATTATTCCCCCCGACACCTTGGATTTAATTTCAGTCACAAAACCCTGACCCAAAAAGTCAGACTCACTGTTTGCATCTTTAAATTTATTCTTAGTAGAGCATTATTTTTAGTATTTTTTTCACAATCTTCAACAGTTTCTCCTGTCATTTTGAAAACAAGTTTTTCTGTGAGTCATTGTAATAAATTATTTCATCAAAGTTCTCTGTAAAAAATTAAATATAGCATTAGTTGCTTAACTAAAGTTGCTATAATAATACAATATTTAATATATTATTACAATTTACAGCTTTTTTTTTCTGACAGGACCACATAGCCCTCTTTTCAATGCTAAGAATCATAGGACATTCCATATAGTTAAAAAACACTGATGCCAGTTTAGCCCATTTCAAATAAAATCTACTCCTTAACTCTGAAGAAAGAAAATAAAAACAAATAACAAAGGAAAGAAAAAAGAATCAATATTAAACACAGTTAAATAAATCTGCTTTTAACATGAGTTTTCTGTCATACAATTTGGAAGGAACAGAAGAGTAGAATCATTTTAATTGCAAATCTTTTAACAGAAACATGTAATTTGTAGCTGCATAGTTCAATCTGAATCTTTAAAAGGCCAAAAATCTGGTTTTGAACAAAACAAAGGAAACAAACAAGTGAAACCAAGCAGCTTCTGAAGAACTACATAAATAAATTGTCATTAAGGGTTAATTAAAGAAACCAAAATCATCAGAATTTTTAAATTTCATTTTCACTTGTGGGAGTGAAAAGATTATAGAATTTTTTTCAGTTTTTCTTCTTGTATTTATAATCCTGTGTAAGTTTTTGCATATTCAAACCCTGAATGCAACTTGTTAGAGTTCAGAAAAAGAAAGGTCTATCAAATCAAAGCTCAAAGCTTTGGCTCAACGTGACTTTTGCATAGAGCTGCAGCTAATTATTTGACCAAACCCTTGGACAAACCTTAGGAACATTTCAGTCTTTCAGCAGATCACATGTTTATCTTATCCATGTGAGTTTATCTGTGCTCAAAGGGACCTTGGGCTTTTCAAATCCTCCCTGAAGTCAGTGGAAGGACTTGCTCTGACACTGGCAGGTTTTGATCCATGGCATTAATCCTAGCTCCATCTAAATGAAAAGCATGAGTCCAATTGAATTCAGTGGACCTGTGGACTAATGATGAATAGGAAATGATGAGAGAACATCTCTCTGTGGATGAAAAAATACTTTTGTTTCATTAATTGTTTTGTGGTTTTTCATTATTTCATTCTGTTTTTTATTCTACATGTATAGAAAATATAAAATAGGAGAACTTTACCTCTTATCAAATGTATTTAATTTTTCAGAGGGCTACCAAGGCAAAATTATTTCCTAGTTCAGACTGGTGTCAGAGAAAGGGAAAGGTGGAGGAAGGAAGGAGAAAGACAATTTTTTTTCATTTGCCCTTGTTTTTACTGGTTTTCTACAAAACTAACCACAGATAGTGACTATTTTTCTTATTTGCCACAGGTCTGATATCTTCCAACTTATGTAGCTGCTCTGCTTTATTTTCAGAGTTTTCCTAGAAAACTGAATAGTAGCTGACAATAGTTAAATGCCACTGCCACATAGGAACCTGGTCTTATAAAGTGCTAGGTGCCCTTCATCGTCAAATGAAACAACTAGAACTGAGCACACTTGAATTCCATGTGGAAATTATAATAAAGGCTGTCAAAATTACATAATGCTACCAGGTTATTGACTGCTTAATATATAATCTATCAACATTCCTCGAGGAGGAAAAGAGCATCTCTCTCCTATACACATGTAGTAACCAGAACTTGTACATTTGTACTGGACCAATTATTAGTTCATTTATTTGTGTCCACTGAAGAAACACTAGAAAAGAAACAAAAATAGTTTTTCTTTCTCATTCAATTAGAATAGTCTGCTGATTAGAGAAGGACTGATCTGCATTCACAGAAAACTCAGTCACTGCATTCTAGATGGTATCATGTTGCCACTTCAACCTACATCTGCATTTCATGCAGAAAAACTGGTGGAGGAGCCTGTCTAGTAAAAAAAACCTTCAGAAATGCATATGCCAGGAAGACATAGGAACTTCCTGGATTCTCTGAGAATGACACCAAGAGAGCAAGAGTAAAATAGGACTATCCCATTCTATGTAGAACACTGGCTTAGGTAGTACCTTCCTCAGTAGATTCTTGGTTTTTATCACCAGCTCCTGTTTTGTATTATACTTCATCCACCTTAATTCAGAGCTGTACATTTGCCACTTATATAAAATTTTGGTGTTGCAATGCTCAGTGTTGTCCTGACTAAAAATACATTCAAATATATCTTGTAGTGATCTATGAAAATATACCCCTATGCTTCCTGATTTATCCCTTTGACAGAAAGTACCCTTCTTCTATCTTCAATTTCCCCCTCTGCTAGAGACTCCGTGGAAAGGTTTGTATGTCTGTGTTACAGCTGTCCCAGCTGGCATTCTAGTCTTCATCCAGGTCTCCTTCACTTTCCACGGGAGTGGGACATCACATCTTCTTTCATCTTGTCCTACCCTGGACAATAAATCCTGGCAAAATCATACAAGGGAGCAGCTGGGAGGAGCAATGTCTTAACTGCTGCAGAGACATTTGACAGACTGGTTGATAAACTCCTCTGCAGAGATAGTTCTCAGTGTGAAAATCACAAAAGGGTCTAGAGACATTTGCAGCTGCCTTACTCAGAGGACTGGTTCCAAAGCCTAATTACTATGTTTATCCCATTTCAGCTGTTTGGGGTGTTCAGTGCATATATTGCATTTAAAGCACAGTAGTGTTTCCTCTGACCTGTGTAATGACCCTGTGACTGAGGCTGAAGATGAAAGCAGGGCAAGTGCATGCCCCTCTGAAGAGGAAACTGAGTCACATCATATCTCTCCAAGAAATGAACACGGTGTTAGGAGAGAGGGAGAGCCTAGAGGTTGGACTGAAATGCTGAAGTAGAGTCAGCACTTTGAATGCAGGCTGTTCCTTAAGACCCATGACTGAGACCTCCCATGCCACTGATAGCCACTGGAACTGCTGAGATGAGGTTTGTGCTGAGATCTTCCTGCACAAGCCAACAATTTCAAGGAGAAGTTCAGAAAAATAACTAAACTCACAGGAGACAGTGTGGCGGAAAGAATAACCAAACATGTCCCTTTTGCCCAAATTATTTACTTTTTTATTATAAAATCTATTTCTACAGCTGAAATTCTACCTGAAAATTCACACTCCATAGTAAGGAATATAAATACAGCAATTTTGCTCTATTTTTAATAGGTCTTATCCTTTGGCATTTTTGTTCTACAGTATGCTGTATTTGTAATAATTGCAGAGAATATATATTTATATCTCTCTCTTTTGAAGTAGATCTGTTTCTATATAGAGCTACATCTACATATGCATTTTTTTCCCCATCTTGGTTGTATTTTGGAGAATTATAGCTGTTTCTCAGATGGGTTTTCCAAGTTGGCCCAGCCTTTTTTTATTTTTTCTTCCCCAGAATGACAGTAGTTCTTTCTCCCTTCTTCTCCCTCCAGGGAGACCTCAAGCTTGTTAACATTTGAAAAAATGCTGTAAAGTACTGGACACCTAGATGTGTTCAGTAATGTAATTTCTCACAGTTGCTGTAGGAAATATTGGCAAAATATATCCCTCAATTGAGATGGTGTGTGCTCCAGTCCTATTTCCCATCAAAACATCTAGCTTTAATGAGAATTATCATACTCAGAACTGGACATGTTATTTTCCCAAGCTTTTCTAAAAGACTGCTGACATTTGCTAGAAGATGACAAAGTCTCTTTTTACCTCACAAAGGCTATTTAATTTCTTCTCCATAATGACAAAATTTCTGGTAGTTTGTCCTCCATGCTTGAAGTTAAATTTTGAAATCACTCCTTCACCAAACTAATATAAGTAGACAATAACAATAAAATAGAACCATTCACTATTAACATGCTTCTGTCAATCTCTTGTTAAGACTTGGCTAAGGCTGAACCCAGTGATCTTCTATTTATGCACTATGCCCATGAGCAGCTCCTGAGTAAAGATTATGGGATAACAAATTGAGACATATGTGTTACCATTAATTTTTTGTGGGTGCATACCTTTACCTGTATCAAGGCTCACTGAAGTCAGCATGACTGAGCCCAGCTTGAAGTCTGCCTAAGCAAGGCTTATCATGGAACTGTGGCACTGATGGGACATACAGTGAAAGCTGCAGTAAGGACCAGGCACCTTCACAGACCCCTTGCTTAGGTGACTCTTAACAAGTATCTTGAAATTTCCTAAAAACTAGGTCTACTCCGCAAACGAGTTTTGCTTGTGCTTTGAATAGACACTTAAGACAGGTTTCACTGCATAAATTTGTGTGCATGTACTAACTTCAGCTCTCATGATAGGCAGGTATCTTCTGTGCAGAGGGGCAACACTTACAGAAAGGACATTCATTATCACAACAAATACAGAGATTGCAGAAGACAATGTCTTTGTCCCTCACTCTCTAATAGAAGAGTATAACTATGTAAGCTGAGAGTCACAATGTGTACCAGATGGCACCTGCTATCTCTGCTGTTTGAAATACAGTTCTCATTCTTTTATTCTTTCTTCTTTAATTATGCAGAATAAAATTATTTTTAACCCTCAAGAAGAAATATCTTTGTTTGGTTTGTGACTATTCTTCCACAGATTCTTTGGCAGCTGATGGCTTGGTTTCATGATTTGTAGAACTAAAACTTCATTCTAACATTTTATTGGTTTTTTGTCTTTAAATTATGGTGTGCAGAAGGACAGCCTTCACCTGCTATATTTAAAAAAAAAAAGAAAAAAGATACTGTCTCTTTAATGAAAGAAAAGCATCAATATACTGTATTACTGAATGCAAATGCAATAAGGAATAACATATAGCTCTGGTTATGTTATATGACATTTGGCTTAGCAGTATTAACATATTGCACAAAACCTGCATTTCCCCTATTGCAGAAAATAAGACGATAAAAGACATGGGAAATTAATTTCTTCCATATGACCATGAAATAAATTTTCTTTTTTTTCTTTTTCTTCTCATCAGTCTTTTGCAGAAATATTTTAGTATTACTTCTTTGTTAAGCCAGCTTTTTATCATGTATGTATTAGGCATACAGTACAAGGAGAAATGGAACAAGATGGCAGTTATAGCAGTGGCAAGATGCAAATTTATTCTGAAAAAAAGTAATATGTGCACAATATCAAGCATGCTTAAGTTTGTGCCAGGAAAACTATTACGAATGAAGAATGGATGGGATGGAATTTTGCATCATACATGATTACATGTTGCTTAACTTCATAGAAGAGTCTTTGTCTACTCCTGATGTCCCAGGTACCACCAAGAGAAGCTGCTTACCACACTGCTGGAGTGAAAATGGCAACAGATACCCCAGCAGTATTCAACTGCAACATGACTCTTTGTTTCAGAAATTAAAGAAACAGACCCCAAAAAGATGACAGAGAAAATTCACAGACCATTGAACTGCAGGCACTAACTCCAGGTAGGGAGAGGGGGATGAATTTATTACATCTTGTACTTGTAATTGAAAGTCTGTAACTGTTTTCTGCTTCATTTTCCCCAAGTTTAATTAGGCTACATTATGCATGTGATGTTGTTGTCACTGTTTTTCCTCCTGTCTCTCTCATATTGTATGACACATGACTGAGTGTAGCCAAGCAGTGGAGGAGTCATTTTCACTGACACCACTTGAAAACATTTTTATAGAAAAATAAGTGATGAAAAATGAAGAAGAGCAGAAAAGAATAAATAAAATACCTTAAAGATAGATCTCTACATTAATTCACCATGAAGCAAAAGAGAAATAATAAAAACTCTTCTACAGGTGCCAATTCATTCGAGATGAACCAGACTAGGTACTGTATTGGTACAGTGTAAAAATAGATGACAGTGAGTAATGGTGTGAACAAAAAAACCATGAGGAACATCACAGAAATGGACGTTGGATGGCCTTTGCACAGCAGAGGTAGATAAAGGTTATAACAAACTGTTTACTGACCATGTACACTTACTAGAATTAAGAGGTCAGTTGAACAAGAGCTCACCTAGTAAGAGTTTTCTCAGTAGTGTGACTTATCAGCTGTTGTACAGTACCAGAGCACTGCCCAGTTATTGCTCCATCACTTTTCAGTAACATTTCTGTCCTTTCAAAAGTCTACATTCTACCATTAGTTAAGGCTTTTTCTTTTGCATTTCTACATTTTCCCCCAATTTTGCATCAATTCACTGTAATTAATACATGTGCCTCTAACAGAAAAGAAAATAAATAAAAAAGCACCATGTTTTATTGAACAAAATATAGCATGTGCAAGGAAGGGAAGGGAGGAATTATAGAAACAAACCAGTGCTGAAGAATTTTGCATTAGCTGGTGCTTTTTGCTGTTGTGTATTTGCACAGATCGTTTTAGGCTCCTCAGTCCAGGTTGTAGGAAAACACTATCAAAACAAATACTCTTGCAAAATATTTGAGCTTCGCAGCTTAACGTGCATCTTGAACCGCTTAAGCAGCATGGTTATCTTCTTTTTGTTTTTCTCCAGAATTTAACAGACCATAAAGTGTATACAAAAACGCATTATGCACCAGTCATTAAATGTTCTTACAACATTAATATTTATCAAGGGGTATTTCATAGCTAGAAAGTAGGTAACTATATTTTATTTCCTAAGAGAACATTTTCTATAGTTTTCCTTCATTTCCCAGCTACACAGCAAACATCTCTAAAGTGCACTTCCCAAGTGTAGTTAGAGAATAGGAAGGAATGTAAAGTTTTTAAAAACAGCCCTTATTAACTTTTCCTTCCATTGATTCTACTGTAAACTCTAAAAAGCCTTTTTAAAAAGCAAATTCTCATACACTCAGCAGGTGAAATGTTCCCACAAAAATAAAAGTAAACAAATTCAAAACCACCCCAAACAATGTAAAACCAGCAATCATATTACAATCTTTTCTCTTGACTACTCATATCCTAGTATATCTTTACTGTTTTTATTGCACATTTATGAAAACGGTTGTCCTATATATTTAAAAAAAAATAGTTTCTTTATCTGTGCTAACACATTCTTGTGCATCCTTAATAAACTAGAGTTACTTTCAACAACATGTAGGTATTAGAAAAACAATGGAATCAAACCAAGGATATAATTTGTATTGTAAATGTTCAAAGATTTCTAGTGTAATTTTGTTGATACAAGAAGAGTTTAATTTTGGAAGTTCTTGGCTCCCATTTGTTATGGAAAGCTGCTGGTTATGTGACAGCAGGAGAACTCAAAACGTGATTCACAATGAATGTCAATCCTTCACCTCCAATATGAAGGCTTCCCAACTATTCAACTTGCTGAGCATAACTGGTTTTACTTAGCATATCTAGAAAAGGCTGCTCCTGTTCAACTGACCAGTGAGAAAGGACTGGACTTCTTCAAAACGGGTATTGGAGCAACAGTTTGTTATATATTTCTTTATACTTTTTAACTGTCCGATCCCACCTTGTAAGGAGAGCACTTGTTTGTTCAGCTAAAAGGAACCCCCTTCATGCTCCTTTTGGGTTTGCTCAGTCAACTGTTTTGTGCAACAGTGGCAGAGGCACACTGGAATCGTGTACCCATTCATTGTGATTACACAGACAGAAGCAAATGTATGTTGTCTGTGACGGTAGATGGGAAAGGGAAAGGAGATGAATGGTTCCCATGGATAAGAGGACAGTAAGGTTTGTTTGGGGTTCTTTTTGTGGTTGCTTTTTTTTCCTTTTTTTTTTCAATTATTTTCTCTTTTTTGGTTAGATTTTGTTTTGTTGTTGTTTTTGTGGGTTTTTGTTGGGGTTTTTTGTAGTCATTTTTGTTGGGTTTTTTTCTATTTTTTTCTTTTTTTCTTTTTTTTCTTTTTTTTTCTTTTTTTTCTTTTTTTTTTTTTTTTTTTTTGCTATGTCATGAAATCATAGCAGTCATTCCTCTAATAGAAACTGACAGGACATAAAAGACAGAACTATCAGATGAACACACACAATGACTAGAAATATATCGACAGAGAAAAGACTTAATTTAGCTTTGAGAAACTGTCCCAAAAATAAAATCCTGTATTAACAAGTGCAAAAAACAAACAAAAAAAAAGAAACTCCAAACATTAAAACACAGTGTATAAAATGGTGTGAGAAAGTTAAGTCACCAAACAGCCTTTTAGTCAATAAAAAGCTGTGTTTGTGTGTCCTTGTTGTTTGGGTAGCGGCCCATTCTTTTCATTTTACCCAAAAGGTCATTCAAGAAGAGATCTGAGGGTAAAGCACTCAGTCCTTGCTATTTTTGACTGTAGTAATTTGGGCCTGTTGTGTTTCTATCATGTAAGATGAACCCTTTCTTTTATTCCTCATTGGTTGAATTGTCTTCCAAAGTTGTTATGCTTCCAAAGCCCAGTCCTGTTGAGTTCTGTGCTGCTGAGACTGTAAGTACTGTATGTAAGAGAATTAATACAAGAACACACAGTTTAAGTCTGCTGTTACACAGTCTTGATGCTGATGAAACTGTGAGCGATGTCCTGTGACACATTGTTGAGCCACTTGTTTTTATAGTCCCTTTGGATTGATGATCTGATAATAGTCCCCATCTGACATCACAGCATTCTGGTTCTGCATTGGTTGGATAGTTTTCATAGAGCCCTGTAGGGTAAACACAAAAGAAAAATAAATACCAGGCACAAGGATTGGCAGAAGCTGTATCTTGAAGGAACAGCCAACATTTAGTCTAAGCTGTTGAATCCATATCTTTGGGTGAGACTGAGGCCCTCAGAAATGCTGCCATTCTGTATAATTAGAGATGTTGAAGGAATATATATCATCTAACAGGAAGCAGCATCAAAAGATCATTGAGCAGTAGTATGGTGCTGAGCATGATTGTGTAAAGAAGCAACATTAAAAAGAAATTATTGATATTTGAATGGTAAGGGTATTTGAATTCTTCCTTTTTGGGAAGTGACAACCAATGATGAAGTAAGAACTAATCAACCAGGACATTTCCACAAAATTGGGACCTTGAAATTCTTCTTTCAGTATGTGAGCACATAAAGGCAGGCATTAAATAACAAATAATGATGTAGTGATGATATGGGCTATTTTGATTTTTAAACCTATGTAAATGAAAATACATTACAGGGCCATCTTCCAAACAGAGCTGTTCAGAACCTACTTGTTTATCCTACCTCATCTGAGTTCTTCCAGCTGAATATTGTCTTCAACATATCCCACAGGTGAAAATAATCTGTCCTTGCCATACAGTGATTGGATCTCCTGATGTTTCTGATTATACAGCTAGGTCATTTTTGCCTTTGAACTTTACTGAGGTACTTAGCCTCATCTGACCATGAATTTTTGAACACTAAGAGGAACTCTAGCTTTTTGGAAATTGTCGTTGTTGTCTGCATTACTATATAGCAGATTAACACAGCCAGTGTGTTCTGTTTGCTTCTCACATACCTATTTCTCTGATAAATGAAAATAACCTGATTTGGCTATTTAAATAATGTTCAAATGCAAGAATGTCTAACATAATGGACAAACTTCTCCATTTAAACTGATCTTAGATTAAATTCTACAGTAAATAATATACTCTGTGGTAGAACTAGGTTTCTCTAGGAAAAAAAATCTGTGTTGAAATATTAGGACAGTGATTTTGAAAGCGGCTTTATTTCTTGGAACAAGAATTACATTTTCTCTAAAATATCACAACAACAATATTACTTTCAAAAGGCAATTTAGGTGTAACATTCTTAGGTCCAGGCACCAGATTTCTTGCACTTTGTGAATAACCTGTAAAGAAAAGCAGTGTACCTTAAAATATGATAAAACTGAATGCTTTGGTTCCTACTTCCATAATACTGATCTGCAACTAAACAAAAATTATGCTAGCTACACTAAGAATGTTAAGATGCCTAGATTGGCACATTTTTGCATAGCTGACACAATAGTCTGCTATGCTACATATGAGTCCAAGTGAAGTTACATTTGTTTTTGGATTCAACCAAAATTTTAAAGATACAGTAATTAAAGCAACTTGTTTCATGTTTTATAAATTCAGAGTTTATAATATGCTAAACCTGACGATTTTTTCCACTTTTGCAGTTGGAAACTTAATGCAGCATTCCAAAGCTTGAAAATTATTTATTCTTGCTCTAGATTATAGCTTAAAGGATCTCATTTTTCTTAAAAAAAATCTATTTTATTTTAGAACTTCTGGACAATTGTTCATTGAAAGTGTAATAAAACAGTCTTATTTTCTGAGATCCATCTTTTGGTGTTTGTAGTCCTAAGTCTGTTTTTAAACATTGCAACATACAGGCAATGCCTCCCAAGGCAGGGAATTATGATTTGTTCTGTGAACTGCAGTAGCTCAAATGATTAGTAATAATTGAAGAGACAGAGAATGGTTAATGCTTTGATCCCACTGAGGCTTGTTTACTTTTCAAATTATATTTTCTCTCTTTCTTGTTACTGGAAAACCCAGACTACCGTTGAACTCAAAGCTATGTATATAACTTGGCAATCAAAAGGTATTTAAATAGTTCATATGCACTTACTGAATTATAAATAAATTGATGATAACTCCACATTCAAAGATTAATTGAACTTGTTCCTTAATGTAAAATTACATTTCCTCTTTATTTCAATTCAGCAATTGAATTTAGGTTTTGAATTTGCAGTTACATATTAAATAAACAATTAACTACAGAGCCACTATTCATATGACAGTGTAGAAGATTTAGATAAATTCAGTAAGACCTTTTGTACTGAACACAACAAATGTTCTTCACCATATACTTGTTTGTAGCCATAAATATAAACTTTTGCCCCTTGAATCTAGTTAATCCATCTATTAAGTCAGAGGTTTACAAATGTATGACTTGACTAGAAATCCAGGTAAGCTGGCTACCTTTCCTTGGAAAACCAAGGAGTCAAAACTAGTTTGTTCTTTTCTCAAAATATTCATAGAATCATAGAATGGCCTGGGTTGGATGGGACCTGAATGATCATCTAGTTCCAATCTCCCTGCTGCATGCAGGAGCACCTTTCAGTACACCAGGTTGCTCAATGCCCCATCCAGCTTGGCCTTGAGCACTTCCAGGGATGTGGAGTGCACAGCTTCTCTGGGCAACGTGTTCCTGTTCCTCATTACCCTCACAGTAAAGAATTTCTTCTTAAAATTCCTTCCTAATATCTAATCTAAGTCTAGTTGCTCAGTTTGAAACCATTCCCCCTTGTCCTATCACCACAGACTATCGTGAAAAAGTCTCTCTCCATCTTCCTTGCAGGCTTCAAGTACTATAAGGGAAGTTATTGTACTTCAAATACAATTAGGGAAGCCAAAGCTTTCTTTTTTCCAGGCTGAAAAATCCCAGTACTCTTAGTCTTTCCTCATAGGAAAAGTGCTCCATTCGTCTCATCATCTTGGTGCCCCTCTGCTGGACTTGCTCCAGCAGGTTGATGTCCTTCCTGTGCTGGGGGCCCCAGAGCCGAATGCGACACTGCAGGTGGGGTCTCACCAGAACAAAGTAGAAGGTCAGTATCACCTCCTTTGCCCTGCTGGCAATGCTGCTTTTGATACATCCCAGGACACAGTGACTTTCTGTGCTGAGAGAACACATTGCTGGATCATGTCCAGCTTCTCATCCACCAGCACCCCCAAGTACTTCTGGTCAGGGCTGTTATTGATCTGTTCATCTCCCAGCCAGTGTTTATATCGGGGGTTGCCTTGACGCAAGTACCTTGGTCTTGTTAAACCTTAAGAGATTCCGTCGGCCCACTTCTTGTCCAGGTAACTCTGGATGGCATCCCATCCTTTAGATGTGTCAAACACTCCACTCATTTTGGTATCATCTGCAAATTTACTAAGGGCGAACCCAATCTCTTCATTAATAAAGATATTAAGTAACACTGCATTGTAGAAGACCGCTCGGTTGGTCAGGCAGGATTGGTCCTTGTTGAAGCCAGGTTGACTGACTCAAACCACTTCCCTGGTTTTCATGTGCCTTAGCACAGATTCTAGAAGGATCTGTTCCATGATCTTCCCATCCACAGAGGTGAGTCTGACAGGTTTGTAGATCCCAGCATCTTCTTTGACCTATCAACTATTACCCTTTTTAAAGATGGGTTCAATGTTGCCATTTCTCCAGTCATCTGGGACTTGACCTGATTGCCATGACTTTTCAAATATCCTGGAGAGTGGCTTGGCAACTACATCAGCCAACTCCCTTGGGTCTCTGGGGATGTAACTCATTGGCTCTCATAAACTTATATACATTCATTTTCCTCAGGTGGTTGATATTTACTTACAGTGGGAGGGACTTTTGCTCCAGTCCACATCCTGCTGTCCATCCAGTCAAAAGATATAGAGAGGTTGCCATTCAAGACTGAGACAAAAGTGTTGTTGAGTACCTCAGCCTCCTCCTCATCCAACTGTTATCAGTTGCCCAACATTGTTTATGGGGATACACCTTCTTTGGCCTTCCTTTCCTTGTTAATATATGTATAAAGCCCTTTTTTTTATTCTTTGCATGCCTTGAAAAGTTCAGTTCCAGCTTCCTCTTGACCTTCCTTGCCCCATCCCTACACAACCTGATTTCATCTCTATGCTTTTCCAAGGTTACCTGTGCATTTACTTCTCTCTCTTTTGTTTGACTTTTGTTTTGTTTAAATATTAAATACACGGCTGTAAGAAATAAAAAGGATATCTGTATCCACCAAACCACCAAGATTTGCCCCTCCCTCTTTTGTCTTTATAATTCAGTTTGTAGACATCATTATTTTATATTGCTTGGATGTTTGGTGACTGTATTTCTGAGGCTTACCTGTCAGCTCTTACTGGTTCCAAATGTACTTTGCTTTTCACGTTTTACTTAAAATTCTTAGTTCGGTGTCTTCACTTCCCAGCTTTGCCCAGCACTCAGCTATATTTCCCCCCCCAGAAATCTTAGTCCATGTGGAAGTTTTTGGACCTTTATTATAATCAAGGATCTAGAATTTGCCAGGAGACTTTTTGGCTTCAAACCATTCTCCAGAAAGATATACAGATATGCTATTATCCACAAAAGTCATGTAAAAGCTCTCTCTTTTCTTTGTAACCGGATAGGTTTTTTTCCCATGTAAAGATAACATTTTTGTGATCAGCACAGAAGTGACATCTGTGGGGACTGTGTGTTACTAATGTTGATGCAAGTATTACCACTACTGGTTCCTCTGAGATTGTTAATGGAGACATGAATAGATAAATCCTGTATGTCCTGCTCAGCTGAATCAGACTGAAAGAAAAAGGAGTGACAGCATGAATATCATATTCACTTTGTGGAATGTGCCTTGGGGAAAAAGGAGCAAACCCCAAGCAAGTTCTTACACAAAAATTGAAATCACAAAGACTATTGATGCATGCATGGTCTGCTGATCAGCTAGATCACCATCTAACTCAATGACTGCTGTGGTTTCTGCCTGAGTAGTTGCAGGAATCAGTCTGTAAAAGCAGTGGTTGCATTCCTATGACCCTCCTCAGCACTGTCATTATGTGTGACACTTGTGTCTGGATTTGAATATGCAGCAGGTGGTCTGACTTGCCTTCTTGGTTTTTTTGTACAGAAAGAGTTATGGAGCCATAGTATTCTGCATTATGGGAAACTAGTCTGGTTGATATATGTGTTGTTGTTGCTGGATAAGTATTTGGGAGACCACAGAAACAAAACAGATCTTATGATATATTATGCTTTTTTCCTTTCTTTCTTTCTGTAGAACTCCAGCTTGTGTTCATTTTTCACATAGATCTCTGATTATTTTTAAGAGGTATATGAAGCTTCTTGTGCTTGAAGAAAAGACCTTGAAACAAGATAAGTGGATGCAGTATACCAGAAATTTTGAATAGTCCATTTTATTGTGAAGCCCAAAGTAATGTCTGCCAAGAGTGATCCATCCAGCATTGACATCATTGTATCAGTGAATGCCAGCACTCTGCATGGCATTTCTGTTTCTTAGGAATTATTTCTGAGATTTCAATATTAGCATTTTCCAACTACGGAAGTCAAGAGAACACATTAGATATTATATGATTAGATTTCACGGCTTGCTTACAACTGATCTGGAAGCCAGAACTTTTTGATCTTATCCAGATGGTCTTCTCAATTTCTAAATTGCTGTGTCTGTGACACATTATGATGATTAGACATGTATTTTGTATCTTTCACATTACAAAAATGAAACAAAATTATATGTAGAATAATATTGAAGGTGAATAAATTATTCTTTATTCAAACAGATTATTCTGAAACTGGTGAATAAGACTGTACAGCTTTTTTGAAAAGGCTAACTTCCATTACTCAATTCCAGTTGTTGAGGAGATTTGGGTTGGAGATCTGTGTTGCTGTGTTTCAAGATTTTTATTACTATATGTTGGTTATTATTTCAGATAGTCGACTCATGACCGTTTTCTTATGTGCATGTGTATGTGTCCACATCCAAGAAGAATTCATTGCGTTTCTTTATGATACATGGATTTCTTCCCTAAATTATGCATAGGGCCAATTTCCTGCTGCTGGTGTAAATCAGTGTTACCCCTCTAAAACTGAGCTGCTGCAAGTCAGTAAACAGCAGACTCAAAACTATACAATGAAAATTTTTACCTCTACTATTTTGAGATACAGGAAAACTTGTACCTAGAAAGCATTTGGCTTTTCCCAATCCCCCTCCAGTTTTGTTTCTATATGCAGAATCTTTGACCAAAAGGATGCACTATTGTGATATGATAGGAAAGGGTCATACATATCTAAGTACTGTGTCACCAGAGAAAGTTTAGGGATATCAACAAGTTAATTATCTGGGTCATTTATATAGGAGCAGAATACTTACAGCTAATAAACTTATTATGATATGGGACCTAATTCATAGGAAAGCCTCAATATTCAAGACTAGAAGAACACTAGACTCAAAAAGATGAGCTATTTAGTTGACAGATTTTGCTGCAAAAACCATGTCAAATTTACCCTGTAAGCAGATCCATGGCTAGTAATGATTTAAACCACGCTTGTCAAACATAAAAGGGATTTGTCCTGCTGTCTATGTTAGCTTAGTATTTTGATATTTTAGGACCTATTAAGAGGTGTCGACAGGAGGCAAATGACACATTATTATGAGATATTTTTAGAGGAAGAATTTGGATCAAATATACGGGTTTTTTGAATTTGCCAAGAACAACATAAAGCAGATTGAATTAAAAGAGACTTTCTCTTCTTGAACTGTTCTACAAAAAAGTGATAGATTTTCTTGCTTTGTATATATCACATTTTCTGAAGGAAATTTCTTTTCAAATTGCACTGAAATCAGGGCATCTGTTTTGAAAGAGACATGCTATAGCTAAACCTGTTGGTGAAACCCAGTCACACATCTGCTCCTTCAGAGGAAGCTGCAGTTTAAAGAATTTCTTCTAATACTTTTACTGAGCTTTGTTAGTCATCCAACCTCTTCTACAGATTGATAAGAATTCTCTGTAATAATTCTAGCTATATCTTTAGAAACATTAGTGTGTGTTATGAAGCATGACTGACAGTTTTATTTCCAGTGAATTCTTTACTCTAAAGGAGGTGGAGTTTCCATGGAAGTGTTACTTTGCAAGGATCACATAAACATATGCTACTGTTATTTGCCAAAAATTGATTCATGCAGTGTTCCAAACAACTGAGATGTTAATCAGAACACATAAAATTAGGAGTCTAAATTAATATGAACTGAAAGATATTAGTGATTTAAACCACCTCAATTACGCATCTACTTACCTCTTCTCTCCCTTTACTTTCTCCTTCTAATTAAGAAGTATCAGAAGTCCGTTCAACACAGGAGAAAAGATAAATTTGGTTCTCCTCTTAATGGCAGAAGACTTGTCCTGAGGGCACTGCTGTTAGGAAGTACTAAAGGGTGCCATGCTACTTTTGGAAGAAGTCAGTGCAACACACCTCTGCCTTGTTGCTGCTCACTACATCTCCTTTCTTTCCTTCAAAGAGGAACTCTTCTTCTCCATTAAATGTCATGACATCTATGGTACAGATAGAGCGTGAGCATGAGACTGGAATTTCCTACCTGAGTGTTGATGCTGGGTGATGGCCCTGTTATGTCACAGGGCACAAAGAGACCATAAGTCGTGGTCATTACAAAGAAAGCCCTTAGGAACACAGCCTAAATCTGCACTCCAAACTGGTCCAGACTTGGTACGTGGACAGCAGTTTCTCCCAGCAGTCAGAATAGGCCAATAACAAGTAATTTTGGGAATCTCAGAAGATCTGCACAATGAAGCAGCTGGTATGGAGTACCTATCTCATGTCAACTGTAAATGTCTCTGAAGGAATTTTTCCACACTCTAGCTCTAATCTAATTTTGTAGACCAAATGTGCATTAATGGTTGTAGTATGGTAGTATGGTGCTGTAGCCCATCTCCCTATTTAGTTATGGAAGAGATGACTACATCTACAATAGAAAACAATCCTACAGGTATGAACACTGTTTTCTTAGAAGTTACAATTAAAAACCTTGACCTGGAACTTTGCATGGGACTAATTGATTGTAATTTGCCATGTGTGTGTATGTACATCTGAAAACTATCATTACCTCCCTCAAATAAGATTCTGGTTTGCATGGGCAGTTCTAGACAGCTGAGCTGTAAAAAGAAACATTGGATGAAACCACTGGAAACTTTAATCACATGGATATGAACTCTAAAGGTCTAAACTGAAAGTAATCACTCAGTTTTAATGGATCTGAACACCAGCATGTTACAGCACAGCTCTTGATGGAAGGATCAAATTCTTTCCTTCTATGTCCTGGAAGAAAGCGGGCAAGAAAGGAACACTAAATTCTTTCTATCTAACTGGATATTTCTGTAATCAGAACCATACTGTGATTCTGATTGTTTTCATTAACCTCTCAAGTACTTTCTTTTGCACTGCAGTTGTTCCACACCCTCATATGCGTTTCTACAAAAGACGAGTTCTGGTGATACCTAATGAGTGTAGCATGCCTTCTCCCTTTCCTATTATATGATTTGTTTGGAGGTGATCAAGTCAGACATTCTCATGCCAGAATACTTGTTACTTATTATATGCGTTCTTCAGGAATTTCCAAGAAGTCAATATTAATCCATATTATAAACTACAATTTATTTTCTTTTAAATTTAATGACAAATATATCAATGACTATAAGATTTCTTGGGGAAAAATAGCCAGTTCTATGCTGTTTTCTCATCATGTCGACCTTCCAAGGGAGGGTAAAGCTCTTGTTATTCTTTTCTTTTACCGTCTCCAGTATTTTTTTTCAGACCCCAACACCACAAAAATCCTGCCCTGAAAGATAATTACAGAAAAAAAAAAAAAAAATGTGAGTTCCCTGTCGTCCACTAGTGCTGCCATGCCCTCATCTCCAGAAAGTCTCTGTGCTCTGACTTACTGCTGTGGTAGGACAGGATTGAAAAGGTAGGTGGGCACCTCTCAGCATGGAGGTATGGAACCATACCAGCCTCTACCTGGCTGGAATTGGAAAATTGCATGCAATGTTTTTGTGTTCATCCTGAGCTCTGGTCTGTAGTCAATACCAAATAAAACCAGCTATCCCTTGTATGACTGTTCTTGTTACTTGACACCTAAATATTAAATAAAGACACCTTTTGACCTTACTCTTTTGGGTTTTTCTAATGAAGAGACAGATCAATAACTAGAAATCTCAGAAGCTATATGCCAGACAGAAACTCACAGAAATTGCAGTAGGAGAAGATGTCCCTCAAGACATGGGTGACCTTCTTCACTGTTTTTCTGCAAAAGGATTTCAAGTTATCTGTCACAAGCTATGCTAAGGTAGAGTGTTTTGTCTGCTGTTGAACTCACTGTACTTTGCATTAAATAAGCCTGTTTTCATTAAGCTGCAGAGAGGTATAATTCTTTATTCCCACAGCAGACTACCGTCTAATTTCTCATTGTTTAGTGTCAGGAAGCACCCTTATAGTGAGCTGCTGCTTAATAAGGGTGAAAATGGGTCTGTATTCAGAGGGAGTTTGAATTGCTGCCTCATACCTGTCCTCAGCATCTTCCCTTGCACACAACTGTCTAGGGTCAGCATAATAACTCCCATGGGTCTGTGAATACAAGCTCTCCTCTGCCGCTTCTGGGTTTGGACTTGAGAGGACAAAAAGTTCAACCAAATATTTGTTAGTGGACTGCTGAGATGAGATTTAGGTTACCCTGACCGAAATCAGGGTGTCTGCCATAAGACCCTGGTGACTAACAGCAACTACAGCAAATAGAGCCAGCAATGTGAGCATCAGATGCAGGTGCCTACTTAGGGTGAATTAAATGGCTCTCAGCTCTACTGTCTGCACCAATGACTAGTGAGAGCTTAGTCACAGAGTTTATGTGTAGATACCCACACTATTAATACCTGCAATAAAATGAATTTAATCCTCCTCTAAAGCTGCTTTTTCATCCCAAACTCAGAGATGTCAGTAATCTTTTCAAAATCATCTATGTTGTGCGTTTTAGAAAGGAATTTGGATTATGAGTTATACTAGGAAAAGATGGATACATATTTCCTAACAGATTTTCTGAAATACAAGGCAAGACAATTTTGTTTACTGTTGGTTTGGTTTCTTGCCATTTTGTATGTGTGTGTGTACATGTGTATATACATGAACACACACACATACATATAGATTATGTACTTGTGGTAAATAAAATTTTCCTAAGTCTACTACCTTAAACTGGAAAATAATGCTCATATGCTTACTGCATATGCACATTGGAAAGCTATTAATTTTTACATAATGGTAAGCACTATTCCATTATTGATGACTTGAAATTGTAACTCAGCTCACTTTTCATTACATTTTCTTTTGCATATGGATGGATATTGATTGATTGTATTCAATAGGTTTAACCTCCAAAAAAAAAAAAAATCCAATAAATGCCTTGCTACCAGAATCACCCTAAATCTAAACACATGGTATAAGGTGAAGTGAGTTGCCGTGATCCTTATGCCTGCATCTGAGATGGTATATAACATTTATGAAATTTTATAATTGACTGGTTTTAAGTAGCCTACCTTGGACAACTTATTTAGTACCAAGATTTCCAGTGGAGCCCTAATTTAGAGGTGAAGACAGTTTAATTTCCAATATTTGGATGAGGGTGTCAAATGATCCAAATTACCTAAGTGTTGAAATTTTTTTTTACCAATTTACTGGGAATAATTTGCCTGAATATCTTCAGGATTCTCAGATGATAGTTTAGGCATCAGAAATCTGAATATAACATTGGTTAAGCTGAAATTTTGTGTTTATGACTCCCATACATTCCTGAAAAATGTATCTGTGGTACCTGAGGTATATGTTATCAAAACCTTTTAAAATGAAAAAATATTCACAAAATGTAACAAGACTCAAGAGGAAACAAAGATCAGTTCTTCACAGGTGAACAACTGATTCTTAAATTTCTACACTTGTGGAAGATTTTTTCTTAAACACTTCCTGAGAGCTGCTGCATAATTTTGAATGCTGTGCTTCAGATTCTCAATCCATCTGGAATAAGAATGCAGACAAACAAAGGTGATTATGCTAAAAACTGGACCTGCCTTTCTCTCTCTCTTTTTTTTTTTTTTTTAATATTGCATGACATGCAATATCTTTACTCTGAGTATTGCATGACACGAAGCAACAGAAATCCTCCAGCAAATTATTAAGTACAAAAAAATAACCAGAACAAATTTCTTCTAGCAATTTTGTTTTGTAATGCTGATGACTGGCAGGTTGTATAATAATGTATTACTAGATCTGAGCTCAAATCCTAGCACCTCCAACAAATCTTTCTGATGTGGAATTCCTTCAGGCTCTCAGAGTTAGAGCTAAATCCATGACATTTAGACTTATGAAAAAAAGTGAAATTAGTTTTTCTATACTATACCTGTACAGATGAAACTTGATAGTCCTCCATAGATGACATCATCATTGTCTGGTAATATAAAGGGACACCTCGTTTGAACCTCCAAACAGTATTGCTTGCAAGGAATTCTGTTGCTGCAGTGAAACTGTGTGACTTCAAAATACTGGGAACAGAGCCAGGCTTTGTAGACAGTCTGGAAAAAAGAGAAGAACCAGAAATATAGATGGATGACAATAGCACTGTCATTAGTAGAAGAACATACTGTACTGCACACCTACATTAACGCTGCTTTTGGAAGAAAATATTGAAAGAATATCACCTGGGTAAAATATGCTCTTAACTTTTAACTGTCCTCCCACTTCAGAAATGAAAACTCCAGCCAAGTCATTTAAAAGCAACAGTTAGTCAGGACTAGGCTTATGCTATTATATTATCTTAGGTTGTAAACAGGTATGTCTCTTAGATGTGACTTTTTATGAGACACATGGATGCATGGAACACAATCCTGTCCCTGCATGATCAAATACTAAGTGAGGTCCTAATCTCATTTGAAGCTGGACAAGGACAAATTTATGAAAGTGTGTGCAAGAAAGAGTTGAAAACTGGGCTCATGCCAAGTCTCTCTTCATATCATCTAGAGCTAAGCTATCAGGTTGCAATAGATGGTGCTGCTTCCCTTCAAATCAAACCTTATCCAGTCCACAGCATTCAAACACGCATGAGGGTTCCTGAACACCAACAGCTGTAGACTAGGGGATAAATCTGCCGCAGTGAGAACCAATGTCTACATTTGGGTGCTAAAAGGAGCACTTTCAAGATGCTTTCATCTGATGCTGCATAGCAAAGGCTGCAGGACTTGTGATTATTGAAATTATTGTCACCATTTAAACAGTAAAGTAAAATGCAAATGCTGCTTTTAATTTTTACTGCCTTTTGGCTTCCAAACAATGATGTTTGTCATTAGTATTAAACTCTTTTGGACACAGAAAAGTTTCATGCAAAATTAGGCTGGACACCATGCAACAACCATGATGAAAAACCTGTGTGACCAAGTACAGAGAGGTTTGCTTTTTCCCCATTTATTTTCTACTTAACTGTTTTGCAGTACATTATTTACTGTCTAGATACTTGCTATCTAGGTTGTTACATAACAAAAAAAAAATCATTTTTTCTTTTTTTTAATTATCTGAAAATCCAAGCAACTACATTTTATTAATCACAGAGTGAAAACCAATAGTCAGCTGATCATTTCCATTCTTTCTAGGACTGATTTAATAAAAAAGAAAACTATAGATTAAAATTTTAAACTGAGAAAGTTAAAAAACTGACACCTGAAATGACCAGTCTAGATGAGAGTTTGGTTTGTTTTCGATATGTTTCATCTCACTGGTTATAATTTTATGAATGTCAATAACAGACTAAAATGTATAATTAATTTCAATGTAGTAGCCTCAGAATCACCAAATTTTTATTTTAGGTTGTTTGCAACAGTGGCACGTATTGATAAAGTTGCTAGGCGATAAAATGAAGCTTTTATCACTAATCTATGGTTAGTGATTATCTCTTCATGACAGGTTTTTCCTACTGGATTCTGTAGAACATGTTTTGGGTTGTTTTTTTTTTTTTTTTCATTACAAATTCAATTTTAATTGCTTACTAAGGTTTTTTATCCACAGTAAATGATTAATGAGAAGGAAGACCAGGAGGTGTGTGTACCTTTTGTTCTTAAGTAAATTTTTAAACAGAAAGTGGTTTTCCCACTGTTGATTGCAACACCCACCACATTTTTAATGTTTCAGTTGCTTTACTGCCATTTACAACAATAAATCACAGAATCACAGAATATACTGAGTTGGAAAAGACCCACAAGGACCATTGAGGTCAACTCTTGGTCCTGCTCAGGACCATCCCAAAAAGTCACACCATGTACATTGTCCACACACTTCCTGAGCTCTGTCAGCCTGGTGCTGTGACCACTGCCCTGGGGAGCTGTTCCAGTACCCAACCACCCTCTGGGTGAAGAACCTTTTCCTAACATCCAACCTAAACCTCCCCTGCCACAGCTTCAGGCCATTTCCACGGGTCCTGTGACTGGCCACCACAGAGAAGAGATCAGTGCCTGCTCCTCCTCTTCCCCTGACAAGGAAGTTGTTATTGCAATGAGGTCTCCCCTCAGTCTCCTCCAGGCTGAACACACCACTCCTCATACGACTTCTCCTCAAGGCCCTTAGTTGCCCTCCTTTGGATGCCATCTAATAGCTTTATATCTTTCTTATGTTGTGACACCCAAAACTACACACAGAATTCAAGCTTAGATGAAATAAAGCAGTAGTTGCTCTATTTTAAATTAGAAATCATAGTTAATTGGTTTGAAACAGGAAAGATGGATCTGGTAACAGTTACATATTCACAGATGTTATTTCCTGATCAGTAACACCTCATACCTGTTTAGTATGAATCCACATGTTCTTTTCATAAAATACATCTAATAGAAGTAAGTTTGTTTATGACTCATATTTGAAAGTATAAATCAGTTTTTAGGAAGTATATTGAACTGTGCACCATACATGGTAACAAGAAAATGAGCAAACCCATGTGTCTACTGAAGCAAGACAGAAAATGTCTATTCAGGAGCAGAAGTAAATAATGCAGTCATGGGTTTCTATGAAGATTGTTGTGTATCCAATTCCGTTCATACACATAATCTTCCTGCTCTGATTCACAAGCCCGCAGCTTTGTCTCAAAATTACTTTTGAATTCTTGTCCATATTTCTAAAGAATGCATGAGTATACCTGTTCCTGAGATCTGTTTCTCAGATGGATGCCTCCCACTGGGTATCCTTTTTTATTTTCTTTTCCCCACAGCTGATTTCAAACTTGTATATAGTATATATTGATATTTTTAATATTCTGGTCTCCCTTTTGCTCTGTTTTGCACAGTGAAGCTACATAGAGTACTAGACAAGGCTCATCCTGGTGTCTATCTGTCAGTCCACTGCCTTCACAGCTTTGGCCTGTTTTAATTCCTACATTTCTGCCAATGTGCTCAGAAATTGTCTGGAAAAAGACGTATGCCAAGAACTGCACCCAGTAAGTGTTTTGTCTTTTTCTGGAGAAAAAGGAAAATGGTGTTTGCAGTTGAGCTCTGCTGGGTTAGCTGGTAGACCAGAATGTAGTGCCTCTCTGCTCTTACCACTACAGATATGATTTAAGTGCCTACTCTCCTAACAAACACCCCAAATAATCTCTCCTACCCTTCCTGGACTTTCTAGGCCCCACAGGTTTTACACAGACGTCTTACTTTTATGCTGAAATATGTGCTACCCAGCAGGGAATACAGAAGTGGCAGAACTGATCTCATATTTGTTCATGTGACTCTGGCAAACAACATTTGCATGAGTCCCATGGCTGACCTGGTTGACTAAGAAGATCTAGAGCAGTCCAAAGCTTTTTCTCTGTTTCAGGGAAAACGAGAGGTAGCTTTTTAGCTTTAGTTGGAGTCTATAACCTGGAACTGAAATTTCTTGAAATGTCTTGAAATTTTCCTAATAGTAAAGTAGATATTATGGCCTCCGATCAGCCACTACTCCTTTTACCCAAGAAAATATTTTTTTGGTTGGGAATTTGACTCTACCTCCTAGCAAGTCCAAAATGCTGATTTTCGAAGTCTTAAAATATGCATTATATAAAAAGGTCTGAGACTATCAGTGAAATACACATTGGCCTGTATATTGAGTGTGGTGTTCAGTTTACAAACTCTCTCTCAATGTGAGGGTTTTTTCCTTCTAAAAGAACATCAGTAGCTAAACTCAGAGGTTTATAAACACAATAAATGTTTCTCTCATAAAATATTTCATATAGAAAACTTTTAAGTATTAATTAAATTCTATTAGTATTTTCCAATGTAATTTTCAGTATGTCAATGGAAAAGATGAAAGGTGGATGTGAGAAGACCATGTGTTAAACGGCCAGAGGGAGGAAAAATCCTCTATCCTTTCCATTGAGTAAAGTCTTCTAGAGCAGAATCTTTGCTCTTTCAAAACATGAATGTTCTAAAGATTCAAGTCAATAAAACAAATATACTGGATTACATTTCAAGGAAAGGAAAGAGGGGCTGTGGCAGCAGTGGATGAAGCTCTCACTGTATTATATCCTCATTTAAAGGAAATAAAGCTAAAAATAATTCCTAATAAAAACTGAACTAAACTGAGTTATAAAATGAGAAAGATACATACATTATAGATAAAACGTAAGAATAAACAATTATCAATAGTCCTTGTAGAAAAAAGAGGAAATCTAGTGATTTTTAAAAAATAATTCAGACTTTTAGAAGAAAAAATCATTTTTATTAATAGATACTTTAGTCATTGAAGTCAAGCTACCAAAACCAAACAAAACAAACATATAAAAAAGATTTTTGGTTTTTTAGAATTATAAATTTTTCTATGTGTTATGATTTTTTATACATGTTGCATATATATAATGTAGAAAAAAATTGAATGGTCTTGTGTTTTCAGCTGGTTTGGAAGATGATTGAAACCTTTGAAATACCATAGTTCCTAACATAAATCTGGCAAACTGAACTCAAAGAACAGAAAAAAATCCCATGTTTTTCTGTTGGTTTTGTTTTTACTCTTTCTTAACCAGGGAAAGAACTAAGATAAACTGGATTATTGATACATCATGGCAACCACATACATAGACTAAATACCTGAATATATCTAAATATCTCATCTCTTTACCATCAACATAACTTTAGACACTCTGCATTTGAAAGAGATACCATCCCGGCTATTAGATGAGACACTGTGATGGCAAGACAGTATCATATAAGAATAAAGTCATCTTTCATGTACAGAAACATAGATATAAAATCTCAGAAGGATTTAGTCGCAATTTTGTTTACCTAAAGTAATTAAATTTACCTTGTTTTGTACCTGTAGGAAAAAAAGTTTGCACTTTTGAAAAAGTACATCAGTCAATGCTGGCTTGATATACCTGTATTCATATATCTGAGTGCCTATCTAGAATGATCATCATCAAAGCCTTCTTGGTAGTTTTAAATTATTAACAATATTGTGATAAAAACTTATTATCAGTCAGGCAGATTAATTTACTATTTGGCATTCATTTTATTTCTACCGTACAATTTTCAAGCAGAAGAAATATTTTTTTTACTTCAGAGACCAATAACTGAACACAAATAATCAGCTTCAGCAATTCGAATAATAAAAGCTTCACAAACAAACTAGACATTAAACTGCATCTACTTGTCAAATAATTAGAAATAATAAAAGTATTCAGAGTTAACAGGGAGAAAGCAAGTGTGTGTGTGTGTGTGTGTGTGTGGAGAATTTTGAGAAACTGAAAGGGCACATTGTGTGCTTTTTCTCTCAGGACATTAGGAAGAGCACTTATTTTTGTCTGTGTGGAGACTGGCAGTCCCAGATATTCTGTATCTCATATCACACAGGAGGTTAGATGGTGTCTGAGTTATTCTTTCTGGTCTTGAAAGGCAGTCTGAGAGAGTTCTTAGTTAATACTGTTACATTAATCACCTAGAGAGGGGCCAGAAGCTGCTGCCCCCAGGGTGGACAGTATGACTGGGTAGAACAGTGTGTTGGCTGACCACAGCCCTGGTCATTACACTAGCAGGCTTTCAAGTGGCTGTGCAACTGCACAAAACTGATTTTATGATGACCTTTAAGGCCCCCTTCAACCCAGGCCATTCTATGATTCTATGATGCTCTGAGTCTGTGATTCTGTGATTCTGTGATGTCATGATTCTATGATTCTATGATTGTATTTGCTAAGACTACATAAAGTTGTATTTACCATGCATATATGCCCACAGTCTCCTTCCCTCTCTGTCTCATTCTCACTCAGCCATACAAGCACAATACATGTGATTCTGGGTAACTTAAGTTCTGTCAAAACAGATTGAGTATGTAGCATTAATCGTCTGAGTCACACTGAGTGAGAGGTAGCAGTAGAACAGAATGGAAAAGCTCAATCAGTTTCATTGTCTATGGCTGCCAATTCTTCCTGGTTTTCAAGAGCTCACTTCTGCCCCTTCCCCTGTTGTTTCTGACTGACATTTCCAGGAAGTACTTTAACCATTTTCTATAGAAAAAATTTTTTTCCTCGCTGAGGAAAAGTTTGATGTTATTGGCTGAGCTGTCACAATAATTACACAAAAGGGAACTTAAAAATCATCAAATAGTTCTTAATGTGTAGATGTGGAGGATGGTGGGAGGAAAAGAAAGTAGGAAGAGAGAAGTCACAACAGAAATTCTCTCTCTCAAAATGGTAATTTTTTCTGAATCAAAATAAATTTTAACTGCTTTTAAGTGATGATTTGCAACCATATCCATTCCTCATTGTGAAAATGAAGTCTTCAAATAAAGAACAAATTAATAACTTTAACCACCAGTTGGAAAGGGAGATGCCCCTTATGAACTTGAGAGGTGTTTTGATTATGACACTTTCAATGGCATCAGGAAATTTTTCCTTATTGGAATAAAAGAATGTCCTTCAGAAAATATGATATGGTTCCAGGTCAATTTTCCCAAAATTTGTGAGTATTTTGAGATAAATTCTGCAGTTGTTATGCATACTCAGGAGCACCTTAGGTTGTGACTGACTAATTAATTTTTTCCAAGAATATTCATGGAATAGCCTGTTATGTAAGCTGAGCTTTTTCAGTAGAACTGTATGGGGAAACAGCATTCATTTAAAAATGAATAGTGATGTGGCCTTCAAGTTTTGATAGATTTTACCTTAGTGGTGCCCAGTACATGCTTATTCATTGACTGTGAATAAGCTGTGTATGGACAGTGGGATCTGTTCCCTGTCAGTCTCAGCTATAGCATACGATTTTCTGTAATCCTAAAGATTCTAGTAGAGAAGGTACCGCTTGTATGCAAAGGGTGATGTTTATTTCACATGTCTAATCTTTGCCTGACTCATACAGTTATGAATGTTTGAACTATTTAAAGGCATTATATGTGCATTTAAAGTTAGGCCATATGTTTAAATCCCATGGTTTACTTTTTTATTGTAGCTGTTGAGTCTGGGTGAGTTGTTGTCTCTGCAGTATTCTGTGACATTACCTCAGCCAATAATGTGTCTTGTAGGGTCTTCATTTCAACATTTCTATGGAATATTATTAAAGTATCTGCTTCAGCATAACTTCCTTTGCTTCATTTTAGCTTTTTTGTTTTTTGTTTTTCTTTAGTATTCCACAATCTCAAAGTGTAGGCTTTAAGAACAGTAGTAATACTTCATGAGCTGAGGTATTGTCAATAACAGAGTTGGAGAAAAGCTACTGGCAAAGGCTGAAAAATCTTTTAAACCCTTACTTCCACAAATAAAGCTATTTACTCATTCACTTAGAATTGTGCCTGAACACTGACCACGCAAAAGATGATTATATTAAACACTATATATAGGAAATAAGGGGATGAGATTGTAATTATGAATTTTATGTAGCAATGAGGAACCTCAGAAGAGCACACCTATTTATCCCAGTGATAAAATTTTTGCTGTAGAAGTCACTTCAAATATTATGAATGCTTCACAGCAGCAAAGCAATGCTACATCTGTGAAGTGCAACCTCTAAAAGACTTTTTATATTTGGATCACCAGGGTACTATGTTTTGGTTTGAGTGACAGCGCATCATCCCTGGGAAATACTTGGGTCAGTCTCAGTGTCTGCTTTGTGCATCAGGACCTGAGATATCATGTTTTACAAGCAGAGATGTCTGATAGATAGCTTACAAGTGCATTTTATATGGACTACATAGCCAAAACATAGATGGCTAACTGGTACAAAACCTGATTAAGTCTGACAAGAGTAGCGTTACAAATGTGGGCTCCCAAAGGAACTTGGTCGCTTTTGAGCATTAAGGGCAGTCTGACTTCAGGAAGACTGCATTTTGCATGTGTACTGTGGAATAAAAATCATCTTTTACAGAGAGCCTTCTGCCCATGAGAGTTGCAGGACTGCTGTCGGCATTTCTCTTTTGCTGGGCTTTGTTCCCAGTCCCATTCTGAGACTTTGTGCAGCCTCACGATAGGGCTGGGAAAGCACACAAATAATGCAGCAACAGTGACCAGATAGGAGGGAACAATACCCTCCATAAGGTATCTCTGCCAATACATATCAGTGGTACCATCAGTGACTGCACATTCTTCACTACATGCAGTAGGAAATGTATAACAAGTAGGTTTCAAATAAGTGGGTTGTTGAAAATAAGATATTTTATAGGAACAGTCTCTAAAAGGAGATTTTTCTCAACTTATAATTTTCATTTTTTTCAGCACTATCAAAATCAAATAATTTTGACTGGGGAATTATTTTTCATTAGGTTTCAAATATTTGTTTCCAAATAAACTATTGTCATTCTGTTTGTACACCCAAAAATTCCTCATAAACACATCACATTATTGTATTTTATTTATTGATATTGATTCATAGCTGTTCTGTTTTTTGGGGAAGTTGTTTTGTAGATGCATTCACAGCAACTCTCACTCCTACCCCTACCATTTTTTTTTCCGGGGAATTTCAATTTTGATTTTTTTAAAATCTAATCCAGAATGAATAAAAAAAATATAAATCTGTATTTCATGAAAAACAGACATATTTTCCAGTTGTTTCATTCTATATACATTTTTAAAATTCCTTGTGTTATAAGACTGTATCAGGAAATGAGAATATCTGTTTCATATTATGGATACTTATGCCTGAAATTTGCAGTAATTTGGGAACAAACACATCTGTTTTGAGGTCATTTTAACCTTTAATTTTGTTTTTATTTTATTATAATGAATATTTTCTGTATCTGCATGGATGGAATATCATAAGATAAATATTTTAATATTCAGAAAATCTTGATGCCACAGAATGCAAACTACTTTTACCGTTTCCTAAATTAAATTGATAAACTTGTTACTTTCCCTATTTTACCCATTATATGAATAATTTCATTTTTAAGATGCACATGCAATTTTATTTGAAGACAGAGAAACAGTAAACCAAGGTTGCAACTTATTTGCCAGAATATTGTTGATCTCAATTTCAGTTAATATACTGTGTAACAAGATTTCTTTTGACCAAATGCAGATGTCCAATAGCAAGCTGCTCAGCTCACATCTTTGTTGCTTATATTGGAAACTATGAGATGAAAGATGCAAACATGCTGCCTCCTAATAAAAATATGGGTTTTTTTTATTTGATGTCGCCTCTCTTTCAGGAGACATTACTGCAGAGGAGATGGTATCAATGTCTCACTTTGGTAACTGTAAGGAGAAAGTATATACATATATAGGAGAGATCTATAATGTTTCTATCAGCCAAAATAAATCAAGTTTCTGCAAGGAAAAAATGTGCATGTCCTGGGTTGGCCCAGAGGGGTAAAAATCTCGGAAGTGATCCATGCTGCAGGAAGTAATATAACGTCCTTCCTGGAAGAGAGAACCAATAACCAGGTAGTTTTGAACATTGATATATGGGCCAACCAATTAAAAGCTGATCTGCCTTCAAGGAAAGAAACCCTACATAAGCAGTAGGTTTTTTTTTAAACTCTTCCTCTTAGCCTTCCTGCTCTTCAGAGAGAAGCAGCTCATCTGCTTCTCTCTCTGGTAAGACTGGGCCTTTCCCCCTCGACATGTTTATCCTGTGGACTCTCTGAAAAAACAAGAAGCAGAACAAACTCCTCAGACCACCCCTCCTCCCCCCACCTCTCCATTTCTTTCTCCCTGACAACACATGAAAAGACAACACTTCGACTTTCAGTCAGTTTACCACCTCTGTAATAGTCTTTGTCCTAGTTCATTTAGGGAGAGACGTTTCTTTTGCTTTACGATGGAGATCTCTGTAAGAAAATACAGTTTTTATGGGTTTCAGCCCCACAACAAGCAGCTGCCTGGGAGGAAAATCTGTTTGTTGTGGAAGATCCCTCCCCCCACACCAGTAGCCTTTCCATAGCAACTACGGGGGGGTCGTGATAGTTCATGGGGTACACTTTTAAGGATGAGCAGTTCTATTACAGAGGCAAAGAAATCCCTCTCTGTTACTGGCAACACAAGTTCTCCAGCACTTCTCAGGGCAAGGGACATCACAGCCTCTTCTCTGTCTTTGTTTGAGGTTTTCATCAGGCTGTACTTATTTCAGCACCTACTTATCTTTACCCAAGTGCCTTGGCTTACTGGCTGCATTTAGAACATCACATCACCCCTTTGGACTATTTTTTCATATATTACAGGGAATTTATTAGCTTAGTGACAACCATGGTCTCAGAAAAGAGTTTTCAGCTTGACTGTTGAAGCACTCCTCATGCCCCTCCCTCTAGGCATCCCAGGAGGGGGTGGGAAGGGAGGTTTGGAGTGGCTGTACAGCAGAGGTGGGGGAGGACCCGGCCTGAGCTCTCAGCAGACGCAGTTCAGCCAGAGCTGAGTGGAGCCAGCCTGACTCCCTGGCCCGCAGCTGCCGTGAGAGACTGAAGGCCAGTCTGGGCACCCCCCACTCCCCCTGCCCCTCCGCTCCATCCCGGCTGGCAGCCAAGCCATGTGGCCTGGCCGAGCCTCACCATGGGCATGGAGGGGGGAAAGCGACCTCTTCTCTCAGCAAGCCAGAAGTCTTAAAGAGAGAGTCTTCAGGTTCTCTCCTGGTTTTATGAGTTCTGGAGGTGGAAACTGCAATACCTCCTTTTGGATACATAATTTCCAGCTCAACCTCTTCCTTCTCTACTGAAAACTTCAGTTAAGGTTACCCCATGATAGTACAAAAACCTGATCCACCAGTCCTGTCTTTCTGGTGATTAGCCATCCAATCAACTGAGGTCATCATGATGATTAGCTTCACTGTTGTTTTATAATACCCTAAAACCTGAACTCATCCTCTGTATCAGAATTCAGTTTTAGCTGTTACTTAATATAGCAAGGAAACTTTCTTTTGAAGATCATAAACATCCCTTTGGGTGAGCTTAAAGAAAATTGAAGATTAAATAACTCATTATGGAAATAAGTAGCCTGTTAAAAAAAAAGGGAGGCACTAGTCTTTGATTTTGTGAGCTTAATAGCATTCCATCTAACCATAAACTATATTAAAATGTTCAAATTATAAAAAATAAAACAAATAAATAATCTTTAAAATGTCTGATCAGCTTCCTCAGAAAATTTAGAATCCACTGATTTCAAGTCAACTCACAATGGTCAGGAGCCACTTTTAAAGTTTTACAGCCTTCTAAAATTACATCTGAATTCATGAACCAAGCAATCTCTTACAGCTGGAAAGTGTTTTTTTTCAACTCTGCTTTACATCATTTCTGAAATGATGGTAGTCTGTGTAAATCAGCTCACCATGACAGTGTTCAGAAGACTGATACCACTGATTAGCAGTGTATGCAGGAGACAAGGAGAGTCTCTCTCTTTATAGCCTCGGCTTTCTCAAATTAAGGACCTGATTTTTACTGCCTACTAATCTCCAGCATCGCTCAGAAGAGAGAATCCCTTAGGGGTTCTGAGGGCTTCCAATCAATTTGCAACAGCCACTGCAGACTCCTGGCAGATGAGGGGACTTGCCATAAGCTGATATAAACATACACAGAGAAAAAGTGCCCTATGCCTTGAATTTCTATTTCCATTTGGAATTATGACTTGTTTAAGCATAAGACTTATTCAACTTCAATATTGAATTTTCATCTCAATCATGCAGTGAGCGGAGGGGCAGGTGCTGATCTCTTCACTCCTGTGACTAGTGACATGTCTCAAGGAAACAGCATGAAGCTGTGTCAGGGGAGGTTTAGGAAAAGGTTCTTGATCCAGAGGATGGTTGAGCACTGGAACAGGCTCCCCAGGGAAGTGGTCAAGCACCAGCCTGGCAAAGTTCAAGAACAATGCTCCATGGTGTGATTCTTGGACTGTCCTGTGCAGGGTCGGGAGTCAGACCCAATAACCTGATGGGGGTTATTGTCCTCAACACATTCTATGTGCTGATTCTTGATTCTATGAAAATTCAGTAAATAAGATGACAAAAGCTAAAGACAAGGAGATAATGAATCCAGAAAAAAAACCCAAAATTTCTTAGGCACCAGACATAAGACAAATGCTTTAGGGCCTGAAATATATTAAAAAAACAAACAAACAAACAAACAAAAACAACAAAAAAAAATCCAGGAAACCCAAAAAACCCCAGAACTTAAAACTAAGGAAGGAGCCTGTTATGGTGCAGTTTCTATTAATATCAAGTGTATGACAGATATCAAGCATATTTTCACTTGATGAATTTCACTGAATCAGGTTTATTTTAATCATGATTAATTGAACCGATTAGGATAATTTTATTATGTTGTACACTATCTACAGACAAAGCAGATTGTCCTTACACGTTTCTCTAGACAGTTCTAAATGAAAGAACAGGGCCAGACACTCTGCTGCGCTATTCAACATTGTTACACTTGATGTCCTAGAGTTGTGCTGTTTTTCCTACCTACATTTAACTTCCAGATTGGCACAAAGAACTCAGAGTTGCATGCTGTTGCTATGACATTGAAGTGAGACATTCAGGCATCCAAAGAGGGTGAGTGACTGAGCTGAAAAGCAGCTCCCAAGGAAAGGAGACTTTTCCCCTCTTACAGTTTTTTTCTCATACACTCTGGTTTAAGGCCACACAGCTGCACCAAGAGCTGAGCCCAGGTAGCCAAACATGGCCCAGATGGGAACATATATGACATTGCAATCAGAGCCATGACAACTTGTGACCATGGAATTGATAATTGATAACTGATAATTCATATTTTCTGGGAGGGCACAATAAGCTCTCCAAAGAGGTCACAATTAAGCTCAACAATAAGCTCACCCAAGAGCAGATGTCTCAAGTGAGAATTTTCCCCTGTCTGGGGTGGCTCTGCAAGGGAATAGACATTTGCCACAGCAGAATGATGCTTGTCATCATAGGGGATAGCAGAATAAAGGACAACTCTCATGTACTTTTTGCTGCTTCACCTGCCAATCTGATGATCATCAGCATAAAGACTGCCACAAAATCTCACTTCTCTTTTCACAGAAGATTTGGAACCATCATGTGTCTATTTAAGGATTTGTGCAAACTGTCTGCAGCTTTGACCCCAGTGACAACTCCCATCTATCACTTCAGCATTCAGAGCTTTTATACCCTATAACACAGTATTTATGAGACTTCAAACTTTTAACCACCTTGGGAAAACCATATTACTTTTAAAAAGTTTGCTGCTTTTCTCTGTAATTTAACCATATGCCTTTGAAGTTTCTACTTTACCAACAGGCTTTTAATTCATTGGTTGTCTTTTAATTTTTTTTTTAAACTGGATTTACCTTGGAGATCTACCTTGGAGAGAATTTGAGGTGTATTTTTGATTCTTTCTGTTACATTTGCTCATATATAATGATAAGTAAAAGGAATTTAAGATAGCTAAGACCATATCCAATTATTCAAGCACTGCACTCATATAATATAACATGCTGTAGACAGAGATGGCTGATGCAGTTAAACACAAAATTAAATCTCTGTCAGGTAAATTCTTCACCATTAAGAGACATATTAAAATCAGAGATTGTTACTGCATATTCTTGCTGACATTCAGAGTTTAAAGTAGAACTTTTCAAGTGCTATTGACACCAGAAGTGACTATTCAAATACTTAAATCTATCAAGTTTTCCCACTTAGAATCTAATACATATTTTACATCTCCTAAACTTGTAATGGTTCTTCATCGGTTTAAGCCACTAAATCTTGCTTATTGGTCACTTAGAAAAAACAAACCCAAAGATAAGATATGGAATTACGATTCCATTGAAGATAAGACATATCTGTGTCTTCTACCTAATTCTGTGTGCCAAAGCAGTGGTCGTGTCTTATACACAATGGAAGAGGGGCTCCATAAGGCTTTCTCTAGTACAAAGTGAGATAGGTATCACTTTGAGGAAGGTTTAGATTCAGGGAATGCGATTTGAGACTTGGCAGTAAAAAAAAGTCTCAAGAGCTTTCTGGTGATGGGATTGGTGCATAGTCAGCAGGCACTGCTAGTGATAATCTGCAGCCTTTGGGAGCCCATAGACTGCATAGTTTTTCACTGACTGGTTGAGAGTGAGACCACAAGCTAGTCTTGGGTGCAGAATTCAAAACTATTAAGCAAGCAGACAAATAAACCCACTTTTAGTGTCTCTGAAACAAGTGATGTCACTAGCCGTTCTGATTGATAAAACTTCTCTTTTGCTTAGGTAGAGTATATTTGCTTCACTCAGTTGTCAAGAAGATATGAATGATACAATTCTTTTCCTATCTATTCTTTTTTCTTGTTTTCCTTCTTTCTTATGCTGCATTTCAAAAATGCAAATGCTTGTTTATTTTTCCCAATAATTTTCTGTGTCAGCAGTAGTCTAACCCATTCTCATGCCTTGCTGCCTGGAAGCTTTTGGAAGGAAAAAAATAGGTATAATTCCTTGAAACTTTGTTGTGCTTTCAGAGTTTCCAGAGAAGATCCAGGAATGTCTCAGTAATTCCAGCCCAAGAGGAGGGTCAGCTTTTAGCACTACTATATATACACTTCTGCCAAAGAAATAGCTGATTTCAACAGTATATACAATGCAGACGACACTTTTTTCATTCAAAGTGCCTGATATTTGGATCTGTTCTGCATGTCTCTTCCAGGAAGATAAAAAGAGGTTTTTTATGCTGGACTGAAAATTAGAAATTTCAAGACAGGTCATATTAGGTACTGTTTTCTACTAACAAAACCCCCTCACTTTATCTAATTGCATGATGAGTGTGATACTGCTCTGTGAATGGCTATGCTAGCAGCTTTCTTCATAAAGAGAAATATCTCTTTTTTCCCCTCTGCCAGATTTTCATCATCTTTAATAGTATTAAATCTAAATATATGTTTTTATCTGGAATATCAAAATTCTTTCACTGCTTGATGAGGTACCTTTGTGGGAAATTAAAAAAAAACGCTATATCATAATGTGCAGTGCTCGCTATAAAATTCTTTCTATTTGATCTTGTTGGATTATATGATGCTATCTCAATTTCAGGCATTTTTCTGAAAATTCTATATTCTTGTATACATTAGATATCAATATCAATTTATTTACAGTTAAATGTTCCTTTAGAGGCTCTCCATTAAATATGATGCCATTTTAGGGAGAAAAAGAGGATTTGGGGTTGGTATTGTTCATAATTCATTTGTATTCCTTCACTGTTTGGTATGCAATTGCAATAACCAAAAAGACACTGTGTATTCCACAGAGATACTGTAGAAGAATTACACACAAATGAAACAGGATGAGCTTGTAATGAATATATTACATCACTGCCACATGTTTTTTATGGCATTATATGCATTCGACTTTGCCATTACAGTAACATTTGTCCCCTCTTTTCTTAGGTACTTGCCTGAGCTATGCAAAACTGGTATTTATGCGAGCTGTTGTAAAAAGAACTTTTTCTCTCTGAACAAGTGTTGTTTGCTTTCTGATTTTCAAATATTTACTCCATTGCAGTTTTTCTTAGATGACTTCCTGTGGTACATTGGGTCAAGTCTGAATGTAACTATTTGCTGACACATCCAACAATTTGCATAGGTCAGTAGCATTAGGGAAAATATTTTGCCCTTCAAATTTACTCTTATTTGTTGTTGTTACAGCTTGTTCAGCAACTAGAAGACAATGTTGGAATGCTACCAAAGAGCCTGAGAGTAAAAAAATCAGACATGTTATCAGAAATTGTGCAGTTTGCCATGTAAAAATGTTAATAGATTAGAAGGATTGACGGTAGAAAATACTTTACTTTGTGCCTCAGAATTACTCCCTGTCATTCAGAAACTCTCTGACAAGTAAGCCACAGACATGTCTGGAAGCCAATGAGTTGCTTAAAATTCAAAAGTGGAATAATAAAATTAAATGTAGGGGATGATATGAGAAAGGCTAAACAACCTCATCTCTGCAAAGGTAAATTCTCTCCCTAATGAATTCAAACTCTTCCAAAGCATAAAAAAAATGTGATTCTGATGACAATTTATTTAGTTTTTCAAAAACCCATTAACCAGGTCTCTAAAGAAAGGCAATAAACCAATGAAATTATTATTGTTTGAGGGTAGTATATGGTCACGTATACAAAATGGGTAGTGGGAAACAAAAGGGAAAAAAAACAAGTTTTCATCAGTACAAAAGGTTAAAAGTAGGATGTCTCAGACTTCCAGATATATGCAATGTTTTGTTTATTAATGTATTAATGCATTAGAAAGAAAGCTAAACAAGATAAAAACAAGTGTACTGAAAAAAAAATGTTAATGAAGTTCAAAAAAAGAAATTAAACTTCAGCTGAACTGAAAACTTGCTGAAGTTCAGTGCTGAAGAATTGGAAGAAAAGAAATTTTGTGAAGAAAATTGTGTCCACTTGTGTACCATAAGGGATTTTATGTTTAATGTGTCAGTCCTGAAAAATAATCTGGGTCTTGCTCTTCAGTGAGCTCTGTTGTAGGTGGAAAGGACAAGTAGATTTACAAAACCTGAGAAATGAGGTAGAAAAAGGCTTGTGCACAGCCAATGCCACATATCTACCTGGAATACTCCACTCAGAAACAGATAACCCCACATCAAAAGGGAGGTACAGAATTAGAGATGACAGCATTTCTGTCATTGAGATCTCTGAAGAAAGACTGAAAGATTAAGTTCAGAAATTTCAGTAAAAAATGGTGACAGAAAATGATCTATAAAATTATGTGTTGTAGAGGGGAGGGACAATTTTATGATCTCCTTGTTTTATTTTCCAGAAGTGGGGGTCAAAGGAGTAATGAAATTGAAAAATCTAACCTTTGAAATAATAGATGGAAATATTTTTCCATGTAACGCTTGGGATTGGCAGTCAGACAGTAAGATTTTCTTGAGAGCACGAAACTAAGATTCAGAAAATGATCTTTCCAAGGTAAGGCCAGATGTATACTTTCTAGAGCAAATTATTTTTGAAGACCTTCAGAGTTCAAAACTCAATTCACCTTAGATACTTTGCAGAGATGTACTTGGTGTCTTTTTGAAGAACTTCTTGGTTTTTCTCTGCATATGTAAAGGCACTTACATGACTTACTTCAGGAGAGTTATAGCATAAGATACTTAAAATGCAGGTGCATACAAGGTGGCTCGGATGCCTTACAGTGCCTTATTCTGAAATTTCTGTCTTCTTCCTCTGCACAGGAATATGTGCGTATACCGTCGGAATATGCTTGTGGATGGCATTGCTAATTGATAAAGCTTTGCGAGTGACTGTTGTCCTGTGAGCTGTTGCCATTCAGGGAATTACTCTGAATTTCAGTGGGAGGCAACTGTGAATAAGTCATATGTTTACTTTATTGATGTGTGCAAAGCACAATTACAGGTGCAGAAGATTTTGTAAGCTTCTACTCCTTGTTGACTGAACACTCATATTTGTTGTCAAAGCCAATGGGAAATCTACAAAAGCAGCCATTGTAAATGCTCAGTCTGATTTGCCCACTTTGTTCAATAAAATAAGGTAAAACGACATTTGTCTCCTATACTAAAACGAGACCTTAAATGCTTAATAAAAGAAAAAAAAACCCTGAAGGATAAATTACAAAGGAAAACAGATTACCTTTTTTATAATACAGGTCCTTGCAAGACTAGGTCTTTTTTACTGACTTCATTCTCAGCTGAATTAGACCTGTGATCCAGCCTTGTGAATTACAAGCGTGGGAGAAGAGACCAACTGGGAATGAGGAATAAGGAAGCCTTATGCCTTCTTGTGCAGTACTGATAATTTATAGACTTAAAGTTACTGTGCAGCTTAAACCTGCTCATTTAGATGGCTTCTGGCCAGCTGGAACATCAGAAGCACACACCATGTTTCCTGTGTGACATTCCCCACAAATGACTGAGAAAAAAGAAATAAAGGAAAATATAGAAAATGCAATCAAAATGGTTTAAAGGCAACAAACACTACTTGTTATTTATTTAAGCATTAACAGATCTTTATTTAAAATTAGGCCAGAAGTTATTTTTAAACTTTAAATTTGTTTGGAATATAGACACTAAAACTTTTGAAAACATAGCTATTTTTAAGTTTTCCCTGTCATTTTTTTGATGATTTTTGTTCCTTAATCAAAACCCGTTATGTCTGGTAGCTTTGCTATGACTCCTCCAAAATACCTCTTTCCTAAATGCACTCAAAACAATAATTGCAGATCTTTCTCTGCTAGCTTGTGACCTAGCTAATTTTCCTTTTGATGAAGCTGTATTTCTCCTCATATTGACAGGTTTTATTCTTTTTTTTGAAATTCAGATGCCATGTTTATGAATATCAAAGACACCTTGGGAACTCAGCACTGACAGCCTAGTCTGTCATCCTGTTCTGTACACAATGATATTTTGTGGAATAAGTAATAGGATAAAAACACAGAACCAAACAAATTTTCTCTGCTATCAGCTGTTTTTCTTCATGCCAGGAATCTCACCCTTGCTAATACCAATCTGTACAATGTCAAGCCTGTGAATTATCTTGAAAAGTTAGTAGGTCAATGGTCTGCTGGTCCAGCCTTTCTTGGCAACAACTAGACAACTCAGCTCAGCACCCTGTCCAGATGACTCTTAAGTGTCGCCCACTTCCCTCATGAGATTATTCCAATGACTGATTTTTCTTATTGTGAAAAATTTTCTTCCTGTGTTTAACTGGAAACTCCCCAGAAGTAACTTGCATCCATTAGCCCATGTCTTTTCTAAGAGACTCCTTGTAAAAATGAAGTGTCCTGATTTCAGCAAGAGTAGAGCTAATTTCTTCTCAGTAGCAGTTAGAGTTGTGTCTTGGATTAGGAGTGAGGATGATGTTGATAACAGACTGATGTTTTTGTCTTTTGCTAAGTTATATTTTTCTTAAGTCAGGCTCTGCCAGTAAGGAGGCGCACAAAAGAAACTGGGAGGAACCATAGCCAAGACAGATGACCCAAAGGGATGTTCCACACCACAGAATGTCATGCCTAGAATATAAAATGGGAGAAGTCACCCTGTAGTGGGGGCTTATCTGGATTTGGGAATGGGGCTCTGGCATGGGTCACCTGGTGGTGAGCAATTGCATTGTGCATCACTTATTTTTTTCTATTTATTATCGTTATTGTTACAATTTACTATTACTAGCATATTTTGCTTTATTTTTAATTATTCAGCTGTTCTTATCTCAACATAAAAGTTTTATTTTAGTTCTCCTCCCCATTTCACTAGTGTGAGAGGCAGAGATGGAGGTTGAGTGAGAAGCTTCATGGTACCAAATCTCCAGCTGGGCATAAACCATGACAGGAAGTCTCCATCTTCTTTAACAAGTGTAATTCACTTTAAATACTGGAACATTGTAATGAGGTGCCTGTTAAACCTTTTAATCTCAAGGCTGACTTTCAGCCTTTCCTCCTATGGGGAGGTTCCCCAGGTTTCCACCTGGGGGCAGGTTCCCCATTGATCTTTTTTGTGCCCTTCCCTGGACCTTCTCTAGCCTGTCCAAACCTTTTTGTATAACAGGAAACAAAATAAAACTTAGTATTTCAGACATGGCCTGGCAAACACAGAGAAGAGTGGCAAAATTGTCCTCTTCAGCAAAATGAGAAATAATACATTAAGCTCCTATGCTCCTTTGCCATTAAAGTTCTAAAAATTCTAAAGTTCCAAATTCCTTCAAAGTTGGTTAATCTCAGAAACCAGCCTCAGACATCTCTTCTTTTGGGTGATTACATTTTCACTGATTGACACACAGAATCCTTCATCTTGGCTATGAACTATCTGTGTGTCATGATAATTACTAAATATCCACTCTCATGAATGCTAACAGGCTGCTTGGAAACTTAGCAAATCTCTCCTGTCTACTTTTTTCCTTCTTAGTGACTTATCTATACTAAATTAGTTCCCAACCATGCTGTGCTAGCTGATTTTTTTTTTTCACTTCATATTTTGCTTTCACTTCTTTTCCTTGTTCACTAGCACTAAATGCACTCATTTAGAGGCCAGAAGATCCATCTGAGTTTTAGGGAAAGGAAAAGCTCAAAACACGAACTGTAGGAGAATGGAGGGAAAGAGTCATGGTTCAAACCAGCATGAAGAACTGATTCACAGAATCATTAAGAATAGAAAAGACCTCTAAGGTCATCAAGTCCAACCATCAACCTAGCAATGCCAAGTCCACCACTAAACCATGGCCCTAAACACCACATCTACAAGTTTTTTGAAGACTTCCAGTTTCCAGACAGACAGTCTGTTCCAATGCATGACTACTCTTTCAAAGAAGAAACTTTTCATAATATCCAACCTAGACCTCTCCTGGTACATGTGTTTGTGGGAGGCTCCAAGTCTGCAAGACAGAAGTGGGCCATAGGACCTGTCCAGAGGGTCAGTCAAAGCCAAAGACTCTCTATGTCCTTCCGTATGACCTTCTGTCTGGTGTGAATACCAGAACACTGTACCTTTACCACTCAGAGTAGTAGGAAACACAAGATGGAAAATTCTGAAGTCTGTCACCAGCACATCAGATCAGCCATCTAGGTGTATGTACAGAATACTATTATACACTTCAGAAAGAACACTTGTTGACCCTGCTGTTCTGGCCCGTGCTTTCAATGCCGACAAAACAATCTCTGGTGCCAGGAGTTTGTATGTCCTATTGCAAACTGAATAACAAGTAGGATTTCCCAGTCCTGTTTGTGAAGAGTCTTTGAAGAACTTAATTCAAAATGTAATTGTCAAGACAGGAGTTAATTTTTAATATCCTTTTAAAAGGCATGTTCTGTTAACACAATTAGACGGAGTGGTACAAGAGGAAAGGAGAAAGAAAGGGCTAAGGAGACTTAAGAAATACATCACCATATGTGATGGCCTCTCTCTCTTTAAATTCATTCAATTCCTCACAGGTATAACTTCAAAATGTAGAGACATATTTTGCTATCTCCATACTCCCCAGTTTGATTTTGCCTCACTTCTGTTGTCTACAAGACTTCCACCGGAAATAAGGAACTACAAAACAGACTTTGTTCATTTGGGTACGATAATTTCAAACGTAGTTATTTAAGTCTCTACACTTTACTCTCTCATTTTGGATCTGTTTTGTCAAATATAGCTTTAGGGTTATTTTTGTAAATCTCTCTTGATGCACTTTGTGAAATTGTAGCTGTCTCAAACACCTATCAGCACCGAATATCTTAGGCTGTGGTTTAGCTGTTGGAAAGGGACTTGCAGGTAGAATTGATGCCTCCAGTCTCTAAAAGGAAGTCTTATTCTTAGCTCAAGCAAGGCTGTACTTATATTGCAAAAGTAGAGATTCTATCAGTTAAATTGTTAATGAAGCATTACTAACTGCGCACTTCAGATGTCAGGGTCATCTTTTTCTTCAGTTTCTGGGTAATCAATGGAGACACATTGGCTCCAACTATGTTTGTATGACCTGTTGAAAGAGCTTGCCTAGCTACTCTAGGGATGCAGAAATTTAAAGAGATTATCTTCCCCTACTATAAACTCCTATATTAGGGGATATATTTATTTGCATTCTATTGATTAACTGCTACTAATTCTAAGGATATGAAATAGATCCAAATAGTAAAGAAAGTTTGTTAAAGTTTATTTTACTGAGTAGTCTTGCCTTACATCCACAGATCATGGCAGGAGTGAATAATAGAGTACAATGAGACATCTGTATTTGGGAAAGATGGCATTTTCCCTACAAAGGAACCTTATTATAGAGAAAATTACCCATTGTGAAATTTGATTCTGTTTTTGATTTTTAAAATATGATTGTTCTGTTAAAGAATATACATCCATGCAAACATGTGTTCTGTGGATTTAGGTACTCTTTGTCTAGAAATTTAACCTTCTAAGTAGCTCAAAAATATGTTAGAATTTGGCCACTAACAATATTAGTGGTAAACACTAATTCCAAAAAGTGCTGTAGCCACAAAATTAGGTACAACACTTTTGGCAGACAATTCTGCTTTTGAATTGAACATGATCAGTTAAAAGACACACCAAGGACTTTGCGACAAACTGTGCAAAGTTATTTCATGTCAAAATTTGCTATATAATTTCTCCCATCAGGAAGTCCTCCTTGTGAGATGAAAAAATAATTCCAGTGTCTATCTTGCTCCTGTAAAAATAAATACTGGAGTTAGACCAAAGTGGTAGTTGTTTAAAATTAAAGATTAAATAATTACTCTGATTTGTGCACAAAAAGAGCAGTGGGGATAATGTGTTCAGTCTGCATCAGCCAGTGACACACATCACCGCATACAGTACCCTGTCACATTCTAGAATTGTATATAAATGTCAGCCCTGCTATTTATTTTCAATTTAAAATGCATTAATATTAGCGCTATCATGCTGACAAATCTTATAATGAAGACAGTTGATTATCTTTTTTTCCTGAAGGACAGGGAATGACAAGGACTCATTTCAATGTAATAATGAACATTTCTTATTATTTTATTAGGAAATTAATTCATTCATCCTGGTCTTATTTATGTTGAAATAGTCTATAAGCAAAAGAAACAAGAAAGGAGAGATCAGAATTCATCACTAAAGAAAAATTGTTAGGAAATATCAGAGAAAAACCAAGAGCAATATTTTTCTTCCCTTATACACTCTAATACCTGTGATTAATTGATTTATATTATGATTAATTGCTGTACCTGTATTCATCAATTTTGTGTTAATTCAAAATTGTTTTACAGTTCTCAAAAGTTCTACAGACATTATCACTTAAATCCTTTGTTCACTGAACCACAGAACACATCACTGACTTACAGGATTGATTGACTAACTGATTGACTGACTGACAGATTTGTATTTCCTTTGTCTGAAAAAAGAGAGTGGTGTCATTTTAAGTGTATGCAAAGTCATGTTTTAACATTACCTATTCCAAACGTTTGAAAACCCAAGACTGAGGCTGAGAAAATCACAAAGCTAGATTAATTTTCATGTATTCTTATAAAACAGTATGTTCAAGATTCACTTTCACAAAATGAAGAATCAAATTGAGGATCTCATTTCAAAAATGTTTGTGTGCAATAAACACATACTGAATGAGGAGATACTTTCATTCTAAAAAAGGGCCCTAAAGGCCATATGATGTGGTGGTTTTGAAGCATGTCTGGAGAATCATAAAATAGACTCATTGGATAATCCAGGTGGGAAAGGGCCTCAGGATATCTCTAGACCACCCTTCTACTCAAAGCAGAGCCACCTGTGGGATGAGAGTAGATTGCTCAGGGATTTTTCTTGAATCTCCTTACCAAAGATGGGGCCTGCATAGTCTCCCTGTACCACTCCTGATGGTCCTCATGGGAGAAAAATATCTTCTGATTAGATTTTGGAATTGCTTTTGTTTTAAGTTATGTCTGTTATCTTTTTGCTGTAGAGTTTGTATTTGTCTTCTTAATGTCTTCCATTTAGATACCATTAGATTGATATTAAACCCTATTAACATCAGAGATTATAATTTGATATTTATTCTTATATATAGTTAGCAGTCATGTTCAGAGGAAGTATTTTACTACACTTTTAGTGTAGTAAAACTACATCAGTTTTCTTTACATTTTTTCAGAAAATTTGAAAAAAAAGGTTTTTTTCATTATTTAGTGATAGAAAATAAATTCATGTAAAGTTACTATTCAAAAAGTTCAAGGTGATAGAGAGCGAATTTAAACATATTCCCTAAACTCTTCTACAACTTACAAATAGACTCTTTTTTAAGAAAAGAGGAGTTTCTTGTATGGTCAAATGACCATATTCATAACCTAGTATAATTGCAAATCTCAAAGAAAATTTTATATTTTATGGATTCTGATAGAAATTGTAAAATATGGCATCTGTCACAAGATTAGTTAGATTTATGTAGTAGTTTCCAGAAGTTGTTCCTCTATTTCTGAAAAAAAGATGAGAAAAAAATTTGCCAGTAGGGAAAGTTTCCAAAGAGCTGAGAAACCAGCACTGGCAAAAGACAAGACAGGATAAAGAGTTTGTTAGTAACAATCACATGTTGTATCATGCTGTCACTTTAAAACATAATTCCATAATGGAAATTAATTATAACTGTTTAATGTTAATAATTTTCAGTGTAGTGCAGCTCTGTGTAGATACTTTATACTTTTAAATTCAAGTCTTCAAAGGCATTGTCAACACTGAGTAACTCACCACCAACAGGAAGATATTAAAAGTGTTTGACAAATATTCAAACAGTAGTAGAGAGTAAAAGGTCAATAAATGTGAATATGAGAGACTAATATTAATCCATTAAAATAATGCATATACACACAAAGGGTCCTATTTCTACTTCATTCACAGTGACTGAGCTGCTCTACATCCACTCGCAAAAGCTTTTCCATAAATAAGCATATATGCGATAATGCAATATTTTAAAGCAAAATCTTTCTCTGCTGTATTCTAATTAAACACAAAAGTGCTGAGGACACATAATGCAATTAATTAAAATGAACACAAGGTGATTGAAAGCAAATTTAGAAAAAAAATCACTAAATCCTTTTGGAGCTTCGATCAATAATGTCTGTTAAATAACACTTAATTGTAAATTATTCTTGTGGTAAAATATGAGTTTGCTTCAAATAAAAAATGAGACATCCTAGGAAATAAATATATTATTGCTCATCTTTGAGGACCACATTGTGTTTAAGCTATTATGCAATTAGGGGATTGCAACACATATCCAGGTGCTGATTGATGTTTTGTCATTGAATAGGCCAGAATTAAAGGTGCTGTAGAGAAACTTTCACATTCCTATAATGAATATGCAGTATCATTATGCAATATATTTAAAAAAAAATCAGAATATGCAAAGGAACATTTGTGTAAATGCATCCAGGAGACTTAATGAAGTTATAAAATGTTTTGATTTGTCCCATGTGCTGTGTCCAATGTGAAGAAGGTCAGGTTCACTTTTTCTTCTAACGTCATCTGTGCTTTGGTTTATCTCAGCCCTACAGGATCAATGAGAAAGTTGAGAGCTAAGTCTTCCCTTGTAGTACAACTTTTAAGTATAGAACAGGAACTGGGGAAACCAACTGAAGTTAATATGCTGTGTATACAAAAATTGTTTTCACATTGGCTTCTTAATTCAAACACAATGGATTAATTTCAACTCCTAGTATTGTTAGGATGCTTCATGCAGTGTAATCTTTTTAATATCAATATTTCTCTGCAGAGTTCTACTGTTTGCAAAAAGGTCTTTTTCCTTTCTTTCAATGACATTTTCTGCACAAGTGCATTTTATACCTGGGTGCGATCTCTGGCCAGTCAGTGTCTTACATACTCTGCATCTATTATCTGCACTTTCAAGAAAAACTGAACAAGTAATGTAGTCTCAGAGCCAAAAAAGAGAGTAAAACTGTATGACAAAATCGGTAGGTGAAGACCTGTTCAAGGATATCACTGTTCACCTAGATTCATAGAACCATAGAATGGTTAGGGTTGTAAAGGACCTTAAAGACTCTCTAGTTCCAACCCCCCCTACCATGGGCAGAGATGCCACCCTCTAGATCAGGCTGCTCAGGGCTCCATCCAACCTTACCTTGGACACTTCCAGGGATGGAGCATCCACAGCTTCTCTGGGCAACCTCTTCCAGTGCCTTATCTAAAGAATTTTTTCCTATTGTGTAATCTAAACCTGCCCTCTTTCAGTTTAAAACCATTGTCCCTTGCCTTGTCACTTTCTGCCCATATAAAAACTCTTGCTCCTTTTTATAAGCCCCCTTAAGGTAATGAAATATCACAATGAGATCTCCCCAAAGTCTTCTCTTGTCCAGATTGAACAGTCCCAGGTCTCTCAGCCTGTCTTGTGGGAAAGGCATTCCATCACTCTGGTTATCTTTGTGGCTCCTCTGGCCCCCTCAAGCAAGTCCATTTCTTATACTGAGGACCCTAAACTTGGATGCAGTATGCCAAGTAATGTCTTACGAAGGCAGAGGTCAGGAGTTCTGGTTTGTTTGTTTTTTTCTTAATGGGCCTGGAGCTCTTCCCTGGGTGCCTGGCTTCTGACTAGGGGATGACAGTTGAGGAAGGAAAAGTTAATACCTCCCTGTCCCCCTGAGGATAACAGCCTTGCAGGTTTGCCTGGTCCTGCCCTAGCCATGGGTGCTATGAGAGCAGTGAAGATCCTACTTCTCTGTTACTTGGTTGCGCTGCTCCCCTTAACCCCATCCTTTTCCTACTCCCAGCCAGGGATAGACTACATCTCTACAGACAGCTCAGGGAACTAACCCCCTTCCTTCTGCAATTGAACAGTTTTCCCTCAGCCTTTCTTTGGTCTAATTTCTGGTTAAACTGAAGGGTGATGAAGCAACAAATGCAATGGGCCACCTTACTGTCCCTTCCCAGGAGGCATGTAGTTCACACTCTGGCAGCTGCAGACCTTTTTCCCTGCAAGATTTAGCATTTCACAGGTGGAGTGGGCCCCCCATTTTTGCCAGAAATAGCTCTTTCTATTTTAAAGCATTTGTCTGTATTCCTATCAGCTTCAGTGGGATTTATGCTCTCTGTTCTGCATGACTAGCAGTGCTGCTTTCATCACTGTTTCACAAGAAGCCTATTTGTAAACTGTGTTTTCCACTGATTAAAGAGGAAACTTGTTGAAATTGTAGGATATTTCAGTGTATCTCAGAACAATTCCTAAATCACTGAGCATTCATGTGTAAAGCAACTCTACTGTCACATTGGGAACTAAGTTTCTTGCCAACGTTTAGCCTCACTCTGTTTCCTAAGAGTCAATCACTTGGGCACAGATACATTTCTTAAAAAGATACAAGTCTGAAGAGAAGCTACTTGCTCTTTATGCCATAAAGTGCTTTTGAAGCTCTGAGGAGCTGAAATGTGACCTGTTTGTTTCACTGCGGTGTACAGCAGCGTGCATGAGAAATCAGGCAAGAGAAACTTAAAAGAAAATGTTGAGCTGCTCGCTGTCTTTTTAAGCATTCTAATCTCTTAATAAGAGCTGGCAGGTGCTAACGGTTTTGTGCCTGTTTCTTTCTCCCTTTTTACTTATCTCAGTTCTGTGGAGGTAGATTCATTTTCTGGGTTCAGTAAGTATTCCTTCACCTGCCTTGAAATGGAACTGCATGCCCTTTGATAAATAGATTAGAAGGTTATCAAATTTCACTGTTGTTTCTACAAGTGTATTTGTTTTCTCTGATGAAATGTTCTTTCTTAGCTTTCTAGAGCAGCAACCTCTGTGGATCACATTAAATGCCCTTTCTCCTTTTAAAGGAAAACCAAATTAGGGTGGGAAGGAAAAACTGACTCAATTCTTCAGCAAAGACATTCAAAACAGTGCTAAACAACAGGACTGTCTTCTGTGCAGATTTCAACAGGTCCCCAATGAAAACTACCATGCCAAATTAACCCCTTACTAATGCCATTAACAGAGACTCACCAGATGTAATTTCCTCCTGTCATTAATAAGGGCAGTTTGCATATCGTGAAGGACTACAAAGTCACAGGAAGCTCTGGTGCCTTTACTGTTTACTCACACTAAAATGTCTGAGGCAAGCACCAGGCAAGTGGAAAGGCGTGGTAAAATTCAGGTATCTAGCTTGAATTGTAATATGTTTAAGGTGGTTTAAATATTGGGTGTGATCTGATTAGAGCACTTCTAAACTAAAATACCTTGGGAAAAAATCTAGCTTTTGATACAGGGGTTTACCTAGGGGGAACAGAGACTGCAGCCTGACATGCCTGACAGAGCTCCTTGAAGTGCAGTGAGAAAGGAAAAGTGCTGTTGCATCCCTCTCCTTACATGGCACTAAGCTCTGGAGCATACGAATGGGGAGGCAATTTTGCCATGGCATGAATTGCTCCTGGGAGATGCCACTCATGCACACACCACAGTCTGGGAAAGAACAGGGCCATTGTATCTCTAAGCAATAACCCCTCAAGTGCCATCCCCAAATGCATTCTGTGCTGTGCTACTGTTGTCGGGCTGAAACAGAGGTGACTGGTGATGTTTCTGTAGATGCCCCCTGTTTTTCCCTAGCATATGTCCGGCAGATGCACTGAAAAAACACTTTGTGCAACACCAACCACCGATATTATGCACATGTAAGTGTATTGACTTCAGAGGGATTCAAGTTAAGCATGTACCTGAGGCTTTTTTGAAATCAAGACTGAAGCACAAGCTGTGAATAGAATACTGTCTCACACAGCCTTCCTCATGCTTTGTATAAAATAGATGTATTCCCTGTCAGCCTTTGGATTATTTTTTTTTTCTTCATTCATGCATTGTCTAAAAGAACTGTAAAGCAAGAATGCAAGCTTGATTACAATATAAGCAATATCATTATTACAAAAGATATTTTATTTTCTGCTAAGTGAAGACCAAATGGTACCAATTGGTTCACATGCTGCTCAGAGCTTTTAGCCCTTGTTGTGTTTGTAGCAGTTCAAAGGTAGAGCTGCAGAGACAAACATTAAACAGTGTGAGTAATTAGGATCCAGAGCTTTCTCTCTTGCTCTTTTTCTTCTCTGGATTTCTTTAATAAGTACCCGATATTTTGCACATTTTTATGACCTTTAGGAAACAGCAATGGCCCTCATGATTTTCATGTGTTACATTTTAGGCCTGAGCATAACTTGGTAGTATGAATATAGTCAGTATGTGAGACATTTCATATAACTTGCTGAAATTCTATTGCACTCTAGATCCTCCTCCAAAGTAAAAAACAGTAGTCCTTGGCTTCTGCAGTACTCAGTGAGTTAAAATATGGGACACTTGGGGAAACAATAAAAAAGCAAGGTTATCTTCATTATATTGCTGCAGAAGCTCAGGACAATAAACAGCAGCACACTTGAAAGCAGTGAAAGCAAGCACTCTAAAGATATATATGTATTCAGAAAAGTGCTTTAATAAACAGCCATTAAAAATGTTACAATAGGAAAAGAGAAAATAAAAAGCTGTTACCAATTCAGGGACATTTGTGGGACAGTCACTCCTTGAGGTCATGAATGTAAGCAAAGCCTATTACCATGTCAGCAAAGAATTCGTACAAGTACTTTTTACCCCATCATTGTTTTGTGGTGTGAAGGATAGGAACTAAAAAAATAAGCAAATACGCAAGTTCTACAAGGGCAAGGACAATGACAGTAGGACTGAATTCTGGTACTGAATCTGTTTTTCTCACAATAAAAGAGCAATTCCTTGCTATTCCTTAACTTCTGCTGTTATTCTATTTTTACTAAAGCATTTATTTTCCACATCCATTTAAATTAAATAGAACACAATGACCAGAGTCTATAATGCAGTTGTGGAGATTTAAGAGGGAGGGAAGGTGCAAGACCTTCCCTCCTCTCTACTTGTGTATTTGGTTACATCTTACCTCATACAGCCTTGAGTCAAACTGTAAGGGAACCTGGGACTATTGCCTATTCTCTTCAAGTCCAAAAGCTTCTCTAAAACTGTTTAGTCATGGAAATGGATGGTATTTCCTTCTGAAACAATCCACAGCTTTGAGAAAGTTAAAAATTCAGGAAAATAGCAACACTTCAAACTACTGTTGTCTATTTTGTGAGTAAGCTTTTGAGTGTATTACAGTTTTGTGGAAATTATATGTGTAGGGGAAAATGAAGATGGAAAAGAAAATCACTCTCTCACTATGACTGATATGTTATCTAAGTCAAATGCAAATGGAAAATATTATGATTTCTAGAGTTTTGTGAAAGCTAGCAATTTTTATAATCCTAGCAGAGGAATGTTCTCTTTTCCAAATGCATGTTTTAAGGAAATTCTGTTGAATGCGCCATGGAGAGGAGGAGAATCATGTGGAAGTTTCTTTCTAATTATTTCAACTGTGTCTGTGCACCCTGGAACACCCACTGACTCATTAATGTAAAACATGGAAAAATATGGGTTTGCTCATCAGTAGAAGTAGTAGGACTATCTCACAGTTAAGGCTCTGGAATTATAACCTGTCTAGGCATTTTAAGAAGAAAAGCTTTGTTGATGTTCTGTGACTCTGGCATTCAAAAGGAACTAGAATTCAGACCAGGAAAGACATTACAGAACTGTAATATTGATGTATCCATAAACACTGATGTTTCGAAAAGATGCTACACCAGTGTTGGGTCCACAACAAACGGATCCAGATCCACAGTCCTGCTGAATAATGAAGCCACAGATCATTTAGCCTACACTGGGGCATCTAGAAGAAGCAAGAAAATTACTTTTTCACATGCTTCTTGACTTGAGTTGTTTGTTTGTGTTTTTTTTGTTTGTTTGATTTTTGTTTGTTTCCAATGCCTTATTACTGACAGTATCAGCAGGTTACTTCATGTAACTCTGAACAATCATAAGGGTTGGAGATTGGTTTTAAAATATTGGAAATATATATTTTCACAAGAATTTAATCTGATGAAATAACATATCATGCCATCACACATATTATTTTTATCTTTTCTTAAGTGATTATTGTCTTTTTAAATGTAAAGGCTGAAGTATCTTTGCTCATCTTGGTGAGTGAGATCTAGTTAACTGAATTGACTAGTATGAAGTAATAGTGAACTTCAGAATACTGTATTAATTTAATTTTAAATAGGTTATAAATAGGCTGCCAATCTGACAATAGGTAATACTTAGAATCAGTTGACAATCTATTTATTTCGTTTCATATGTGATGTGTAAGAGAAGAAAAATAAGAAGCTGCTATGAAAAAATACCATGCTTGCATGGATTATAAAATCCAACAGACATTAAAGTACCCAGTAAAAAAGATCAAAGAAACCCAAGAATTTCACATTTGATCTGCAAACTGACTTACATAAAGAGTCACTGAAGGAAAAAACACCTCTAGAATTTCCAACTCATATAATTATTGAAACATTATCCCAATGAAATGTTATCCTAAATAAGCCAAATATAAAGAAACTCCTCCAATGAAAATAAAACCAAAATATTTTATATTCTTTGAAACTTGAAAAATACAGCAACAGAAGCTCTGCTCAGTGTATAACATCATATAACTGAAAAAAACAAAATCAAATAATTTATTCTTTAAAAAAAAAAAATCCAAGGACACTGATATGATGCTTTAAAAAAACTAAGTAGACAGAAATTAAATTTAACCAGGAAATCTCAGCAAATTGATATTGATCAAAATTCTAGGAAAAACCAGACAAATTATTTTCTTATTTAGTAGGGAGAAAAGTAATTTAGGTGGACACCAGCTAAAGTTTAGTGACTAATTTTGCCTACATACATATAGAGGAACTAAAATTCCTGTGTCAGTCTAAACACAAATATATAATCAGGTCATTCTGGTCTTCTAGTAACACTTAAATAAATGAAACATATATTAGTGTGACTTGATTTCTCTGCTATTATGTAAGTACAGAAGATGGAAAATGTACATGTCCTTGGCCAAGATTTTTTCTAGGTGAGTTCCTCGAATTCACAATTTTATCAGCTGATGTGCACATTCAGATGAATGAACTTGAAGTTTAGACATATAATAGTGGAGCTCCAGGTCAGTCAAACAGCACTTTTGACCTCTTGCATTTGAGGGATGAGATACAGCAGCTGGAGCTACATGCAGTGGAAAGATGTTTCATTATATTGAAGGTAAAGAACATGTGGTTTTGACATTACATGGCACGTAGTGCCATGCTCTATTTGGCAAGGTGGTCATTGGTCAAAGGCTGGAGTCAACGGTTTTAGGGGTCTTTTACAAAACTAAAATGATTCTGTGATTCTGTGATTATTGATATTATACATATTACTTTATATCTTTGCACATAGCTATTTGTCTACCTCCAGAGACTTTTAAAAAAGGGGTTTCCTCCCTTGGCCAGATGAGAACTATTTCAAATAACATACTTTCAATTGGAAACGATATCTAAAAACCCAAACTCAGAAACTTTTCTCAAATCAGTATTTCACGCACACTGAAATTATGTCCTGACTCTGTATTGTATTAGGATGTGGACATGTTAAAGGAGAAACCTCAGTTTTCTCTTTCAAGACATTCTGTTTTCCCCCCAAGAAAGGAAAGCTGAAAGTTTTGCTCATAAAGAGATTTTAAGTAAACTATTCTGCCAATGAAAAATTTCTGTTATATCCCTTTTCTTAGCAGTATCCTTAGAACTATGGAGACTTACAGAGCATTTATTATTATGGCTCATTAAGCAGCAAGTCTGAAAATAATTTTATACAAAACCTCTCAAAAATCAAGAAATAGTTGCAAATACTAGTATTATTTTTTTTTCAAGATGTACTAGAAATAAGCTACATTTCCTGAAAGAGAAATTTTCACACAACTTCTCATAGCCATAAAAAGTTGGATAATTGAGAATATATTATGCCAGAATATCTCTGTTTCTAAAATCAAATTAAAGAGTAATGAGAAGAGATTATTAAGCATCCCCAATGCTGTTGTACTTATTAATTATGTGATTTTACAGTTTTCTGCATTTCTCAATGTCAGACTTGCAATTTCTTAATTTCCACAAGCAAAACTTAAGATAAGGTACTGGATTACATGAATTAATGAAAAAGAGACAGTAAAGCACTTAGCCATGTCCAGATTATGAGACTACTTGTGTGCATAAATTTAAAACAATCTGCAATTTTGCTGTAGATGTCTTAACAGGGTTTTGCTTCATGATTATGTTGAGCCAGCATGTGCTACCATTCAACTGTGTAAAAACAGATGTTCTCTATTAATTCTAAATTCAGTAAAACTGATTCGTTTTATGATTCAGAATAAATTTATATGCTGCCTTGGGGGCACCTTTTATGTAACACAGGGCATCTTCTTCACAGTTTGGGCAAGCTAGAATAATTCTGCTTTGTTTTATGGCTTTATCCTAGAGCTAGAATAAAGCACTCTAGAACATAAAAGATTTTCCTTCTCAGCACAATATACAACATTATTGCTATAATTTTCTGTAAAAGATAAGGTTAGCATCATAGAGCGAGTAATTCATATAATCATTATCAAACCTCTCATCTTAAGCAATCTCTAAAATCTCCAGAAAATTTTACACTCACAGTTTATGATTGGATATGCCAAAACATCAGTTACCACAGCAAACCCCAAAGTCTGTTTCCAGTATAACTGTCTGGTTTAGGACTTGGACTTTTAGGATTGGCAGAGACAGGTATACTGCTAAGAAGACTGTTCAGTTACTTGAGTTATTTCAGCTAAAATTCCTACTGGAGATATTTTAAGTACTTCAATTTGGTAGAAAATTTTTGAAACTGCAATTTTTTATAAGATTTTCTTCCATGAGTCCAGGCCCAAATTGAAATACGTTGCAAGTATGAAAGCATGATATGATTTAATAAAATAAGTTGAAGCATAAAATGAACCTTTACATATCTCAAGCCAAAATATTTTCCAAAAGAGATAATTTCAAATATTCTGTTAAGAAGTTGTATCTGTAAAAATTCATTTCCTCTTCAGAATTCTTCAATCCAGGCACAGAACTTGAATTTTTACTCTTACTGAATAAAATATAGGAGCTTAAAAAAATGGTCAAGTTAACACCTGTAGAGTAAAATCTGCCAATAGAGTGCAGTATGTCTTCACATGTGTGGTCTTCCATATATCTGTCAACCAAAACTGGCTGAAAATACCTGCTTCCACTGAGAACAAGTAGTTTCTGCTGCTTCTAACAGAAGTTCTATGAAAACAAAAGTACAACAGGCTATCCTAAATGAAAACTGTTTCCATCACTATAAACTGTTAATTTTAAAGACAGGTTTTTTTTTTTTTTGAAAAGTAGATTTAACTGTGTTGCCCTTTTGAAAATATAGTAATAAACTGTCTTCTATAGGAATGCAAATAAATTTTAACCAAAGGCAATATTTCAAAAGACTACATTTTAAACATATAATCAGATAAGGAGAAAAATATCCATGTTCTTCAAGGTCTAGAAGAAAATTCACCATAGTGTTAACTTATACAAAAGACAAAACAATTTTAAGGTTAAACTAAACTCAAAAGCCCCAAAGAGGGATTTACAGAGAAGGATGTTAGCAATTATAGATCCAGGGAGGTTCATTCATTCTGCAATATTACAAGGCAGTCTACTCCCAGTAGAACGACACTGAAGTCAATACAATCTGTCTGGAGCTGTTCAATTCCTTGGTTTTATGTGCTAAAAGTAAAAAAAAAAAAAAAAAAAAAAAAAGCAGCAGCAAAATTGCATTCTAGAAACCACATTCTACATATGTAAATCAGTCAAATAGTCAAATAAGTTGAATAGATTGTTTGCTAGTTAATAAGTCACACCTTGCAAATTTTTATTGTTTAGGTTTCCAACTCCTTTGCCAAAACCTCCTCAAAATATACTTTTTTCCCCATTATTTGATTTAATTTCCTGCAATTTGTTTACTTAATGTTTTTTTGTTATTTTGTAATAACAGATATTGGGAGTTTTATGAGTAAAATTTTTCAATCTCTGCAAAGCATTTTGCAAGAAATTCAGACAAAACATGTGGTTCTTGCAATTATAAACTGTTTTCTATCTGGTTTTCTAACAACAACATATTTACAGGAAACTACTGCTTTTTCCAATGAGTATCTAGGAAAGTACCTGGGCTTTGAGCAACTGGGTCTAGTGGAAGGTGTTCCTGCCCATGGCAGGGGAGTTGGAACTAGATGATCTTTATGGTCCCTCCTAACACGAATCATTCTATGATTCTGTGAGTCTACTCTTCCATGGAAATAAAATATGACTTATTTAGATTAAGCATGTTATGCCATTTTGATATTCAGTGTGATCTCTAGAGCTGATGTGTTGAGATGTATAACATTTTTCAAATATACTTATTCTTCATCAGCTGCATGTGCTTTGACCCTCAATCAAACAAAATCAATTTATGATTGTACCATAAAAAAATGTCTGATGAGCAAATCAGTTTATGAATTTTCCTGGGCTGGGAGTGGTAATAATGTCACAATACTAAATAAACCATTACTTGCTTAATCCTTCCTTTCTGAAGCAGTAAAGGGTGCTCAAATGAAACTTTTGTTCCCATATCTACAATTTACTGCTAAACAGCAAGAGGTGTTATCACCTGGTGGTGTGAAGCAGCAGGAAAATACCACCATAGTGTAAACATGGAACCTATTATGAGGGAATGAAATGTTTCCTGTGGTTATTTGAAGTGTATTGCAGTTTTTATAGCCTTGGTCACTTGAACACTCAGTGTGAATTATAAAATATAATGCACGGCTCTTAGGCCTGATTAAATGTATGTCATGGCTATAAGGCCAAAACAAAAGATAATAATTAAAAATAAATCAAAAGTGAGAGGCGGCCAAAAAGCAAAAAGAGACAGGGATAAATAAATATTTGGATGTTGCAATGTGAGAGATTTTATCATTTATATAATTAGAAAGTCATTCTTTACAATAGGACTTATACACTTTAACACTACATGTTTAGCCTTCTCTAAGACCCAGTTAATCCAATAGTTCAGAATTTACTTTTTCCACTTTTGTATGAGGCTAAAGAGGTCATGTGCTTCAATAAAAACTGCTAAAAGCAACAGCCATTCTGAAAGATGAAAAAATGCACCACCGATCTCTCTATACAACTCTCATCTTCTGACATGATGGAATCATGTTGTGCTGTCATATCCTATTACTGTTCTAAATGTGTACATGGGGTTTCAGTCGTGCTTACTTCACAAAGGCAAACTTGGACTTCAAAAGCCAAAGTTTACAGCACATCATTAAATACAGACAAAACAAAAAAATTTAAGATAGAACAACAAGAAAAGCAACTATTCTTATAAAAATTGCTTAGTCTTATTGATATGGCTAATATAAAAGCTAATATATCAATTTAATCTTAATTTACTTGCAAAAAAATCGTAATCTTTTTCCATTTATAATTACTTTTAAAAAAAAAGGAACACTTTAAAGATGCTAAAATGAAGTTTTTAAAACAAACAAACAAAAAAACCGTATGGTTTTTAATCCCCAGGTTTTGAATAGTTTTTCCCAGTTTTTGATGCTGTCAATCAGAATATCTGCTTTTTGCAGAGATTTATGCAAAATAGAAAATAAAACATTTATTTTTATATTTCTACTTTCATATCACTCTCTTGAATTTTAAAACTTTTTGGTAAATATCTGATTTTCCTCCTCAGCACTAAATAATCTTACAATTTTGATTTGATAATTACTTATTAACTAATAATAGAATCTTTTTATGCTAACACAGGTATCAGGGGAATATATAGGCTATAGAATATATGAGTGACAATTAGTGTGTGTGTGCATGTGTGCATAAACTTTGTGAGAGAGAGTCCTGTCATGCTGCTCTTGTGTCTTTTATTCCTCCCTTAAGTATATATCTGCAAACTCTTGCTTTCTACAAAAACATTGGATATTTAAGCATGAAAAATAGAATAAATAATAGTGTAATATGTATCTCTCTTTCAAAAACTTATTTCTTTTGCATCAAATAATTCTGCAACATAAAGTGCTGTATGTATTTGAAAAGAAGCTCTATGTATTTTTCTTTTTGCTTCTCTATCTAGTAATTAAAACTGCAGCAATCCATTGGGTAATGATAGATAAATTAGAGTATGAAAATATCACTGTGAACATCTTTCAGGGTTATTCCAGGAGAAATCCCTTGTTTTATAACCTCTAACTCTGATACTTTGCCAGCCTGACAGTCTTGAAATATGTGCACAGGAAAAAATGAGAAATTATTTCATAAGGTTATTTATTGCTTCAAGAAGTCATTCAAAATTAGAGGAAAAAACTCTAGAACACCAGGGAAAGGTCTTAATAATTTAATAATAGAACTTAATCAGGACTTAAAGGGATCACTGGAGTTAATTAGCAAGACAGAATGCTTGTTATATGCAGCCAGTCTGAAAGGAACATAAATAAAATGAAGCAATGATCTGTCCCCAAAAGATACATTATGTATAATCACAGAGGCCATATACTGTACTAGCACAATAGCACAAAGATTAATTGTCTCTAGAAAACTTTTCCATATAGTCCATCTGCTACAAAATATTTTAATACAATTTATTTCCACATAGATATGTGTTTCTTCAGAGGGAAAGATAAAAAAAACACTGGTGTATAGATTGTTTGTCTAAAGGCAGAAGAAAAGGAGAATCAAATACAGTGATTAGCACCAAAATTATCTTAGATATAAATCACAAAGAAGACTCATGCGGAGCTAAGATTCCATGGCTGGATTTAAGCCATGAAAAAAAGAAACTTTCCCAGAAAATAATCCTAGATATATGATAGCAGTACAGTATAATGACCATGTTTTTTCCCTTCCGTAACGTAGCTTTCATACAAATGCCCTGAAGCAAGAAGATAAGCTAGATAGAGGCATCCCCTGCTTACTCCTGCAAAAGCGGCCTTGAGATGGGAAAAAGCATCAGGGCTGAATGGTGAGAATGGATGGGATATAACTCATTGTAAGGATTTATTTTTAGATTTGTAAGCTCTTTCTTCAAAAGATTCACTATTTCCTAAGTATTGTTGGTTATTTCCTCAGTATAGATAAATTTACATTTAGTGTCTAGATGCACTGATGCATAGAAGAGTATAATGCATAGTTGTAGCCATAGAGTTGCAGCAAGGCTGTGTATGATACAGAACTGCTGCATAAGCAGGACTGGGAGCCTGGTGATACAATGTTTGGCTATCTGCCTTTGAGGTAAGTTTCTCAAATACCAATGCAATCACCTTGTGGTCCTTTAACAAAAAGTGTTGGTTGATGTTACAGTTAAGCCAATCTACTGACTAGCTATTCCTAACCTCTTCCTTTGAGCAAGAGGCTGGGCTAGACCCTGGTTGATAATCTCCTCAAACCATTTTTCCTCTACGTTGCTACTATCAAAAGAAGAGACCTCTCTGCCTTCATTTCCCTTAAACCCAAATTCTTCTCTGGTTTGAAGGTTCAGTGAATCCATTTAGGGACTTAAGCCCTAAAAAATTGCTATGACATCAAAAAGGTAAGAAACCCATTTATGCCATTTAACTTCCTGAAGGGTACACCAACCATTCAGGCAAAATTTTATTCTGCCACCAAATAAAAGGGAGAGAAGGAAACGTGTGGCCAGCATGAAAAGTGGACAGTGTCCTCTTCTACAACAGCTAGCCTCCAGGTTGCACAGCTTTACCATCAAATTGCATGCTAAATTCGAGGGGTTTTTTTGTTACCACGGTAATTCAGGTGAAAATTCACACTCTTATGCTATACCGGCTTAATCAAATTGTAGTGGTATATTTCATATTCTGTTACCAATACTGTTAAAAACATTGATCAATAGTACTTTTTGAAAAAAGAAAATGTAAAAAGAATATGTCCTACTGACTGTTAAAGGTCATAAAAATCTCATGCCATTTTTTTCCTGAACTGTTCTACATTAAAAAAAAAAAAGCACTTGCCTTGCCTTGCCTTGCCTTGCCTTGCCTTGCCTTGCCTTGCCTTGCCTTGCCTTGCCTTGCTTTGCCTTGCCTTTCCTGTCAATATTCTAATTTAGTGTCAGGAGCACTTCTTATTACAGGTCTATTAAATGTATTGAACATGGGACAAAAATGTGAACTAAGTTTAGCTATAAAACTTTCTAAGTTTAGCACCTGACATGAGATTAAGTTTTAGACGGATTCTATTTCTAGTTGGTATAAGACAGCGAAAAATTTAAAATTGCAAGTTGGCTAATATGCTGTGATTTGAAAAGGAAACATAATTTGTTTCTAATTAGCAAAAAAAAAGGTTTTAGCACTCTATTGTCAAGATATTACTCCTGTCACTGGAACTTGATTTCAATAATTTCTATGACAATTTGCAGCTAACCTCTTGTATGTCAGATGATTGACCCTTAAATTCACCCATGTAAGGTTTGGGCATGGTATTGACATTCTTACCATATTTATCTAAAACATCCTGTAAAATTTACCTGCTAGAAATCTGAATTCCTTTGGAAAAGCATGTAAAACATGAAAACCCTCACCTTTCTGATTAACAATGTGCACAATTATATTAATTTAGGACCAAAGTAGAAGCATGTTTAAATAGGTGCATAATTAAATTCTGTGAATAGCTTACACTTCAGTGACACTTAGCATTTTCTTAAGTCAGGCTCACATTCAGAAGAGAATGGAAGTACAGTGATTAAGGACAAAAACACAAGGAAGTCCTGAATTTTACAGGCAGTTAAGTTGGTCTTCAGTGTAATTTCAGCAGGCACATGTAGGTATGGCATGTGCATATGTATGTATGTAGGTATGTGTACAAGCCCTACTAAAACTCATCATTATTTACTCATAGTGATGTCTTCTATCTTCAAAAAAGAGATACATATATATGTATAACAAAGGATTTTCAATTGATGATAACATGAAGTAAGCAATTTTTTATTCTAAATGGTTCAGATGTATGAGAAATATGCATGACATATATATTAATATGTTCTATATCTACAAATAGAAATTATATGTACTCTAAAAGTGTTTGTTTTAATTTTGCATAATCTAGCTTTGCATAAGTCTATGCACACATACAAGTCCAATGTCTGTTTTAATCTGTGAGGCCTTAAGGTTATCTTTTCCAAATTGAAGTTTCACAATTTAAAATGTTAAGAATGTGTTGAATCGAATAATCCATGATTTAGGCTAGTATTGATGCCTAACATATATAAATTATATATAAATTAGACAAAACATTAATGTACCTAGAGATGTTAAAAAATTACTTTATTTTTATTTCCACAATGACAAAAGGAATCAATAATTCAGATTTTATTTCATATCTTACTAATTACTTCTTGACCTGAGTATGGAAATATCAACTTAGGTGATCTCTGAAAAGTAGAAAGTAGTATGGATGAGTTGGATAAACTCGTTGAAAGCAATTTTTCTTTTATTGTGATTGTTCATTTATATATTGTTCAGCAAGCTCTATGCCTCCAAGCTGAAGTTAAAAAAAGAATTATGTCATTAAGCCTAATTTTATTCTATTTTTTTCTTTATACTTTATATTTCATCAACCCATTTATGTATTTGGTATTAAAAAAAAAAAAAAAAGGACAGATTTCCCAGTAAGCCTATCTGCAAATTAATATGATGAAACAGAGTATTGGGTATAGGTCAAGTTAATTCCTCATATGAAACAGATTAGGTAACCACAGAAAAAAATTCTGCATAATAAATAACAGTAATAATCATCATAAAAATGCATTATCTTGAAATGTAGTTAGGATATATTGTGCTTGCTGTACAGCAGACATTATTTCACATATTGTTAATTGTTTTTACAATCTTCTGTTACATAAAAAAGCTTATTTCAGACTTTGGAAATACTGGGAACTTTCTTTAAAAATAAAATAGTCATTATAACAAAAGGGAACACAGCAGCAAGGAAACTGAAAAAATTAATCAGAAAAGCAAATCCTTTCTGTAAACTTCTGGCTGCCTCACTCCTTTTCTTAATACAATTTGCTAAAGGAGACTTAGTACACCAGCTCAACACTGCTTCCTAGTTTTTCTCCTTTTCACAGTTATTTTAAAAATCCCAAATTGAGTTCCCCGTGTAATTTTCAAGCTCTTGCAAAGTGAGATATAAAACACAGAAAATACTTTCTACCCTTCATTGCTGAGATCATACAAGGATTTTTAACAATCTAAAAGCAACAAAGTTGTGAAATAAAGCGTTCACCTCCTATTGTCTACTTGGCCAAACCAGAGATGTGAAATGACACATTTACTGCTCAGCTGTCAGGGAGAAAACTTCTGCAGATGGAGGGCAACCACTGCCTAGCAGCACGACCTACACAGGAATCTGCAATCACAACCCTCAACTTTTCATTTCCCTGAAGCAGGACAGGAGCCTCAAATCCCACCAGTCCTCCAGTTTCTTTATTCTGTATCACATTTTAGCTGCCTCTCCTCACTCCAGGAAAAAGGAAGGGGGTAGGGCATGTTGTTTGCAGTCAGTGCTGTGTATTCTGCTGAGAAGTTCGAGTTGAGTCTGTATTTATAATAACAATCATGGTTTGGAGACTCTGAATGCTTGGAGACTCATTCTGCCAAGCACAGCAGTAAAACTAACAAGTAATGAAATGTCTTAATAAATCCTAAAGCAGTGGTGGTAAATTAAGCAACTCAGAGCATCAAGCAAAGCTCCTATCCTGCCTTGCCCCTCTCACCATCTTAGCAGCTGTCTATAAACATTTTATAAAATTTGTTGTTTACATTAATTCCACTTCTGTTATGTCATTAAATCCCCAGATGAACTGCAGACTTTTCTGAAGGAAAAATTTATTCAGAAAATAAATAGGCCATTCTATTGCTGTGCTAAAGATAAATTCTGATCAAATTCTTATTTGATCATTGACACAAACCGTGGAAAACTAAAGATAGCTGACATGTCATTTCCTGAGAACAAATGAGAAGTTCCAACTAAAAAGGAGATGACTTGAGTGATTTCTTCCATAAGACATAAAATATAATGGGAAAACACCTGGTTCTCACACTGTTGGCCTAATTTTCATTTTGAAAATTTTTCAGTGTGCTAAGGGAGATTCATGCAGTGAAAACTAGATATGAAATATTCTCATATTTCCTAGAGTCATGCACAAATATCTGGAAATAAAAGACCTATTGTCACAATGATTGAGACTAATGGAAATGGTTAATAGCTTTTAATTTAATTCTCTATTCTTTGATATATAGTGAAATATTCTTCTGCCAACCAAAGGCATAAAATATTTAAAATTACCTCAAAATGAAAAATTTTATACCTGTACAAAAGTAAGTGACTCTGTAAGTGCAAAACAAGATAGAGAGTTATGATAATTGTATCAAAATGTCTTGTAAAGGCGTTGAAAGACACTTATCTCTGTAATATGCTACCCTCAGAATCTGATAAGCATTAATCTTATTTCTTTTATGGCATGACATAAAGAACATCTGTGCATACACGTATGTTCATAAAATAAATTACTCTTTAATGTTATATCAGTCATTTCTTTTTTTTGAAAAATAAAAAGACAACAAAGAGACCCAGATTTAAAAAAAATATATAAGTATTTTCATATATTTATTTCAAAGGTTAAGAGAAGGCTGTTATGTGAAGAATTGCAGAGTAGTTCTGAGATACTGGTCTTTGTTACTTTCTTCTGTGCAATGTAAATAATACACCCAAATAGGCTCTTTACCTTCAGGTCCCTGTAAATTCACAGACCAAAATTTCTTCATTGCTATGAAAACTGAAATACATTCATGAAATTTGTATTGATTCTTGTCAAACTGAGCTTAAGGAGATCAGTATCAGCTACACAATATCTAATCTGTTCAGTAAAGAAAATAGTTCAAGGGTCTTAAAATGCCTGTGAGTCGTCATTGGAGAGACATGAATATTTTCACCCAAACCAGAGAAGGTGGCTGCCAGCTTCAGTAGTAAGTAAATGTCTGTCTGAGCCAGGCTAATTAAACAAAAATTTTAAAAGTTAAAGGAATAGTGATCTACTCTCTTGCACTTCAGTACCACTAAAGAGTCTTACATTAAACGTAAAATTTTACGAGTCCATGTCTGAATTACTTTTTCTCTTTTAAATATCAAGATATTCAGGGATAAGAAGAAATTAGATTTAAAAACACTTCACTCTTGTATACTAGTTTTCATCTATACTGATGACTGCAGAAAAAAAATTGACATTTTACAGGTAAGAAACAAGCAGAAAGGAATAATAAAAAATCTTGAGTAGAAATATAATGAGATCCTTATTGCCCGTGCTACATTCTACCTCATTTCCTTAGCACCATGGTACTATCTATGTAATTGCATCCCCACTAATTCATAAAATGGCCAGATCCCTTGCATCATCTCTGCGTAGCAAAGGACACACACACACACACACACACACACACACACACACACACACATATATTTGATCCTTCTTTATATGGCCTTAGCAATGACATATATGCTTTTGAGGAGTCAGTATTAATTTGCTTTGCTCACTGTTCAACTTCTGTGGTCATGTGTCATTCCTAAGAATATTTTAACCTTTCTGTTCTGTGAATACGCAGGATATGTTTTTTCTTGAATAATCTACTTCCGTATTGCAGCCACAAATATCTACTGTGATATTAAAAAGTTACTTATTTTATTTGGAATTTTCCTTTTTGAATGAAGTCAAGTGGAAAATATATAATTATATGTATTCATGAGAATAAATATTACAAGAAAAAATCTTCTGTTTTGCAGAATAATGAAAGCAAGAGCTCTTCAATGCTGCTTTGGAGAAACCTTTGAACCTCAAGGATTTGCTCTCTTCTATATAATTTTAATTACTGAAGTGATGAAACTAGCAATGTAATCTTTTTTTCCCCATTGTACTCAATAGAAAAAAAGTGAGAGTATGTGACAGATGGCATTAAAAAACCAAGTTAGGATTTTCCTCTGCAGTACCTCTTTACTTTTATATATGCACTACGTGTAACGAAATTCTGAATCTAGGAGTTATTTAATCATCTAAATTTAGGTGTTCTGAATATTACAGTAAATTTCTATTTTCAGCTCTTCCTAGCCGAGATATTGCACTATGCCTAGGTATGGAACAGTGCCAGACTGTGCGCCAGTCCTTAAAATTAATATGTTTTTTTCTTAAAATATTTGGAGTTAAAACACAAAGGATATGGTATTACGTTTCTAGCTAGCACCAGAATTTCTTCTTTTCTCCAAAACCATTACTCTGTTTCCTGCTGCAATCCCTTATGTATGTAAAATCTCTCTTTTATAATACCCTCCTGTAATGGGCCATATTCTCACAGAGATTGGTAACACATCAGTATTTATTTTCTATACTTGTAATTAAATATACTAGTTTTTGTTCCTCTCAAATTATAGACAAATGGAATACTATAGTTATGTTTTATTGTTTAGTCACATGCGTAGTATTACATTAGAGATAATTCTATGTGATAAAGTAGGTTATTGTGTGATGGGTCCTTATTCAGCTTACCTCTATGACTGACCTAGAAAATAATTTGCAAAATTTCTGACAAATTAAAGAGGGAGTTAAATGTTGCTGCATCTTTGACTTTCTGTGCTCACTTTTCAGGAATATCAGCTGCTCCTCTGTGAGTCTGATGAATCTCAAGTTCATCCAAGCTTGCTTGGTGACAAAATGCAATAATTTTCAAATGGAAATGAAACTGCTTCTTCAACTTGTTCTTTTTTTTTTTTCAAAATCCCAACATTATCGTACACCAGGAGCAGTGACAGATTGTGGTGATAAAACTACACTGACAAAGCTTTTATTGTGAGTGTCCTTCATCATGTTTTTATGGAACTTAAATGTATCTTTGGCAGTCCCTGGCCTCTCTTCACTACTAGCAGTTTTATTCTCTTTAGACTTATGATAATATTAAGCAGTAGAAGCAACTCATGATAGAACAAAGGTTAATTAACACACCAGATGGGGAGAAAGACCTGTTGAAATGTTCTACAGATTCTTGGCCAAAGTCCAGGCACAGAGGTTATTATGTGGCCCAGGCAGAGTCCCAGCCGACACTGGACTCGCGACACAGCGTGAGTGGATATACACAGTCAGTAACTGTGACACATTGCACCAAGACATGGTATTCTGCAGGAGCTGGAGCAGGCAGATGGACTAGAGGACTTCTTGCTGCCCATTCTAAGGATCTTTCATCATTTGCAAGATTTCATGAAAGGTGTGACTCTCAGCTGTTTCATTTTCTTTTGATGTGCATAGATACAATTAATATGTAGATCACCCCTTCCAAAACTGTTAAAACAGTAATTGACTGAGATTTCTAAGATAACCTAGTCATCCAGGCTCCCTTTAAAGTCAACAGAGAGATACCTTCTGAGAAAAATTAATACTTCTTGTGGCAGACACCTATTAGTTATATAGAATGACATCCGATTTGGTATTATAGGCCTTCTGACTGAGCTATAGAACTACCACAGTCATAAACAGTTGTCTGGGAGAAAGGTTCATAAACCTCCCATAAATTTAGACACTACATTATTTTTTAAAAACTGATATGAAAAGTATTTATACGGGCTTCTAACCTGAAACAGATTAATAAGAACTAAATGGTTTTGTTTGTCCAGCTTAGTGTTTTCTGCATTAAAAATATTAGAAGGAATGAAATGGTTTTGTTTAGCACTTGCAAATACTTGTATAGCAGAGAGCAATACTGGAATCCTTAAACAAAATTTTCTGATAAAGGAAAATGCTGAGACTTTTGTTATAGTAAGAAAAGTAATTTAAGATTATTAATTATTCAATCCGATACTAAATGTGGATGTCTTAAAACGTCTTTATTCTGCCTTGTCTCTGACCATTCCAGACAATTTTCCCTTACATTTTCTCTGCTAATTACAAAGCAAGCCCACTGGAAAGCAAAGGAACTTTGTCCTGCTGAAAGTAAAGGAACTTATAAAATAATAGAAAAAGAACCAATACTTTCAAAGAAAAACTCAAAATTCAGAAAATCTGTCATTTGAAATACTTGTTTCAGATAACTTCAAGTAAAATAAAATTATGTACAACAAGTGGAAGCAATGAAGTTCAGATGAAATTAAATTTGGTTAATTGCTGGTTATTTTCCACCCTGTGTCACATAAGTTTGAGCAGTGTTCTAACAAACTTCCAAAGTGGCTATTTTCAATTTATTTTTACATATATATTTTAGAAACACATGTTAAATATCCTTTAGCTACTTTCTATAGCACCTACTCTTGAATAGGGGAGGCGTGGAAGGAATATAATTTTATTAGGTAGAACTTTCACGTCTTTGTCCCTTTGAATTGTTCTTACTCATTTACTCTTCTCCATGGTACACTTTTATCTAATTGTTTTCAAAATTTTGCTATGCTAAAAATAACAAGAATAATTTGTTTTAAGGAGTTGTTAATAATTTTAAATAATTCCCAACACAAGGGAAGACACAGTTTATTTTAGAATAGCCTGGTTTTTATTTTTTATTTTCCATAAAAAGCATATTTAGTTTAAAGCTATACATGGTCATTGATTTAAAATTGCCAATACTTCTACAAAGGCATTTGGACTTATACAATAGCAAATCATTAATTGAGATACCCAAAGCAGTGTTTACAAGAAAAAGAAAAAAAAAAGGGGGGGGGGGGGGGAGAGAGAAAAGTAAAACAGAAGGAGAAAAGACACATTTAAAATTTGCTTTTCTTGTTTAAATTTTACTTAAACATCTGAATCTGATAAATTTGAAATACTTTTTGCAGCTAAATGTTACAATCCCTTTGTTTATGTTATTTATACTGCACTTTTGATGGTATGAAAGTTAGAAGACTGATGAAAGTTTAATGTTTCAATTGCAGTGTTTTTCAGGTTTTTTTTAAGGCAGTTTTTAGGTGGATTCCAAATAAAAACATTTCCCATTCAAATAAGTTCAATTTTTTTTTGTTTATACTTTATTTCATAGCAAAGTCATTTTTTATTTTGTTTTATTATCTCACTATCTTTCATCTCATTTATTTCACACAATGGACAGTCTCTGGATATGATAAAAACATATTTTTCAAGTGTTAAATGACACTTATGTTTTTATCATCTCCCACTGCTGTCATGAGATGCCTTTCTTGTGTAATCTAAAAAGAAATCTACTGAACACTGCAAGAATTGTGATCATCGATCCTCTCCCAGGTTTGCCAGTCCTGTTCAGAATGTTCCTGAGCTAAAACTAGTAGGAAAGTTTATTTCTAGTATTAGCAAGTTTTGTTTTTCTTGCCTGTTTCTAGCTTTTTCCTGGGCATGTGCTAATGGCCACTTCTGAATATTAACCTAAATGCATATTTAATCCTATTGACCTTTCTTTAGTTCCTTAAACATTTATATGGGTAGTCTATTGCCTTCCCTGTCAACAATACATGATATATTTATGTCAAAAAAGAGAATCAGGATGGCACTATGCAACATGGAATAGGTCACTAATGAATTAATCAGATTTAAAATTCCTGAAGCGTGTACTCTTCCAGTAGAGCCTCAAGAAAAGCTTCTCTAAGTATTCTGCACCACATTGGATGGAGATACATTTTTTAAAGTATCCCCCAGATGGCTGTCCTGAATTCTGTGGAGTTCTCTGGAGACAAAAGTTTGACAACACTCCCCTTTTCTCTGCTTTGGTTAGACTTGGATCTTGTTTTCCTGAACCATTCAGCTCAGGAATGAAGTGGAGGAGGTTGATTGGTATAAATGAGGCAGTCTGGGCTCATTTCAGCTGTGAATTAAAATATAACAAGACTGAGGCGATGACAGTTCATTTTCTATTATTTCACAGCATTATGTAACTTACTAAAATTACTGTCTTTTTTTCCCTTTCAATTTTACAGTCAGAAAAATCCTTAAACAGCTTCATTTATAGTACCTGTCTGAGAGTTTGCCTGGGAAAGTGTATGAATTTCCAATTAAGTCAGTCTAGATTAATTTGCTTCTGTCATCATCAAAATGTGAACATCAAATCAAGTATTCAACATGATGAAGCCTAGTGGCACAGTATAAGAGTGAGCTGATATGTAGCAGAGTATTTGTTATCTGATAGTCAACTAAAGAAGATTATAGATAATAATACAAGTGACTAGGCAGGAACTCTCCATTCCTCCCTGCTTCTTTGGTCTGGAACAGTGGTAAAATACACCTTTGAAATTGGACTGTAAAACAACTTTTGAAAATGATACAACTAAATGTGCCTGCTTTATGCCAGGGCACAGGACCTGCTATTTTTACAGCTGACAAGAGTCTTGAGGAGCTATTGTCATCATCTAAACCTGGATTTCTATTGCTCAGTTCCCATCAGAATTCTATTGACAATGCCTTCAAAAGTCAGACACCTACCAGCAAAACAGGTACCCCAGTTAGCATCGGTGGAATTGATTCACTTCAGGGGACAACAGATGCCCTTTCCCTGCTTCTACAGTTTTGAGGCACAGGAAATGAGAAACAATCTGGATTTTAGAAGTGGAAACTGAAGGCTTTATTTACCTCCATGAAGAATCATGAAGAGACATATCTGTACTTGGAAAGTTGATATATAGCAACCAGCTTCCTTTGAACTACTTATTACCTGTATATTCCTACTCTTTACTCAAAGTTAGTCATAAGAATGGTTTAAATTCCTTCTGTAACTGAATCTGTTTTGACCTGACGCGATCACACAAGCAGCGTGCTCCTGAACACAGCTGAGTGGGTAAAAAATGCTGACTCTTCAGCAAATTTTTGGCATAACAGACAGTGGACACAAAAGTGGATGTTTGCTGTGATCTCACCATAGAAAGGATATGGATAAAGATGACCACATGTTCAGGACTGCTTACAATATCTGTCATAAGATGTCGAGGGAATCTCTCAATAACCTGAAATTAATTATTTGTCTGAAGTTCACCTGAAACTCAGCAGAAGGCAGTTATGGACTCTCCAATTTAAAGGGTGGTTTTGAAGAAGCACCTCCACTTCAGATATTCTCTCACAACAGTTTTTTTTATGGAAGAAACCAAGCATATATAGCAGAATGTGAATTTAGAGTGTTAGAGGTAACATTTACTCACTTGCAGAAGTATCAGGACTCTAGCTCACTCTCCCAATTGCATCAAAGAGGGTCTATTTTTTGTGCTCTCATTAGCTGTGCCCTTTCCTAAAAGTTCCATTCTAATTACTTACTAGTTCTTTGTCACTGAAAATCTTCCAGAGAAAATTATCTGATGGTATGGCTGAATGAACATATTTTCATTAAAACCTCATCAATGGAGATCTATTTTGACAAAGAAATTATTGATATTTCATAACAGAAAAAAAAAAGGAGAGAAGGAAAAGATATGAAAATTCAAAAAGCTTTGGGTGATATGAAAACTTCAGTACATATATCACATGCCAGTGCTGGCAGCTGTCATTACATAGGAGCAAAGTATGAACTTAAATTCCCACTGAGAAAGTGTTTTCTTTGGTTGCAAGTCAGAGATGAAAACTGTCTTTAGCTAAGAGCATTTCAGATAATCTCTTAGACCACAGGGTACTCTAGACAACAGTGAGGAAATTTGAAAGATTTGAAAGCAGTAAAAGATATTAATTAAAAGCTGTCAAGAAAGGGGATGGATGAGAACAAAGCTAAGCCAGGCAAAAGGTTCTGAGAAGTGTAACTGGACAAGGGTTTCCTTTAGGATAAGATTTTATTCTAGGCAAATGTATCATGGGCCACCGTGGAAGATGTTGCAGTAGGAGATGGTGATTTCAAGCAGCATCTAGGCAGAGTTTACAAAGGCCCTGGTTACAGAGACCTGTATTAGTGTGAGTGGCTACCAAGTAACTTGAGCACATACTGTGACGTGAGCATGTGCTGCCTTTGACAACACTACCTGTACATCCCTCTTATAAGGTCTGCTCCTATGGAACCGTGTAAGAGCATAATGCCCTGTGTGAACACTGGTGTGCCACCTGGAAAGTTCAGCGTTGAACAAGTAAAAGACTGATAAATCTATTCACTTGTCAGAATGTTATAAAGATATAAAGAGCACTGGGGCTGGAGAACCTTACTACAGATGGGATCTGAGCACCATGTTATGAGGAAAGACTCATCTGATGTTAAAACAGTTGGGGTTCCCAGCAGAAGAAGGGACATGAGATTCCTAACACCTTTTATACAATTTCCATCTTAACCCTCCAGTTAACCAACATTAAATGTCCATGTTTTTCTTGCTGAGATCCTTCAAGGTTATTCTCTACCATGCAAAGCAAAATGTCAGCACTCCCATACTAGGACTGACAATGGAAATGAACGGTTAGAAAAGTAGAAGTTACTGAAGTAACTCACAAACTCACAAAACAAATTGTAATTATTACTTTTTACATTCAAGCTCAGACCTGTAACATAACAATTAAATTGGCTTCTTATTCTGTTATTTTGTTCAAATTATTACATATAGAAAAAACCCTGGGGACCTACTTTAGTACCTAACTTTTGTTAGCTTTATTTTTCCTTCATACTAACTGGCTATGTAATGGATTACCAAAATATATGAGAAGTGTCAGGCCCATCTATAACTCTATCTAATACATGTTTTACAATGAAAACTATAGCATTTGTTAGGAAAAAAAATCTTAGCTACTTTTTTATGTGAAAGTGGTAAAATCTTCCCTTTCCTCAGTAGAGAACAGAACAGAACTGAAATACATTTTTCAAGAAGATTATATGTTATTGTTTGGCCTAGGCTAGTTGGTTTCCTGTGTTCTGCTCCCTTCCTCAAATTTTTTGTTCCAACTTCCTCTCTGAATTAAATTTGTTTAGCTTACATTGATTTCTTTCATACATTTCTTCTAAGAAAAATGATATTTTTTAAACTAAGTCATTCTGTAAGGATTTACTGAAGAAATAGGAGTGACCAAAGATTTACTCAGAAAAAAAATCCCATTCTGTAAATCAGATTATCTGTATGAATAATTAAAAATTCACAGTTTTAGTAATTAACTGGGTTAACAATAATAACATTGCCATCATAAGAGAGTCATTATTAGATGTTTATTATTTTGGATCTGTAGATCTTCAGAAATGAAGAAAGAGGTAACAACCAAACTCTTTGTCTACAAAACAACCCAAACAAAACCAAATCATATTTTCCTCTCCTGTAGCACTGAAATGAATAGCAAAAATATTTGATTCATCTCTCTGTATGCCTTCAGTTGATTCTTCAGAACCAGGCAAATGTATTCCACAGCCACTGGGAGCTTTGCTCTAATTCCTGGAAAAGTGAGCTTTATTTTTCAATTTTCTGATCATAAGTGAAGGACATATATGGTAGGTGAGGGACACCTTCTTTTGACAAAAAGAAGTCTAAGGGAGAAAAGAAAAATCTGAAGCAAAAATTCTGTCAAAAGTATCTGAACTAAAGCATTCATTTTCAGGATTTTATAAAAACACATTTGAAAGTTTAAAATACTTTAAAAACAATGAACTTATTTTCACCTACGGAAATGTGAGCAAGTTTGAAGTTAAAAAAATTGTAAAATATTTTTGGTAAAGTAATTTATGTTCTTTGCTTTTAGTCAAAATAAAATAAATAAATAAATAAATGCAGCAAATTCTTGATGGAAGTACTCTTTGTGTTTATAATGACAATTCTAGCAATATTATAGCTGCAATATCTGGTCAGTTTAGGTCTAAAGATCTCACAATGTGCTTCAAAACATTTTTCATCCATTAGCATTAATTTTTAAAAGAATTAACAATATTTTGGTTTTACATATTTTGCAAAGTTGCATGCAAAATTCTAATAACTTTTAGGTTTCCAAATGAAATACTCTTGTTTAATTCCTCAAATTTTATGTACCTCCAAAAACTTCATTACCTAGTATCCAAACCTCATGTGCAATCCTTTTTTTTTTTTTTTGTAATTTAAAAAATTATTATAAGGACTGGGGAAGGATTACAAGTTCTGTTTTCCAGTGGAGAATGAAAACCCATTTCAAAGTAAGAGAAAGCCTTTGATAATCCATGGTAATGCACTCGATTCCCCTGAAACTTTAATCCTTATAATTAATGACACACTTTTTCTTTACACTTTTTAATACGTTTTGTGTAGTCATCCAATCAATTAATTTGATACATAGGAAGGGCCAGCCTGTCTCTCAAACTTCTGTGGCAATCAAAGGAAAAGATACACAATCTAAACATTGCATAGGGAAAACACCGTGACCAAATGATTTTTTTATGCATAAATACTGTGATTTTTCTGACTCTGGATGTTCAACCAAAAAGCTTCTCCAGAGGACTTTTCATTATAAAATAATTTACACAAGGCTAACGTTTATTTTAGATATAGAAGTATTGTTCAACAGTAAAAGGTGGAGGTTTCTTAATAACCAGAATGAAGTTTGCTCATAATTGCAGGCATAAAAAAAATTTAAAATAAAATAAAAACCAAAAACTCCCAAAGCTCCAAAACTGGACTCTTGTACAGACAACTGTCTCTGTTCACACATACATAGTTCACTTACATGTGCTGTCCTATGCTCACAGTTCAGGCATACCACATTTCTTGTGCCTACTTGTTAGAAAACATGTATGCATTACACGAACGTACAATTATACAGGCCCTACATCTTCACATTAATCCAATTTATTAATATAAGTAACAGATTTTTCATAGAAAAAGCATAAGAGTTGAACATTAGTTAATTTAATGAATTTCATAATCTATGACAAGAAATAATCAGTATTTATCTTGTAAGTACTAAATGAGATCATATTTGTGAGAACACTCTTAATGATAAAAAAGTGAAAGGAAGCAGAATATTGTCACCCTTTCTCCTGTATCTTGCTGCTTAGCTTATTTTCCCAGAAATGTTTTCTTATTAGACTACACATCAGACTTAAATGTAGCTATACTGATCTGAGAATGCATCTATATTGGGAAGGCTTAGGTTGGAATACTAGGAAAAGGTTCTTGGGCACTGGAACAGGCTCCCCACGGAAGTGGTCACAGCACCAGCCTGACAGAGTTCAAGAAGCATTTGGACAATGTTCCAGGCACACCTTGGGACTGCCCTGCACAGGGTCAGGAGTTGGACTTGATGATCCTTGCAGATCCCTTCCAAGTTGTGGATATTCTATTCTATGATTCTACGAAAATAACATCAGTTCAAATGGCAGAATCACTCCTTCCATAAAATTGAGACAATTTTGCTGATAAATTTCTTACACTATTCAATTAATAATTTTCTTTTTTAAAGTGTTTTAAATCACTTCTTACCCATAGCCTCCAAATAAACTATGTTTTAGCACTGGAGTCAAAGTACTCTAGAAGCAAAAGTAGCAATGCATGTTACTGAATCCCTTGCCTATTACTTTTAAATATATCAAAGGAACACTTTTTCAAATCTGCAGACAATAATGAAAACACTTCAATTGAAAATAGACAATTATATCTCTACAAATTTAATGGAAAAATAAAATTACTTTAATAGTGTGTATCAGTAGGGACATGCAGAAGTAATGTCACTGTGAATAACTCTTGGAAAACAATTAACCTTTGAAGCAATATCTTGCTGTATCGTGTTTATGTGACAAGGTTTTGGTAACGAGGGATTTATCAGGTGACTTCTGTGAGAAGCTGCTAGAAGCTTCCCCCGTTTCCAAAAGAGCTAATTCCAGCTGACTCCAGGATGGATCTGCTGCTGGACAAGGCTGAATCCATCGACAGTGGTAGCACCTCTGGGATAACAGATTTAACAGATTTAACAAGGGGCAAAAAAATGCTGTGCAAGAGAAGCCTGGACAGAGGCATGAGAACATGTGAGTGAAACAGTCCTGCAGATACCAAGGATGGTAAAGAAGAAGGCAGAAGAGATTCTCCAAGTGCTGGGGCTGAGATTCCCCTGCAGCACATGTTACAGACCACTGTGCGACAGGTCATCCCTTTGAAGCCCATGGAGGATCCCGGGGATGTAGAGATCCACCTGCAGCCCATGGAGAATCCCACACTATGTTAGGTCAGTGCCCAAAGGAGGCTGTGAACCCATGGGAAGCCCATGATGGAGAAGGCTCCTGGCAGGACCTGTGGTCTCAAGGAGAGAGAAGCCTGCAGTGGAGTAGGTTTGTTGACAGGAGTTGTGACCTCATGGTGGACTCACTCTTGAGCAACCTGTTCCTGTAGGATTACATCCTGTAGTAGGCACCCCCACTGGAGCAGTTTGTGAAGAACTGCAGCCCATGAAGAAGTTCATGAAGGTCTCTCTCCCATGCAAGGGACTCCACACTGGAGCAGGGGAAGAGTGTGAGGCATCCTCCCTCTAAGGAGGAAGGAGTGACAGGGACAAGGTGTGACCAACTGACTGCAGTCCTCATTTCCTACTCTTCTGTGATGCTGGGAGGATGAATTAGGGAAAATAAGGAATGGGGTTGAGCCTAGGAATAAGGGAGGATAGGGGGAAAGTGTGATAAGATTTCATTTTATTTCTCATTTCCTAGTCTGATTTAATTGCTGTTAAACTAATTTCCCCAACTTGAGTCTTATCCATGACAGTGACTGATGAGTGATCTCCCCCTGTCCTTATCCTGACCCACAAGCCTTTCAATACAGGTTCTCTCCCCTGTCCAGAAAAGAAGGGGAGTTATAGACATCTGTGATGGGCACCTGGAATCTAGAGAGGGTCAACCCACAACACTTGCAAAGTCTTTTGCTTGAGCTCTTGAAGTTATGACACAAATATCAGAGATAAAATTGTGATTATTCAGTGTTGACTAATAGATTATCACTATTTACCATAACATACCTTTGCTTTTGATGCAGTCTAGCACAAATTATCTAGGTTTTCCAAAGCCTGTATTTTGATTTTATATTGAGCTTGTTATTAACCACAATCAAATATGCAAAGTCATATTCTAAATTTGTACCTTTTTTCCTGAATGACTGTTATTTTCCAATTAGTCATATTGGTATAATCAAGAATGTGTCAAATTATGTTTTGATTAATGAATTTTTTCTGTTATACTTAATAAGCACACAATGGCAATCATCACTGAGAGAAACCTTCTCCCATCTGGGTTTTCATATTATAAAGAATGAATATGTTATTAACTGGCTCAGAAACCAACAGATATTATGAACCACAGTCAGAAAGTATGTATAATGACTGTTTGCATGTTTAAACACAAGTGGGTACTTTTCAGCATCATTTTATGATTGTTAGCCTAACTCTGAAGACAGTCTTCCGGTAGTCTCTGAGCATATGCTTGAGGAACTGGCAGTTAGAGTGGCATTTCTCAAAATAGTTTGCTCAAAAAAGAGCAAGTTCAATTTTAAAGATACAGATTCCTTTTATGCTCCTATCAGCATGTTTGCAGGAAATAAAGTGGGAGTGAAAAATGCTATTGGAAAGTTCTTTCACACACTTAACTTCTTCTGCTTGACAAAGAAGAAAATTACAAAGGGGCAAAAAATGGCTGAAATTGCTTCTTCTGAAGGTGTAGTTTTAAAATTGCCCTCTGGGATACTGCGTATGTTCAAAGCCATATTGTGGGCCTGGCATTGCTGTTGTCTGATATTCCAATTTTGTTTTCTCAAAAGATACAGATAAATGGTTTAGACTGGATGATTTGAGATCCTGGTGTGGGATTTGTTTGTTTGGACTTTTGTCAGAACAGGAATAGAAGAAATGGTACTGACAAGAGCAAATATCTGTGGATCAAAAGCAAAGATAATTTACATCCAAACCCATATATACTAAAGTAACTGAATTTTATAATGTTCTGTTCATTTTCTCCAATCAAAATTAATTCTGTAATTAATGTTTGTTTTAATTGAATTTTACCTGACTTACTGAAAGCTTTACCATAACCCATATATTTCTATGAGAAGTTCATGTTCTGATACACTAAATTCAGCAAAAAGACATTTTTCAAGAAAATCCTCTATTGGATGTAGAAGCAAGACCCTTGAATTTCACTGTCATGGCAGAGAGGAAGTTCTGTGTAGTTGACATGAAACATATAGATATGCCAGATATTGTGTTCTTATGAAGAGCTGGCATGCTGTATACTATTCATCCTTCTGAAACTGATACCTTAACATTATACATACTACTACCAGTTCTTAGGGAGCACTCATTTGTCTGATGTTAAGAAATTCAGACTATCTGAATTTTTAGTTTTGTACTTCAATGAAGCATTATAGCTGAGCTACAAGAAAATTAGGGCTTAAACGAGCATTTCACAGCTGCCCAAATCAACATAATTGAACACCTGAAGATGCAGAGGGACATTAAGAATAATATCCACATTAGCACTTGGAAATGACAGTTCTGTTGCTTTACTATTACTGGAACTCGTTAATAATTGCATAGGAAGTGAATCAAACTCAGTAAATATCTTATAGAAGACTTATGGAAATCATAGGATCACAGAATGGGTAAGGTTGGAAGGGTAAGTCAGAATGGGTCATTTGGTCCAACCTCTGCTCAAACAGGGCCATCCCAGAGCACACTGCATGGGATTTTCTCTGAATGGTTCTTGAATAGCCCCAGTGAGGGAGACTCCCAAAACCTCTCTGGACAATCTGTTCCAGTGTGTGGTCATCCACATACTAAATAAATTCTTCACATTCAGGTGGAACTTCCTGTGCATCTGTTTCTGCCCATTGCCTCTTGTCCTATAGCTTGGCACCACAGAGAAGAGCCTGGCTCCATCCCCTGACACCCTCCTTTCATAAATTTATGCACATTGATGAGGTCCCCTCCCAGCCCTTGAGGCTGAGGTGGCTGCCGTGACAATACTCTGTAGAAATGAATAATGAGAACAATGTGGCAAGAACATGCTCTGTAAAAACAGATGATTTGTATTTGGCATATAAATGAGACTATAAGTGTGAGTGTGTGAGTTGCTGAACAGGCTCTTTCTCAACTACTGCTGTTTATGTGCTGTTATTAGATTTTACTGACATTTATTTGGCTCTACAGCTGTTGCTCAGAGTACTACTACACAACTAATCTGACTGAATACATGCAGTCACTGATATGGAATGCATCTCCAGTTTCTGACTATATACTTGCAACTCTATTCTGGGCATTACCATTACCTGGAAAAGGGATTCCTCTCATTGTCTTTCAAAATGTTCTGTCATTTCTGTGGTTGTTTGAATGCAAAAGATTGCTTGGATGGCAGTATCATTCTGCTCATTGTAATCAAAATCAAAAATTAGCTTTCTTGAAAATAGAGTTCGGTTTTATCATACCATATTGAGAATGACTAATAGAAAAATCTAACTTGATACCTTGTTTCTTTTTCTTTGGTTGATAAAGTAAGATATAATCCATTTTATTTTCGAATTCAGGAGTACCTGATAAAATTAACAAATAGATTTTATGGCTGATGGCTTTTATTCTGATCAACAGATGAATGACATCAAGGATATAAATAGAAAGCACATATCCACACTGTGGTTGATCATTCTGTGTTAAAATGGGGCAGCTCACATTTGAGTAAGTGAAGGAACTCAATGTTCCATCAGAGAAGGGCAAAAAATTATTCTTAGATGAATCTTAATACACGTACATCTGAAGCAGATTATGAATTTAGGAAGCAGCTTTCATTCCCTCTACATGTTATAATTGTAATTAATATGTCTCTGACTGAGAGATGGTCTGAACATTTTTTTCTCTCTGTGAAAGACAGGTTGGGATATAAAGCTTTGTTAGGCTGAAATCTGTAATAGCTGCTCTCAAAGGAAGGAGTGGCAATTTGGGCAGGGTGAAAACCAGTTTTAGAGAAGCCAAAAGAGCATATAATAGAAATCTTCAACTTTCAAGGTTCATTTCCATATTTAAATAAAATGAGCAAATTCATATAATTTCCTCTTCTTTTAAAAGACACCTATATTGTACCCTTTATTTTCGAGGTCTAAAAGTACTAATAGAAAAAAGAATGGGAGAACAGGAGTGTTCCTCCTGATTGTTTTACTGATGGCGGTTGCTGTTTCTCAACCTCAATGCATGTAATGGTGTAATGATATAGTGATGGATTCCATTTTACATGCTTTTTGTTTCTCTGACCTTGGGACTAGAGTCCTCTGTCAGATGCTACCCAAAACAATTACTTTCATTTAGAACAAAGATTACTGGCTCATGAGCTAGTGAAGCAAAACCGGATGCTGATCTCCACATCAAGCTAAGCTGTGGTCATAGTGTCCTTTTAAAGTCACACTGTCAGATCTTATAAGTCACTGCTTACTTTGAAGTTAGTCTGAACATATTGAATGCAGCAGGTACAATGAAGAACTTCCTTGCTTACAGTTGGGTATTAACTAATCAACAAATAACCAAACAAAGACACCTCTCATAATAAGCGACAGCAAAAATCCAGGGCAAGGCTTTCTTGTTTCAGTCAGTGTAGCAGGTATTTACAGAATAAAACAGAACCCAAGAACTCCATCTAGAGCAGCTATGCTACCATCTGTACTGGTGGGCTGAATAAAACAATGCCAGAGGCAAGATGATCTTTGTCTGCTAGTTGCCAGTACAGTCCCTAGTATATATTTGATTTATGCCAACCTCTTCTCTTTTGGACAATGCCTAGGAATTATTTGGGGTGTTGAGTGATGAAGAACTGTTGCCAGGGTGCAGTATACACAAGACCATTATTGAAGCTGTGCTGTTTGTCCTCAGAACAAGAAAAGCATTTGTGAACTATTTTAATTACTGGTTTAGTTGAACTGCTGCAACTCTAGCCAATGTCTGGAAAATTTAGGTAAGATAAACAGGTAAATAAATGCTTAATTTCTAAGTCTTTGCTCCTCTGAGGGTGTTCTGTTACTGATAAAATAAATTTGTGATTTAGATGAATTTTCTTTTACTCTGAAATAGTAAAGAATTGTATTTCTTTATTTGGTTGTGTGAGCTGCCTTTTCATAAAATAGCTGGAGGCTTGATGTGGGAGGACTGTTTATACATGTCCACCAAACTCATCACTTTTCTATTTTTATTCAAGATGACTGTACACTCCTAGATACAATGACAGACCTAGATACAAAGACAGATTCACACAAATACCTGTGAGCAATCTTCCACCCTCTCTTACTCAGGTCAGAGCACCTTCAAGTTAATCAACCTTAGAAAATAAATAAATTTAAAAATTACATTCATTATATGAAAAAGTTGTAGAGAAAAGTGACATTGACCTTTTTCAATGTCATTCATTCAGCATGTTCTTAATTGGGAAAATTTGTCTTTAATATTTTTCACTTGTACAAGAAAAAAAAAAGGAATACAAGAAGACAAATGTTACCTTAAGAATGACCATTCTAAATTTTCTCTAACACCTTTCCCTTAGAGAGAGCATATTTAGAAGACAAATTTCTATTGCAATTGAAACTACTTTTATTATTATTTTTAATGCATCCAAATTAAAAAGGAATGAAAACTGTAACCTAGGAACTGGCAGATTTTTTTTTTTATGGATAGTATACCAAAATTTTGAGACTTCTACATAATAAAGCTTTTATAAAGAAGAAATTAATTTAATAATTTGTACAGAGGAAGAAAAAAGGTGATTTAAACCAAAAAGGAATGTAGAATAGAAATTAATTAACTGAAACATAACTGCGGAGATCAGTAAAAATAATGTTAGTCGGAGACAGAAACTAGTAAGAAATGTGCCGCAACATTAGCCTACAAAGCACTAACAAAATAATTTGAATTATTTAACAGATATTTAACATATTTAGATGTATTAGTATGGAATTATTTCTCTACTTTTTAAAGCCAACTTTTTAAGGTTATCATCTAGGAAAAATAGCCAAGCAAAAACACAAAAAAAGTTTGAAAAAGTACATGAAAATGGCAATACATATTTGTGTGTGTGTGTGTGTGTGTGTGTGTGTGTGTGTATGTGCATGTGTGAGTGTAGGTGCACATTTCTTTTTATACAAAAATGAACATACATTTCCCAGCAAATAATTTAAAAAATTCAACCACTCATGTAATCAAGAATCGAGTAATTATATTGGTCAAAGAAGATAAATTACATTCCTGTGATTTTTGAGTCATGATTAATGCCAATTGACTTCAAAACTGAAAACAAATTCGAAAATAACAGAACATGCAATAGTGTCTTGTCTTTAACTGTACCAAGTGCTGATGTAAAATGTGAAGTCAGACTTACAAATGAGGAACTTTTCCTTCCAGTTAATCCATTCCAACAACAAACATTCACCCCTCACAGCTATCACTGACTCTGAAAATGTTTAAGAGCTAACAAAAACCTGAAAATTCACGGAAACCATTAAAAACCTCACAAAAATACTTTCTTTTTCCCAGTGAAAACTCATTTTAATGGTTCTGTTCTAAAACCTTAAAGTAAATATCTTTGAAATTACACTGAAGGCAAGGAAAAAGTCAGGATGATTTCATAAAATTTGTGAGCTGTTGTGCCTTTTTCTTGGGTTATTGGTCTACTTGAATAAGTGATAAAATGTCACATCTATTTTACTGCCTAGATAGAACCAAGATAAATTTTTCAGAGTAATTCTGTTTCCTACATTAATACTCTGTATTTCAGATCTTGGCCACATGCAACACACTTCCAAAAGCAATTAAGACTCTGTCTTTTATTACTTAAAAGTGTTGGGGGTTTTAAAATTTTTAATTAAAAAAAAAATATAAACACAATCTAGGAAAGCTGCACTTGCAGATAGTCAGTTTTGCAGTTTTAGTCAAAGTCTTTACAGTCTCTTCTATACTGGAAATTTTAGATAACACAGTTGATATGCCATAAGTGATAGTGTGAGGACAATATATTATCTCGTATAATAAAAAAATTCAGACTAACCACTAGAGAGGGTGATTTAAGTTAATTCATTTTATGAACAAGGAGAGATTTCTTAATAACATGGTGTTCAGAATGCAGAAGTAGTAATTGAACAGATGGAGACAGTAATGCTTTATATCACTCTGGCCAGCCTGGCAAAAATATGTTTGTGCATAGTGTGTGTAAGCTGTATATTTTAATTCCTGCCTTATATGATAAAGGAGGAACAGTTAAGAATATGCTGCTCTGAAGAATTTATTCCTAGCTGACCAGTAGGTAATTTAAAAGTTATTATTGTGAAAAAGTCACATTTGCATAATCGGTATACTTACATGGAAAAACAATAAGTAAAGTTTTTCAAGGGCAAATTTATGCAGAAAAATATACAAAAGGTTACTAAATACAAAGATATGTTCTCTAGCTCCAGAGACAAATTGCTGGAAGGCATAAGTGTTTTCTGGAGAAATACTGCTATGTACTTGCCTTGTTCCTAGGCTGCTCTGTGGACATTCACTGTTGACTGTTGGAAAGAGAATATTGGACTCCATGTTCTTAATTTGTCAAAAACTAGAACAACTTCTTGAAGGTCAGCCTTTCTATGAGCACTGACAAAGACTGCTCATAACTTCTCACTGTTAATGGCTCATGTAACCATTATTGCTTTACAGACAGAATAATGACAATCACAGCCCTTTAAATAACTAGATGAAGATAAAATACAGATATTAATTGTCTGTGCAGATATAACCATAAAGCACTACTAATTTCATTCACATTAACAGCATTCTCTTTCAGATAGTACTAATATTATTGTCCCACTCTAAACTGCAGTATGCAAGTCTAAGCACGTGACTGAAGTAAAAATAAATCCCAATTTTTATTGCATTATGTGAATCCACAATTCCCTTTGTAGAGTTCAACCAGTTTATTAACTTGTCTGTTTTGTACTTTCTTCTACTTTATAATGAGTACAATGGTATGCGGTTTTTGGGAAGGTTATATAAAACGGAAAAAATTTCTCACTATCTTGATCCTGTTTACAATACTATGATTGTGTGTATAAAGACTTACTTGACTGTAAAACCTGTTGGAAAATGCAATGAATTGAAAGGCCATTGGAACATGTCCATAGAATTAAAAATGCTGCTTTTATAGAGATTAGTTCAACTTCAGATCAGTTACTAAACCAGTGCACACTTAGAAAAATAAGGATTTCACGAGTTGCTCAGGCATGCAGTTACCCAATGACACACTCCTTATTCGGTTAGCAGGACTTTATATGAAGTGCAGCACAGCTTCACAGAGGTTCAACATGCTAAAAGGCATGCTAAGTCATCTGTAAAGTGTTACACTTATTCAGATAAATATTGGATAAATTTGTTAAATGGGAGGTTGTGAGAAATGTGTCTCATTAGAAAACACCATCAAGTTTTAGTGTCCACCCAAAACATGTTAGATAGATTAGCTAAGGTTTGAGCATTATTTTCTTTAAACATTGAATTGGCTTTCCGAAATTCTTCAATGTTTCTTCCAGGCAATTATGTACTTTGGAACATTCATGTATTCTTTGGAAATAAGCTTACTTAAAAAGAGCCAAGAGGCAAAATCACTTGTCACTCACTGTGTACTGGATAAAAAACCTATTTCATCACAACTTTTTTTGATTTGTAATGTACTTTAATTTAGAAAGACATACATGGCTCACACATTTTAATCTTTAAAGCCAGAGTTTGGTTTTCTCTTGTGTTCTATTAGTCGCAAGAGTAACTCTGCATGCATCCCGTTTCTGTTAATAGAGAAGCAGTTTATATAAGGAAATTTGGCTTAAACCACTTTATTTCTAGCCATAAGTTTTTTCAACACTTGATGTCCAGTTTGGGTCCCTGGTAGTCTGAAATGACAAACCAGGATTCATGGACAGTTTATTTCCTTGTCTGATAAAGTCAACCAGTAGTATTACACAGGTAAAAATTCAAGTCCTACAAAACACAGCACTGTTTGTAAGGTGTGTTGCATTTGGTTTAGTTCCTCTTTTGCCTGAATTCCAAATCTTTTCTGTTTAAATGAAAGCAACAGCAAGAAATTTTTTAAAGAATTTTATGAAAGACCTATCATCCACACTTAAATATAATTTTCAATATTTTTGCTGTCCCTAAGATGAATTTGCCATCTCAGAGTCATCTTGCACCAATTTGATATCATCTAACAAAACAGCAAAACTTTTAAAACTTTTGAAAGTTTTAAAAATGTGCTTTATTTTCTGTTGTGTTACAAGTAATTAAAATTCGTCACCAGCTTTGAGGAACATGAATTTCATTTTTCATGAATGTGCTTCTAAAACTAAGCTTCTCCTCCGAATTTTTTTTTTTTTCTAGAACAAGCAATTATTAATTTATGAACCCAAACTTCTTCCGAAGTGCATTTTAGAGTTCCTCATAGTGCCAGGAATGTCTGCACCCACCAGCTGATGTTGAGAATCAGACAGGCACGTCCCTTCTATCACAGAGTTTTCTGAGTTATCAGGTACCTGTCTTCGTTGATGGAATCTCAAAAGTACTTTTCCTTCTTGCTTTCCTCACAGGCACAACACATCTCGGAATTAAATTATGGCTACATTAAGCTGCTTCTTCATTCAGAATACCAAGAATTTCTTCTAATCTCTAAATGAACAAACACTCATGACTGGGACCCACATCTAGGTTGTCATGAGAACATTTGTTGAGAAAATTTGTTTGTGTGTAGAAGGATTTATACATCATGTTCTTGAAATATATCTTCTCAAATAATTCCAAGTATCTTGCTTTTTATTATTTTTCTCCAATCTATTTGCTGTTGATATATCTGATCTTATTCTAGATAAAATTTTCTACAGTATAACCAATAAGGATGGTCCTTTACTGACTGCCATGCTTACTCTGCTTTCCAGTTCAGATTCTTTTATATAATGAACTGATCAATACGGCTACATTAATATTTATGTACTTTGAAGATTTCAGCAATCATTTTTCTTTATTGGCTGAGTTATTTTCCTCACAGAAATGTTCTTAGTAATAAATCCTCTTGAATTATGAAGGCAGTAATCTGAAAGCCCTGTAACTTATTTAATTTTTCACTATATAAATCAGTGAAAATCCTTCCAAACCGATTATGGAAAAACAGAATTTGAAAGAGGAGCTAATACATACTATGAATTGTTGTTTATGAAAAAAAAAAAAGTGGTTTTATAATAATTTTCTTAATGAACGATAAGGAAACAGCTCCATTTTGTTGTTTGTCCTATGTCCTCATTCTGCCTCTCTGCATATGCAGAAAAGACCTTCTGATATTATCAAAGATGAAGAAAACAAAACATCAGTTACTGCATTGCATAGCTTCCTATCATCTCAAATCCAATCTCTTCTTTGTTTAAAAGGTAATATTTCTGATAAGACTAGAGAAATCCAAAATTTTTCTGATGTTTTGAATTCTGCTTAAAAAAAATGTTTAATTTTAAAAAGCTTCAGAGCATGTTCAATTTCATGAAAATCCACTATTCCTTCATGTCTGTAATTCTAGATGCATTACATATATTTCAAAAGTCACTTGTTAACATTAGAATAATATAATTCTTAGGAGAATAAAGAAGCATTTACACCATGTTAATATGTTTTGTACGTGCAATTTTGAAACAAGAATGAGAAAGAACAAAAAAAAAATAGATGAATGTGTAAAACTACATGTTTACTTCTATTTTTTACCATATAGAAACAATCTCTAAACATTCTGATGGTCAAAAAACCCCCTAATACTCAAATAAATCTAACTGCTGTAAAAGAGGGAAAAAACCCCAAACAAACAAGCCCACAGATAAAAATAGGAAAACATAGCACAGATATGCATACAATTGTACCATTAATTTTATCACCAAACTGAAGAAAATAATTAGAAATCATAAAGAAGGATTACAAAAGTCTTAGAACAATATACATAAGAACATAGAGTAGAAAGTAAAGAAAAAATATATGTACGCAGTTTGGCAAAGGGTGGTCACCAAGTGCCTCTGTTTAAAAGGTACCAATAAGTAGCAGCAAAAGTAGTTGTGAGATATAGTAAATGGATGAACCTGAAAAATTTAATTTTTTTTTGACTATATACTAAACTTCTCTAAAGGTATTTTTTACAGTACAAAACAAACAAACAAACAGTTACTAAAAAAGGGAGTATTTGACAAAGCTACCTCTACCTTTGTTGTTCATGTGTAGATTACAAATATTTCTTGTGAAACATTAATTGGTTTTAAAAAAATAAATATTGTAGAAGTGTTACATGAAAGAGGCCCTGATAATTGATATATCTGCTTTAAACCGCTACTCCTGTAATATCCCAAGCAGATGTAGAGAACTGTTATGGAACCAAATAACCATTTATGCAAAATAACCCTATACTACAAGACAAGCACAAAGTGCAATATCAAATTATTCTCCTCTTAACTTTTATTTGACTCCTTCTTCAGGGAAGAGATAAAAGGAGAAAGAAAAGAGCCTAACACCCTGAAGAAATATTTGTGGGTGGCAAGAAGTGTCATGACACAATTGTGTTACATTAAATCAATATCAAACAACTCCTGTTAGTAAACAAGACTCTTCAATTTCCCCTTCTCAACCCCTCACGATCTCCACTGAAAGCTCATTAGGTCTCTATACTGTTGAATACATCAAAACACAGCAGATCTCTAGGTCATTGAAGCCTCCAACTTTCCTTCAAAGACGACTATTGAAAGCATCAGGAATCACCTTTAAAATATCTTATTATACATAGTTCTAGCTGGAACGCCCATTATCAGATAAATCAATTATTTCAAATATTGTATTGAAGTAAATACTTGTTTTCCACTGAATAATTTAAAAAAAATTAAATTATGTTTGCCAAATTTGGTTTTCTGACCAGACAAGTTATATGGTACTATTTCTATTCCTGAAGAAATAAGTAAGTGACATCCCACATTTTTCTGTTTTAAACTTTTCATATTTTGATTTATGAAAATTTGTACCACTAAAACTATCAGATGAATGTTGGTAGATAAATAGTCCAAAAGGGCATCCCAGTTACTGGTCACAGTCAATATGTAGAGTATGACCTGGTTTTGAAAATATCTTAAGCACACTCCATCCAAACAGCAGCACAGTTCAAACATTAGCTAAATAGTGTAGCTGAATACAATACTCAGTGGTGTATTTAACACACAGAACAACTGTTTGGCTCTTTATTTTGTTTCTTGTATCTCAGAATTTGTACTTGTTTTTTCCTACCTCCTGGGAAAACAGTATATCCTGGGAGTAGATAGAAACACAGGAAATATACAAGATTAATCTTACAGATAGCTGCTATATTGTTATTTTGTCTGTGACATGAACATGTGAACAGGACAAGGGACAATGGTTTCAAACTGAAAGAGAGTATGTTTAGATTAGATATTTGGGAGAAATTCTTTACTGTGAAGGTGATAAAACACTGGAACAGGTTTTTCAGAAAAGTTATGGATGGCCCAGCTCTAGAAGTGTTCAAGGCCAGATTAGATGGAGGTTTGAGCAACCTGGCCTAGTGAAAGGTGTCCCTGCCCACACTGTCCAGGGGTTGGAACTGGATGATCTTTAAGGTCCATTCCAACCCAAACCAGTCTATGACTCTGTGATAAACTGCTCATTGTCTTAAGGATAATTTGACCAGCATGGCCATTCTGTCATTGTCTGAACAGGAGTAGTGCAAAAAGGATTTTATGACTGAATTCTCAAAATCCTAGGATTCATTTGAACTAGGAATTTAAATGAGACATCTAAGTGACATTCTTTGGATGAAGAGAAAAAGTTGAGAGAGAAATTGGTTCAGCCCACTTAAGATATGGATGAATTTGATGCTGGTTTGGATAGATTTGTGCCTAATTGTCTTAGGCTGAAAAAGTTCTTAAATCTCAATAAACTAGTTATTACATGGAGTCCATTAACATCAACCAAATCCTGACATTTTACCCTATTTATAGTCAATTTTCCTCAATTACACATCCTTTGAATTTAACGTGAGATTGATCAAGTAAAAATGAGAGCAATATGAGTAGGATCTGCAGGATTTGCATCACTGATAGCAGTGGAAGAAAATTCCTGAGAAGCAGAACTCTTCAACTGATCTTGTGTTAAAGAAAATTAAATTGACTAAGTGAAGAATATTCTTTATTTGTTTTCATTCTTTCACTCTTTCACAGATACAAAAACAGCATTGATTAGGGGGAGCATAGAAAAAGGAAGAACATACTTTTCTTTCTCTTTTTTTCAATTGTCCTCACTTTGTCTTCAGAACCAGCAAATAAAACATGATAAAATGCAATATTAATATTGCTATAAACTGAAGGTTGTTATGGTACCCATTCAAGCAGGTGCCTTCGCTGCCTAGAAAACAGTTTGCAGAGCAAGAAGCTGAAGGTTGAATACAAAGGGTTTAGGCCCTTTTTTAAAACATTTGCTCTTCCTCATGGGATTACTTTAAAAAACAAGGATTTCAAGTTATGTCAAAGTTATTTGTCACTGAAAGTAGGAAATTTTCTTTTTTTTTTTGATCCTGTAAAGAAAAGGTGATAAGCTAATATACTTTCATCTGTTGTATCAGCTCAGGAAATATGTGAAAATGAAAGTAGCTTTTTGTCTTGCAGTGAGCCTAGAGACTGAAAATTGAATAAATTTGAAACTGCAAAATTTTTAGAGATTGTAAATTTTGAAAGAATAACTTGCTAAGGAACTCTACCTTGGTAATCTCTTCAAAGTTTTAAATTAATGAGATAATTTTGCCAATTTTTAGAGCTGAAGGGCATTGATTTATGACTTAAGAACACAGCAAAAACTACATATATAGTTGAATATAGATGAACTTCCACATAAGACTTTGCGCAGTAATAGGTGTCTCAGTAGGTCAAGCAAGAAACACACCACAGAAATGTATAAACTTCTCTGTACTAAGAAAAAGATATTGTAATCCAGCCCTACAGTATTATTGAAGCAACTGGAAAATAGACATGAAACTTATCATTGCAACCCCTAGGATCAACACTGCACCCTTTGCTTTCTAGAAATCTCAGCTCTGGCTTTTATGCCCCCATTCCAACACAGGGACTAAATATTCAAAGTATCAAAATGAAATAACTCTGGAAAAATCAAGATTTTGGTAAAAGTACTAGTCAAGTGTTCATGTTCTGTAAATCTCTCTCCAGAAAAAAATTGTGTGCCGCAGAAAAATAGGGTCTTTTCTTAAAATATATACTAGAAAATATTTTCATGTATTATATACACTCAAAAATATTTCTTTCTTCTTACTGAACAAAAGTATATCACTATGATATTCAAAGCTGATTTATTTACCTATGTGTTAAACTAGAATATTGCTCTGTCCATGTCTTCAGTACTGGAAGCCAGAAAAGGAAAGACATTTAGGAATGTCCAAAATGTAAACTTGTTATCCTCCAATTCTGCTTTTATAATTTATCTATGTTGTGGTTCCCGGTTTTCTACTGCTTTACATCTTGCCTTCGCTACATGTGTGTGAAAAGGGTGTTTAGATTAAAGCAGAAAGATTTGGGGTGAATAAAGGACCTAGTGTTGCAGTGATAACAAAGTTAAAAATAACTACATGGTATTTCTTAACACTGAGAAAAGTTAGAGGTTATATTCAGGTTTTAGAGCAGAGAAAAATAATGAGTTTAGAAAAAATAACTGAGCACCTTTATTTTCTTGACTGCACTGAAAGAGAGTTTTATATTGGAGAAGTGTTGCAAATGAAGTCTTGTGAAAGCTAAAAATGTCTGGAAAATCTGTTGACTATCAGAAATTAGAAAAGAAAATCTCAGTTGAATTAGCAAATGTAAAATAAGTATTGATGATTTTAAAATCTATTAAGCTTCATCATCCACTCAAAATTATCCAACAATCTATGGGCTAATCATACACACCTGAGGGAAATTCTTCTCACTGTCTTCAGTAATTCTTCATATTTTCACTCCAGTACAGGGAATAACAGTAACTATAGTAACACTATCATTTGAGAATGCATTTGCTTTCTGAATAATTTCTGCATATTTGTATACAAATGCTGATCCTCACCCTTCAAACTGAATATGACACTGTTCTGAATTCAAATGCTATGACAATGCGCAAAATAGAAAAACCTTAACATAATTGTCCCAAATACAAAAAAACTTTTACCAAAAGCTTGTTCTTTTGTACCTTCTGTTCATTATTCTGCCTCTCCATTGAAGGAGGTAGCAAATCTGATTTTCATTTCAATGAGTCATTTCTGATTCTATAGGAAACAAACAAAATGTTATAGTGATTATGAAGAGAGAAAAGCCTATGTATAATAAGCACTTTGATGATTAGGAGTAAACATGATGCCTAATATAACATCTATATCACAATTGTTTAATCTATTGAGCAATGATATTGTAAAATACAGTTTATCAACTATGTAACTTTTGCTAGAAACTCTAAGATTAATCAGAGAAACAGAACTGAGGAACTAGCTAAGACCAAATTGTTTGCAATCAATCTTTCCAGAAAATTTGGCTAATACTGGGAAAAGCTAATGAAATTTGAATTGAAATCTTTGCTTATTTTTGTTAGATGATAGAAAACCCCAAGAGCTGTTTCCTTAATTCTATTAGTATTTTAAGGCACAACATTTCATGGTACTGCAGAGATATTTACTAAAGCACTCTAATCTTTCCTATGTTACAGAGACAGATAATTGAATCTGCTCATATATGTGTAAGATACCTGAAGCTAAACAAGTGTTCTTAAGCCTCTGTTCTGCAACATAATCCACAAAAAATGATTTCACACTCACTGCTTCTATGATATTGCTGGGCTCACACTACTGTAATTCATGGACTAATAATTCTGTAGAGCTACAACAATACTTCATTGCAAAGACTAAATAGTGCAGTGCTTTGTCTCAAGGTTCTACTCATTCAACTTTGGAAAAAGTTGCTAAGTACAAAATAAAACATAAACCAGAATTATAACGATTCCATCTATCAAGTCAGTGGCAGTTCTAAAACCGGTAAACAAGACATTTAACCGTGATGAGTTTGAGATGGGGAGCTTCTTTTCCAGGTTTTTTTGAGTAGCTATGAGAAGAGTTGAAAGAGAAGGTTATCTGTGGAATGGAAAAGGGTACATCAATTGTCTCCAAAATAAAAATTACTTTTATGATCAAAGAGTTTATTTTCTGGAAGCACAGATGGTGTCAACATGCTTCAGTAGCCATCTTTCAAGTAGCTGAGAATAGAGTGAAATTGGAAACTAGTGGAATAGACCATATGCAGAAAACAGAGTTGTACAGTTTTGATGAACAAAATGGACTTGTATCTCATTAAGGTCAAGAAGAAAAAAACTTGTGTTCTTTACTTTCTTTTAATTCAGGAAAGTTTTAAAACAAAAATATCTTTGCATGTCAAAAGGTTGTCATACCTTTATATTTTTCCAGGTCTCCATGGGCAATAATAATTGCTCAAAGCCTGAATACAAAATCAATTTTGCTATCTTTAAAACTATTTTCAGCTTTCTGGTTGCTTTCTTCAGTCATATGTTCTATTGAATCCTTCAGTCTCAGGACTGAGATGGTTAAGTCATGTCTAATCAAGACTATAAGTCAGAGAGGAAAAGATAAAACCCCCTGTGTAGGGTATTAATATCCAAGGTAATATAAATAGACCCAAAATATTTAACAGTTACATGGCAGAAAAAGAAAAAAATGGACATTACCTTTCAAAGGACATTTTAATCTTGTCCTAGATGCCTTTTTTTTCATTAAACTGATGCTGAGGGTTTGACCATGTGTATTTTTGTTTATCCCCTATGTGTTGCCATGTCAAATTGGTGCAAAAGTGAACTGAAAAGAATGTATCTTGGGAGCAGGTCTTGGTCAGCCTGTCCACCTGCAAGCTTGTCTTTACAAAGTACATGAAAATGTCCCTTTGTAGTCAGAGGTGATTTCTCTGGCTACTCAGGCTTGCAGAGATGAGCACGTAGCAGCTGGGGCTGAATAGGAACAGAGGCACAGGAAAAAGTTACAAGGTTCTTAGGTCATTAGCAGTTTTTATCTTTTCCACTATATAACAGTTAAATATATTTATCTTGTTAATATTATTATCTTAAAAATAATAAAACTACAAAATTGTCATTTTGTATTATACTCTACTCTTAATTTTTCCTCATTCCTTCTTATCACTTTCTTTTCACCTACTCTGGCATACCTTGCAGTACCAGGGTTATGGGGGGAAAAAGGCCTTTCCTACCACTGGAGGGTATTTGGTCTGTCTGACTGGAATACTAATGCTGATGCTGTTGTTCATGGTAATCACACCAGTGATAGACTAAAGGGTGAATGATGATGTCCTCTAGAAAGTTTGCAACTGAAGTATAAATTAAAAGTACTCGTCATGGATCATTTTAATACTCTTTTGCTTTGGGAGGTGGCTTTAAAATGTTGAGCACTGCAGTGAGCAGAATCTCAAGAAATACACTGATGTACAGCAGGACAACAACATCAGAAGGATTAGGGGTATTCAAGTCTTTTCACAAGGACAAACTTATGAACTTTCATAGAACTGGTGGCTACAATGCCTTCAGCATCTGGAGTTATCATAACTTTTCTCCAAAATGCTTTCTGAATTAAATTCTTTTGCTTTTATGTTGAACTCCTGAGTGCCTTTTCAGAGACAGAGATTTTTTAAAGTATAAAAAATTAAATTTCTTCTTAATTTTTCTGCAGTTAAAAGGAAAGTGAATGCTTAATCCACAAGAAATAATATATGAATGCATGTAAGGCAGCTGAAATAGCTGCAGAGGATAAAGGTGGTGTTATTTTTGGCTGAAATTGAAGAGTAAGAGATTTTGGTTAGAAAGGAAGGGGAAAGCATAACAATTATGTGAGATTAGTTTGCTTATTTAAATTCATTCTTAGTTCAATTCTGATATTCCCAACACTGTTTTCCACAAACACTAAATAAAACCCAAAGAAATGAAACTAAATTCTTGGTAGAGGGTGACAGAAAAAAAATCTTGAAAACAGCAGTATGTGGGCTTCATACAGACCTAATTTTCTTCACTGGGACTATTTTTACTGTGAATATTAGGTTAACATAAATTGGTACATTATACTTCAAACAGTACTGAAATAATAAATCTTTAATGTTACTCCATCAGTAATTACTAAACTAAGGAAAGTATCTGCATCATTATATAGCTATAACTTTAGGATAAGATTTTTTTAAGTTGAAACAACCAAATAGTCTTAACTTCTGCACTGCTGCCTTCACGACAAGAGAGACTAAGAACAAAAGATGATGCAGTTGTCATGAGAACCACTGCCTGTCTTGTTTGTGTCATCTGTTATGAACCTGAAGTCAAAACTTTCCAACAGCAGGAGCAGATCTATAGGTGTAATTGGGATCTTGCTGTTTCCATGGCATTACTGGGAGTCTCAGTTTACTAAGTGTTGCTAGCCTCAAGTTTGCCACAAGAGTGCATGTCCCTTCCCTAGTTAAAGACAGTAAGTACAGATATCTCAAGGCAAAATGTGTGCAGGACCCCTTTGTGGGGACTGCAGCCTTACCTTTCAACGTCTTAGGTGTATCCTTAGCAAAAACAAAATGACCAAAACCCCACTAGAGGGATGTTCTGGGCTAAAGTGCATGAACAGAATACATATAATCAAACATGCACATGAGTACAGGGTTTTCCATCATCATTGCTCTTTGCATAGTAAGGTAAGAAAAACTTTGCAGGACAAGAAATAATAGAATAATTTCTGTATTCATCTTTATGTCTCAATTTCCTACCCTCTGAGCTGTCACCAGCCTGCAGCAGGAGTAGGCTTTTGAAATTGATGGTTTCTTTCCTGATTTGCAGAACCTTTCTATCACATCTAATTTTTTTCTGACTTCGGCTGTCTAGTTAGGTCAGGCTATTTCTGACCTTGGCCTAAGCTCCCTGTGTTCTGAACAATGTTTGTCTCTTAAAGATTCTTATTTGTTTTTCCTCCCTACCTGCCCTTTCTTGATGAGGCTTCCACCGGCATACAACACCCAGTGGATCACAGACTTCTCTGTTCTGCTTCAGGTAACTTTCCATTGTTTCAAAATAAACTCTTTCCCACAGGCAAAGAAGAGAACACTGGCTCTCCTGGGCTTCTGCTAACCCATCATCCCAACTTGCTTTTAACTACTGTCTGTGGTCTAGAGGGATATGGAATAGTCCTTGCCAGCAATACTGCATTGACTTTAGTATGGAAGAATTAAAAAAAAACGAAAAGCAAATGAATTTTGTAATATTTCTACCTCACAAAACAAAGTCTGTAAATTGTGTAAATGCAATTATTCAAATCATCACAGCCAATTAACTTATTTGGACTTGATACATTTTTTTTTCTCCCAGTGGAGAAACCATAGAACTATTGAGTTCACTAGCAGGGGAATCCTCCTGAGACAGAAAATAATATGAGATACAGATAGTCTCTTTGCAAAAACCTCCTGGCACTTTCATCTCTCTAAGTTACTTTCAAGCAATAAGCCAAAATGACTGTGGCACACCATGGCAAAAAACACTCATGGATTTTCATCCTTTACTCATCTTCTGCCCCAGACAGGAGAAGGGAGAATGAAAATAATGCTGTGCATTTTCTGTCATTATGGAAAGGGCTCTGCATAGTCATTATTTGTAATCTACAATACTACTGAAATTTAGCGATTTGTAGATCTGCATTTTGTCAGCATTTCTCATCATTATTACAAGAGATTGACCAGCAGGAATTTGGGTGGACCATGTTTACATATATTTATCTAAAAACATATTTATGTTAATTCCAATCAAAAGATATAAAACAATCCATATAAAAATGGATGAAGCATAGACAGGTTTTCAATCTAATTCTATTAAAGCAAGCTCTAACCCACTGAAGGTTAGCTTTCACAGCAGTCATTAATAAGACTTAATGTAGTCAAGTTACTCTGAGATTAAACCTTCACGGAATCTTTAGGACTTCAAGTTTCATAATATTTTGCCCTTGAAACTTACCAGTGTAATATGGACCACAGAATGAATTTTAGCTGGAAAATAACAGGTCAGTGAACTAGAACTCGATCTCTATCACCATTTTACACAGTGGTTGAGTGAAAAAATAAAAAAATAAAAAAGGGAATAATGATTTTTCTCCTTCTCTATAAGTCTTTTTTTCCTGAGAATAGAAAACAAATAATACCTTGGTCTTGCTTTCCAAAAAGTAAACAAAGTGATAATAGCAACAGCCACTCTGTAAACTTCCCCTCATACAGAAGGAACTTTGGGATCCTGTAGATTTCTGCCAAATACCTTTGCTTCAGTGCAACAAAAAGGCCAAATGAATGCACCATAGTGAGTCCCTAACTCAGCAGGAGGGATCACAGAGTGAGGACACTGACTGGCAAACGATGACAAATCTTGCGACAGCCCCCAGCTGGTGACTCTGCCCTTCTGACAGGGGTCAACAGCAGAGTCAGCAGAGATAACATGGGCCAGCTTGTCAGCTGCCTCTGCACAAAGTCCTTCACTGACAGCCAAAACTGAGACTTCTAGCTTTGCATTTACATCTCTGAGGGTTAGAGTTTGTGATAAAGCTGAACCAATCTAATAACTCACTTCCAGAAAAATTGGCTGCCCCTTTCTCCCGTGTTATCTCCTCCTAGATGCTGATTTTGGCACTCATCTGACCAGTAAATGAGGCAGTTCAACTTGCTTACCAACAAAAGGCTGACATTAAAACAGGAATGGGCACCACGTGTAGGTGGCTGAAAGAACGAAAGAAAACTATGCCTGTAAGTGTCCAAAAAACTACTTGTTTCCTTTGGTGCAAACAGTTGATAGTTTGGCTCATTCACACTGTAGACCCTCTCCTATGGGGTGGAAATGGAGAACTTGCCTCCTACCAGCTGCAGTGGTTAGTGGCTGCCACAGCACTATCTGCTAGAAATAATGTGCTGCCTGTGGTTATCTCATGTTCAGATTACATTGGAGTTAGCCATTAAGCCAGCAAAATTCTAGATTTTCCCCCTGCTGCAACCTAGCATGCTGCAGCACTCTTATGCTAGTATTTAAAACCACCAGCATTTGAATTCCAGCTACTCCAACAAACAAGCCAGGCAGGATGAAATGAAAGTATCACTTATACTTTTGCATGCTGTAATTATGAAATGTAATTACATGTGCAGGGTACTTGAATTAGCTTCATTCTGGTTATCATATTTGTTAAAAGGCATAAAACGGAACTGCAGAAGACATGTAAGTCTGCCTAGGACCCTGCAAACTTACTTAGTGTTACGACTTTTTGCTAAAACTCAGAGCAGCTGAAGACCCCTTTATGATTACCAAAACTTTATATAATATTAGGAGCACTGAAGTCAGCCACAAAATGCAATGCAGATACCACCTTCATTTAAACTTTTACAAAATAAGTTGCTGTTGTTCCCCATGAACTACCAAGAAAGCCCCACTTGCAGGTTCTGAGAGTTGAATATGGCAAGGAAACTTTGCAAGGTTTGCCTACTTCCTACTATTTTTCTTCATCAAATTAAAAGCAATCTAAAGAAATACACTAATATAAACAAGTCAGTATAACTATACAAATAATTTCTGTCTAATTCCAGATTATTTGCTGGTTAACTGTGATTTTGCCCTTGATTACAAGAATAATAGAATGATCCTCTTAAGTACAACTTCCTAAGATGATGCGATTCTGGAGCTCAGAACACAACAGTCTGAAGCCTAGGATGCAAAAATATTGCCGTGGAAAAACACAGCAAAAACCAGGTAGCATCACTACAGCTGAGCAGTTCTTATTTTAATTTAACTGGCATCAAACCCAATTATTTAACAAATTTACGGTTCTCTGTTTTGGATTGAAACCAGGCAATTGAAGCAAAATTGAAGCAATATTTGCAGGAAGAGGGCAGGGGGAGGTGGGAAAGAGAAGCCAGGCAACTTTGCTCTGAACATTCTGTTCAGCTTCTTGAGTCTACACCATTTTTGTTCTGATGATTTTATGTTGTTCAGATGTTTGCTGTGAATGTCAAATACTGCCATAAGCTAGAGCAGATAATTTCCCATTCATACGTCCCAGCCTAACCAAATGAAGGACGAAATCCATGTCAAAGCCATGCATCAATTTTGCTCAGACCTGTAAAGAGGTGTCATGTATTTCTAGTTTAGTATATTCGCCTAATCCTAGGATTAATTTGGTATCATGTTTGCACACAGGGCTTGGGTAGAGCTAGAAGTTGCTTCTGGAGGAAAGAACCTTATTTAAAGTGATGAGGTTTTCCTGGTAAAAAATAGAAAACTTTAGAGGAAACAGTCTGGCCCAGGCCAACATGCTTCAGGTAGCTGTATGCACTTACATCTTAGTGAATTATGAAGGAATAAAAAACCTGCTCAACATCTTTCGTTTCCTACCAAATTTGTCTAGCTACAGTAAAAAAATACTGCAGGCTTCCTAAACACTTTTGACTCAGGTATTTTCATACCTACTTTATAGAAGATCATGATTCTGAATCATTCCCATGATGTCTATGATATGTATATATGACAACAGGTAACTGTGTGAGAGGTACAGGAAATAACAGCAAGTTCAAACTAGTTTATATTAAAAATATGAAAGAAAAAGTCAGTGAGACCATTTTGTATGAGCTCTATAGACCAGTAATGATTATCTTCTCAGCAAGAAGTTTCCAAAACTACAACCCTTTTTTCTTTAGCATGTACAATGTAAATAATAAGGTGTATAAAATAAAATACAAATCCAGGCATGTTTGTTTTAACAGCAATAGATCTTCATTTAGATTTTGATTAATGAGTCTTTCTCTGTTGCTTCATTTCATCTTCTTTATTAGAGACCTTTTTTGGTCTTTACTTGCTAGCATCAAGTGTTCCCATAGAAACATCTGGGGTTTTTATTCGCCATTATGTTTACTTTTATACTTTATTATTTTCACATTTGTTTTATGTTTCTCCTCTGTCATATTTTCACCTGCAGATCTTTATCAAAAATACATTTTCTCTAATAGCTGACTCATCTAGAGATGCAAAAACATAGTTTTGTTATCTAATTTTATTTTCTGGATAGATGATGTAAGAAGAAAAGTGTTAATTCCAGGTTTCCAAATCCACAGCAAATTAATTATTAGCCATGAATAATTAGATAAAAGAACCATGTGCATAAAAGCTCACAATACACTCAATATAAATCTACTACAGTCAAAATAATAATAGAAAAATGCAACTGTAATGAGTGTAATATTTAAACTGAGGAACTAATTTATTACTTGGACCATTTACACCAAAACATTTGGTAGATTCTGTGCTATTCAAAGTCTTTCCTACTGAGTTACTAACATGCCCCTAAAGGCCATGTTAGCCAGAAACCTTTTGATGAGTGGTTTGGATTCACAGAAAAAACTAAATGTGTTTAAAATCTATGCAAGAAAGAAGTTAGAAGAGTGTCGTGGGTTGACCCCGGCTAGGTGCCAGGTACCCACTCAGTCACTCTATCACTCCCTCTCCCACTGGGAGAGGATAATATTGAAAAAGACTACCAGGGTAAGAAAAGGCAGTTTTATTACAGTGGGGAAAAACTAGGACAAGTAAGCTGAGAGTTGCGCGCGCAAGAGCAGAAGGGAAAACAATCAATCTCTACTTCCCATCAGCAGCGATGTCCGGACACTTCCTGGGAAGCAGGGCTTCAACTCGCGTGATGGTTGTTCAAGGAGGCAAACATGGGCCAGCCCTGAGTGCCTCCTCCTCCTCCTCTCTTCCTTCCCTTATATATCTGAGCTGATGTCCTATGGTATGGAATATCCCTTTGGCTGACTGGGCTCAGCTGGCCTGCTGGTGTCCCCTCCCAGGATCTTGCCCACCCCCATCCCCTTCAGTGGGGGAAGGAATGTCACAGGGACAGCACAGCTTGGCAGTAGCCAAAACACTGCTCTGTTATCAACACCAGCTACCAATACAAAGCACAGCACTGTAAGGGCTGTGAGCTTTACCCCAGTAGACCCAATACAAAGAGGAAGTCTTGCAGGCAATGAATTCACTTTTCTTAAATTACTGTCTTTAAAACATTTTGACTGCTTAAAAAGTCTAGGAAAAATATCTAGTTAACAAAGACAGGAGAGAGTGGGATTTATTAAGATTCAAGTATTTACCAGAACCTAAAAACAGGTGGAAGAGCTGTCATGATTGAAAAATCCATGCTAAAAAAGATAGATTTACTAATGCTTTGCATTAAAGAAGCAGACTGACAGCAGCATAAATTACAGCTGTCGGAGATGGCCCCTGTCTGTCTTGGTGCTGCAGGGCCTGCTGGAGGGTGATGCTACATTAAATCTCTCTGAGAGTTTATGTCATTAAACAGAATGCATAATACTAAGGGAGAAAAAAAATATTGGCAAAAGGACTATGTAGTTGCCTTTGTAGAATAAAATATTCAGCACTTATATACATAGATTTTTTTCATATATAAAATCAAGCAGCATATTTTCAGGCTATTGTCTTTCTCTTGATTTTATTAAAAAGTTGGGATTATCTTTAAATCTTAGCATAGCCATCTCTCCAAAGATGTAAAAAACATTTTCTTCTTGCTCAGCAACTCACTGACCAGTACAGCATAACTGCTAATAAAATTCAAGGAGATTTTCTGTTAGATAGTAATAAGTAACATGAATTTATGTCCCACCAAAAGTTATAACAGCAGAAGCTTCACCTTCTACTGAAATTCATTAGTATAGCAGATATGCCACCTAAATATGCTTACTTAAAGAAAGAGCTGTTTTACTGAAGCCATCACGAAAATAGCTAGCCATGCAGCAGATTTTTAAGAGCATTTAAGGACATGGAGATACAAACAAGCCCTCAGGGAGTTTTTCTTTCAAATCATGTCATTCTCCATCAGATCAGAGGATGTCAGATTCTCTACAGCAGAAGCCATCAACTGGTGACTTTTTAAGCGGCTCACAAGCAGCTTGCTTACACGTCCCTTGGGCTGCTCCTCTCCTGAAGCGGTGACATGCAGTCAGCAACAGCTGAGCTGGTACACAGACTTTGGGTAATTTGAATATTTGGCTCTTTATCTCCCACTAATCAAAAACTCCCACAGTCTACATCCTCCTCGCTGAGGATTGTGCCTTCAGAAAGCTTTGAAACATGACACTTGGGTCAGGAATGTTTGTCACCTTTGCATTTAAAAGGTTTCAAAATGCAACTAGGGTCCCAGTATATCCCTGTTTTCCTTGTTGGAAGCATCCTGTATTTTATATACAACATCCTGCAAGCTTACTATATTCCCCTGGAGCTATGTCAATTTAGGAAGTGAGCATAGCAGGCTGCAGCACATCGTGCCCTTCTGCCCCCTCTGCCCCTGCTCCCAGCATGCTCAGAATACATCTGACTTTACTCTGAAAAAAAAAAAATGCTCTCTATATGTCTGGACTTCAGCTAGCTTCATAACAAAAGCTGGATTGAAAATAAACTGAAGTAAATTTGTGGATGAATTGGTCTTTAACAGGAACCTCTTTCTTTGGGAGGGTGCTTGCAAAGAAGTTCAGAGCTCCTGCTGCCCCTCCAGAATAAGTTGTGTTGCATTTGTGGTGAGAGTGGTCCTGGCTGCCCCACCCAAACTTTTAGTCTGGTGGGTGCAATATGACTGCATTCACCACTACCTGCATTACTCCTTCATCTAATGTTGATGATGGGCACTGTCATGTCAAACTGAAGTACTAGTACACCCAATCTTTAAAAGGTTTTTTCACTCCTGCAAGTGTTCACAGGAAAAAAACCATCTCTGGAAGTGGATACCTCATCACTGTGTTGAGGGTGTTTTTGCCAGTTTTCAAGTGCATCTCAAGTGCAGACTCCCAAATATGATGATTTTCTGTGGAGTCATCAGCTCTTGGCTCAGATGCCACATCGCTGGGACAGCCTCAGAAATTTGGGTTGAAATCTTTTGAAAAGCACATTTATTAAAGCAAATTTATCAGGAAATATGATACTGCTGTGGGCAAAATGCTCATTCCTTGTGAACTTGTTTGTATGTCTCTTAAATGGGAGAGCCATACTTCCTGTCCAGAAAGTTCCTAAAGATAAAAAAGAAGTAGAGGAACATCCCATTGCCAAACATTCAGATACAGCAATTCTTGCCTTTTCATTATTAGAATGTTTCTTGACCACACAACACTCCAAAAGTCAGTTGAAGGTTAATAGATCTACAGTTAGATGCTGTTTCATTTCTTTTAGATGTTGCTTAATATTTTTTAGAAAAGGAAAGCCTTTTTAAAAAAACTTATCAGCATGTTTAAAACTTATTTAAACTTTTAAACATGTTTAAAACAAATCATTTTTCAGACTTCAATGCAGAGGGTTGTGCATGACTGTGGCTAAAGCAGAACCTCCTCATAGAAAAATTGTCTGCATTTAGTGAGAACAGATGTTTCAAATTGACTTTCAGATTGAAACATAAACTCCTCAAAATAAGGGTCTTGTTTAACTGTAGGGCAGCTGAACTGCTTTTCTATTGCATACAGAGAGAGTATCTGGAGCTAAGCTTTTTTTTGAAGCAAGAATGGGGTTTTTTTTCCAGAATCATATTCAGTTTGTAAGGAAATTTTTCAAATAATTCTAATCACTCAGATGAAATGTTGTCCATTTATCTGAGTAAATATGCTTTAAGTGCAGAAGATGAATGCTGTTGGAAGTTTATATTCATTTCATTTTTTGTTTTTCTTGTGAAGCAATGCTTCTGTAAATGGTCCAATACGATCATTCAGTTTAAATATTTTTAGATTCTATGTTAATTTAAAACTTACGCTTTGGTTTGACTAATCAAAATACTATGGCTCCAATGCCAAATGTTAATGACTAAAACAAAGGGCACACGTAAGTGAAATAGTATAAAAAGCTTAAAATAATTTGGAGATTGTGTAATTGACCCTATAATTTTTGCTTCATGATTCACTAAGTCAAACCACAAAATGCATAGTGATGAAGGGATATTTCTTTTCAGACAACAGTAAAAAGATGTTGTTTTAAGTGAATTGTGTAGTTGTCTGTCCTTAAATAGAATTGAGTAATTCAAATATCTCTGCTAAAATATATCAGAATCCAAAATAGAGGTAGAGACAACTACAACACTGTTGCAATCATATTAGTTAAGAAGGTCCTACTAACTTTATCTTGGTGGCAAAAGGATGTGTATGTGTTTATACTGAAAACAGCTGCACACTTTGATCAAAAACTGTATTTTGATCTGGTTTTATAAGGTAAAAATTATATAAATGAAACTTGATCAAAGTCAGCTGTTAACTCCATCTTATTATCATACTTCTGATATATTTTTGCAAAATGAGACTGAGCTATAACTGATGCATTCATTTGGATTAAGAATATTCCAGTTTTTGTTTGAAATGATACTATATGGCCCATAGACAAGCATATTCATCTGAAACAGTGATTTTGATTTCAACAATCCTACTGAGAGATTTGACTTCCATTTAGCCAAGGAATTTCCACAGCAAAATGTATCATAAATTTTAGCAGAAAAGGATGAGTTATTATTCATCCCAATCTCAGTCTCAATCAATGCGTTTCTAAACACCTCAGATTCATTTTTAACTTATTGTTTTCTAACAATCCACAAACTTTGTGTGATTCCCACAGCGGCATGTTGCTACAAAGCAGTAAGTGTTTGGAATTGGTTTTGTGATATGTGCTTGCATGGGTTGGCCCTTGAAACAGAAAGGCCTTGACATCAACCAAAGCAAAAATACATTATTGTCACCAGGGTCTCTGCCTCTCTTTCTCCTATTTTCTCTCTCTTTTTCTCCCTCTTCTACTCTCGATCTCTCTCCCTCTCCCTGCCATGGTTTTCCACAGAAAGAGACACCACATTAAAAAGATCCCAAGCTGCACATTTCTTATATTTGGCTCATTCCTGGTCTATAGACCAAGCCAGTGTAGGACAAAAAGTTAGTCTTAATTTACTTTCTTCTTAGAGGAAAGAAAAGGAAGATGCAAACCAGATGGACACGACAAGACAAGACAAGACAAAACAAGACAAGACAAGACAAGAGTCCAACCTAACTCAAAGTAGCAGAAGTGTCTGCCACTGATCTGGATTAGGGGAGCATATTACTGTTTCAGATTAAAGGCAAAACTTTAAAATGTCCAGCAATATCTATTTCATGAGGCCTTAGGAATTCTGTAGTCCCTACAGACACTGTAAGGTCTGCTTAGGGATTCCTTCACTGAATTCAACACTATTTTAATTTTTTTAAAGGATAAGTTACAGTTCATAGAATTATTTTAATTATGGTCAAAAAAGAGAAAATAACACATACAGAAGAACTTCTGCAAACTCAATCCGGAAATGTTTCCAAAATCACAATTACTTTTATTTGCTGACAACAGATTTTTAAATATGTTTTCAATAATCATTGAGAGGAATTCCTTGTGTCAATGAGAATCAATACATACCTTTTGGAAGCCTGACCTCAGCTTACTGCTTTCATTTAAGGTTCAAATCTTCTTTATACAGATCCAGAGACTCAGAATGTTACCAAGAGCTAATGAAATTTCTTTCCATATATCTCTCAGCTCTGAACAAGGATGAGATTTAACATAGTGATATACCACAATATGTTTAGGACCAGTTACATTAACAACTGATCTCCAGATATTTTTAGATTAAAGTAAATAGGTTTGAACTACAGCCCTATTGTTATTAGCTGGTATATTTCACAGTCCTATCATAAATATATTGGAATGTGTTAGCTCTTTTTATTTCAGTCAGAAGGTTGTTGTCCTTTATTCCCCCCACCCAAATTTTATTTTTCTGGTGGCCAGAGACTTATTTCTAGCCTAGATTTATTCATGACCTGTGTGTGCTTATTTCTTTTTATACCAACATTACCTGCATGTGTTTCTTCTCCTTTACAAGGTTTATGTCCCTAAAGAATTTAAAGAGCAGTTGTATCCATTCTTGGCTATTCTCTCGTTAAAGCAGAAAACTTGGGATTGGATTCTCTAAGGTATTTGTCTTATTTAGGCCTCACATTGCCACTGAAACCAATTACTTCAGTGGGCATTTGGATACTCAGTAGGAGTTCAATGTCTGAAGTGCTTGGGGATGTTGAACTGAAGCATCTTTTCAACGAAGCTTCTCTTTCCTTGTCTTTCTTGCACATTGTTAACACTGCACCAAAGATAGCAATTTCTCAGTGCCTTATAGACAGCTATTAATATTTTCCAAAGTCTTTAGGTTAATTTTGCCTTTCTCTAATACTAAATTTACCTTTCTATAAGCTGAAGTGTACATGAGGTACTGTGTCCAGCTTATGTAATCAAGACTTTCTACCCATAATAATTTCCAGTAAATAATCTATAGTAAAAGTATTACTAATTACTAGTCTTTAACTGTATGCCTGTAATTATAAAATTTCATCCCAGTCCACCTAAGCCACTTGAGGACACTCAGTTCCTCATACATATTATTTGATCTGTTTCTGGCCTCTCCCACCTCTCTCCACACCCTCTAGCTTAACATTTCCACAGCTTGATGTCATCAACAAAATTGCTATTCCTCTCAACTCCGGTCTTTAATTCCACTAGTTACATCTCTCCAGCCTTGAAATTCATGTCTCCAAACAAGTCACCAGTGTTTGCTCCAAGACGGCAGTTGTGATTTTGAGCAAGATTTGGAAAATGGGAAAATACAAAGTGTTTGTTTGGTCATGTATTGATCACTGCTTTGTAATTCTTGTGCTACCGCTCCATTTCCCAGCACAATTAATGGTCTCCCATGTGGTACTGCATCAGTGCTTTACCATCATACCTATAGATTAGACTATTTGGAAGATCAGTTGTCTAATATAAAATCAAACTTAGTCTAGCATGATCTACCTTTGGTTTCATTTTATTTCCCATGAGTTTAAGTATTCTTTTCATCTGATCTGCTTGATCAAAAATGAAAGTGATCTTCTGAATGTTTGATTTATCTACATCATCTTCCCTAGTAGGTAGACTCCTAATTTAGAGTGATTCCTCTGTCAGAAAATGTCACCCTGGAGCAGTGGCTGTCTTGGCCTCTCCATGCCTTCAGACAATCTCAAACATGCTCAACTTGCTACTAGCTGAAGCCAGCCAGAGTCAAGCTTTTAGTAGCTCTGTTTTAATACAGTAATTGGCTGTTAAGATTTATCCACATCACTCAAGAAAACTTTTAAGTGTCACTGTTCTCTTTATGAGAGGTTAAAAAAATTGTCGCTTTATTAAAAATACAAATGTAAAGTGCACTTAAACACTGATCAAGTTTTTATACAGATGAACCTTAATTACCTGTTGTCCATGAAATGTAACGTGCTGCAGAAAAAACCACAATCACTGAGGCACAATCAACTCTGTTCATGCATTAGTTGAATCCATAAACTAGAATGCTAAAGAACTTTCATTATGTCCTTGTCTATATCATCAAACCAAAAAGGAAAACATTTGTGTACTAGTCCAAAGAACATTCTAAAGAGCAGCTTCAATCTCTACTTGAATACACATTACAGAAGATTTTGCCTTTGCATTTAATGTTACAAACCCATGATGCTTTCCTCCTAATATTTGCCAGGGAGAAAACCGCTAGCACTGACAGAGACAAAATCAAATTGACAGTCTCTTTCCACCATACCAATTTTCCAAGTCCAAGCATCAAATACAAGAAATTGTATGTTCTTCATGCACTTAAATTATTCTTTCTTAGATGAATGCGAACAATTTTCTTACCTATATTTTACAAACACCAAAAGAAAACTGGTTTTCTTTGCTCCCATTATCTACGAATCAAGAATCAGAGAATGACTGAGGTCAGGAAGGACCTCTGGAGTTTACCTGGTCTAACCCCCCTGCTCGAGCAGGGTCACCTGAAGCTGGTTGTCTGGGACCAGGTCCAGATGGCTTTTGATTAACTCTGAGGGGGGAGACTCCTCCACCTTTCTGGGCAACCTTCTTGATGGTGCCAGTTCTTGATCACCATCACAGTGAATAAATTTTTCCTGATGTTCAGATGGAACATCCTGTATTTCAGATTGCTCTAAATGTCTCTAGAAGGATAATGAAAGATTAATTAAGTTGATTAATTGAGTTTTGGGGTTATTTTTATTTGGGGTTGGTTTTTATGCTTGGGGCTTTTTTTGTTGGGTTTTTTTTTTTTTTTTTTTTTGTGTTTCTTGTTTGGTTGGTTAGTTGGTTTTTATTTCTTTTTTTTGTTTCTCGGTTGTGGTTTTGGTTTTGGTTTTTTGTTTGGCTGTCTGGTTTTTTGTTTTGTTGTAGCTGTTGTTTTTTTCACCTGCTCTTGGGATATAAAAAGCATTGTGAAATTAATTTGTCTTTCAGGTAAATAATAAACGGTGTTTCTCTTGAAGTGCAGTGATAAAATACTGGATTTCTTGGTGTGTGATCATACCTATAACTCCATACAGGGCTTCTCCTGAAAATAATTTCTTGCATCAGCACCAAGAAACCCAGGAAATATAAGGGGACATTTTAATAACCAGAGCTCAACAATCTCCCCTTGTTCAGTCTGCTACTTTCCCTTGCCAAACATGGGTAGGGACATTGATGAAATGTCAACAGAGAATCTCTGTAGCGTTTTTGCAAACAGAAACAGTACCTATCTGTTAGCTGCTTTTCTATTTTATTACTGATCTATCTCATGATTAATTAAATGTTGTTAACCCCTCGAAATTGGTCTAATAATCTTGAAGTTAGCATCAATTGAATATATTGTAGTTGTTAATTTAATAGGGTCAAAGCAAAATATAAATTACTTGCGAGCGATATCAAATATAAAAGCAAATATAGTCCTATTATATCTCCAGGAGGAAAAATATGCTAAGTATCTTAGAGTCCAAACCAAAGAAAATGCTGATGTGTATGCTACTTTTATTTTACATTGTTTTCATAATTAATTTCTAAAAGTTTTGATTTTTAGTAGTGATTTTAGCTGGCTACGAATAAATAACACAGATAATTAAGTATATTGCAAACACTAGGTCTGATGTGAATTTTAGCATAAGTAATCTAGCAGATCTGCACTTTTATTCTTCCTGCTCCTTGCCCCCTACACCCAGTTCCTTTCCCACTCAAATAGCCTTAAATGAGCTCTCAACATCTGATGACTGCAGGAGACTGATATCTCATGTATGAAATATTGTAACTAGTGTTGAAAGGAAGGCAGACCAGATTAAACTGAACAGATTTGCAGAACTGCTTCTTGGACAACCATCAGTTTTGAATATACATGCTTAGATTTACCAAAGGTATCAGGAGCAAACTATGCAACTACCTCTTAATATAATTTGCTCATTTACACTTTAATGAAAAAATTATTATGCTGTATCAGTTCTTCTCTGCTACCATGATAAAACTTGAATTTATATAACCTGTAATCAGTTTCCCTATGGGCACAAGGGAAAAATTGATTTTGAGATGACAACTGCAATAAGTTTTTTTACATACATATTGGTTTTGAAACTTTACAAATGGTTTGTAGCAACATACAAAAGGGAAGATGCTTTTAGAGGTGTTTCTACTACAATTACTGTGTTGAAAGCAAAAACTGATGGAATGAATAGGCATGACATCCATGTTCCACTTTCCTGAGCTATAGCACAGATTTTGCTTCCCGTGATTTACTTTGCTGCTATTCTGCTTTGTCAAAAGATATAACTGCACAAGATAAAAACGTGTATTTCAATATGAGATCAGTTAATTCCAGCAAGCCTGAGATATTTTGCTAAGTGGTCCTCATGCATTTTCATTATATAGGTATCACTTTTTCTGTTGAGATTTTTTTCAATGTCTATAAATAAAGACCTTAAATACCATTTGTCCCCATTCCCGGGAATCTTTTAAGGCCTAACTTTTAAGGTTTTCAGTGGAAATAAAGAAATTATATTAAATTTCACTTTGTCTTCCCCTTCACAGAACACTTGCTGATTTCCTTTTTCTATTGACAATTGGCAGTTACTCAAAGCAGTTAACAAATTTGAAGGTCAGCTTCAGAATATGAGAGGGGAGAAATTTATCTTCTTACACATCATACTTATGTCTTTTACAAAGTGCTTATACCTTTTTTCTTCCTTGTGAGGAAGGACTAAAACTTATCTGCAACTGACTTTCCTAAATTCATGGTGCTGACTGAATGACACAGTTTCTCTAGTGGCATAGCCAATATCCTCACCAATTCTCTGGAGAAGTATCTTGAGTAGAAAGAACTTGTGTGGAAAAATGCAGATGAACCTTTTCCCCCAGCTTCTTTCATGGCAGAATAACATGGTATCCCTTTAAATCCAACATTTTTTCAGCACCTAACCTCTCTATCATTATATTTACAACTTATCATGATCACTATGTTCAGAAAAGAGCTGCAGTTCTACAGCCACACAAGAGGTAGGACAAGAATGGGAAGCCTAAGTTATTTCACCAATGCAGCCCCCAGTGCTTTCCAAATAAGATGAATTTGTCTTTAAAACATTCCCATGAAGTAGTATAACTGCCAGGCCCTACACAGTTTCCAGAAACCTGGGACTTGCCTCACCAGCAGCTAGGAATGATTAGGAAGATGTAAGGAGGTGGAAGTTGCCTACATACACATGCTTATCATTCACAATCAGGAAAAATTAATAGGTATTGAAATGAAATTTTTTAAACTGCTTTACCAAACTGGTACTGTAAGTAGCCTGAAACATTTCCCACACACCATTTTTGATAAGGACTAAAACAACTCTAGCTCCTTCTTTAGCTTTATCCTAAAAATAAACTTTCCTAACATCCTGGTGATGACAAGAATTGGTAAATTTCCTTGCATAGGAATTCTGAACCCCCTCCCATCAATTCAATAGTATCTTAGTAAAATGGTTTTTGTTAAATTCTGATCATATCAATATAATTTAATTCTATTGTTTCTTTTCTAGCTTGACTTTTATTGAAGTTAACAAAAAAGTTAGATCTCAAACTATAGAGCTTTGCTTTACTTATTTTACTCATGCATAGTACAGTGTCAGAATCTGAGTGTTCATATAATAATTAGATATAACCGCCCTTTTATTATTATTAAATTTGCTTACATTTTCTGCTCTTTTATTTAAATTCAGAGTCATTGGCAGAAGTGTAAGATATAGTAACTAATAGCAATTCCCAAAAAATGACTCTGCTGCTGATTAACTTTTATTGGAATCTAAATGTCCCATTCTGAAACATTTTTTAAATTAATTTTTTAAATTTGATTCATACAAGGGTGTTTCACTCAGTTTTAAATAAAATTTATCAAACACCGTGTCAGTGCTCGGTAACAGAGATAATCCACAACGATTTAGAATTCAGGCAGTGGTAGTTCCACATCATGCAGCAAACACTGTTTACTTAAATTCCGTTTTCATGGCTAGTAGCATCTCAGTGATTCAAATCATGTCAACTGCTGCCGCAGTGGCCCTCTTGAGAGGAAAGGGGTGTAATAAAGGTTTTCAATTTGTCTGCACTGTTTAGCTGAGTAGAAAACATCAAGTGGAGCTTTCACATTTATAATGAATATGATTAAAGAATGTATTTATAAAAATGCATACTTGAAATATGAAAATAAGATTAGAAACAACGTTGTGAGCACTGAGCCATATTTGGAAAGAGGATTGTGTTACTAACATCAGAAGGCTACTACTGAAATTTAAGTCTTCAGCATTTTAATAATTTTGTCTGTATACTTTGATTAACTGCTGGCAAGAAGATCCACATTCGTTTCCAGGCAAGACATGTGTTGTCCAGTAGTGAGTAATCTTTCCTTTTGTGGTTCAGTCCTTTCAAAGAATACTCTTTGAGGACCAGGAAAAGAACTGTGGTTCCAGGCAAAATTAAATTGGCTTGCATATCTGCCAACTTGGCCATTCTTGGGAATTCGAAACAGTAAAATGTGAAAAGTTGTCTTCTTTTGAAATTTAAATCTTGACGATGATATGGCACATATCTAAAGACTAAGGCACAAGATGGTTTTTTCTTTTGTTGGCTGTACTTCATTAAGCATACCCAGTGTATATCAAAGAGTAGTGGAAAAGCATAAATGATAATTTGAATGAATTATTTATGTTAGAGAGATATTTCGGCTTCATTGACAAAATTCTGGATTTAGACAGAGTCCTTCACTGGGACTGCTGGGACTTGTCCTCACTTGCTTGGAACATTTCTGTGAGATTTTCTTCTAATTTCAGCTTTTCAGCACCAACACAAAATTGTGCCTTGGAAGCTGAATATGGAAGCAAAGTGCTCATAAGAGGCACTAATAGAAAGAGTAGTAAGGAGTTTGGACAATGACAATCAGAAAAGAGTACAAAATGCAGGTAGAGAATTAGAGAATACACAGATTTGGTTTACTGTATCACCTCTTCAACAACACATATAAAATATATTTGGTAATCCAAAGCATAGCTTGCATTTATGCTACTTGCTCTAGAAATTACTTCATATGCTTACTTCAGAATATCACCTCTGCAAGAATACATAAAGGGATTAATAAGAAACTGGTGTTCCGTTGCAACAGCCTGCCTTCCTTCTGTTCCCAAGCCTGGCAGTTTAAATTTGATGATGTGATGCAAATTGTGACGTCTTTAGTAGATCAGAAGAGGACTGAAAAAACTGTAGAATTTTCTTAGCAATATTTATTTTCATCATTTAAATCATTTAAACCATCAACTATTATATTTCTTGCCTTTTTGCCCCCACTATCAAAACATCTTGAATGTGAAATTCCACTTTAAACAAGAAAGTAACTTTAGTTAAGCTAAAGAGTCATTTCATGGTAGCCCACAACAACCTTAAGCTATTTACCACCAAATTCAGGTAAATAATACTGTAGAAGCCAAAAGAAGACATGGCCGGATTTTTTCTTTCACACTCAACTTCTGTGCAAATGATAGAAAGACAAATAAATATTGTATTCACTAAACATCCTCCTCCCTACAGCATAAGCATAAATTGACTACAGAGCTGAGTTTTTTCCACAGTTGGAACCACACAAAATTTTGATCCCAAACTTCTATATGCTTTTTCACAATTTTCACCTTCCCTTCCTGAGAGCATTCACTGCTGTTATGTCCTGAGGTCCTTCTTATTGCAGTTGATGTAGAAGAAATCAAATCCAAGTCTTGTCTGCTATGGAAGTATTTTGATTTATTTTCTTTTTTTTTTTTTTTCTTTCTTTCTTTTTATCCCCCAACTTTGTTTCAACCTTTAAATAATACCAGAAGGCGAACTGATAACTTGATGTTTGTTTTGTGGTTTTTTAAAAATTGCATTCATATAGTATCTTTTATGCAATGTAAATTTATTAGTATTAGAAAAGTTTCAAGGTGACTTCTTTTGAAGAACAGATGGTTGTGATGCATGTCAAAGGCAAGTGATTTCTGGATGTCGAAAGTCATTAGAACACAAGCACATCCATGGTGTGATCTAGAGTTGTTCAAATTGATTTTTCTTTTGGCAGGTAAAAAAAATAGAAATCTAACACAGAAAAACTGTTTCAGGTGGAACACTGAAACATTTTTTGCTTTGCTATGTTTTTCTGAGACACAAAAATTTGAAAAGGCTCCCTCCTTATCAAAAATATCATTTTACTTAAATTGGAAAGAAAAATGTTGATATTTTTAACAGGTGAAACTCATCTAAAAATGTAATAGTATTTAATTTTACTGAAACTCAGAAGATATAGGATATGGAAACCCCAGCCTCAGTTCCTTCTTCTTCCTGAAACATATCTATGATCTTCTGCAAGAATATTCTAGTTCAAATTATTTTTGAGAGAGGAATGCATTCATCCTTGGCTCTCTTTCAAAACCAATCTTTGCTAATTGAGCTACCTCTTCTGCTTTCTCACTGCATAAACACTAGAGTTTATAAGAAATGACATAACTCCAACAGGAACAAATAAGATGACCCATACTAGACCAGTAAAAACCTGTAAACTATAAATTTCAGATGACAACTGTAACAATTTATTCAAATATCTGGGCAAAAAGAGGTGCCCGTAAGTATAGAGGAAGGAAAAAATGAAGAAAAATGTTCTAAAGAAGCCCCGGAAGAATTAATGCTCAGGTAACATGGATGAATTAGACAATTGTAATTCTTATTTCAGGGTTTATATAATACTGATGAACAAAAAATTAAGAGGAAAAAGAAGCTGAGATGTGTTTAACATTTCTCAGTATCAGCCTTTGTATTCTGACTGCCACACTATCAGGGGATAAAATTGCTGTGAGACCTATTTGCTGTGCTGCAGACAGATGATAGGAGCAGCATGCTGAAGAGGCATAGTTCTTTCTAAATATGCCTATCCGTGTACTTATTTAGATTCTTTTTAAGATACACAGAAACTGAACACACTCAATAACATTAAAAAAAAAAAAATCAACCAACCAACCAATCAAGCATGCACACACAAATGCACTTGACTCAATTTCTGTTGTCCAACCACCACAATTTAGTGAATGAAGCGCAGTGAAGTACAGAGAAATGCAGAGCAATTTGCAAATGTACTTTTTGATAGAAAATTTATTTTGCATCCACATGGTTTCAAACCTGTCCTCTAAGGTTTGCTTGGGCCCCATAAAACATGCAAGCAAGGCTTGCACTGAAATCCATGGCCTAGACCCCTCTTCTTCCTACTGTGCACCAACTAGACTACCAAATTACAGAAGGATTTCCCTTTTTTCTGAATCTGCGTTACTTCTGTTGCTATTGGTAGCATTTATTACTCAAAGTGGCCCAAAGGCTGGTGAGCATTCAGAACACACAGATATAACCCAGCTCAGCTAAAGACAAAAGATTACAGAGCTGCTCTCAGTGTATGAGAATCAAGTCACAGGTGGGAAAACAGAGAACTCGGTTCTCCCAAATACTGGATTAGTGCAGGAATTATGTAGTACATTTCAGTAGTAGTGTTCTGTCTAAAAGCATAATGAAAAAGAGTATGGCCATTCCTAGCGCACCTTGTACAGCACTCAGTCATGTCAATGTTTGCTAAGGACACCAATGATGTTATATCCCTCTGGAAATAAAAGAAATGAGTATGCAAATCTGGATGGAGGATTTTAAAGATCTTAAAAGAGGTATTGAGCTGCTCAGTCATTTTAGGATGGTTATTCCCATACAAGGATTGATGACCCTTAAGCATACAGTGATTTTGGCAGTAGAATCCTAGGTAGTTAGAATCTAGGTATATGTTTTTAAGAATAGAATCTTTGACTTAGACCAATAAATTTGACATAGTATCAGTTTTAGTGCCTTTATAAATCAGCATCTGCAGCACTGCAGTAGCATTTCCATTAACAGGTGATTTCTCTGTGATTCCTCTGGTGACAAACCCATTTACTTTACATGTCAACCCTCCAGTGTGGCATTGGTTCACTGCAGCATTTGATCCAGGTATCACCTCCTAAAACAAGATTTGTGTGTGCTGCTGGACAGTTTCACGGTTACTTTGTTCTTTTGTCAGGTAAACCCTAGATTTCTTTCTATTTGAAGGTTTTTTTCCTAAAGAAAATTCTGAGGAAGCATTGCTCTTATGACAAAACAAAATGTTTGTCATTAACAGGGCTGAAAAATTAGACCAAAAAATTTTACAGAATAACACAATCACAGAAAAATCTTTCTTCTATCACCAGCTATTGTAAAAGAATAATATTTTTCCTCCTAAATGATTGCAACATGAAAGGAGTCTCAATTTAAGTTGACTTTCAGCAATTTCTGGAAATGACTCTTCACGCTACTGTAGGCAGGCAGCAAATTTATAAGTATCTGCTATCTGGGTCTCTGTATTATCCTCAAGTGCCACTCATAAGGTTTCAGAATGGATTATTTGTAGTGTTTATACGTATAGAACGTATAAACTCTACTTCTACAACATTTCCACCAATAACAGGTTTTTTATGTGAGAAAAATAAAACATCATATCTACTATATTTATAGAGGATAACCAGATAAAGAAGCTAAAGAATTGTGACTAGCCCAAACATTTCATTACTTTTTAAAAATACATAAATAATTTTTTCCCCTAAAGTCTAGGAATAGCTAGGAATATGTACAGAAGTCTTGAAATAAAAATATTCTACAATGTGGTTAAAAAACAGAAGGATGTTCTGGTACCATGTAATTGATTTGCTTTCCCTTCATTCCTGAGGACTTCCAAGGAGAAAGAGATCTCTTCCTACTTGGTCAGAAGTTGCCACTGTTTGTAACGTGGCTGAAGTAAGGACAACCTCTTACAATGAACTCTCCTGATATAAATTACTTCTATGTAGTTGCTCCTCAGAAATATTTAACTCAGTTGCATAGCAGGAAGTTTTATCTGCAGATTAATAAGGAAAGAGTGAATTCAAGAAAAAAAGACAGTCTGTATCATTTATTTTTAATCCTTCTCTTTGTAAATAGCATCAGAAACACAGCTAGTGGTTTGAGGTAATGAGGGGACATCATCAAGAAACAAGATTTAAACAATTTGAGTATGAAGAAACTGGGTTGAATAGGCAAACTGCAATAAAATATTTATTACCATCTTGTAGGGGCAGCATTAAAAAAGAAGGCAAAGGAAGTGTGAAAAAGTATAAGCTTGCCTCCTTTTTTTTTTGTTCTACTTGCATGCAAACTATAATATTTAGATATAATTTTGATATCACAGTTGGTTTCTCTCTCAGTTTATATTTTGCAAATCAAGTAAGAAATCTATCAGTAAAGACATTAAAATTTTGTCTAGTATACTCAGATCTGCTGACATTATGAGTACTTGAAGCATATTGTGCTAGCCTCTCACTTTGATCACTGCAAAAAATATTAAACTTATATTTTTCAAAAGAAAGGGAAAGGGTCAAGTGTATTATTATTGTATTGCTTGTTTGCTTGTAAGAAATTTGTAATCGTCCCTTCCATAAAACTTTGAACAACTTCAAAGTATCTTAAAACTCAGAACACTTTGACCATAACATGCCATCAAAGCACAGAGGCACGGAGTATAGTCAGAGAGATGATATGCCATTATCTATCAGGTCACATAAAAGCTAATACTTAGATATTGATATAAAATATCCTAATGATGCACTTTGCAGTACTACAAAATGCACATATATTTGATAACGGCAGGGAAGAAAACAAATTTATCTTTTAAGGAGACTATAGGTTTAGAAATGTTGAATTGTTCAAACATTTACGTAGATATGATATATGTATATATCTGTATACCTGGCTATATATAAGAACTGTTATCCTATATAGATCAGTTGTCATCTGGGGAAATATAATAAAATAAGGCTAATCTGTGCTTTCTACTTTTCAACATATTTGTGATATCTTTATGGATTGCAGCTGTATCTTGCATGTCTCCAAATAGGCTCAATTTCAAAATTTCTTCATAATGAAAATTGGATATTTGATTCTCTGACTTATTAAAGCTGCTACTAATTTATGTTGAGAACAGAACAGTCAATCAGAACAATGTCCTATGTGGTAAAGGCATAATTCCTACACAGGAATTCATGCACCTAACTAGCGGAACTTTTTGTAATGTAATAAACTTAACTCCACCTGAAGTAATTTTGCAGGATGTTTCTCAGCATAAGGAGACAATACCAATACCTGCTAGGATGGATTCACTTGCACTTTGTGTACCTCTAAGCAAGTCTTACCACACGCTCAATTTCTGTGAGCAGTTCTGACATTATTTTAGCTTTTGTCTGTTGTAACACAAAGATTATGAAGTCCTGACAGAATTGAAGTCTTGCAAAGACACCTTGCGTTTTATTTATGGCCTTTACAGGAAAAAATAGACTGGATGAAAACTCAAGGAAATGTCTAAGAAATGGATTTTTTTCTAATAACTTAAAAGAAATTCTTCCCTGCCTTAGAACTCTCCTGACAAGTCCTAGGATCTGGATACTGAAAAAGATCTGAGGCATTATTTTTTGAGAACCTATTCTACAACAAGCTGACAGCTCCCACTTGCATCCACTCCACAAATGCAATACAAAACATCAGAGTACCTATTGTTGGCTGTAGATTTCCAAAACTCTCTTTTAACATGGGAAAACCTCCACAAAAAAAAAGTGTTGAGGGCTAATAAGTAGTATGCAAACGTGATACTCTTATAAGAATGAAAGAAATAAATATTAAATACAGGTTTCATTTTGCTTTTCAAAATTATACACACATAACAGTTGTCAGGGTATTTCATGGCTGGCAGGATGAGGGAATGAAAGGAAGATTTTGAGTGTGTACAGCTCCTTCAAGCACAGCTGAATACTGATGTTACTCATTACACGGTAGTGCCAAAATCTTCAGGATTATATGTAATTTATCTTTAATACTTCATCAAGTCATTGTCTACGTCATCTGGATGTGTATCTTTGCCCACCTGTCTGCCTGCCTGCTGCTGATTTCTTCATTTGACATACATGCTTCAAGAAAGAAAAGTAGTACAAAGGTCCATGGACATTCATTAAAAATGCAATCTGAAAATCTGGTGGTGTAGTAAGACTTACTGCAGTTCAAGCTAAAGAGAACAATGTTACAAATATTAAGGTGCTAGTGACTAAGACTTAGCATCTAGAAATCCTTTAAGCCAAGAAAACATGTATGCAGAGCTATTAACCAGTACAATCATTATTTTCATGCATTTGTGTGTGAAATTATGCAAAATATGTGTGCAAATGTATGAAGTTTATTCACATGCTTGCCTGTATGCTATCCTGATTTTATAATTCCTAAATTTTCCTCTTGAAAAGAGGTGTTTCCTTGGTTTTTTTGCCTTAATTTAAGATTGTGGTTCAATCTTTTCAATTCTTTGCTTTTTAATGTGATTTTGTATTGCATCTGTGACTGTATCCAGAACAGATTAAAGACAAAGATAGTTATAAAAGTTGCAGAAAAACAGGAAGTTTTATTTACCTATACAGGCATAAATAAGCATAACTTCAGATGACTATTTATAAAATTCAGTAATATTTGCTTCCATCATAATTATTAAATTAAAGTCTCATTTCAGCTGAATTATTTGCAAAAGGTTTAGATTTTTCTCAAATATTTATAAAAATGTTTCACAAAGTAGTTTCTTAAGGTAATTGAGGCAGGAGATTCAAATATATATAGTAGTGACTAATTCTCACTTAACACAAACATCAGAAAATTCACAAAGCAGAGAAAATATCTGTGTTTTGAAAGATTAACTTTGCTTTCCTATAGAGATCTCTGGTGTGTGACTGGTTCTAGAGCTAAGTTAATTATTTAGAATATTTACAGGAGCTGAAAACTTAATAAATTCAATAATAATTTTTTGCAATAAATTTGAAAAATCTGACAGAATATAGTCATTAAGTTCTACTTTGGTTTACCAGTATATGATTTTTCGGTTGCCACATCTGTCTCCTAACTGCCAGAAACCCATCATGTCACAAGAGCATAGGAGGACACCCAAGCCTGATCAAACATAAGCACTCCAAAAGAAGAGTTTCACATTGTTTTATTTTAAGAAGATAGTTCAGGTGTGCAAGTTAGAAAGCTTGTTTTTTGACAGTCACAACAGAGCTCTTCAGAAGAGACTATTCCACCCAGGAGTTGCAGCGAACAAAGATATAGGATTCTTCTCAGAATCACTTTTTAAAAAACATCTCTTTCCACCAGGTATGAACAATCATAGCAAGATTAGCATATTAACTAGGGCACATAGAAATTTCTTTCAAATTAGAAAGCATGGGCAAGTCCTAACCTATGTAATCATTCCTAGCACAGATGAAGAGAGAGCATTGAAAGGACAATAGCAATTTTTAAAATCTGAGACTGTTAAATTCATTATTATATCACGGATATGAAATCATGTCACAGTCCAGGAACCAGAACAGAATCTCTAATTTTCTCCATCCAGAAGCCCCATGATTCCCCAGACCCAGGAAAAAGCCATGCAGAAATATGAACTAAGGATGTAATGTAGGGAAAAGGAAAAGACATCTGTTTGGATTTTGGCACGATCAAAAAACAGAAAATGTGAATGCTTGATATAGGAGAGATTCTTTTGGTAGCAAATAAACAGAGAATTTAAATGGTCTTAATAAGAAAGCATTTTGGATATAAAACGACAAATTAGTGGTGTCATTAGCAAAGAGGGTAGGTGTGCAATCCTATTACAGTTGTTTTCCATGAAGTCTATTATTACTTTAATTGGAAAATACTAGATCTTTGGTTAGAAAATGCTAAATTGCTCTCAAATACTGAATGATCCATGATATCAAAATATTGCTAAATTACAATGAATCAGAGTGAAGTGAATTTAAAGGAGAGGTTAAATATTTTCTCTTCAGGATACTTGTAGAGAAAGTAATGTCATTTTTTATTATACGTACATTTGACTAAATATGTGAAAAAAAAAAAAGATTTACAGTCCCAGATTTTGATACACTGTAACACATAACTAGCTCTAATAAACTACCAGTCTTACCAAGTTGTTGGCTCATAATTAAAATTCACTGATAGGAGTGTGGCCATCACCATTGAAATACTATGAAAAAAAATTAATTTTGAGGGAAAACATGTGAGGAAAAAAATAAAACCCAGGCTTCTTGTAGCTTCAAATTCGGCGTCAGAACTATTTATCTTCTATTCTGTCCCCAGAATTATTTTTACAACACGAAAATGACAAAGTAAGACTTTTCTAGTCTAAGTGATTTTAAAGACAGGAAGGGTAGACAGCAAACATTTTATCAGAAAGATGTGTTAGGTGATCAAACAGAGCTTTTACATCTCTACCTTTTCTAGTTTTACAACTTCCTATAAGGCATGCTGCTTCTTTCTTGTACTGCAAAACTCCAAATAACAATTTTACAATTCCAGCAGTGACAGTTGGGATAATAGGAGCAGTTCGCATCACAGGCTACTGGCCCCTGTTTGTGTGTTCTGTAGCTGAAAAGAAGAATCAGATAAATGTTAGAAGTGTTTCAGTAAATTTGAACAGCATAGGAAATGTCTTACTTCAGTTATAATATATGTAAACTTATATTTATCAGACTTTAAAGTGAATAACACAAGAAAATACCAGAACCTAAGTAAATAACTATGTTCTCAGTGAAGGAATCTAACTTCTTGCAGAAAGGAAATAGGATGCCACATTTTAATGTTGGTATTTATTATTAGACTCTGGAACAGCTACATCTGTCAAAACTTGAATTTTTCATTTCTGCTTTTCTGTTCAAGGTGCCCTTTGTTTTAAGTACAGAAGTGGACCGATGTGATGCATTGACTTGCCTCAGCTATCAAACATCTCCAGAAAAGAAAAGGTGTCTGGATAAGGAAAGCAAGGAGGAATTCCTTTGCATTTTCAAGAAGCTCCCAAAGAGAGTTTAGAGGAAGATGGCATTGTCAATGATGCTTAAATGAATTAACAGAATAAAAGGAAATAGCTAGTTTGTTTTTAAACATACATATAAACAGAGTTCTGAAAATAATTAGAATTAGAAGTTCCTAGGCTGCTTCCACCACACTTTCTCTGTAAAATAAAAATAAACATTTTATCAATATTTTTCAGGAAAAAGGCTATTTTTTTCTTAGTGACAGTGTCTCCTGTGGTATTAAGAATACGAGAGAAATTTGTTATAGTCAAAAATTTGAAGGAAATTTGAGGGAAAGATGCGCTGGTTTGTTCCTACCTTAAAAGAAACCACTGGGATTTTCTCCACTGATTTTGATGTAATAGGGCTAAAACTTCAGTTTTATCAAGTTATTAAAATTTAGAAAACTGATTCTGAATCCTGTTCTTACACAAGTAGTGGCCACATCTCCGTGGGATTATTCAGATGACCACCTAATGCACAATTAAGGCAAATAAACTGCTTTTGGTAATGTTGTTTACCTTCATTGTTTGTCCAGTGACAAACTATCCAAACTGGGGAAAAAGCAAAACAGAACAAACCAAACATAAAGAGAAGCAATTTTTCCTCTTGCATGATTGCAGACAAAGTTTTAGAATATTGTGCATTTAAAGTACAAACTCGAAAAGCACTGCACAGTAATTTGCAGTAAAAATCAAGCTAATCATTTTAATTTTAATTTCCACACTGAGAAGTGTAAACGCAATGAAGCACAACTGAAATACACTGATAAATGTTACTATTTAACACATCCTTAATGTTGTGTAATTATTGAAAATAAATTAAAAGAAGTTAATAATATTATTACTTTTTCTAACTCGTCTTATCGAGGTTCAATATCTAAGTGGCAAAAGATGTGTTCCATGGCTTACGCTATTATGTGGAAAAAACATCTTGATTTTTCATCAACACCACATCTGTTTGATAGTTGACTGCATTTTCTGAGGATTAGGCTCAGTCACCCAGTCTTCTGTCCTTTCTGTGTTTCCATATTCTTTTTAAAGTTCTCTTGAAAAGTATTATCTTCTCCCCAGCCCACTGCACACCTCTTGCCTCTGTGCTTCTAATTACATACAACTTCATTTGTCAGGCTAGAATATTCTTTGTAAGCTATAACTGAGGAGAAGTCTTTGTTTTGATTCTAGTGAAATTTTTCATTGATTTTTCAGAATTACATTGTGTATCACTGAGTTCACTGCAGACATCTCAGTGCTTCAGAGCAGGGAACAGCTCCACTGCAATAATAGAATACAATCATAGAATCATAGAATTAAGGTTGGAAAAGACCTCTAGGAACATTGACTCCAACCTTTGACTGAACATCCCCATGTCAACTATACAATAGCACTAAGTGCCACATCCAGGCAATGGTTTCTTGACGTTTCCAGGGATGGTGACTCCACCACTCCCTGAGCAACCTGTTCCAATGCTTAATCACCCTTTGAGTAAAAAAAAAAACTCTTCCTAATATCCAACCTAAACCTCCCCTTATGCAACTTGAGACCATTCCCTCTTGCTGCTGCTGGTCACCTGCGAGAAGCTGCCAGCTCCCAGTCTTGTTACAACCTCCTTTTGATTGTTATAAAGAGCAGTAAGGTCCCTCTTAAGCCTCTTTTTCTCCAGGCTAAACAGCTCCAGCTCACTCAGCCAATCCTGTATGAGTCACTCTCTAGACACCTCACCAGCTTTGTTGCTTATCTCTGGACTCACTCCAATTCTTCACCAGTGTTAAGCACCGGGAAATGATCACTTCCATATTGCTGCTGGCCACACTATTTTTGATACAGGCCAGGATGCCACTGGTCTTCTTGTCCACCTGGGCACACAATATCTCATGTTTGACAGCCATCAACCATCACCCTCAGGTCTTTTCCTGACAGGCATCTTTTCAGACACTCTTCCCCCAATGTGTAGCATTGCATGGGGTTGTTGTGCCCCAGGTGTAGAACCTGGCACTTGACCTTGTTGAACCTCAAAACATTGGTCTTAGCCCATCTGTCCAGCCTGTCCAGATCCCTCTGTAGAGTCTTCCTGGAATTCTTGCGTACTTTTTGGTGTGGAATAAAAGGCTCAATGAGAGGAATACACAAAAAAACCCAACAAACCAACAAAAAAAATAACATTTGAAAATGTGTCTTTGGTCCTTTGAATTCCCCATGGTGGTCCTGTGACCTTCTTTGAAGGTCCAGAGCCTCTACATGCAAAATATAGAGTGATTTTGTTATAAAATAAGCTGCTGCCCAGCCAGTAGCAGAACAAAGAAAACAGTATTTTTCCAAAACATGCTGCTGAGCAGGGATACTATGCAGATTCTGAAAATAAACATCTAAAATCATGTGTAAAAGACACAAATGCCATCCCTAATTAAGAACTACCACAAGTGTTGTGATAAACTGAGGTTTGGAATCAGTTTAGATATCCAATAACATGAAAACATGACAGAATTCCTATATATACCAGTCTGGGTGAGTTAATCAGTGGTTTTCCTTTTCCTCACCCTGCTGAGATTGATGTCATCTGTTTCATTTGAACTCCTCTCTGACATATGCCTTTTGCTGGTTACCAAGCAACCAGCATCATTGAGAAAGCTAAACATGCATCAACTATTATTCACATCAATGCTTTATCTCAGAGTACCTCAAAACATCTCTGCCAATTCACAATTTTGGTTTCGCAGCCTTCAGTCCCTGAGGAATGGCTTCACACCACTAAATTCAGAAGAAAATGGGGATGCAGTTTCTTCAAGAGAATAAAATTATCTGAAAATTTTATTGAAGGTATAAATATAGATCTAGAATTCTGGCAGCTTGATTTGTTGTTTTTGTTTCTTTTTTCTTAAAACCAACAAACAAAACCTTGAACCTTCCCTATTCATGTAGATCTCTTCAGGAAATCTGTAATGAAGCAGCACAGCTGAAGTGTACACAAAGATTTGCACCCTTTCTCACAAGGATATGTCATTTTCTAAAGGTTCTGTAGAGGTTGTGAGAAGTGTGAAGAGTAGCATCAATGTTGGGCTATTAAGAAATACATCAATAGAGACAGTCTGAAGTAATGAGATGAATCTATCATGGTATTCACAGATATTTTTTCAGGTCAAAAATGAAAGCATAAATTCAATCACAATACAGTTTAATAACACTCTAATATTATTTTCCAATTAAGAGTAGTGCTGTTCTGCAGAAGTTGCTCAAGCTAACTTGTATAAAGAAAATCCTGGCACAGAATTGACATTAGAAGACCTAGATGGATCTTTTGAACATGAATTTTAATCTTGTCTACTTTTGTTTGATGCTAAAATGAAAATTTAATGCGTGGGACAAAAGACATTCAGTGGCCACACAGTACATAAAGGCTTACAGTGCAGAGATCAATGTAAGTTCATAACCGGGCTAGTAGGAACTGTCTGTTTACCTAATTGTTAAGAGTAATTAATTAGCAATCAATTTATGCCTGTTGTAATTGTCAAGAGAGTTCAAACTAGGTTTATGTTCCCCTGAGCCACAGAGTTTTCAGTAGATCTATCATTCAAATTTAGTTCTATATTTGTGAATATATCTGTTGATTTTTTAAAAAATTATTGAAAAAGTTTAAATCTATAATATCCCAAAAATTTACAAAGATGATCTTAAAGATTGTGCATGAAAGTATCTCCGATACAAGTTTCAAGGAACATTAGGAAACAGAGAAAAAAAACCCTTCTAAATATATAAACCAAATATTATCTTACTGCCAGTAAAAAAAAATAAACAAAAACCTAGCAGTAAAAGAACCCATAAAAATATTTTTAAAATAAAAATTAATTATCTTCCTTCCCCACCATTGAGGTAAGGCTGATAGGCCTGTAGTTTCCTGTGTCCTCCTAGAGGATCTTCCTGCACATAGGCTTAACACTTGCTGGCTTCCAGTCAGCTGGGATCACCCCGGTTAGCCAGGACAGATGATAAATGATGAAAAGTGGCTTGGTGAGCACTTCCATCAGCTCCCTCCTTGAGTGGATTCCATCCTGCCCCACAGATTTGTGTGTCTAAGTTCTGTAGAAGATTGTTGATCCTTTTCACCTGGATTATGGAGGCTTCTGCCTCCGGCTTATACAGGCAGTTGCTGATCAAATCTGGCCTTGAGACTACCCAAGACTTCTGCAGCTTTTCAACCCTCTTAATCTTATTTCCCAAATCAGGAAAAATAGCCATTTAAGTTAACTTTTGTCAGTCTTGCAATCCTCTTCACAACAGTCATAGCACCAATTGAAGTTGTAATTAGTACATTAACTTTTATTTCCATAAAGAAAGCAAAATGCATCCAGTAAAAATGTTTGATTCCAGAAGGTGTAGAGTGGCCCATTTCTTCTGTTTCCATACAGTCTGAAATAAGGAGTGTAAAGGAGAATCAGATCACCAGTGTAGGTGGTATTTTGTAATGTAAACCACATTAACTGCATTTTTAATAAAAGACTGGGAATGATAGGCCAGCAGTTAACATTGTCAGTATAGCAACAGTTGTCAAGCCATGCCTGCAAACCGTGGGTGTAAATCATACAAGATGTATAAATTGTTCCAGCATCGTAACAGTGTTCTGTAAATGGCAGTTTATGAACACAGACATCAATACATTGATGCAGGCAGGATTTTTAAAATTACAGGATGTGTAAGGATGTCACCACATTCATACCTGCCTTCTTGAAAATGCTCAAGAGCAGGTACCAAGCAGACACATATTTGCCATGAATTCAGAACCCAACTTGTTTTGTTTTTGAAATCCTCACCAAGTGCCCTTCTGTATTCTCACACAAAGAGTCTCTGCTGAATATTTGTTCTGTAGCAAAATTTAGGGTGGATTTGTGGTGAGATCCTGGTGGATTTGGAGTCTGGCTGACATCCTGTGAGTGAGGAGAGTGTGCTGGCTCCTGTCCTCCAGTGCCCAGCACTCCCAGCTGTGGCTTAAGCCAGCCCTGCTAAGGGGCCCCTTTAACAGAGCAGAGAGGATTCAGAGCCTTTTGGAGACCAGCACTGCATAAATTATCACTCGTTATCAGGAAGGCTTGAGAAATGAAGAGGTCCAGTACATCTGTATATTCTAATTTGTTTCTTTCACGGTATCTGGCACATGCCAGTTCTGGTACAAGCAGCACAGGAGGAAATAAATGGATTTGGGAATTGTTCAAAAGACAAATGACTTTTTTTCTTAGCTAATTATTTTTATACAACATAGAGATGGGGAAATTTTCCTCCGCTTTTACTAAAAATACACAATTTATAACATATTCCAGGGAAAAACAAGTGTTTGAAAAGCAACTTTAATTGTCTTTCCTGAGCCTGAAGGTGGTCAATTATGTTATTGATGAATTTTTAAAGCTAATTTATATAACAAATAAAAATCTATTGTTTCACAATTATAAGAAGGCTTTGAATATTTCAATAAAAAATACAGGATCTTAAGAGGAGAGCAATTTGAATGACTTTTTAGTGCCCTTTGAACCTGCACAAATCTTTTATATATTACTATAGTGTCTTAGTAGTGAACAGAAAAGTTTACTTTAAAATTAAATGAAACACATGAATATTGGGACATCTCTTTCCTTTTTTATAACAGGTTAGCTAGCTTTATTAAAGTACTGTATGTGAAGAAACATACCTGAGTTTTTTAAAAGTAAACTATTTTTCTAATACTGTGAAACTAGGCCTCTAATAACTTAAGGTTATTTTTAATGAGACTTCACAATCTTTTAGAATTCCATGATATATTTGAGAAAATAAATGTACCCATGCCTATTTCCTGTGTCTTGAGGGAAGATCAAGTTTCCAATAAACAGAAATTAGTTAACTCTAACTTTATATGATATTGCAAATTTGAAAATAATATCCTTTCTTTCAACAATTGCACATACTGTAAAATTGAGTGTGAATATTATCTAGGAACAGTCATGACCCAACTTGCCAATTTTTGCTTCAATATAATTATTGTAAAAGAATAAGAAAACTTCAATTCCATCAGTTCTGTGAGAAATGCTCATGACAATTCATAGTTAATAAGAAAAACAAATAAAGTAATTAACTTTCCTGGACCAAGTCCATTATTTCAAAGTAGAGAAAATAAATTATAAATACCTCAAAAAATGCCTTTGTGAATGATTTAACTGTTTAGTCATTGGCATGGTAATTCAACAGTAGTGACAGGAACTGCATTTAACCAACCCAGTCCAGCTCAGCCCACACCAACAGACAAGTGCAAGATCTGCTTTAACAACACATTTTTTTTTCAATACCAAAGAAAATGAAAATTGGATATCAAAAGACTGATTTTCAAAGAATGGCAGACCTAAAGTCTGTCTTCACTAGAGTTTTTTATTCAAGTGTACTCTCATTTTCCTTATATTAGTCCATAGAATAACATTATGTTTGTTTGAATGCTCTGTATCTGTATCACGAGAATAACAAGTTACCCAGAACCTCTCACATGCAAATTAGAGTATTCAAATTCATGCTGACAGACCATTATTTAATGTGAATTAAATGTAAAAATTTTCTTCTGTTTGGTGGTAGCCAAAAGCCAAATCACATCAGAGAGAGACTGCTGATGCATCTTACATCCTTTGCATTTACTTGGCCAACACAAATGCCCAAAAATTTGTGAACTGATAATATCATACATAATGGACTAAATTTACAAATCATCTGTACATAGGGACAGTCTTTTTAATTTATGACATGATTTTCAAAATATATCTCCATGCACCAAACTAAAATTATTTTCCTGCTTCAAAGAAGTAGTGGTCAACTGTTTAAAATTTTCTGACTTTTAAAGCTCTGCAGGGAGAATCTCCTATGCAGCAATTAGAAAATGGCACTAACTACAGACTTTACTTCAAATGCTTTCATAGGTCCTAAAGGATGCTAACAGTAACAGAGAAAATGGTCTCAAAGATATCTTTAAAGGATGTACCCAATGTCCTATTTCTTCCTGAATTCTCAGACTATTACATTCAGTCAAGATGAATGAATAGTCATTTTCCTGCAAGCCACAGTCATCTTCATAAGGTTCTTTTGTGGCCAGCAGCATTTATCTTCATCACATTAATGATGAATGACACTTCTTGCTGCACTGTATGATTTAGAAGTTCTCTCACTCTTGATATAAATTGGAGAGGTCAGGTTTTTTCTGTTGGCTTTGGGGAATAAAATAGGGGTAGAAAGAGAAAATACTGGGCAGAGATAATTCACATTTTCAAATATACAATGTATGAATTTGTAATTTGCACTATGATCCAAGTGGGAATGATTTGATAGAATATTATTATCAGCATTAATTGCTCCCACATACATAGATATACAAAAAATCATCATTCTATATAGAAAATTATTTCCTTTGGAGTAGTCAGTTGTTTTATTTGTGAAACTACTTGTATCCCTGGAAATAAGAAAAAAGTGCATCATTGCTTTCAGATAAAATATACAGAAAACATTTTAAAAACAATTTTTTCATAGTGTTCATCACTGAAGTCTAAAATTAAGAGATATTTCAGTAACCTCCATAAGTGAGTCCACAACATTTCTAGTGCAATAAAGAATAAAGATTTGTGGGAAGGCTGCACTTCAGAAAATGAAAAGATACATCCATTTTTCTATTATTTCTATTATTACATTTTTTGCCTTTAATGGGAAAACTTACATTGAAAATGTTACTAGAACACAAAAGATTTGATTTAGACTTTTGTAGCTAGCAGAGCATTGTAGGTGAATGACATATTTTGCTGGAAGCCTCAAGTGGATCATCCACAGTCCTCAGCGTGTCCTGTAAGTGAAATAATAAGCTTTCATATGGCTCAGTTTTCTGAGGTTACAAAAATGTCTCTCTAGTGTAGACAAGATATTTCTTCAAAACTAATCACTTCTTCTATAACTACATATCTCTTCTATGATCCCACTGAATTTAAGAGATGTTGGGTCAATGCTGGAATTCATAGCTTTGTGTTTAATTTCTCTCATTGTCATTTTAAGAATCTCTGAATCTGGTGTCTTCCAATTACCATCCAAACAGACAACATTGGACTCAACTTTACCAGACTAATGAAATTTACATTTTCAAGATCAAGAATCCATGTAATCTTAATGATACTTTTAGAAAGGTCAAATGCTGAAAATGAGATTTCAAGAAGCCAGAAAGCGGGGATTGAATTCAACAATGAGTACTGGAAATGAGTATGACTAATACTTTATTGTCAGGGAGAATTTAATGATAATCTGGAAGAAAAGGTCTACCTCAATTCAAGATACTAAACTATGGACTATATTCTTTGTCTTCAGTCATGCAAATGGATAAACTCACTGAGAAACAAGTTTTAAAAAAAATTATGCCTTGACTGCTTTCTATGCTGCAATTCAGCACCAAAAGAAATCATCACTTCTATAGGAAAAAACAGGCTGAAAGCTGCCCTCCTCTGATATTTGCAGTAGGTAGCTACATGCAGGTGTTTCCACCCAAAACTGTCTTGACATATTCAAAGTTTAGGGATTTGGGTTCGGTCCCTTTCACAATCTTACTTTCAGTACAATTTATTTGAGCACCATTCAGACTAGAAACTGGGATTAATGAATCTTTAAAAAAATGCAAGGTAATTGATGTTTTTCTTATACTGAATATGTAATGTTTTTATCTTTTTTTTTCCAAAAAAGAAAATAGATTAAAATATGCATTCCTGTAAACAAGCATGGGAAACATTCACCAGGTAACCTAAAGGACCCTGATTAAGGAAAGGTGGCAGGAAAGGGATGTTAAATCAGCCAACTTCATCAAGCTCTGGACGTTCACATACATAACAATAGAACTTTAGATACCTAAAAAAAGTTGACCATTTAAACGATGATGAGAGCTACTCTTGTACTTTGATTTTTGAAGTAGAACAGAGGTACCCAAAACCATTTGTGAATCATGTCCTTTGCCATTCATTCTAGCTTCCAGTGTCTGAACTCACAACAAAGTATAGATTAATCTATGAAATTTTTGGAAAGTGGTTTTACAAGCTTAGAAAGAAAGTAAACAGTAATAGATTGGTTTATCTTTGGTTTTTTTACATGTGATCATAAATGACATAACATATGCTCTTTACGAAGAAAAAACCTAGAGAAACTTTACAAGAAAAGGACTTTTTCAAACCAGGAGTAAATGCAGTGACCATCCCCAGCTAGGAAAACCTTTATACACTCATATTTTATCCACAGAATGCAATTTTCTTTCAAAGTATCTACAAAACACAGCCACAGCAAAATGGCAATACCATGTGCATTACATCCTTTCTTACTTCCTCCTGGAAAACTCTGATTTTCCTTAGCTTTTAAGCCAGAGAGTGACACATGTTGATTCTGAAGCAAGGTGTCAATCTGTTGTTCTTGAAGCCAGTAACTGCCTCTCAGAAAAACCTGAAACTGGATCTGGGGTCTGGACAATGAAATTAACAGCCCTTCAGGTATTAGTTCCATCCCCTCTTGCAATCGGTGCAACCCTCACCCTTCAAGGTGGAGGCCCTGTAGGTCTCCTATTAGAACCAGGGTATGTTTTTACTGTGCATTTAAACCTACAGTCCTCTTGCAATTCCTATACAATCTTCTGAATGAAACCCCAGCTACAGCTTTTTGTCAGGTACAGTGACAGAAAGGCCCAGACATGAGTTGCCCCACAAAACTCATGTCATTTTTCAGTTTTTGAAAAAAATCATTGAGTAGAAAAAAATTCCTACTCACATTGCATTTTGCACATCATGCCAGTTTCCCATGTTCAGAATTGAGAATATAATGTTTTTATGGAGAGATATTTTGTTTTTATAAACTTCAGTAAACACTAACTGCATAAATCCCTCGTAAGCAAATATAAAATAAGCTTATCTACCAGCTCATAGGAAAAGAGCTTAATATCCACTTCCTTTAGATAAGTAATTTTGGAACTGCACTGGGTAAACATTTCAAAAGCAATTTAAAAAGTAACCCTTGATTTTAGATAAAGAACTTGAACATCCAGTGACCTGTGAGCATATCAAAATATTTTTTTAATTGAAGAGTATTATATTGTGTATAACTACATGCAACTTATCAGAAAAACAAGTAAAAGGTTATTAAACAGTGAGAGTGGGCATTTGCTTTACACTTGTTTTAAAGACATCTTTATTTACATGGCCGTTTTCATCAGTTGCAGGGTAAGCAACATAACTTTCTTCTGCAAACAAAAAATAACCGTGAAAATGCATGGATGGGAATCGAAAGCTCAATATAAAATCAACACCTGGACTCATATACCATTCCCACAGCAGCAGATCCTCAATAAAACATGATTATAGCTAAGAAAACAATTACTGGTTTTATTTTACTGGGACTCAATAAAATTCAAGCACAATATATGAAAAGAAGGCAGAGCAATATCAGAGCTTTAGACAATGATGAATTTGTTGTATAGTCCTTAATTGTATCACAAATGACAAGAAGTAGGGGGGGAAAAATAAGGAGATAAAAAATAGATAAAAGAAAAACATGGTTTTTTCACTTGTATGCACTCTGAGACCATCCAGTGGGAGGAAAATTACTTTGTAAGGTGCTATGTGAACTGACAGAGAAGTACTGCTATTCAGCAAAGAAAGATAACACAATGCAGAAACTTATAGTGTAACTGGTAGAGATAGAATTAGTTGGTAGGTAGGGGTAGGTAGGGGGAATATTGGGATCAGGTGAGCAGGAAATACTTCATGACAGAGCCGGTAAAATCCCTGGAGAGCCCACAGGCTGGGGAGGATACATGTTAGAATGGGTACTTTCCTGAAGGGAGTGTGATGTGTGGAGGACCCACACAGGAGCAGTGGAAATGAGTATAAAGAAAAGTGAAGTGGGAGAAAAGTGCAGGAAACAGAAGTGGTAGGAAGAAAACATCACCATTTTCCTGTGCCTCACTGAAGAGCCTGAGAGCAGCCTTCAATAGTAAAAAGGTAGGTAGAGGTTAGGAAATGGAGAGGAGAGGTGCTTTCCATAATTGCAGGGCCAAATCAATGCACAAGAAAACCACAGAGGGCTTACTTTTAGGCTTTTGAGAATTGCTCAATTGTGCAATAAATTCTGACCATTCAAAGTGAATGACAAAAATAAAAGCAATTCTGTCAGATAGGAGACTTTGAATGGATGGGAACTTCAAATACTACATTATTATAGATGTTGGAAGATGAAAAACACTTCAAAAATTAGGTTTGTTGCTACAAGCATTATCTAGATACTTAAACTTGTTCAGTTTTGAGATAAATACAAAAATCACAAGGTGGTCATATAAATCCTCAAAAAGTATTACTGTTGAAGAAAAGTAGACACATTAAAAATGAAATTACACACAGAAATCTCTTCCAGTGGACATATAATAAAAAATAAGGCGTGAGCAAGAAATCAAGTAAAGGGAACAGGTAACCTGCATATATGAGCAAGGAGCTTATATCAAATCAGACAGACCACACAGATATTTTATGGGATGTGGAAAAAAGAGCAAGCCACATGGGAGGACTATAGGAACATTTTCAGGAATGCGAGAGGAAGGCCAAGGCCCACTTGGAATTGAGTCTGGCAAGGACAACAAGAATGGCTTCTGTAAGTACATCAGCAGCAAAAGGAAGATTGGGGAAAATGTGAGGCTGCTGCTGAACCAAATGGATGATGGAAGACACAGAGAATGTGGAAATGCTGAATGTCTTCCATGCCCTCAGAAATCCTAGACCTTGTACTTAAGAGATGAAAGCTGGAGAAAGAAAGACTTCCCCTTGTTCAGAGAGGGTTTGGTCAAAGATCAGCCAGGCAGACTTAACACCCATAAATCCATGGGCCCTGACAGAATGTACCCATGGGTGCTGAGGGAGCTGGCAGATGTTGCTAAGTCACTATCCATTATCTTTGTAAAATCATGGAGAACAGGAGAGGTGTCCAGTTACAGGAGAAAAGCCAATATTAATCCCATCCTTAAAGGACAAGAAGGAGGACCTGAGAAACTACTGGCAAGTCAGCCTTGAGTCTTCCCTGGAAACGTGATGGAACAGATTGTTCTGGAGTTCTGGAATGTTCATCGGCAATAAAAACAACTGTATTATATAGAAAGATAAATGGGAAAATGAACAAATTTCCCCTTAACTGACAAAAGTAGTTACAGTACTGTGAGCAGGAGGGAATATTATGAATAGAGCTAGGATGAACCATAATAGATAATCAATATTAAGATTAGGAATGGAGAAGAAAAGAAATTGATAATCCCAGCTGCATCGAAGTTACTGTATTTCATGCATTTGTGGTTGTGTTTGTGTGGTCACAAATGTCTAAAGGAAAAGTTATACCTTCAGTGTTTTTCAATGATGCTATACTATAAATATGGTTATCATATGATTATAGCGATAAGTTCTTGCAGTACTAGGTAGTACTTGAAGAAATTACAGAGCTTCAAGGGAAAAAAACTGTCAAAAAACTTGCCCTCTTTGTAGATGAGACAGTCACACAATGTCAAAATATGTTGTGGTCTTTTTCATTATTTTAATGGAAAATCCCACAGCACTAACGTTTTATGCAGAGAGCTTAATACATACTTTGTACATCTAAATCTTAGTTACATATACAGCGGGAGGGGGGAAAGAAGCATAAACTCATCTGTTTGGTGTAAGCATTTTACCTCCTTTCCAATCTTCACAAGGGAAAATATAACATGAAAACAGTATTTTTTTTTTAGTTAAGCTAAAAAGCAGGAGATAATTTAAGCATACTGGGGAAGATGATGCTTCTCTATAGATGCAAAATAAGACTTCTTGAGCAGCTTTTATAGAGACTTTGCATTCAGTACAACTAGAAGAGTAACAAGACATTAGAACACAAAATGACAGATGAAACCAACTTCAATGAAAGTACGTGGTTATTCAGCAGGATTAGTGCAAGGTATGATGCAGGAAGAGCATTACATTGTCTTCCATTAGCAATAAAAGCATTAGGTAGCTATTTCCTGTAAGGTTTTAAGGAAGAAAAGGCTTCTGAAGAGAGAACTGAGCAAAGAAAATAATCTGTGTATTTCATGTTTTAAAAAGCACACAAAAATGTTTTATTCTACCAGTGAATCCCAGCATAATTTTTTTGTGATTAGCAAAGGATTTTCCTGTTTATCAATAAATTGAAAATTTGACCTGTTTTTCTAGATAAATTGCAAAAATAATAAATACATTTTCTACTCAAATATTTAGTTTCCTTCTTTTGTTTGAGAAATTTCTCATAAGGCATAAGAAATCTAGATTATATTATCATCTTAGAGCAGAAGCTAAGTGATCAGCTACTTTCTTCACAAGAACAAAGTTAAGATATTGTTGACAACATGGACAATACAGTCCATTCTCTCACACCTGCCCAGCTTCCTGCTTCCCCTTCAAAGAAATCAGATCATAAATGGCTAAACAAAGCACAAATTTTTTTTTGCTTAAGATAAAGGAAATAAAATTTTTTTTGGTATAACAGAAAATTTTGTTTCTTTCACCCCAGCACTATGCTACAGTCATGACTAAAAAGAAGAAAGCACCTAAAGAGCAAATGATGAGAGTAGAAGTAGCACAGTACTGATAAAAGTCTTAGGCTCTCAGATGTGGGAAGGGATTTGAGAAAATGCTTCAAACTCTTATACTGTAAATATCTAGTCCACTACTTCTGTTTCTGAAAACAGCAGAAGAGATGGTAATAATAATCTTCCAAGGTAACTAGACTTTATATTTTCTTAATGGGCAGAATTAAGCCTCAAACTGTAAAGCAGTGATGCACTTGTACTTGATAAGTTTGGTTTGACAAGTAAAGATAACATAAAATGCAAAGGTTCTGTATTTCAGTATGCAATCATACACATGAAAGCAAATAAATCCAAGCATTACCATTCCAGGTAAGAGTTTTCATCAGAAATGTCCATAGCGGACAAAAGGGTAGACTGTCTTAGTAGTGTGTACACTAAATGACAAAAAGTTTTGGCTCCACCATAAAAGTTGAATGCAAGTAATGAATGTGATCAAAGTTACCTAAATGAATTGCTATTAATTTTTTTTTCTAAATTTATAAAATCTTATTGAAATTGGGAATTCTGTCACATTTTATGATGTGAGTTGCTAAATGCCTGGCTCATGGTACATTGCCACATTATCTGTGCACTCATCACAAAAGCTCTTCTAAATTGGCATAAGAATAATGAAGTTTTTGTGTACAAAAGAATGAAACCAATAGAACAGACAAATAGGTCCACAATTGTTTGCAAATTTCCTTCTGATTAGCTCAAGAATTTTGATGATCTTCAGCCTGCTTTTCTGTCAAGATGTGAAAATGTGACTTCAATTAAACCTTGCAATATGCAAAGGTTGGGAATATAAACCTTGTAAACAAGACACAGCTGTTATACAGAATTTAATTCCTTGTAACCCATCAGAATCCCTAGTCAGCTCCACTGTTTCCATTGAGATTTTTGGTAATTCGTTGGTGAATTAGTGAAACAAGACTGACTGGAAAAATACCCCAAACAAACTTGAAATAGCTACAACAAAGTTCCAGTGACTATACTGAGTAACACTAGCTTTCAGCAGTCAGGGATTTGGAAATTGTACCTTGACCCTCTTATTATGGATAAATGATAAGGAGTTCAATAACTTCCAATATTGTTCCAGGTAATGTTGCTTTTCTTACTTCTCTTCAGAACCATGTCCTTTGCAGTCACAGTTCACACAGCTCAACAGATGTATTTCATTTTGAATTTACCATTGAGTTAAGAAAGTACATGCAGCAGAAAGTAATACTAGGCAGGACTTAGAAAAATGTTTGAGTTCTTTTAAATACTTTGAGTATTTTTAGCCCTTGAAAATTAAAGGAGACAAGGAAGAAATTTACTCATCCAGTGTACAGGTTTACTACAGTCTCTAGCATCAATACTAACAGGAGCAAAAAGTCAGAAAGATTACGCCTCACACTTTATGGAGAGAGAACAATTTCCACTTTGCTGGTTAAATGAGCACCCAGAAATGCTGGGATAAACTATAGTAATTCACCTAACAAGTCCATTTGACTTTGAAATCATCAGTCACAGAGCACAACCCATACAGTTCAGTCCTACCACGACCGGCCATTATGGTGCAATGAGCATCCTTGACTGAGAACTTTGCTAGTGACTGGTAAAATTAAATTTAAAAATATGTATTTTCTTTATTTCTAGAAATAACTGTTTAAAATGGCTTTGGCAGAAAGCACTGCCTTGATGACCAAATCTGTGCTGTGTGATCTTCCAGACTATGCGAAAATTCATACTTTGTCAGCTTAGTATATTTTAATGACATTATATAGATGCTTTCTTTTCAATACAGAGTACATAACAGTGAAACAATGAACTTGAGATACATAACAGCTAATACATTGTGTTATTTTGGAATGAAAATCTCAGGATGTATAATAACTCAGAGGTGATTACACAGCAGCATAGCTATTGCACCCTCTCCTCTCCCTAAACTCGGATCAACTAAGAAGGTTTGGTAACAGGAATGTAGAAAATTCTGCATATGCCCCATGTGACTTATGTGGTTTGGTTCAAGGAAAAATATAAGTGGAGAAGCAAAAAACACACTCTTGAAATAAAGATAAATGTTTCTCAGCGATGAATACAGTATGGCATAAGGTATACTGAGAAAAATTCGAGATATTCCCTAGGGGTGGGTTGCGAGACTGGATTCTTCAGGCTGCTCAGGGAGGCTGTGCAGGCTCCATCCTTGTAGATTTTCAGGACCCAGCTGAACAGAGACCTGAACAGTATGGTCTGATCTCACAGCTGGTTCTGCTGTGTGTACAGGTGCACTAGAGACCTCCTGGCATCCCTAAAAGCCAGAATAGTCATATGACACAGTCTGCCTACAGTTTGTTTTGTCACTCTTCCTAACCTTGTGCATGAAACGAGGGTCATTACTATTCCTTGCCATGTAATATCCTACTACGTAGGCTATAATAATGAAAGTGCTATAGAATCTAAAAGAATGGTAAGGGAATATTAAATGTAAATAAAATACATGAAAACTTTTTTTGTAATAGAAAAGTGTGTACTTCTTTTATTTCAACTTCTTATGGATATTTGTACAATGTATCTTTGTGGAATATGAATTTGAAAATTTTGGATTCACATGTGTGAATGGAAAAATAATTGCTTTTTAAAGCAAAGAATACTTAATCCTGTTCTTGTTGCTGGGTCTTAATTGCTAATATCTTTCCAGTAGGTGAAAAATAATATCATAATGCTTGTCTCTTGAGGACTACTTGTTCCCATTACACAACTCAAACCTCTCTGGATGCTGAAAGATATATCAATGAAAATATCTTTTCCAGGGAAATACTCTGCTTGTAGATATTCCAGGAGCACAAAGAGTTTCTAAATTTATCAGATTAATTACTTATTGAATTATTAAGAAGATAATGTTTTAATATTATATATTATTGTTATTATTGTCACCATTAACTGTATCATTACTATTTCTATTGTTCCTGTGCCCCAACTTTCACTGTTGAGTGTCAGGTCCAAATATTTTGTGATTAACTGATTAATGAGATAATTAAATTTCCTTTCCTGAACAAAATTCTTTCTATTCCCTAAAAATAGTTACTTTCATCAAGTCATGCTAGAAGCACTGCAACCGCTGATAATTTACTGTCAAAGAAGACGGAATGAAAAAAGATGATTTACTTGAAGATCCTTCCTTACTAAGTAGTACAAAATATTAAATAATCTTCTATATGATGGATTCTGGAAGGAAAACATAATTTTAGGGAATATAGAAAAGCAGGCAGTTTCAAGGTGATTGTCAGAGAATGCAAACAGTTTATAAAACTTTAAAAGTCACACGGAAAACAACAACAAGAAAACACCCCTGCAAGAACAATACCCCACACAACCCTCAGATTTCTTGAAAGTTTGACTATAATGTTTTACAACTTTTTTTTTTTTTCAATTACATAGAGTCATATTAGCATGACTGTGTCAGGAAAAAACAAAAATGTTAGATTGGTTGGAAATATTTCAATAACCTTCCACTATTGACCAGGCAGCTGAATATAAATTCATTCAGGTCAAAATGTCATGATCTTTTTTTTTTACCGGGAAAAGAGCAGAATGCAGATGAACAGCATAGTAAGTTTTTAGCGACAGACATGGGTAATTCGTGCTAGGCAAAACAGCAAATCTTTTTCTTCATCTGTTTTAATTTTTTAAATCAGCTTGATCTTTAAAATGAAATACATATGCCCTCTTTGCTGAAGTTAACTAATTTAGACACCTCCAGACAGGAGGACTTAGGTACAGACTGGGTGACTGTAGCTGTCTACAGCGTGTGTGAATGTGTGTGCCCTTGTATGTGCACCTTGCTGTGTGTGTGCAGGTCTGAGTTTGTAGCAACAGCAGAGGGGCTTTGGGCTTCAGTGGCTGGCATGTCCAGAGGCTGGAAACTTGGGAGGCCCAGGGGTCAGCTGCTGGTCACAGCAACAGGAGCCTGAGTCAGTTTTCTGGCTGTGGTAAGACCTGAGAATGCTTTGGAGTCAGAAGCAGAAAAAGAAGGGGAATGGACACTTCCATCCTTCATTAATAAAGTACTTTTTCTTCTCCTGGCTCTGTCAGAATGGCTGAGGCTTGCCTACTTCAATGCACCTCAGAGAGGACGGTGAGATCATATCAAAGCATGGTGCGAGTGATAAAGGTAGAATTCTTCTTAATCCCCATGGTGGCTATTTCATGACATGAAAACTACAATTTTATTTTCTTAGTTGAAAAGCAATAATTACTTAATGGTTCTATTTTAAAAGCACCTGCAAACTCTGCTTTAGGATTAGAGACTGGCTGTGAAAGGCATTGCCTTTGGAGAGAGATAGATTTTGTTCCTGCCTGAAGAAACTCTTGTCAATGGACAGGCTGGCAGCTGCAGAAAGCTATTACTGGTCTCAAAACTACTTAACCATTTTCAAACAGTTTTTCCTTTAAGCACACAGAAGAGAGAAGCTTCTGTGCAATGTGTACTTGAAGCCCAGAAAGGTGACCATGCTCTGGGCTGAATCAAAAGCAGCATGGCCAGCAGGTTGAGGGATGCAATGCTTACTCTCTATATTCCACGATGGTGAGACCCCGCCTGAAGTACTGCACCCAGATGAGGACCAGCAACATGATTAGAGAGATGGAACACCCCTTCTATGAGGAAAGGCTGAGAGAATTGGGTTTGTTCAGCCTGGAACAAAAGAAGGCTTGGGGGTGACCTAATTGCAGACACATGCAGTATGTGAAGGGCGCCTACAAGAAAGATGTAGAGAGACTTTTTAGAAGAGCATGTAGAGACAGAACAAGGCAAATGGATTGAAACTAAAAGAGGGTTTAGGTTTGGTTTAGATTAACTGTTAGGAGGAAGTTCTTTGCTGTGAGAGTACTGGAACAGGTTGCCCAGAGAAGTTGTGGATGCCCATCCCTGGCAGTGTTTGAGGTTGGATGGGGCCTGAGAAACATGCACTAATGAAATGTTTTTATATTTATATCTAATGAGTTTGTTTCTTTATTAGTTGTGTTATGCAAGAACGTGAAAAAGGAGGATCTAATTATGGTTCATATTATATTAGTTAATTTTCTCTTAAGCATCTTAACATTTATTTCATAATATGGTTCATGATTTACAACATGAAAAATATATATTGTTTTACAAATTTAGTCAACATATTTGATGATGAAAGATTTTTTGCCATTATGTTTTTCAAATTTGCACACTAATGTGCTACCATTTACTGTAAAAATAACACTGAAAATTAAATACTATAGTCATTTTATCATTGCCAGTTAGAGATGTCAGGAAAAGGCCAAAAGAGCAGGGGAGAAAAAAGGCTTGGTGGTGAACAGTGTGAGCCAACAGCGTGATGCACAGCTAAGTGGGAGCCTGTGCAGAATCTGAGAAGTACTCTGAACTGAAGCCCACAGGATGGGGAAAATGACATATGCAGGTGAACTGGCAGAGCTTGCAGCATGTGAAAACACCTTCCTGAGATAGCTAAGAAATGCCATTAACAATCCCACAGCTGCAGGGCTGTGAAAAGATGAGGTACAATAAGCACTGATGGGAAACCTCAGGAAAAATCATTCTACACTGAGAAGTTAGATGACCCATTTAGTTGACAGTGTTTTAGCCAGCTCTCTTAAATAAATGGAACAGAAACAACAATAATTTATCATTGTTCTATCTCTTGTCTCTCATATGAACCTGAATGTATTAGAGCTCTCTGACTCTCTCCTGCATGACTACATTAGGACATGAAGTTTGATTATTCATGCATGAAATGATTAATTTTTGTTTTAACTTATGGAATATCTGTTGCTGTATGAATGCTGTGATTAAAGCAGCTGCATAATTAACACCTACATGTATACAGGTATACCTGTACCAAAGAGAGCTAAGTGACAATGATGCCATTTACACCAGCTGTCTAAACTGTATGAAAATTTTCTGCTTCTGTTCCTTTTAGGAAAATTCCTGTTCATGCAAATCACATAATTCAGTGAAAATTCATCAATTTTAAGAAAAAAAAATGGAGTACATTTCTTAGAACCATAGTAAAGATTTCTTATACACTAAGAAGACACCCTTTTTCACACTCAGCTAAAGACAGAAGACCTAGGCATAAGTCCTTCTTAGTCTGAGGAGGGACCTGAAAAAGACATTTTGTATCCCATTTGTCTTCTGCATTGTTCTTTCATGCTTTGAAACTAACTTTATCATGATCACACAGAACAAGAATATTTTTGAAATATGGAAATTTCATGAATGTGAAAATGAATCTTTATTCAGCTACAAATCATCTGAGCATTAAGATTTGCTAGAATTGAAAGGTACCCTGCTACAGTGTTCTTTCAATCTTGAAATCATGTCCATCAACAACACAGCAACCATTTATCCTTGCCTTGAAAATACTTTACATAAATAACATGAAGAAGAAAGAGATTCACACATTATGTACATTCACTTTTTAAAGAGGAAAATAATTCTAATCTGTTGTGGTGCAGAAGAGGAAGGACATTTATAATATAGCTACATCAGTAATAAAAAGATGTACATATTCTCTAACAGCTCAGTATTTTTGTGGTACAAACCAGATGTGACTAGACAACATTCTCTCAAAGCTTATCCTTCCTTTCTTGAGATATGTTTTGGTAACACATTCTTGATCATAAAAGAAGTGCCCAGTTATCAAGCAAAATAAATCAAGAGAATAAACTAGGGAAAAGCTATTTGCTATTAATTTTCATCTGTTAGGAGTGTGTCTCTTTCTAAGTAACACAGACATGAATTTGCATCATCTCATTCTGAATAATTAAAATTTTCCCTGAAAGGACTTTGTAATGTAACTCTAAGACTCTACACAGCTTTCAGAGTACAGGGTGGGGAGGGCTCTCATCCACATCTTAACATTATGTAGGTATCAGTCTGTAATTTTTTAGGGATGTGTTGTGTTTCTCCAAGAGACTGATGGCTTCCCTTCAAGAAGGGGTAGCCAAAATGCAAGGAAGTACTATTACAATAAAGATGCTTTGACACAATCAGAATAACAGGATAAAGAAACAGCAAAATACAGTTTCATCTAAGAAAGTAGCCAAGTTAAAGGGAAGACTTTGGATCATAAAATATTTTAAAGTGTAAAGAAATCTAAGAAGAGCAACGCAACACATTATTCAACAAGTGTATTTTTGTTTCCTAAGTGGAAAATTCCTGAGTTATCTACTGTAAAAAGTGCTTTCTTTCTTGGACCTGTACATACTTTTTTGCTTCCATTACCAGACATCTCTGAATGACTCAAGGAAAATGAAAGACCTACAAGATTGGATCACTAAAAAAGTTTGTAATTAAGCTACAGTGAAGCCAAAGGCTGATATTATGAGAAAGTAGGAGGATTAAAACTAAGTCCTAGGTTTAAAACAGTTCTGAGAATTTCCTGGAACACCATGAAAGACAGCCTGCTGAGATCTGAAGGCTTGATGCGATAAGCAGCAAATGGTGCAGAAGAAATTTTTTAAAATGTTTGGTTTGTTAAGACATTTTACTAATTTTATTTGGAACAATGCCCTCGTGCTCCCAAAGTCCCAAATCAGTTCAGAAATGTCTGATTGGGCTACCTTCAGTGAAGTGCCTCAGATTTGTTGACTGCTCATTTAATGGGGGATGCCAGGTACTTAAGGGGCCTATAGTAGGACCAACAATAGACATCTTACTGTGAGAATGAAAACTGTATGAATCCTTTTCATAAGGTTGATATAAATTTCTAAGTGACATCTGAGTTGATAAACAATGTGACGGTGTCCTAGTTACAGAGACAGGGGCAGAGATTAACACAGTGTGGGTGTGCCCAAATTGCTAAATCTTTGCCACCCACATCATTGCTGTTGTTTGTCCCTGTAATTCATTGTTTTCAGGCTGGAGGGGAGCTGCAGGACCTCTCCTCTCTGTACTGCTTTTGTTTCCCAAATACCATGTGGTGTGGGGCATGGGAATCATCGCCACATTGCCTTTGTCTGGAGACCAGTTTCTACTCATGTCAGTGGGAGCAGCAGAGCTCAGCGATATTTTGTATCAAGTTTTGAAAAGAACTGCCATCAAAAGATATTTCCATTTGGAAAGCAGAAAATCTTTCCATCTGGAAAGCAGAAAATGGGTATAATGTTTCTGTCCAGTTCAAGCAAGGCTGGACATACCTAATTATCTCATTAAAGAATTATTAATTTCAAATTACAGACATTTCTGAATATGTAAGCCAAGTTCAGATAGCCCATAATTTCTTTGGGTACTAGATAAGGAAATACAAAAATCTTTTTCTTGTCCTTTTTCTTCACATGTTCATAGCTTCAAGATCTCAAAGAGAATCTGCCAGTAGCGCTAGCTGTAGCAGTCTCAATGAAATCACAGGAGGAAAAGAAAATTTGAGTCTAGACAGATAAGAGTAGGCTGATTATGCCAAACTATTTTATAGTACTGGTAAAGGAAGGAATATAAAGGTTATGAAAAACACACTGAGAAGCTAATTTATTTGAGGAAAATGCTTAAAATTATTCAGTCATTACAAAATGAGGCTGTACTCATAGCTGCTTTTGTAAAATGAACGAAAATACTCCTGTAAGAGAAGGCACTAATGCATTTGTAAAACCTTAAAAATCCATGTCACTATTTGTTGTACATATTATAAATGAAATAGCTATATATGTGCATATACATATAAATGTATGTAACAGGTTATTAAAAGGACATAACTTTAATAAAAACACGCCTCAAAGACTACATGGGGGGAAATAGTTTGTAGGATAAATTATGTCTCTTTTACCACAGACATCGCCTCTTTAAAATGCCTATTTTGTTTCTCCCAGTTTGCATAGCTAATATTGCATTTATTGAAATCTGAGATCAGGAGTTTATGATATTCTTGGACTTTTTAAAAACTGCATACAATCATATTTCTTTGTTTGAGTAGGCCCATTGACATGAATATCTATAATCATGGAAGAATACAGCACTGTCCTTGAAACTGTTGTTAAGACAAATAGTTTGTTCCTTATTTCTGAATACCAGAACATAAAATGGTTATAATTTGCAAGCTAGTAACTGAATCTCTCTTTGCCAAGCAGCAGAAAAATTAAATTGAGTGAGGAGTCAAGCATGATCACAGACCTTTTCTTTTCAGTATGCAAGTCATTTTTTCCTAAGGCTTGAATAAACAGAAATACCCAAATATTTATTGTTTAATTACTTGCAGTTTAGGGGTAAATACACTGAGCTATTTCAAAGTGATTTATCCCTCCTTTAAACTGCATACAATCCTCTGTTAAGTATGTTGATTTCCATTTTTATTTGCATGAAAGAAAAACAATTATTTGACATAATTACTGGGATGCTGTTGACAATATATCATTTGATTCATCCAATGTTAGTATTTTCAAGGGCAATTGTTGTGATATTCTTATTGTCCCTGTTTTAAACAGTAAATGGTGATTTTTTTTCTTTTTCCTTTCCCTGTACTGTTTTACTACTTTCCTCTTCCTTTTCTGTATGATGAATATTTCAGTTTTGTGAAAGGAGTTGATCTGTAAATTTATTTACTGTCTTCTTCATTCACCTTAGTAGTATTGCAGAAATATTACCCACTCAAAAAAAAAGAAAAAAAAAGAACAGAAAGGAAGTAACTGACTGTAAAACAAGCAATATTCAAATTGAATTTAGCAGTGGCAATTGTAATTGGTTTGAACAGTTGAAACATTTCCAAGCTTTTATACATAAAAAGCTCAGATGAAAATGAAAGATCTGCAATTCAAGCTACTGAATCATCTGCTATGGCACAGTTTAGACTGCAAAAAAGAAGCATCTGCGCTTATTCCCTGAATTCACTTTAAATATGTGAATTAAAATGTTTCCACAGCCTAAATGGTAAATAGTATGTTTTCAATGTGCCTGCATGTCCTTTTTCTTAAGAAATATCCTTAGGGCACACTGACTTTAACGTTTCACAATTTTTGTCTGAATTGGTAACTCAGCTCTTGAGGAAACAGTAGTGTACCCTGTACCTTAATACACATTATTACTAAGAAAAGAAACATGTCAAAGGAGAGTTTAAATATCTCTGGTTTTCTGCCACAACGTTGTTTTTGGTATAAGCAATTAAATTTTCTCAAGGCTAGCTATATTGTAGGTGATATTTTATTATTAACAGCTGTTTCAGCATTTCAAATTTTTAATAAAATGCAGCTTCTGATCCTGAAAGGTTTAGGACACCCTCAAATATTATATCAAATGGGAGTAAAGAGCTTGAAGTATCTTATAGATGTTTGAACTATTTATTCAGGCCTGCTACAAGTTAAAATTATTCAGAACTTAATGTTGGAGTATACCAACACATGTCATTTTCTCCAAGTACAAACTGGAGAGCAAAAATGAGCAAAACAGTCAGGACTATAATTAACAGCACCATGATGATTTTCAAGCACTACACAGTACTATTAAGCACAGCACAAAACAACATATTTAAGAGAGAATCTATGAAAGCAGGTTAGACATGTCCTGATTTTTCCCTCTTTGTAAGACATTACTCTGCAATTTTAAGTCTTCCAGCATAAAGTATTAGATATGGTTACAGTTGCATTAAAGATTACACTCACATATCATTAAAAGGCACTATTTTTACACTATTGTGGGATGCAAGAAAAATGAAAAAATCTATCATTCCTTCTGGAAAAAAACCCCTCCTCTAACTTTCTAATTAACATGAACTAAAAGAACTGCTTGCCAAATGATGTTAAAAGATCAATTTATTTCATCAGTCTTTTCAAGTGTAAATGTGAACTCCACCCACAAGAAGTTTAACCAAGTCAAATTATTGAACTGCGAGTCTCTATGTATATAAGCAATAAGTTTCCTATAAACAAATGCTGAATTTCTGGACTGAATTTTAGTAATTTTTTTCTTATTTGTGTTTCCTTTAAAAAGTAGAAAACATCATTAAGGAGAAATTGTTTTAGGAATTGTTTTAACTGCCACAGTTCTACTGTTCTGTAAGGATGTTCCAGCTCTTTCTCACTTAACTGCATCTCATATATCCATCCTTTTCCTCAGACACAAAACATTTGGTGCTATTCTTAAGCATACTTGGCCATGACAGAGCAGACCAGGGAAAGACAGTTTGCAATTGTATCTATTCCTCCAGAGACCGCCATTGCCTATGTAAAATATCCTAAATATGAATCTGATAAGCTGGACATGTGAAAAGTCTAGTGTTTAAGATTTCAGCTAATTTGGCGTGATTTCTCTTCTTCTGATGTCACTCACCTTTTCAATACCTTTTTGTTAGTACTTATGAAGAGGAAATACTTGCACTTTTAATAAAACAGATGGCACCAAATGATACAGTTCTCAGAAAAATAACCTCACAGGAGCCTTACAAAGCCTATTCTTTTGACTTGACTTGAAAATCCAAAATATAGCTGGCTGAATATACATTTCTTATCATTTTATGGAAAGAATAAATTTTTAAAAAATTATTTCCATTCCATATTATGATGAAACTGAGGCCATTTCAGACTGAAAAACTTGCCCAGTACTGCTGGTTAGAATATTCAGATGGGGTATAAAAAATCCCTTTCTGTCTTTTCTCGTATATAAGAATGAACAAGAAGAATTTGAGTCCTTCCTGTTAGTCTTGCTCGCTGTTCTGCCTGTTTAAGAAATAGTAGTAGGGAAGAAAGAATTTTTCTTCATTATACTCAGAAATTTCTTTCAGGACAATGAAAAGAGTTGTATTTCCTTAAAATGTTCTGTTCTTAACAAGAGCCTGTTGCTAAATTAAAAGTGGCAAGTTGAAAAATTGGACACCAGAATTATACTAACTCAATATAGCTTGTATAGCTCGCACCAAAAATAAGGAAACATCACCTGGAAATATGCATTCATTGGTTCTGCTTTTTGCCCCCTCATTCCAAATTCAAAATTATGTATTTATCTTTGTGGAAAAAAAAATCCAAACAAAACAAACAAAACAAAATCTCCTCTGAAGTGGTTATTTTCACTCTACTCTTGTCTTACCCTGTAAATTTAAAACATAGTACTTCTATACTAACAAGAATATTTGGAGGCGAGACAACTGATGAAAGCTTATACAGCATCTGAAAAGTAAACTCTGTGGATATCTCTTCAAATACCAACAACCAGTGCAGGTTCTTTTCCTTTACAAAAAACATTCTTTCTCAACATGCAGTGTTCTGTGAACAGTCTCCTGATGTTCACTAACTCCTATATACTGTAATAATGGGCATTTTATGCAGTTTCAAAATCTTATGGCTTTGAATCTTTTTCCATCCTTATCATCTTCACCCTTTTCATCTACTCCCACTGTGAGCTCATTGATATGTGGGACAGTAGCTGCTGCATGAAGGTCACAGACAGAAAGCACACTTGAATAGACAGCACATGGTTGAATTCTGGATGCAACATTGCTCTAATACACTTATTATCATAACGAATGTCAGACCTTAAGTAACAAAGAAACTACAGGTTACAAAGAACGAGGATTTTAGGACAGGGAAAAGTAGCAAATGGTGACTCTTAAAGGAAGAAGTTGCCATTCCTGACATTCTGCTGGAAGAAAGAACCAGAGATCCAGGGACAAACTCAGGAGGAAGAGCTTAATCTCAGAATATCACACCGAATGCTTGAATTCTGTACCTTAGTGAAAGAGATTAATTTCTCTCATCAGGCCACTTCATATGGTGTATAAGCCTGGAAATACCTCCTTGTTGTTGTTACCATTTATTGCTGTATTCTGAGTGGTTTTTTTCATGTTATCTCTCTTCTGTTTTTAGACTTGTTTGTGGATCCAAAGAATTTCATGATGCTATTAGAAACTTTTTAAACTAAATCTTCATTAATGATTTAGACAAAGGGTTCAAGTGCCCCCTTAACAAGTTTGCAGATGACACCAAGATGAGTGGTGCAGTTGATACACCTGATGGATAGGATGCCATCCAGCGGGACCTAAGCAAGCTTGAGAAGTGAAGCATGGGAATCTCATGAGGTTTAACATGATCAAGTGAAAGGTGCTGCATCTGGGCTAGGGCAACCTCCAGTATCAACACAGGCTGGGAGATGAACAGATTGAGGGCAGCCATGGTGAGAAGGATGTGGGTGTGCTGAGCCATCAATGTGCATTTGCAGCCCAGAAAGCATGGCCACAGTGTCAGGGAAGGTGACACTGACCCTCTACTTCTCTCTGGTGAAATCCCACCCGAATTCTGTATCCAGTTCTCAGGTTCCCAACACACTAAATTTTATCACCACAAAAAAATGGTCAGTCACATTAAAAGCGTTGTTCAAGGCTTTAACTATATTGACATAAAACAATATTAGCTAAAACTGTTTGAGTTTTACAGAGTGAGGGTACTCATTAATTTGAATGGGGACCAATGATTATGCAGAATTTTTTTATACTAAATTTTGTGTACATACACATATTTTAGCAGCCTGTATCTCACATTTGAATATATTGCAGTAAAGAACTTAGTTCCCCTATACTGGTCATAGAGTTCAGTTTCTAAGCATATCTCAGAAGGTTAAACTGGATTGAGCAACATGTTCTGCGACAGTAAAAAAAGTGTTTCAGAGACTGTTGCACATAATGGGGATAAAATTTTCACAAGGATATCTCTTTGAAGAAATTATGTTTATAAATTTATAAATTTGTCATATATTATATATTAAGAAATGTTGCCTATTAATATAAGAACCACAAATCTGAATGTATATTTATCATTCATGTCTGTCCTGGGTTACTGCACTTGAATCAGCCCTTGTCAAAAAAAAAGACACAAAGAAAAACAGTCCCATAAATATATTGAAAATTTATAGTCTTCAGTTTTAATTCTCTTTCTACATATACCTTAAAATAAGCTGCTTCTTCATCTCATGCCAGGTTTGATTTATGGTGTTCAAAGCAAAAATACAGGAAAAAAAGGCTTGAATACTTGTTATCTCCTAGTAAATTATAGGCTTTCACAAGTTGGTATTTTACAGCCTGATGTTAAGGAATATAAATATGAAGAATACTATAAAAATTTTGTTAGTTATCACCCAAAGGACTTACAAAGATTGTTCCTAACAACTGTCAGATCTTTAACAGTCAAGCAAAACAATACTGGAAGCCATGGGGAGACCTTCAAGTTACCATGTAACAGGAAATTACTTTTCAGAAATTTCTCAGCAATAACAAAATGGCAAAAATGTCAGTACATATTTATGCACATTTCTATGTAAGATTACATCAAGAGGAATCCGGGGAATACCACTGAGTAGGATAAGGAGAAGAATTTCAAGGAAATTCTTCAATATCCTAACAAAATTTTTTTTTGCTGGTCTTTCTCAGTCAGGGAGATGTGAAAAGTATTTTCAGGGAGATATAAACTGAAAATTTTGATAACTTTTGTGAGGCTCATTGGTCCATTCTTAATGAAAAGCCAGAAGAGGACCCAGCAGACTAAAAGACAGAAATAAGTGGTCAGATTGATGCCGTTTGGTTTCTGCCTTTTTTCTTTTATATGTTCTCTGTACTCTTTGCACATATATTTGTAGCTCTGTAGCCTACTGTATTAATAGCTAGTTTTTCCAGTACTTTTCCATGGCCTTTCCCTAAGCAGAAAGACAAAACAAATTCCAGAACTCCAAGCCCCAGGGGGGTGCAAGGCCCTGTCCTATCTCGGTTCTTCCTGGGAACCAAGGCCGAGAACAACTCTGAGGTACATTTTCATAAACAAAGTAGAGCCAGTGCTGAGAGGGGGGCTCCAGAGAAGGGGCTGGACCTGGGGGGAATTGAATCACCACTTGTTCTCCTTATTGGTGCTTTTAATCAATTATGCTAATTTCCTAAAAGCTATAAATATGTACTCACCCCTGGAGGGGCTGGGCTTTTATGGACACCTTTCCATAACTGCTCCTGAAGACCTTCAAAATAAAGATCCCCTTTTATATTACCTCCTTGCTAAAATGATCTCGAGTTTCTTTTCCAGGCTGGGGGAAAAGGCAACAAGATGAGAAGAGACAGCAGTTCATGGTGATAAGGACCTCCCTATACATTTCAGAAGAAAATTTCTTACAATTCTCCTAATATTTTCCCCCAGAAAATCTAGGTTTGTTGATAGGATATAAGTGAAGCTTTTGACAAGGATAAAATTGTCAGCAAGAAACACATAGAAAAAATCAGACACTCAGATAATCTGGCTTTCAAATTTCAGTTTCCAGATTTCACATTCAAAACAATCCATACTAGCAAATTTAACCTTGTTCTATTCTGTTCAAGTAAATGCATGCCCTGTTGGTTAATTGGTTTGACTTTATTAAAACTGTCTAATTGAGGACGAAACAACTCAGAGGAAAGGTCACATACAGCAGGTTGCTCAGGGTTTTAACCAGCAGAATTTTGAATATCTCCAAGCATGGAGAATACACATCTCTGGACAACTAATTTTCTACCACCTCCGGAAGTAGATAAGTTTTTTCTTATGTTTAAATAGATTTTCTTGTATGTCAATTTGTGCCTGTTGCCTCTTGTTCTTTTCATTAACATCACTGAGAAGGAAGTTCAATCTTCTTTATTCACCCCATCAGAGATTTACACACAATGATGAGATCTCCGCTTGTTTTCTCCAGGCTGTAGAGTTTCATCTTTCTCAGCCTCTTCTTGTGTGATGGATGCTCCAGTCCCTTCATTATCTTTGTGGCCCTGTGCTGGACTTGCTTTAGTAAGTCTGTGTCTCTCCTGTAGTTGAGAGCTTGTGACTGTACCCAGCACTCCTGATCTGCCTTACCACAGCTGAGCTGTGAGATGAGGGATCACCGCATTTGACCTTCTGGCAATGTTCTGACTAAAGCAGGAATTATTTCTAGATGAAGAATACTGAAAAGGTGCTGGTTGGGTAAATTTTCCCATAAATACATTCAAAGTGAGGAAGAAATGGAAAGCAGCCAAATGAATTCTCTTTTGAGCATCTAGATTCAGTCAGGGGATCTACAGCATTAAACACTATATGGTTTGCAGGCATTATAGACCGTTTACGAAATAAAATTGAACTGAACACCAGTAATATGAGTATCTGATTAACTGAGTTTTTGATTTACTGTTCCTGCTAGAGAGATGAAGGTAGTAAGATTTATTACTGTTACTGTAGGTCAAGAAAGGCTTTTGGAAGGTCTATCTTTTATGGGTTTCAGGAATTTCCTGGTTTTGCCTGTTTTTTCACAAGCTATCATTGAGAATACTCATACGTGAAAGGAAACACATTGTTTTGGAGGTATGCACACAATAAGTTTTTTAATGTATGACAATATTGCTACACCCAGTCCCCTGTCCCTACTCTTTCATGATCTGTGATTGAACAGAATCTCTCACTCGTCTTAGTTTAGGGGTGACCATGAAATGTACATAAATTGTGACTTTCAGGAAGCTTCCTAAATGTCACCTACATGAATTTATGTCATTGCAGGTGACTAAGTTAGCTGGAGCATACTCTTAGGTCTGTCCTGGGATGACTAATCAATTGTACTCACAAGCACTATTGTTTTCCCTACACAGCTGTCCCCTTGTGGGGTTAATGGAAAACACACTCCATGATTACACACTTGGCAGTGCTGGAGTCCAATCTTCTTCACGGAAGTGATGACTGGAGTTATTTTCTTTAATTTTCTAAAGTAATAGAGGAACATTATTACCATGAGCTGTTACATTACTGAGAAAAGTGGTTTTCAATTAACATGACCTGGACTGAGTAAGCAGGAAGTGAGCTGTATATTGGTATAACTACAAAAATAACCCATACTGTTACTCTATTGCTCTGTAGTCTAAATACAGAAAACTTCCTCCACAGTATAGTCAGTTACATCTTTACTAACTGAGCAGATCTTGCTTATTTGAAATGTAAAGAGCATTCCCCTTACAGTCTTACACCTATTATGTTCACCCATTTGCAGTGTAAGCAGGAATAGGCAGACTGCAAAAGAGCTGCTCCTCTGGCCATATCGGACTTGTGGAAGGTAGAACAGATAGCTAAGCAGGACAGGATCTGATCCAGGGGGGCTCCTGGAAGACTGTTCAGTTGAACCTAGACATAGTTAAAAGTTTATTTCTCTATTTTGTAACAGAGCCAATAGATATTAAAGGAGATTGTGAATCCTTAGTGCCAGGTGTCATGAGGCACATTATAAAAACAACCTCTTATTTCAAAAGACTGGAAAAAATTTATGTTCCATTTTAGTGGAGAAAAATTGAGGTTCAGACTTGCTGAAAGCAATGGGGACATTCACAGGAGATCTGAAAACTGAACTTGGATATTCTGATTACAGTACAGTTTGAGAATCAAGTCCCCATTATCATCAGGCTGAAATAAAGGACAGTTCAGGGGATGGACTACAAAACTGAGTAAGCTTTAAAACTTCTTCAGTCAGCTAATGAACAATATTCAAATTAGGTCTTATGAAAACTCTTTAAAAAAAATTAAGTACTTGGCAGTTTAATATACTTTCTTTTTTGTATCAGTTTTCAGTCCAGTTTTTTAAATTTTACGTTCTTCATCAGCTCTTAGCAGAGTACATCATTTTTGTATGAAATTAAGTTGCCAAGTTTAGTTGAATCTGTATCCAAAAAAGAAAAAAAATACATTTCTCTTTTAAATTTATCTCTAAAATTATAGTAAAGTTATAACTGAACAGTTTAACATAAAAATATGAGAAACTGAGATAATGGTATTCATGAACTTACTCCAAACCCCTAAGCATCAGTTTGCAGTCTTCATTTGATTTACATATTTAAGAATTTATTACAGCATTGTGACACAGCTCTGATGTTGTTTCTGTCTTTCCCCTCTGCCCATAAAATTTGAAAAATAAATTGCCAGCCCTTCACTAAATATATAGGGTGACTGATCAGACTGTGTTTGTGTTTAAAAAAGGATTTTCTTGTGCATAAGGAAGGAATTCTGTGCACACATGTTGATTTTCAACCTAATGTTCTGTGAACAATCTTTCTGAAGTTAGCTTCTACTTGAAGTGTAGGAAGCTAAACATGAACAAAAACCTTCATAAGGTTTAGAGAGAAGCAATATAAAAAGATTAGCAACACCTTATTTTCCAGGTTTTAAAATATAGCAGTGCATGAACTGAACTCTCCCCATACTGATAGATTATGGCAGCTATGGCATTACTGCAACCTGTTTTTCCCAACTCTATTGCTTTTGTCACCGCTCCAGTCTGCCTCATGGTGCTCTGATTGCTTGCATTGATGTTGGTGACAGGAGCGATGACAGCAGGCACAGCAGCAGGCAGCTTCAATCTGTGAGATACATCTTCATTTTGTGTACCTTTTGGAAAAAGACTGTCTTTCATATAATAGAATATGAGGAGTACCACGTGCAAGGTGGATAAAGGATGATCGACATAAACTCTACGTGAATTCCTTAAAAGCAAAGGACAAAATGTAGCAGAAAATGTAGGTTGCATCTGGCATTTATATACATTTTCAATGCTAGCGTGTAGTATATAAACCCACAGTCAAAACAACCTTTGCCATCCTTTTTTGTTTGTTTGTTTTGAGGTTTTTTTGTGGTTTATTTTTAATTGTTTTGGGTTTTTTTGTTTGTTTGGGTTTTTTTATTTTGTGGTTTTGTTTTGGGTTCTTTTTTTTTGTCTGGTTTTGTTTGTTTGATTGGGGTTTTGTTTTGTTTCATTTTGTTTTGTTTTCGTGTTCACGTACAGGAACAATTCATTCTCAAGGAGTAAAATGACAAAGAGATGGATACAGCTATTTTGACTAAAACTATGAACTCTTCAAGAGAAAGATAAAGTAAGAACCTACAGAGCTGCAAATTTTTAAAAAAATATTTTATTTCATTATTTTCCTGTTCACAGACTGAAGGAAGAAGAAAAGAAAAAAAAGCAAAGAGAGATAGAAAACCCAGAGCCACAGTCAGGGCTTTCAGGGTTCCCCTTCAGAAAATACTTTCATTTTTCAGATCTTTATTTCCTTTTATTTGATGTGAGACAAAGAAATGGTATTTGTTGGAAGGTTCTATTTTGAATAACATAAAATCTCTTAAGCTGAAGCATCATACAGCAACAGTACTGTAGTCCCATCTGAGTCAAACAGGTGACTTTTTCTGATTTAGCTCACTGGTTTTCTTTGTCTTCTTTATGTGTTCATGGGTAGCTGCCATTTATTATCCCTTATTTCCTCATGCTCGCTGTAACAAACTCCCAGATATAATTTGCTCAAAAACAACCAACCAAAGCTGCATACAGAAGTCCAAATAAAAAGAAGCAAGAGGTTGAAGAGATTTACAGAAAACTATCAAATTTTAAGGTTAAACTGGTCTTCTAAACCCAGTAAAAAAAAAAAAAAAAAAAAAAGAATGTCATGCATTAATTCTAGCATTGCAAATTCCTATGGAAAGGAGTATTCCTCAACACTCTTGCCCAAGTGTGAAGGAGAGCCACAAACTGCTGGCACAGAGCAGGGAACGCCTCTCTCTCCTTACCCTTGGCATTGGCACAGCTCATTCAGTCTTAGAAAGAGAGCTTATGCTTTCAACTGCTAGTTAAAGAAAGTTTTTCCTCCTCCACTTCAATGCAGCCACACAGCTGTTAGCAATCAGAGGTAGGTAGTTTCTACCTGCGATAAGTACTTGTGCTGGTAATTACAGCACTTGCTTTCCCCTTTTCTTTCAGGAATTTATAGCTCCCCTCAAGTCAGAGAAGGAGAAGAAAAGAGAGAATTGTCTACAGAAAGGGGAACAGGGAGGGAGTCACAGAGGGACAGGCAATCACAAAAGACATTTGCAATTTCTAACAGTCTGAGAGAACACAAGTGAAACAAAGCTAAATAATGCTTAAGACAGAAAAGTTATCATTTTAACAGAATCTGCTACCCACTGCAGTTCAGTCTTACATAATTCAGAAGTGCAGTTTTTCTAAAGTTTAACAGATGTAAATAAAATATAAGAGCATTCACTACAGATAATTCTTAGAGAAAAATTATTGAAACAAACCTTGGTGGAAAAGTAATAATAACCTGGACTGCCCTTGAATTTATACTGCAATATGTAGTGCTTCACTATTACATGTTCCAGGCCCCATGCACAGTGCAGGCAAACAAAATTTGTTATAAAGGACAAATCTTTTTTTAGACCAAAGTAGTATAGCTGGGGATAAGAACTCAAAAACTAGACAAGCTTCTCGGCACACAAGCCTTTTTTTAATTCTGAAATTGAGAGAACAGCTACAAGTCTAGAGCAGAATTTGCTGGAGTTTAACAAATAAGGTACTAACAAATTGCCTTCTGAGATAAAAAGTAATTGGTGCTAGCAGAATGAAAGAAATGCTGTAGGGAGAAGGGGAAAAAAAAAAAGAGGAAAAGAGATGTGCAAAAAGAGAAATTATGTTGTGGGGAAAAAGAGAGACATATACAGAGTTGTAGGAGGAAGGTTGCCTTTTAGGGATATTGAAAGCTAGTGTATCGATTCAGGGATTTTCTTTTTCTTTACCATTTCTTCTTATCTTCTTCACCCATAATAGAAGCAGCAGCACCATTGCTAGTCAGTAAAGCTGTTTATGTAAATAATATGCTATTACTTTTAATTGCAAATGCTGGCTCTGAAGGCAGGTCCAGGGCTTTCCTGAACTTCATACAGTGTCTTAGCCTCTTGAGACGTCCATTAATCAGAATTTTTCAGGTTAGTTTTAGAATTACCCCTGCACTATACTGATGAATGGTCCCAAAGATCCAGTAAGTCTATCCTTAAAAGTATTTCTTGGTTGTTATTAAAATCTTTTGCTTCTCTGAAACCTAAGGGAGGACATGGATATTCACAGATGTCAATCATGAAACCCAGAGATTCTTGGATGACAAAGGATACATATTAAACATAAAACAACTCTTTTTGAAGCATTTTTTGTGCACATTTTTTGTCACAAAAGCTGGGAATTATGATAAATTTTACATTATTTTGCTTCACATTTTTTTCAGATAATATGAATTGCATTTGGTGCACAGATTAACATGATCCTTTGCATTATCTGATTATCTTCTATGACCCTGCTATAATGAGCTCATACTCTTACTTATCACAGTAATTGGCATACTGTATATTTGTCTTTTACAGTATTCATTTTTTTATTTTTTAATAAAATTTGCCTTGTAAAACTCTGCTTCCTGTTATTGTTTAGTCTGTTGCCCAAAGCATCAAGAGAAAAAGGATGGTTAGGTGAAGAGGAAGGAATCTTTTTTCTGATGATCTGATTTCTGCCTATACATTTGAAGTCATACAAAAGAGAGAAATGGGATTGGTCTTAGTTTGGTGCCAACTGAAACACCATAATTTTCCTTGACTTCATAAGTACTTAAGTTAAATTAGGGTTTTCAGTCCATAATTTACCTTGACAAGTGCAGATGTTTGGAGTAACATGAAATAAACAACACCTCAGACCTGTTAGGTCTTAAGGACTAAAGGGGAAATAATGTACATCTCGGTGTAGCAGGTGTTTTCATATGGTCACCTGGGGCAATTCTGAACCCAAAGTTTTGGGGAAAACCTTAGAAAAAAGAAAATGGCACTATTGAAAAGCTATCTGTAAATCCTGCCTTGGGCTTGTAAATTTACCTGCTGTTATGATCTGAGAAGGCCACACCATCACATGTGATCCAGTTTTATGTGGATATACATAGTAACTTTTTCAAAATTTTGCAAACCACATTTCTAGCATAAATGTCTGACATGGGCTGATTTTCACTTGGAATAAACTTTTTTACTACTTATTTCCAGCACTAATCTATTTGTTCTTTAAGCAAACATAAGGTTTTTGTTTTGAAAGTCTCTAATTTACAGTTAGCTTCACACAGTATTTCAGATATTTTTTAAATGAAATTTTCATTGTGTTTCATTCGCATGAATAAAAAGTATAAAGTAAAAAACCCCATACTCTTAGATTTCAGGAATTTGTTAATTAGTTTTAAAAATGTTCATCTTTGCTAGAACAAGCTCCTCACTTATGACAAACAGGAAGAAAAAAATCTATACTTCAGATCTAAAGATTTTGAGTTTTGGTTTATTGCTTGTTTTTTTATATCTCATTACTATTTATAATATCTAGTTTCCATGCTTTTTATTTTTAATTTTCCAGTACTACTTTAATTTTTATATATTTTCAATTACCTAAGAATACCTGTGGAAATATAAATTATTACCTAATAATGACTAATTAAAATTAAAATAAGATTACTTAGTATTTTAAAAATAAATTATACATTTTTATGTTCAGTCATGCTGCATTGATTGATTGAATAAATTAAAAACAAAGGCATTTATCTCCACTAAATGACTACACTTGTATCATGCCATTTTGTCTACAAGGAGGGTAGAAATTCATTCATGTCTTTCTTTCTAACTCCAAATTCTAAAACTGAGACATGCTAGAATTCTCACACAGATGAGGTATATTGGATTCAAATTATCTCTAAAATGTTTTCCTCTTTCAGTCTTAATTAAATATTTTATGGAGATCCTATCAAGAAACCGCTTGTGCAATGAGAATAGCTACGACATTCCTATCAGCATTTCACGCAGCTTGTTTTAGCTTCATTAGATATGATTTTTCAGCCTCTTACGAGTCAAAAATAAAAGTTCATTTATGAAATCATTCTTGAATAGTATTAAAAGCAGCTGAGGCTAAAATTCTAGGGCTTAACCAATAGCTAAGTTCCAGGGCTAGTGTAAGCAATCTAGAAAGCTGGACTGGTTTTATAGGAATATCAAACTTTCCCTGTAAACTTTCTGTCTCTTTTATATCAAACTTTCTCTGTAAATTTCTTAAAATCAACATTTTTTTCTTCAAAAAGCAAACAAACAAGCCCACCCTAATTTATTCCCTCCCCATCCTCATGATAGGACTTAGTTTTGAATATGAAAAGCTGTAACCATTATTCTGTAATATGCTACAAAAACTTTCTAATTCTTAACTCTCTGTTATTTGCTTGCTTCAAGAAAGATAGACTTTCATTTCTAAGGGGCACATATATAATTTGTTCAGAAATTCAGCAAACAAGGCATTCCGATATGAATATAATATTTACTTATTCACTTCATGCTTACTTTTCAATACATGAAAAAAAGATTTTACAGGCCTCCTGCTGTGCTCTACAAAAGCTTGCTATGAAACACTAAGAAATTCCAGATTATTCAACATCCAAGCCTGATCGCAAACTTTATTCAGTTCTGCTCTCCAGCAGCTCCTGATCATTGTGAACAAACAATATTGAGGATTGGGAAAATACACAGCACAGGAGTCTGTATTCTGAATAAAATACATTCTTCCAAACAGAGGCTGGAAGAAGGAAATCACAGCGTTCTGTGAAAAGAACAAGTCTGAGGTACTCGCAGAAAAAGGAGAATAAGGATGACTAAAAAGTGAAGTTAACAATAGTATTTGAAAATCAAGCTAATAAGGCAACTTTTCAAACTTATATCCTTCTTATTGTAGGACTGGACTCTTTAAAGGAAGACAATTTTCATTGAAAGAAGAGTCATAAAGGTTTGAAATGATCCTATAGATGCTGTAAACACATATGAGTTGGTTTCCATATAAATGGAGCCCACATATGGTACTACTACCAAATGAATACTGCAGTCAAATCTCTGTGTACAGGTCAGGGCTCATGAGAGGCAGAAACCAGTCTCTCCATCCTCTTATTCACTCTGTAAGAAGGAATGTAGCAACAGGAGTGAAAGACAATACAGAAAATGGGATACTGAGGAAGCAGCATGTTTGAAACTTAGTGGTTAAAGGAACCAGTAAAAGATGTAGGGCCTGATTTTCAGCCCATCATATAACATCATTACTTTTACTTCAGATCTTGAAATCCTGAAGTGACTTGTTTTTCCCTTGCATCATGCAGAAAAGCTATTTACTTAAGACTACATTTAATTTATGGGAGCAGTGTTTAACAACATGTCATCATGGCTTTCCAGGTGGATTCTTTCTAGAGTACCACATAAGAGCCTTGCAGTGGATTAAATCTGTTAAATCAGCTTTTCTCTGTAGCAACCAAAGCTTTGTCTCATCAGTTGGGGTGCTGAGGGATGGATATATGCCCAGTTCTAACTTGAACATAGGGTTATGAGATAGAGACAGGAGTGTATCCATCCCTGGAAGACAGAAAAGCCTCTCAAAATCATACAGCTATGTGACTGGAGGCCAAGAAAAGAAATCACTCAAAGCTCTGCATCACCTCTTCCTGTTGGTAAAACAAATGTAGTAATATTTCCTTTATTCTGACCCTTTTTTTCTGCTTATATTTCAAGCCAAAAAATTATATATTACTTCGAACTATCACTAAGATCAACCTAAAGATGTATAATTGATCTAGAGATATCACAGATTTATTTCTAAACAACACAGCTCTTCATTGATGTGCTTAGCTTTCCAAAAACTGGTATACAAAGCAGATGCACCACCATGTAACTGAGATTTATTCAAGAGGTTTGCCCTTCATTTCAAGTGTGTTCTGTTGCTGGAAGCTGAGGCCATCAGAGGTACTTTATGGTGGGATTTTTTGGGGGTGTTTTTGTGTCCCTTGTAACACATCACACCAGATTCTGGCTTTTCTGGGAAAGTGTTAGTCATGTTGCTTACGTAATACATTATCACAGACCATATAATTTTGAATAAAATCTTTAAGTTCTTTTGTCTTGCTTTTCTTTCCCAAGACATTGTACTCAGTTTTGTGACAATTCAGCCACAGGCCGTTTGGGGGAATGAAGTTAGCACATTATAGCTAATTTCCAGATGGACCAAACAACAGCAGCTGCAGCATCTGGTTTTTGGCCGGAAGCCTCGGGTGTGAATGCAACCCACTTAGTATTTCATGCACAGTCAATGAATATCTCTTATCTCCTGATTACGATATACTGACTTGGAGTGGTTATTAGAGTGAGTTACTGCTAACAAGTGACAGAATCAGACAATCCTCACAAACTCCTTCCTCTAATATTTAACTGCCTATTAAAAAAATAAATCGGTGTAGTTAAAAACCTAATATTAATAATTGCAGAAGAATGTCATTGGCATGAGGGATTCTACTGTGACTGCAGCAAAAATTGTAATCAGGATCAGCCCTGAGCTTTGCAACAGCTGTGCACATCTGTAATTATGTGAATTTATCAGCAATGGCAGGAGAAAAATAATGCTACAATCAATAAGAGACCTTTCATTCATTCACTCAGGATACTGTGGGATAAGGCTCTGCCATGGTACAGATTTCTCTGTCTTCCATAGAGAATAGCTTTCTGCAATCAATTTACAGTTCCCCTGCAGCAACCAGAAAAGTTAATTAGATCAATATCCAATATAATTAATTAATAATTATAAATATACTAGATTGTTAAAAATTAATAATTTTAATAATACTTAAATTTTATTAAAATATAAAAAAATTGCATCTTCTAAAATTTTAGAGCAAATTAATGTCCAAGAATTAAAGTGAATATACTTGTTTCTACTGATACTCACTCTTGAGAATAACAAAGACCAAAGTTAAAGCTACTCAAACCACTAGATCTTTGCCAGACAGGAAAGTCAAAATGCTAGTATGTTTTTTCCTCCTTTCTCATTGTAGTATGGGACTGTTTCATGTACAAGAACATGCAGAGGAGGAGAGAAATAAAAACCATTATAGCCTATACAAAATCAACAAAGCAGGAATTGGAGATTTGTGTGGGAAGTGAGGGTTACTGCTTGTAAATACTAGGCATAGAACTAGAGCCTGAACAGTCCTGAGTAGCAATTTGTACCTGAAGATTCAATAGAATTTGCATTTGAACAACAAGAGTGTTTGAGCTTCTATCCTTTTCCCAAGTTAACATTGGATGCATATATGCACAGAACATGTTTGTTAATTATTAATTGTTTTTCATTCTCTAGGGGAATATTTAAGTTAAACAGAAGATGTTAATGAGCAGAGTTTCACTCTGCAAAGGGAACAGTACTGAAAATCAGAGGGCATGCTAAGTTAGGCCTGAGATAATGATGGCTGTTAAGAAAAGTATATTTGAATAGCTTAATTTGGGGATACTTAAAATTAGAGTTAATTATGGATCTACAGTGAAGAAAGTATTGGGAAATTGTTTCTGAATATGTTTTCAATTATGTGTTACATTTTTCTGAGATTATGAAGCTTCTTTCAGTTTTGGACCAGAATATTATTTAATTGAACTAGTACTCTACCTACAAGTCTGGTTCAATGAGTACAACCAGCCACTGGAGTATATTCAGAGCCCGCAGACATTCTGTTGCAATAGGAGATTTTGCCAAAGAGATATTTGAGTTAAATTACTGTGCTATTTTAGTTCTGTGTTTACAACGAGTTTGATAAATTACCTTTTAGTGTTCAAAATAATAGATTATTGGACCAAAGATTCATTACTTAAAAAAAAAGAAGAATTTGACAGCTTTTGACTCGTCAAATCATCTTTGAGCATTTACCAATCCATACCATTTAAACACCATCTTTATTGGAATTTATTTTGAGGAAGTACAGTACTAATCACAAAAATCTTTGAATGATTTTTAAGAACATGCTTGACATCTGCTTGAAGTGTGGAGGGAAGCAGAGGCTATTTTAAAGAAATACTCAGTATTCATTAAAATGCAAACTGGTATTGTAGTCTCCATTTAAATGTTCTTACCCTACATTTTTCAAATCAGAAATATATTGATGTATAGATGCAAACTATTCCATTGCATACAGACCTCTTTTCAATATTGATGACAATAAAAATTTAACAAATAGGGATCAAAAGAAAAAAGAGAAGCAAAAGCAGCATTTATAGGCCTGTCAGCAACAAAAGGAAGACCAGGGAAAATGTGGGCCCCCTCTGGATGGAAATGGGAGATCTGCTTATCCAGAATATGGAGAAAGCTAATGTACTAAATGACTTTTTTGCCTCAGGCTCCAGTACCAAGTCACAAAAACCAAAGGCAAGGTTTGGGAAAAACAAAGAACTGCACACTGTGGGAAATCAGATTTGGGTCCATCTTAGGAGCCTGAAGATGTACAAGTCCACAGGACTGGTGGGTGAAGGGACTAAGCCACTGATCATCATATATGAGAAATTATGGCTGTCTGGTGAATGTATGACTGACAGCTCTCATTATTCATGGCTTCAGTTTAGAAATTAGCTAAAATGGTACTTAAGTTCTGAGTTTCAGACACTGTTAGACTATATTGAAGACACAGAATATTGATGCCTTTTATAAATTCAGAAGTTCCTTTCTAAAAGATGCTAATGTATGTGTAGAAATTTGATATGGAAAATGAGATGAATTTTAATGAGTATAAATTCACATTATTTAAGGTACTTACTAAATGTTGAGAATATGAAGAATCTTTGTAGATGAAGTAGCTATTTCACAATTAATCACTATAATTTTTCCTTCTATTTAATATGAATATCTAGCACTGACTACCATTGATGATATATTATATGGCTCATTGATTTCACCTAATGCAGTTACAATAATAAATTATAAATCCAAAAATATTGAAATAAGGCTATAATAATTTGAAATTAAATGATAAACATCTATAAGCACAACATATAAACTATGATTCTACTGAATGTTTCATTATCCTTATGGTAAGGTAGTGCCTGAGTAACTCTGTGGTTTTACATAAAATATATACTTCACAAAATTATGATCTCTTAATGTAAAACAATGGATCTAGCCTTTTACTATATAGTATGTATATAGGGCAATCACACTTGAAAACATGAACTTTTCAGTAACTTAAAGTGCCCAAATATTTTAAGCAGTGTGCTTTATTTTATGTGTGTCACATGCTGGAAGCCACAACAGCCAAACGTTGATATGTCATTGAAAGACTATATAATGCATAATGAAAATACCTTGTCTCTTATGTCAAAAATCTCATGACTAGCAGATGGAAGTCAATTTGAGACTGCTTTAGCTCTATTTATTGTAACACAGCTGAAGCTATTACATAGTCAACATTATAGCAGATACGCTCCTGGTGGTTCATGTTTATGATTTACAGGTATTGCATTTAAAAATATTCTGTTGCAAGACTATTGAATATTGTTTTATCAGATAAGAAAATCTTATATAGGAATTGCATCAATTTGTTTCGGTCTATTTGAGGGGGAAACAAGCCATCACGAACTCTGCTTTTCCTTGGAGGTAGCGCTCATTATTTTTTTCAGCAATGAGTTCTTTCCTTGGTTGTTTAGGGTGAGTTGTTTCTTTCTGCCTGCATTCTTGTAAACCAATTTAATTGACAGACCCACACTTCCCTAGCTCTGCAAAGTAGACTGTATAATAGTTTTTCCTTCATACTGCAGAGAAAAAAAATTGAAAAGAGTATTCTGCTCAAGTATACTTTGCCCTAGAGGAAAATTTGCAAATATATGTAATGACTCTGTTTATCACTTTTCCTAATGCACATGGAAAACAATGTGATTTCTCTTCCAAATTTCTTTTCCTTTTTTTTTTTTCTTATGCAAGTGGAAAAATTGTTCTTAGGTGAGAAAGAGAAGCACTACTGAAGCTGAGAAGATAAAACTGAATAGAAGAATGAGATCCTGCACACAGTAGTGAAGATTAACAGTAAAGGATGGTTAAATTTTGCTCCTTTTGAGATAGATACTAATAAAGGAGCCAATCACTGTTTAGAAAATGCAGTTACATTAGTATATGAAGTTACTAATTACAAATTACTATATATTAGAAAGCAGTTAATTCAAATTTTCTGTGAAAAATCAAGTTTTCTGTAAAAAATCAAGGGATTATTTACATGTGACATTCACTTTCATATTAAATGTGATACACATTTTACTGCAAACACAGTTAAAGATATAATATTAAACAAAATCAGTTTTGAAAGCTGCATATAAAAATCATATTTTATCTGTTTTCCTCTTTCATTGAAAAGACCAGTGCTCTTTACGCACTAAGCATGTTCAACATTTGCTCAATACCTCGTATCACTGGAGAAAAACAGCTGCTTTGAGAACCTGAAGTGAACCTAAGTGAAAACCAGGGTCTCCTTATAAAAACAGGCTTCTTTATAAACTCCATCAGCAGAGAATAATCTCAACCACATTGAGCTGGATCCTCAGTTCACATACACCGCCATAAATTGTTCAGAGGCAACAGAGATTGCTACTGGTGTAAGAAAAAAGCGGAGGAATAAAGGAACTGTACACTGATCATATGGTATAAAAACAAAAGGCAGCTTAGCCTACAGATGACAGGGAAATTACTGTTGTTTAAAGAAACAGCTGAAGAAGGGAAAAAAGAACATACAGCTGCAGTAGAGAAAAATAAAACCCAAAACCAGCACTAGCTGAAATCAGATTGGACAACAAGGGTAAGTACTCAGCTGCCAAAAACATACTATAAAATTGTACAGATCCAGATTAATGATAAAGTCATTGGGAATCCAAAATATTAAATAATTCTAGAGTCAACATAACTGATGATTACTAGAGATAGACTATCTGGATGGGAATATTTAATTTGTTTGCAAATATGTTTACTGTATTTGCCAAGGATAATCCTTGAAGTTCTGCTTACATAAAATTAAATCTAAATATTCAGTTGCCATAACAACATAATGTATTAGTTCTCTAGTTTATTTTTGATCATTTGACTACGGGATTGTTTGTTAGGATCTTAGTGACTTAAGTCTTCAATGTTTTTCAGTATTACTCAAATGAAGATTCCACATATTTATTTAATTTCAAAGTATTTTATAATTTTCTTCTTAGAGGAGCAAGACAGGCTTAAAGAACCTAATACTTAAATAAAAAAAACAGAAAAAAATATTGTGCTTTTATTGGTAGAACCACAGAAAGTCTCATAGAATAAAACTAGATAGATATATTTGGAGTTTTTTTTGTTTTTATTGGCAGTATTAGACGACAACATCACACCCCTGATATCCACCCCCATCCCCAAATTTTACTATCTGCTTAAGACCCCTACTATTAAGTACATCTTGTAAGTTTAACATTGCCTGTATAATTTTTCAAACTGCCACCCTTTCAGAGAGTATTCTGAAGGCTGCATTTCAGTTCCTGCAAGGTAAAACCAAAATTGTTTCTAAAAAATGCAGCTAAACACATCCTCCTGACAATCTAGATAGTTTTTGTCAAGGGGAGAGGATATCCCTTTTAATGTGTCTGTTCCCAGGGAAAAACCCAAAGGGAGGCAAATGTGACAGCTGTGAATTTCTGTCTATGCATCCTGTCTTATGAAAGCTAGATCAGACCTCCAAATTTGTCCCAAGAAAGAGGGAAACCTACATTAGTGAGGCTAAATTTGTGTTAGCATGTCCCTAGCAATGGGAAATAGGACTGCTTACAAAGGCTAAGGTTAAAACTTATCAACTGTTAACAGTAGCAGCTGCCCACAGACTGCTCATGAATAAATTAGTACATGGTTAGTTGTAAAACAGTTCAATCAGAAGGGGTCTTAACATTCCACTGATTCATCAAGTATCTATCTACTGAAGAATCAATAAATAAGGTAAATTATTTGAATATTCATAAGTTTACATTCAAAGAGCATATTCTGCCTCTTGGAATAGTCTAATTAATCTTCTGGCCCATGCTCTTGTCATCTATAATTATTAGATTAAAAAATAAATCATGTACAAGTAGATATACCCATAGCAGGCTTAGGGAGGGCATGCAAAATATAATTGCCAAAGTTACCAGTGGGACTAGACTAAGACATGTAGGTAAAAGTTTGATTTTAACAAAAAAAACACAACCAAACACACTAAAACACACATTCATTGAATGTGTGTGAAAACATATTCAGTGAAGGGATAGAGGGAAAACTCAGAAAAACTAATAGAAAAAAGAACTAGGCCACAATTTGGGGAAGGGGTTCTACATTAGTTACTGATGTTTGCCATATGTTTTATCTTTTTCAGTTTTATGTTTTGACCTGTCATGTTTCCTTATCTGTTTCATACAATGAATTTTCATTCCTATCTCTTGCTCTTAAACTATAATAAAATTGGTAAAATACCAGATCCCTTTTCAGCAGAAATACCTGACCATCCCAATTCAGCCTAGAAAAAGTTCACATGGTCCTTGCATTCACCAAGCAACCAAAAATAAAGAAAATTATTAAATGTTGAATCAGATACTGAGTAATGTACTCTTTCAAAGGCATTTACTAAGCCTAAGTGGAAAATTGTGTGTGATTGAAATTTCTGAACTAACACCAACCTCAGATGTTTCGTGTGGTTCAACTCTGTGCCCCCTAGACAGGGCTTTTTCAAATCTTACAGGCAGTAAAACCTCATTAGTACAGCTCACAGGCTTAGCCATAATATATCCTTAGCAGGTCTGCAGATCATTTTATTGTGCTCATCGTATGAAACAGGTGTACCCTAAAAAGTGCAAAGAACATGAACATTAAATGATAAAGAAAAAAGGGGAATCATTCATATTTAATACCTGGAGAGAATTTTCTCTTTAGCTAGTTTAAAAAGCTAATAATTTATGCATGATTTTCCAAGAAGTTTCTCATTGAAACATGTGAGGGAAACTTTGCAATACATTTTACCATTTGAGGAATTATCCATAAGTATTTTCAAATTCATCTTCATATGTTATATAAAAGGACTGAAAAAACTTGTAGTGCTTAAGAGAAAATTCTGGTATTATTAAGAAAAAGAGGAAAAAAACACATAGAAATTGTTCCTGTCAACAGTGTTTTGTGTCATTAGCTGTCACAGTGCAAAAGGAAATCATAAACCTATAAAATACAGTAAAAACATCGATTTTGTGTGTGAAAAGCTTGCATAATTTTATTATTATGATGTGCAAAACTCTACAAACATTAATCAGAAATTAATAATTTGGTTTGCGCATTTAAATAACAAACAAAAAAAGGACTCATTTACTGTTTAATGAAAGAGTTTTGTGAGTGAGATGGGGTAAAAGTGAATTGCTAGGGTGGCCAAGTGGATGGAAAAGCACAATATTCAGTGACAGTGACCAGGGAGGGGAGGGGAGTGAAGTAGCAACTGAGCTCAGCTTGGAAGTTGAGGAGCGATGAAAAAGCTATTTTGCTCCTATTTTCAACATAAGACAAATCCCACGATATTTGAAGACAGTGACAAAAGAATTAGTTTTTAATTTTTGAGGGTAGTGACAAAGGAATTAGTTTTTAAGTTCTCTTGTTTAAATGTAATACATGTTTATTTAGCTGTAAAGGGCTCTGAAATGACACCGCCTCTAAAAGAGAGGAAGCTGAACAAAACCATTTTTGGGAGGATAAGTTGGCAATACATGCCATGCTAATGTTTCTGAAGACCAACTACAAATGTATGAAATATGATCATGTCACTGTTCGAATTGCATAAAGCTTTCTATTAGATTCATCTGGAAGAACCATAAAGCAATACTGCACCAGAAAATTTCTGCATGCCAGATGATACAGGAGAAAAGGATTCTCCACTCTCCAATATTCTCTGGCAGTAGAGAATAATTATTTGCTGCCTTATGAGAAAAGGGAATTGAACACATTGCAGAACAACAAAAGTTATTATTCAGCACATTTTAACAAAATCATTACCTTCAAGTAAACTATTAAATAAGAGGAGGCAAAAAACAAGTAAATTACTTTTGCTTGGATCTCTGGCTTTGAAGTTGCTTATTTTGTGCAATAAAAACACCTAGAGAGGATTTTTTGTAATCGCTGGATTAAAGACAAGCTGGGACTGAAAACCAAACTCTACTCCAACATTTCTGTGTGCCCTGCTTTATAAGATGCAATCTGTGGACTTGCATTTTTGACTTCACAATAGCCTGCTCAGAGGTCTGATCACCAGACTTATTTATTTGTATTCTCTGATGAAATGTGGCTATGAACTCTCCAAATTGGGAAAAAAGATAGAACACAGTTCTCTTATTCTTTGACAAGTGTCTCAAGAGTTTTTTCAGAGCCTGATGGTTTCATCTCTCATTTCTAGTTTATATTCAAAGATTAAATCCTATCTCTGTCTTTTAAACATAATTAGAGCAAACCATAGGAAAGGATCCCAGGAGCATTTCCCTCCTAACAACATTTGCTCAGATAGCTACAAGCATGATGAGGACATGAATTCAGCTGCATCCCTCTTGTTAATGCTTTCAGCTGACTAACTTCCTGAATCCCTCTGCTCAGTACAAGAGTTATGATAGATTAATCTTATCATAAAATCAGAGAATGGTTTGGGTTGGGAGGGACATTAAAGTTCATCTAGTTCCATCCCCTCTGCCATAGGCAGGCACACCTTCCTCTAGACCAGATTGTCCAGAGCTCCATCCAGCCTCGCCTTGGACACTTCCAGGGATGGGATGCCACAGCTTCTCAGACAGCTTGTTCCAGTGTCTCATCACCCTCACAGTGAAAAACTTCTTAGTATCTAACCTAAACCGACTCTCTTTATGTTTGAAATAATTCCCCCTGGTCCTGTCACTACATGATTTGTAAAAAGTCCATCTCTGCCCTCCATGTGGGCTCCCTGTAGTTACTGGAAGGCCACAATTTGGTCACCCTGAAGCCTTCTCTTTTCCAGGCAGAACAAACCCAATTCTATCAGACTTTTCTAATAGGAGAGGTGCTCCATCCCTCTAATCACCTTGGTGGCCTCCTCTGGACTCACTTCAACAGGCTGATGTCCTGAAATTTTTTAACAACACAGCCTTAACTTCTTCCAACCTCCTTTGGCAATAGTAATGGGGCAAGGTGGTGATCAGGTTGGAATGGTTTCGCCATCCCTCAGGAGCTACATATTTTAATACACTAATGCTACTGATCTTCCATAAAGTTGCTTTTTTATTTACCCTTTTCAACTTATATCTCTTCTACTTTGCAACAGTTCTTACTGGCCATTATGCATCTATATCTACAAGTTATACTCTCAACTATAGAGATAACTCTATACTTCTTTCTTATACTCTTAAAGTTTTAATCTTGCAAAATTTAAGCATACCAAGCTCAAAATGTTTCTTTTTTTCCTTTCTTTTTTTTTTCCTAGCAGTCTTATATCAGCAGAAGAGCTTGTTTAACATTAGAAACATGATTTTCACATGCAATAACTGTGTGGGTCAGCCCCTTAGCATAACTTATTTAACAAGTCATTATTTGATCCTGACTCTAAACAACAATCTATTCCTGTAAGTATTTGCCTAATGATTTCAGTTAAGGATTATTAACCCTCTTTTCCCTAAAGCATTCAGTAGGAGTACTCAAGGGCCACAGTATTGATATTCTATAGTTGTGAAAGGCAGAGACAAGCAATTATCCAAGTCCAAAAATTTAATGATACTCAGGTGGATTTGAAACCACAACCTGATTTGCCAATTATATTAGAGGTCTAAGTGCTGTAGATTCCATGTTTTAGAAAGCAACATTTTATGTTTGTTGTTCATATTACATTTTTATAATTATTTTAATTTTTTAAAAATTTTTTAATTTTAATTTTTATTTCTATATTTTTTATTGCTTGCACTACAAAATCTTTGTCACTTTCTCAGTATACCTCCCTAATCTATAGAGTACTGTGCTACTTTAAAATTCTGTGCTACTTTTTCATCTAGTTACAGTACCCTCAGAGATTCAGAATGTGCTTGATTATTTAAACCATTAGCAATTTTTCAGCATTGCTTAGGGATGGTTTTATTTTAAACTGACAAATTGCCTATCAGTTGTCATCAGTGCTAAAAACAAAACCAAAATGCTTTCATTTCTCCTCATAATATACATAAATAAATGAATAAATGTATAATTCAGAAGTTAACAGCAATTACATTGAGGTTTGTTTATTTGAATGTTTCCTGATTGCAGCAAAGAGGTGATACCAACATTTGGAATTTTATGAAAGGTAGAAAGTCACTTTGTTTTTTACTATGGAAAGTACACACATGTAGACAATTTATAAGGCATTCTTTTTGAGGGGGACCCTTGATGGCTCAAGGCTCCCTAAATTTTGAGATTTCTTTTTTTGAGTAATAAGCCTTATTTTTGTAAAAGGAGTGGATTTTAATTATGTTTGTTTAACCCCACTGTTAAAAAAATGCACCTCTGAGTGAGAAGATCATGAGTGAAAAAGGGCAAGGATGGATGGCACCTGGGACTATCAACCTTGATATCTACTCACACACCATGCAGTTATATCCCTGAAGCATACCTTTGGACGTTTAGTCACTTGAAGTTGTAGGCAAAGCACTGAGGGTTATTTTGGCTGTCAGCTTTAAATAACAACCAACTCTCTGCTCCCTTTCTGCTTAGCATATGCTTCACAAACACGGGGAATCACACTGATACAAAATGTTAGGCTGTAGTGATGGGCGTAATGACCTTTATAGTGTGTCATATCCTGCAGATAGGTTTCTGTGGTGATAGATTAGATTGTATTTTCCTTTCTGACAGTCCCACTCCCTGCAGGAGCACTTTTTTTACAATTGCTGAGATTGCCTGGGAAATTGAATTCCCGTTTACAGGCAGTCTTTTGATTTTTTTATTTTAATTATCAGCAATATATTGGAGTTTATACTTCATGTGCTGCACTGTAGGTTCCTGGAAGTGTCAACTATTTTGCTGATTGTGTAACTATTGGCATCTGTTATGCAAGATATGCTTTTGGACACTGGACTATTACATGTACCATTATTATATAAAAGCATAGGCTTTTACCCATGCATTTACCACTAGTTTTATGTGGTACAGTACGTTTTCTAGGGACTCTACTTTTCCAGGAAGGCTTTAGACAGAACATTGTGTTAAACATGGAAACCTTAATTTATGAGGAAAATATTCCAATTATTCAAATCCCTCTTGGAGTGTAGAAAATTCTAGATTTAATATTACAGATTATAGTCTATGCTTACCTTATCTTTTAATACATATCTTTTGATATTTCCAGAATTTCCCAATGTGAGGAAAGCCTTTTCCCAGCTTATAATACCCCCAGAATAAAAAAAAATCTTGGACAGGGGTAAACAATCTGTTTAAATATTTCAGAGATTCAGGAAGAACACAAAGGGAATACACGGTTATGTCCTCTAATAATAAAAGAGAATTTTGGGGTGTGATAGCTCTTAAAGTATCTTCACAGATCTTTTTCTACCAGCTCTTTTTCCTGTTTGCTGTCAGGGCATATTCCCAAGCAATCTGACCTGTCATTATCCCTACTTGGAGCAGGAGATGGACCAGAACTCAGAAAACCCCTCTGTCCGTACTGCCACAGCAGAAAAAAATCCTGGTAGCTTTTCTAGGATATTTGCTTGGTGCTTTAAAAATTACAAGCTGCTCATCTATAATGCTCTCAGTATAAACAGTGAATTCTTAGAGGTGTAACATTTTAGCTATACTGAATGCATTTCCATTTAGTATACTGGCAGTTCTTGAAAAATGCTTAGAGAAAGTGTTAGACCACCAGTCAGCCCCACTTTCACTGACAGCACTACATTCTTAAAGAAGGGTTCTGTGCATTTGGCTGCCTTCTGCCCCCCTAATGGCAAGATGTAATTCCTCAATTCCTCACCAGACTATTATACATTAGTGTATAATATAATAATAAATAGGAAATGTTGAGTTGAACATGGGAGATCCAGCTTTACTATACTGCAATATATTTGACTGAACTTGCTCTTTTACTTCCCACATTTTCACCAGGTCAAATGTGCTCTCTGTATAGGCTATCAACAATAATCTTATTTCAACAAGAAATTATTCCTCAGCTACAAAAAATTTCATCTAAGATGTACCCCCATGAAAAGTTTCGTTTCCAGGTAGATGATATTTTTCTTTCTCCCCATCTTCTAAATTTTTCCCTGTGATGAGGCATTTGATTTTTTACAACAAACTGATACTATCTTTCAGAAAAGAAAATAAGCACATTTCATAGGACTCACTCTTTTATTCTCTGTGATATATCAAAACTAACTGAAGCAATTGTGGCAATATTTCTTTTGGCTTCTTCAGAGTTTGCTGTGATGCATTTCATCCAAACCTATGCTCATATTCTGATTAATTCAGATTTTCTTTCACATTTCTGTTTCAAATGTCACTTCTTTGTTTTTCCTTTAACTATTAGATTACATACCACTAAATTGAGAAATAGCCTTAATCAGGATATTTGCCAAGGAATGGAATTAAACCTAATGATACTTATCAGCAAGAACTGCAGCTTAATTGGGATGATAATTTGCTTAACTGGGATGCCTGTAGGTTATTTACTGTAATCACATAAGGACATCTGATCCTTATTTTCCCAAGAAGGTTATCAAAAGTGTTAATTCTAGAAAGATGTAATCATATCTATGTGATATTTCAAGAGTGATACCCTCATTTGAGTTGTTAAGTTGTTTGCAACTGCATTGTATCTTTTTTCACCATATAGGCTATACCACAGGTATCCTCCTTCCCGGCACAGGGGCCAAAGAAGTGACATCCTAAGTGTAAGTGTTTTCTAACCCTGCAGAATGTAGCAGCTCACATTGTGAATGAACTGGGAACTCATTTATTCATCACAACAAGATCATATAACCAGGACTGGACTCAAGACATAGTTAAATAATGACTAATAACAACTACAGACTAGCTAATGCCAGCAAAAAATTGTTCTTGTAAGGTCCTTGAGGATGTACACATAGAACAAGGACTTGAGCCACAGTGATTTTATAACTGCAATTGCTCTCTCTGAACTATTTAGGAGGCTACTGTCTCTGGGATGGCAATATTAAAAGAGTGTTCAGGAAAGTGTTTCAATACACTCCTTTATTTCACTATGTTTTAGCTCACTTGGTCAAATATAACAGAAGTTGAACTGCTGACAGAAGACACAATAGAATTTTCAGCTCCTTAATAAGACAATAGTTTTGAGATGGGTAGGGCAACAGAAAGATTCTTCAGACTCAAAATAGCATTTTTCTAATTATACTCCTTCACAGCATTATGCAGATGAAAGTATTCAGCCTCTCAGTACTAGACATAATGGAACCAATCATGCAAAGCATCACTTTCAAGATAGAGGTTGTTACAATTAGGACTAAAACTGACAAAAACCACCCCCTTTTTATTTTTTTTCATTATTAACAATTTTACTTCAAATTAGGCGCAGCAGAGCTTTAAAAGTTATAGCTAATGGACAATCTATTTTTGATTGTTCTCTTCCTGAAATTCACTGTTACTCTCTTCACTCAGTTGAGTCTTATGCTTTGCTTGAAGGTCAGGAGTTTACTCCATCTAAGCCATCAAAGATCTTAGAAAGCAATTACTCTTTCTTTTGCTTTTCATTCTCCAATGGGCACTTCTGCTTTCTGCTTCATTATACAGAACTGTGCTGAGCTCAAGAACCATTTGCAGACTTTGTCTGAGATTTTGATAACAAAAGAGAAAATAATAAAACCTGAATATTTTCATAAAGCTACCTTTCTTACTTTTCATTGTTTTGCAGCTACTGATGTGGAAAGGAACCTTTGTAAATTCATTAATTCACAAAAATGTGCATGATCACTACAGTTTCTTGGATAAGGGAAAGATAATATTAACTTTTAAGAGTGATCTGACAGCTATTGTGTTGTTTTCACTCAGTGATCTCATTCTAACAATAATTCACAGAGTTCACGTATTCATTGCAGGACCTCACTAATAGACAAGAAACAGGCAAGAGTGTATAAATATGCAGTGAACTTCAAAGAAGCATTTATATACTCAATCATATAGATATTCTTTCTGGTTCTACTGTTGCTGACATCATTGGAGGTAATATTCTCCACTTCACTCATTTTCCCAAATAAAGCAAAGTATTACGGTTTAACAGTTCCATTTTATCAATATATTTTGACTTAGATTTCTAGGACAGTTGCATAAAGAAAACCTTCAAGCTATTTTGGCATGCTTTGAAAAACTGATCAAACTTTTGAAAGGGCTTTGTATAGCAGGGGTCATAATGAGCTCTTTTAGCAGCCTCCAGAGGTACTCTACTATGTGCAGCAATACTGTACAGCTTCTACAGAATATTCCTAGACATCAGTCTTTTGACAGATATTTGCAACAACCCAAAGCTTTTCAAGGCAGCATGCAGCCTATTCCCTGACCTAGATCCATTAGTGTGTGTTAGACTGGTGATGATGACAAAGGCTGTTAAACTCTGGCAGATCTTTTCCAAGAGTTTAGTGCTGCTGATGCTATCGGAGCTGACTTGAATTCCATGTTCCTATGTCAGAGCTTTGCTCTTGCTCTTTGCAAAGTCTCTGTGATCCTACTGTCAGATATATGTTTCCAGCCAAAAACATGAGTAGTCTCTGAAATCTAAAGTGGAAATAAGGATAGAGAGTCAGTAGTATAGACACATGGAAATACCAATGAGTTCTTTTGAAGCTAACTAAGATCGTCTCACCTTTGAATTCTCTGTGGGAGCCATCAGAACCACATACACAGAGGCAGGCTTCTTGCTCTGTACTCTAATCAGCCATCCTTCTTAATTAGTAGCCACATGCTATTCGGAGTAATACTATTTAGGATTTTTTCAGAGTGTCCCGCCACTGTGTAATCTGGATGACGAGAAAAATATTATTTCTTGATCCAAGATCTCTTGATCTCTATTCCTGGAAGCATGAGATTATGATGAGGAATGACATTGTCTTCATTTTCAGTTTTTCTACAAAATATTTCACCTGCATTATGTGAAATTCACAATTTAACAGCATTTTACATTTAAGAAAGAGTATCAAGACCTCACTTCTTTTCTCAAAAGACATGAGTTAAAATAGCTTTGTAGCTTTTCTTTATGTAAAAAAAATATTTTCCTATTATGAGTTTAGACAACTCGCAGCTACTTGAATGAGGTATTTCTACAGCATACTTTAAAAGATTTTTCCAGCTATAAAGAATTTATTTACAACAAGTTTTGCATTTAAGTGGTCTTGAATTTACACATAAATAAAAGCAGTCTTCAAGACTAAATTCTTCTGGCCATTAAATCCTTGCACATTTAAAGTATTAGAATGCATAGTCTTCCTGTGACCTTGGTGCAGAACTACACTATTAACTAGTGAAACAATAAAGGCATCATATTTATTACCAAAATAGGAATATCTTTCATTTTCAGTACAGAACTGCAGGATTTATCATTACATCTGAGTAAATAACTTGCCATTGAAAAACAGTGTAAAAATGTGACACTTCAGGACATTTAAAAGAAATCCTAATTTTGTGCCAAATTTGCAAATAAATTTGGCTTAGAAAATCAGTTCTTTCAGCCAAGAAAACATTTCATTTGGAAATAAAGATTAAATTAATTAAAAAAGAAAAAAAACCTAGAAAATTCCAAAAGTCAAAATCAAATGGTTTAGAGTGAATGCCATTTTCACCCAGCAACTTAACTCTAAGCTGCTTGAAAGACAAATTATTTTGCATTTTTAAAAACCCTTAGATCTGGCATAACAAGAAGCTATACATTCATCTTTCTTTGGCTGATTTTGCTCTGTTTATACATAACATATCATTTAGCTAGGAGACAGGGCAGTATTTTTATTAAAGGAATGATATCCAAAAGTCCCAAATTTCTCTTATCATTTAGCTTTATCAGAGATATTTTATTTATTTTCTTATTTTTGAACAAGCCAAAATAAAAAGGAAGACAATAAATATAGTGGCTTTACAGAGGTTTTTGTCCATCATAAAATATGTGTAACAATTTGGAGTTTTTAGCCTCTTTTAACAATTGAACTACAAAATCCCAGGAATGCTGACTGCATGTAATTATATTCATGCAGTCCTATAGGGAAAATCTATAGGGAAAATCACAGGTAAGTAAAGTTTAATATGGTGATTGCAATGTCTCCCACTTTCAGCATTTTTTGTTCTAGGTGCTTACTGAAAATCATGTCTTTCACATAGGGATTGCTCAGTGGATCTCAACCAATTTAAAGTGACTCTTAAACCAAACTGTTTACTTTCTAAACTAAACAAACCCTCAATTTCAGTTTTCCTTAATTCACCAGAATGCGATTTGCAACAGTTTTGGAGCTGTCACACCAACCTCTGAGCAGTGCTAGCAGTCAGTACAGAGAAATAATCGAGAGGGGTTCTGAAGGCTGGAAAGCTGCTGCAATGAGCAGCTTTTCCCAGCTAAGTCATTCCCAGAACAAATCAGCCTTTACATAGTAATTCAGGGCATACTAAGGAGACAAGCCTCACTTAAATCATTAGCAATGATCTAAACACAAATTGAGATACAATTACTAATTTATCACTCATTAATATTTAATAATGTCTTAATTATCATTGAGGTAAATTATTTTTCATTGAATCTCACACAGGCTTGTAAAGTTCATGTATTTTTTCTTCGCTTTGAGCTCTTATGACAATATCCTTTGGGCAAAGTATACTCCTTTGCTTAAATAAAAGATTACACTGAAGACATATCCTCATACAGTTCAAAAGTAACTATTACAAAATGCATTATTGATTCATGAAAAGGTATTTCTTTTCTGCAAGCCCCACACTGTAAACTGGTGTTCATTGATTTGCTTGTGAATCTGTGTATTATTAAGATGCAGTGATGTTACGCTGGGCTGGGCAGCTCAGAATGGCAGAAACTATCCCGAGGGAAACTGAGTCAATATTAAAGAAGGAATACCATAATCATGCGTTTTCCTTAGGCAGCATTCCTAACTACACAAAATAAGACATTACTGTTATTAAAATCAGAATGTAGTAACTCACCTAAACATTTCACCTAAAATATCACTTTCCATAACTAAACCCACCATCCCAGTAAAGGTCTTATTTTTGTAACTTCATTTGCGTCTGTTTGCAATTCCTAACCTGTGGGCCTTCAATGATCATACTCCAAAGCAACACCTTGACAATCAGAGCAACCATCAAGGTCAAGCAATGCTTTTCCTTTACCCTTCTAAAGCAGCATTTGGAAAGCTGTCAATTATATGTTTTATTAATTACTTCAAAGGTAGTCTGACACACCCATTTCCATCTTATTAAATTAAACTCCTTAAATCTCGCTAAGTTTAATTAGTATGTTAAAATCTTTGCACTGTACAACTGCATTGTAGTATTTGTGTGATCAAGAGGACACTGTAAACAAAACGTGTTCTTTTGATATAAAAATGAATGAATTTCATGATTTAGCTTCCTTTATAATACGAAAATATTCAAACACTAGAATTTCTACTGAACAGAATTTTAACTTGACGAGATTTCTCAGTGGTTTCTCATTTCAGCTGTCACTCTTGAAATAACAGTGCAAACTCTTTTTGTTGTACTACTAAAAATAAACAACTACGGACCAAGAAAACCAGAATATGTGATACTCATCCTTCCTACCCTTTAAATAAATTTGTTTTGGTCATAGCATCAAATGAAAAATTAAATACCTACTCCCTCAAATCTTGGAAAGCACATCACTCCTTTTGTTTAGTGCCTTCCTTTTCAGAGCACTTTTATGCTGACTATGTAAGTAAATGGGCTTTAAGACATGAAACTTATAGGACATAAAATGAAAATAATGTATTATCAAAAATATGTGCATTAGAATCATAACAGGATGAAATACAGCAAGCACATGATAGCTTCCTTTGGATTTATTTGTGGAAATTTTCTGTAGGTAGAGGCATAAAAAGGAGAAGAACTGATACTATAGCTCTGACTTTATTTTTTTTTAAGTGAGTTTTTTTACTTCTGGTAGATCAGGAGTCTCTTGTGGAAACAAAACATTTTGTTAAATGTTCAAGTTGTTAGTGGCATAAAATTCAGCTAAATATTAATTAATCCAAATAAAATGTTCCTTTTCCAAATTAAACTTTGTGTAATCAACTTACTTTACTCTGCTAATACAGAAAACTTTAAAATGTGCTCCTGTTACATCTCAGTAGTTGATGGGCACAATAGGTATTTTAAGAAAACACTTTTTGTACTGAAACTGACTTTGAGATATACAGCATATGTCTGGAAATCTGAACCAAAATGATACATGCCTTAGAGACTATAGTCCTAGAAATGCTCAGGGCAGTTTATTCTGGCTTTTAATTTCTCTGAGAGGCAAAAAATATAGACTAATTAAAATAATTTTAAGTTACTTTTCACTGGTGATATTTACCTCCTTTCCTACACAGATACAAATCTCCAATATAGAAGTTCATTACCCTTCTGAAAAAATGTTTTCCAATAACTGAAGAATAAATTTAAAAAGTCAAAAGTATGCCAAATTTTCTGACTCAAACTTGAAAACAGCTTTGATTTCAGGATAATCTGATTTCTTTCAAAGCCTAGAAGGCAAGAGAGTTCTGACAAGAAAAGCTCTTAATAACAAAATCAGTGGAGGATAAATCCTTCAAATTGGGCCCAAATCTATTACAAAGTAATCCATTCCTAGGATAAAACATTACGGTGTTATTACTTCACATTTATAAAAAAACAGTCACTACTTCTGGTTTTTTGTTGGGTTTTTTTTGTTTTTTTTTCCTAACAAGCACTGAAGCACCAGGGTATAGCTTTTTTTTTCCCCAAGGGACATAAATTCAGTCTCAAGCTGTTCCAGCTTGGAACTCTTGACAGTATGGAAAACATATTGCTACCCAGGGACTCAAGTCAGTGGGCTGGGAATTACACCCTAGGATCAATCCCAGCTAAAACATCTTAGAAAGCAAATTTACATGCAACTCTGGAGTTTCTATAGGCAAACAATGAAAGTACATAAAAGTGTTTTCAGTTTTGATGATTTTCTCACAAGTGTGATGAATAAGAAAATGCAGATTATGCTTCAGTTCATATCAAAATATTTCCTCTTTAGGTAACTCTTAACCTTTGTATGATAAAATAAACATGGTGTTTTCTACAAGAGTTAAACAAATGTTCAGCTATAATGTTAGTAGTTTTGTAATGTAACATCTCATGGATAATTGCCATCCATATGAAATTAAAACTTCATCTACTGTTTTTTGCCTGGTTGCATTCCTAAAAGCATTGAAAATGGTGCATTTCAGCATCCCACAGGTTGCAAACTGGTAAAAAGTTATTAGACACTTTAATATCACTTTGGCTAGAGTATCAAGAAAACCCAGTAATAGGTTCCTATTAGTTTTTGTTTTACATGGAACATACCCACAGAAAGCAAAACCTTTTTCAGTGCAGATCTTTTATTCAATTTTGTAGAACAAAGAAGCAATCATTAAGAAAGAGCTCATGACAGGTTTAACAACTACCAGACCTGAGTTTAGTTAGCACCTCAAGTTTTTATGAAGTTCCTCAGAAATATTTTCATACTTAGATATCACTTGAAAATGCATATAAGCTCAGATGAAATACATTTTAGTGAGCTTAACACTGTAATTTTTCTAATGGGGATTGCACTTTTCACAGGAGGATCTCCTCTGGACAAGTGTGTGCATATTTGCCTCATCCTGTGATTTAAACTGTTGGTGTATTAGTTACTGGCACAAAGATTAATATCATCATCAAATTACTAGTAAGTGTCTAGAGAATTGTGTCCCAATCACTAACTGAAAAACACCTAAAATATTCATGTAGAAAAGCTGTGGGCTGCAGAAGTCTAAAAAAGCATACACTAAAAAGAAAAAAATAAATCTAACAGTATGTTTGACTGGTAACCTCTGAAAAAAGGCCGTACTAGAAAAACAAGTTATAATTTCTTTTCTTATATAAGTCTCATGGCTGTTAAGTACCCAGATTAAAACCCATTGCTGAACTAAAAACATTGTGGCCTTTTTTATATAGTGTTTATCAAACTCATAATGATGCTCTTGTTTATAAGCAAATGTTTCAGTTAAATGCAGAAAAAAGGACGAATGTAGATTTGCCCTTAGGCAGTCCTAACTGTAGGCAGATCCAAAAGTGTGAGATATATCTAGTTTTTCCCCTGTCAGAATATTCTTATGATATGAATACTAATAAATTTTAAAATATTAATGTTAAATGTTTTAAATTATTAAAATATTAATATTCAGATTAAAATATTAAATAAACATTTTTCAACTATACATAACATACCATCTAGAAATATGAATAGTCTACTACATATGTATTGATCTCAATGACTGATACCATCAATCATAAAATTATATATAAGATAATTTTCTAATATATTAATTCTGATAAAATTGTCATTCAAAATTATTTTAAGAGAGATATATAAAATTTCCCCAAATAAGCCTCCCAGTAATTTTGGATCAGACACCCTGTGGTTTCCTGAGGTACTGTTAATAATATACACATCAAAATAAGAATGAAAAATGAGAACTTTTGTGAGATTTTCAGAACCAAATTTCTGACAAAGAAAATCTCTTCCTTCATCAATTCACAGTAGAGCTTCTGAATGAACTGGTTTCCACTGCTCCCCCTTTACAGAGTTTCATCCTACTTCCTTCTCAGTCCTGATTTCACTTGCTTATCACACACACAAGTTTAGCACCATGACTAAGACATTTCTGGGTTCAACATGTATGCAAATTGTTATATAAGGAATGTGATATTGCAGTAGCACTAAATTGCAAAGTCATATCTTTAGGAGTTGTTTAATACCAGAAAGTTTCAGGAGTTTCTACCCCATAACTTGAAAATGTGGGTAGAGATACAGTTTAGACATAGTACAAAATAGATAGAGTTTTGATATAGTACAAAAAACTATTTAAAGGATGACTGAAAATTTGTATTTTATTACTGACTATCCCTATAAACTCCTCAACTCTCCAATATTTTGATTGCCAGAAATTCAGTTGATTAGTTTTAGAAACAGCTGATACATAGCAGCATCACTGAAAGTAATGCAGCAGCTGAGTAGTCGAGCACAGCTATGTTCCACTTGCTCTTCCTCCCTTTCATTTCTGCAAATCAACTAATGAAAGTAATGCTTTACACAATGCTTAGGAAGTCAATGGTGCCAAACTTACCTCACCTCTGTTACATTTTAAAATTATTCTAAGAGAGGTATCCTTTCAATGCCCCAAAAGGCAATTATACTCACTGAGATAGGAAGCAAGAGAGGCACCTGAAACAAGATCCCAAGTTTATCTAGTGGGAACAAGAGCAAGGAACCCAATATGCCTCTGCTACAAGGATGAAACAATGTCACAATCTTTTTGTATCTCAGATCTGCACAGCTCAACTCCTAATGCCAGCCAATGGTCTGCTGATCACTGCCCTTGAAGTTTTCCTGGAGTTCACAGCAGCGAGCAGCACAGCTTCAAAGGGATATATGCAGGGCTTCACTCACAATGGTGCATTCTTCACAACCAACATGTTCTCCAGAGAAGTGAGAAGTCAGTTGTGATTACTTCAGGATAGAGGTGAATAACTAACTGGGATACCAATATCCAAAGTAGCGGAACCCCAGCAGTTAATTGTATAAAAAGAGTGCCACCTTTTCCTCTGGTTTTTGAGTGAAGACATTCATGTTCAGATGGAGGTTAAGGGGCTCTAAACTCCACATATTCTTTTCTGGAGTCCCATCTTGAGCAGCTTGTATCATATCACAATTTTCCAGACTGAACTAGCTGGGCCAAGGCAAGCGAGCATATTGCCTGACAGAACAGAGGCCTGATGCAGGAAACAGGATTAGCTTCCACTGCTTAAAACGCCAGACTTTTTCCATGGGCAATTCTGATTTGTGTGATGAATCAGGTATTATTAATTGAGCAAGGGAAGTAGATAAGTTATTGTAGTATCACAGTAAGTCTGTGCAGTTGATGAGAATTGGGGTTGCTTAATTCCAAACATGATAAAGACTTTAAAAGTTAATGTGCAGCTTGTACTGAATAATAACAGGAAAATATTATAATGAATAGTTAATCATCTCTTAATTAAATTTTCAGGATACAAGGGCTACTAAGCAATTAAGCAAATATTCTGTACTTAAGGGCATAATTAAAGGGCCTTCCTGCTTCCTGCATATAACATAATTTCAAAAACTTCACATTTCTCATGATCATTTCTACCAGGAAATACCTGTGAGGCAGAGAACAGATTATGCAGCAACATCCATTGTTTCCTCAAGCTGTCACAATTGAAAATAATGTTATAAACAATCTACATAATAATCATCCATAAAAGCAATTGTTTGTTAAGTCTAGCATATTAAGGGTCAGTGCATTATAACTAGATTGCTGAAATAATAGAATGTGATCTTTACAACAGTTTGATACCTGTGAATGATTCATCATACCCCTCCATCTGTACCTAATAAAGTCTAACTGGCACTCTGCTGTAGAATTTATATGATGGAGTGTTATGAGACTAGATGTTGTCTAAGGACAACAAATATGTATGCAAACATTGTAATATTTTAGGAAAAAGTCAAGATTTATAGATCAAAATTTATTTAATCTAGCACTATTTTTCAGAATAAGTTCTGGTTTGGAAATCCATGTAAGTACTCCACATAAGCACTCTTGGGATTCAGAACACCAAAGTCAATTCTCAGTTTTTGGTTTTCTGTAGTATGAGTAAAATTAACAGAAAAAGACATTTCAAATTAATTCCGTATAAATATATCAGTTGATTCAGACTCACACTTTCCTTCTTTCCCAATTTATCCTGGTATTTGAAACATTCCTGCCATCATGGCATCATAAACTGCTAAAAGCAACTCGAGACTTTTGCAAGAATTCAAAAAAGCAACCACCTCCAGTTCTGTAGTATCTGCTGTGTAGCTCTATTTGTAAAGGCCTTATTAAACTGGCTCAGTAGGATGTTATGACAGAGGTATTGACTACTCTGGTTTACATTATAGACTCATTATTATTCCATTGGTCTCTACAACATAACATTTACTCCATTTCTCCAAGTTATCTTGCCACCCAGTCAACCTTCTGTACATTATCTGAAAAACGTACACAAAATCTTCCTAAGTTCTACAGGGCTCGGAATAATGAAAAATCTACTGTGGTTATGCTTCTTTTTAATGTGCTATCTTTAAAAGAATCGTTAAACTGCACCATGTCAGGAAACAACGGCCAACTGAGAAAATGCAGAATTAAAGGCACCAGATTTTCACAGTTAATTTGTTCTATTTCTGACTTTTTTATAGATATTTCTTTGGGTTTCCTCCTGGAAGGCAGGTAGGGCATGATTATTCTAATTTTAATGTGTGAAGCGGAAAATGAAAAGTCACAAAATGACGGAAATTCTTCATTAAATCTCCTCAAGAAACTTATGAACTTGAGTGAGTCATCAGATTGCTTTAATATTTATCCTACCAGAACAGTTTATTTGGATGTCAGAGAAATCATATCTAAATGCCAGTCTACATTTTCTTACAGAGAACTGGTTGCACAGTTCTTCCCACCTACTCATAGTCTACTACAAGACCCAAAAAAATCCCAAAATAGCTCAACAAAAAAAAAAAAAAAAAAAAACTCTCCAAAAAACAGCCACCTCCACTCTCCAAAAGCCTCTATAATAGCAACATTGTAAATCTGCCAGTGCTTTCCCCTGTCTTTCACTTTCTCTCTGGTTAAACTCTCATGTCATCACTAGCATACAGCATCTCTTCATGAAGACAGCTGCCAAGATCTAAGCTGCTGAGACAGCAATGACTGTAAAATAAACCAGGCAAAACCAAATAAACAGAGGTTACACCTTTCTGGGGCTGATCTCTAAGTTCAAATCAGTGCAAAGTTCACATGCACCGGTGTTCAGTCTCAAGAAGAGAAAATAGCAGCAGATAGAAGTTATATGTTATTGACATAAATTGATTTCATGTTGAATATTTCTTAGGATCTTCTACAGTACACATGAGCATTTAGCAGTCTACTACTGTTTCTATGAACAGAATGCCAAAGTGACAGCACACCTACCTTCATTCCTTCACTCCATCATCATTTCCTGCATAAGACTCCTTACAATGCATAATGAATTTTATTATACAGAATACAGAATTTGAAAATTTCTTGGGGGAGTTCTAGTTTGCAACTTATTACACAAATTCCTTGCTTACTCAAAACCAGCACAAGCATATTGATTTCATGGAAGTGCTTTTCATTAGTCAGCTGGACATCTTTCTGTTAGGATACTGAAACCTTTTCAACAGCACATTTTCTGGGAAAGTTTTGTCTCTTCAGAAAAATGTTCTGTTGGTGTTATCCAAGTAATCTATGCTAAGGAACTTATGGTATTCCAAAAAACTTGGCTAAAAATTTAAGATCGATATATTGAAGACACTACAATCAGGGATGTCTTTTCATAAAATATTTCTTGAACCTCACTTTCTTAACATCTCTGTCAGGTCATTCATTTCCCAGGAGCCCACTCAGACTCCTGGATATATTTTTTTGAGTCTGTAAATTCTGAAACTGTACAGCTTCCAGGGAACTGTGTGTGCTTTTGGAATCCTTTTTTCTTATAGCTGGAAGTTCAGATAAGTTTTTAGGGTTTTTTGGGGTTTTTTTGCTTTGTTTTTTTGGTTATTTGTTTTGTTTCTTTGGGGTTTTTTGGTTTTTTGTTTTTTTAATAAATATCCTGAAATCCTTTTTGCATGTCTTTAAAGTCTACAGTGGAAAGCAACATATGGCCAAGACTTGGAGAAAGCCATATCCATGATCTGTTGGACTCCAGTATCAATTAGGAACCTCTGAAGAGTTTTTTCTGCCTATGAGAATTCTATTCCATAATTAATGAAATAAAAGCAAGAAGAAGGAAGAATATTTTTATCAATTATATGTGGTAATCTATTGTAGGATGCAAAAATTGCTCAGTCCCTTTTGAAATCCATTTGAGTTAAAAAAATGAAGGTGATGGGAGTGGGGTATTACAAATTGTCCTTTGGATACTTCTCTATATCGGTCATTCTCTTTTCCTGACAACAAAGACTCTACAAAATAGTAACTAAAATGGGTGATGGGAATGCTCCTAAAAATTCATTTTAATGGATGTATATTTTGGCAATTGAAGAATCTGAATTCAGTATTTGAACGGAAACAAACCTTAAAGCTTGATACACTTTGTAAACCCTTCAACTTTTTAATCGGTCTTAGTTATCTAAAGTCACTTAAACATAAAAATATTTATGATTTTGGGCAAAATTCAACATCACTGATATTAAGTAATAAAGAATTTTCAAATCTATTGCACGAATGAATCTTAAAATCAGTGAAGAGAAAATAACTCTATACAGGAACAAGATTTCATGGGGTGCTTTAAATTCTCTACCACCTGAAGTCTGTATACTAAAGAAGGAGTAATTTCTGAAGCCCTTTCCAACCACAGTTGCTACCAGAACTTGTCATATTTGAAGTAAACACATGTACCGGATTGGAATGAAGTGTGTTATAAACAACTGTGTAAGGATGCTAAAACGCTCCTCCCTTCCTTTCGTCTCCAGAGAGCAACCTGGAAGGCTGACTGAAGTCACTGTCACTATTCCAACCAACAGAAGAAGCGTCTGAGTGTTAAGTACCTGAATATTAATAAGAAGAAGGAAGAAAGAATGCATTATCAGTTTTTTCTCTTCTTTTTTTCCCTCGCTTTTGTGTATCATCTTGATGTTGCATAAACATCTTTTTATTCAATGATCTTCTCATCAGGAAATTCTGAGCTTTTGAGTTGCAAAAGAGCCAGGGGATTCCTCTTCACAGAATTTCATTTGTCTTTGGCCCCAGAAATACAATACCAAAAGTCTGAAATATGAGAATGAGTAACGACAGCAATAACATACACAAAGCATAAACTTCTTTGGGCATCTTTGTGAAAAAATGACAATTAAACAAGACACTATCACTAGTTGCCTTATGACATAGAGTTCCCTTCTGATTATATGCTATGCTATATGCAAAATCAACATATGTTCAGAGTATGTTTGTATTTTGTTCTCCCAATTATTTCTTCCCCAGCTGTATGATTCTGTTATTGAGTTTCTCTCTTCATCTATTATTTACTTCTGAGTTTCCATCCAAGATGTTTGCTAACTACTGCCAAAATTCTTTTAGATGAAATTGAGAGTTCCCTTTATAAGAAGTCTTGCCCAGCCTTGTCCTGTAACTTACAGGAGTAAATGTTGAAGGAATTGAATGTGTACTTAATGCCAGTTTTAATACTGGCATACGCCATTGGGGAAATATAACCTAAGGATAATTTATCAAATGAAATTTTCAAAGGAAGAGATAACACTTTCTAATTCAGGTTGATTATGTTGTTACTTTATAGCTCTGAAAAAGGTTACTGTAATTTACACCAGACAACACAGCTTGCTCAGCTTCTTTGATATTACTTTTTCTTTTTGTTTTTAATGATAGAACAAAAAGGATTAGGTCAACATAATATTTATAAGTCTTCTCATATTAGGGATATAACTACTGAGTAAAACAGAATATAAATGTATATGGCTTTTTTTTTTCTAGTTCATATTTGTATAAGTTTGCCTTTCAGATGCTCATTTTAATTACATGTATAGTCATGAGTGTGATTAATGGAATATAGATTCTAGTGTGGTACCATTACCAAAAAAATTTTCACAGTCCTTGAATACCTGAACAAGGAAAATTTTAATCAGGCATGGATTGGTTATTTTTTCCCTTTATTTTCAGTGGTACTAAGAACATTTTGCAAGTGGTTTAAAAAGAGTAATGAAAACAAAATTGGAAGCAGTTCAGAAACAAGGGCCCAGAATTTTGAATGGACAGTAAAACATGACATAAATAGTAATTCCACAAAATTCATCCCAAAATATGGGTAGTTTATCACATTGTAATTAAGTAGTTAATTAATCAGCCCTGATTTATAACTTTATATAACCAGAAGCAATGGTTGATAGTGAAAGTTGGGTAGATTTTTACAAAGGATTGAAAATACTTTTTTTGAGTCATGCTAAATTTCTAGTAAAATTTTTAATGGTTGTTTAACCCTTCTGTTAAAAATGGCTATTGGGATTTTTGAAATTTTGGGAACTAGTTTAATTCTGTTTGGTTTCCAAAGTCAGGTTCATCAGGTCTGATAGTAGCAGATTGAGGTCCTATGAGCTCTGTCTGCATAATTGACCATACTACTCCTCTGGACTCTTGTTTGTGACTGCAGAAAGACTGAAATTAGTTCCCTGAGAGATGTAACTTTACTACTCTGCTAATGTTGAATGACCACAGAAAAAAAATGGTTTAGTTTTGTGCTCCCCATCACATGCAAGCATGCTCTGCTTGAAGATATGCCTTCTTTGGATTGCTCATTGCAGTTTCTTTTGTGACTGCCACTATTTTCCCTTGTCAAAGAGACCTAATATGGCCACATAATTGAATATGCTTGTTACACTACTTGTACTGTTAATCTGAACATCCTCAGGCAGAATCTCAGTCTCCTCTTGCACCCTTTTGCTTTTAACAAATAAAAATATATGTAAAAATAATTTTTAGATTTATTCAATTCCATTTCACTGACTGATAGATGGATTTTATGTTTACTGACTTAGAATAATTTGCTATAATATTGTAATAGAGGCAATTACATTCTTTTTGTATAAGAATCTGGAAGTTAATATCTGAAATTGACAGTTACTGAAAGGAGAGAACATAAAATATGCTCACAGGAAGAGTTAAGTGTTTGCCTTATGTGCAGAGCAAAGAGAGAAAGCAATATATTAAGTAGTTTTAATAATGCAAGTTCATCAACTCCCAGATTTAGAAGCCCAACTCTGAAATATTTTTAAGTGTAAAGACATTTTTTTTAGTCAAATGAAGCATTCCAGAATAGCAAAGGTGTTTTTCATCGAGCATAAAGTTGCAAGCACAAGAAGACTGGGAACCTTGCATCTTATTTAGTACTGAATGAAAGCATTTCCCATGTGGAGTTTTTTTCAAGGATAAGAAGAACTGTCAAATGCAATCAGAAATTGGTCTTTTAAACTGAGAACTGTAGGATGCTATAATTACCTGAAAGAACTGGCAAGTTTGGGCTTGATGACATTACTGATCAAAAGTAACCTCCGAGGTTTTGAAACTTTGTTCTTAATTTTGAAATCTTAGAGATTTATTATTTGAAAGTATTATTTTTCTGTATCTGTCTCAGTTCTTGTTAGACTACTGTGTTAAATGACTGCTAGGTTACTTGCAAATTCCTTTATTGCCAGAAAAGGTAAAATCAGAAAAGGTAAAATATTATATATTTTATAAAATATATAAAATTCCAAAACAATCCTCCCACAAATTTATGTCTAAAAATTATCCTTTTTATTTACTTTCATTTTTCTCTTGTTTTTTGGTCTTGTAAATGAATACACATATATCCCTAATGCAATCAAAATTAGAAATCATATGTACTGTATTATTTGGGGAAGTAATTTGCTATCTTTTAACACATTTGCCATCAACAGAACATGTTAATGTTGGGGTTTTTTTGGAGGGAAGGGATTCTGCTGCTGTACAAGCATTCTTGCATGTGTGTTGGCTTTGGAGAAAAGACAGATAAAAAGTACAGTGCTGAAATTGAAGGATTCCTCTCTTCAAGACACCAAAGCTCTGCAACAACCGAGCACCATAATTCATTTCAGAGTGAGTAATAGAAGGATGGACTCAGTCCAAGGCACCTTTGGAGGCCATCACCTAGAGCCCCCTGATCTTAAACTTCAGAGCTCTGGAAAGCAGATCAGACCTGGATTTCCCACTGCACAACTTCCAGTGGGAACCCTTCAATCTTTTTTTCTGTTTCCGGAAACTGCAGAATTCTGTCCTCAGTCTCTTCACATCCTATTTTGTAAGTAAAGTCAGTCACGTTCACAAGCACAGAAAACCTTTTTTCTGCATGACAAGGAGAAAAGAACATTATATAAACAAGAACACAGGCTCCACTAGCACCCTCTCAGCTTGGAATATTTCAATATTGGAAAGATAATCACTTGATCTAATCAAAGACTAGTTCTTGTGGAGATAAGCCTTCATTAAAAATGTTTGGGTACTTTTTTGTTTTAACCTATCACAATTCTCTTTAAAGAGTTGTAGAAGCATAGGATGTCATAAATTATCTAGTTCCAGCCATCCTGTCGTGGACAGGGACACCTTCCACTAGACCAGGTTGCTCAATGCCCCATCTGACCTGGTCTTGAACAGTTTCAGGGATGGGGCACCCACAGATTCTCTGGGCAACTTGCTCCAGTGCCTGAACACATGCATGGTGAGGAATTTCTTTGCAATCTCTACTATAAACCCACCCTCTTTCATCTCACAGCCATTTCCCCTTATCTATTACTACCCTTGTTAAAAGTCCCTCCCCAGCTCTCCTGTAGGCCCTTTTAGGTGCTGGAAGTCTTCTCTTCTCCAAGGTGAACAACCCCAACTTTCTTAGCCTGTCTTCATACAAGGGGTGCTCCAGCTCCATCTTTGTGGCCTCCTCTGGACTCGCTTCAACAGGTCCATGTCTTTCCTATTTTTGGGGCCCCAGAAGTGAAAAAAACTACTCTATGTAGAATCCCTCTATACAGTTCATGTCTCTACAGCTGAAAGGCGAGGTTGTCATGCCAGAGAGTGCCAAATGTTTTGCACAAATCCAAGGAGATTATGTCCGTTGCTCTTCCCTTATCTATCAATGCCGTATTCCCATCATAGTAGCTGACCAAATTTTTCAGGAGCTATTTGCCCCTAGTGAAGCTGTCTTGGCTGTCAACAGCCACCTCATTATTTACCATGTGTTCCAATAGCAGACCCCCACTATAATTTCACCTGTCCCTGCTCTCCTTTTAACCCTGACCCATAAACTCTTGGCCAATTCCTCTTCCATCCTCAGGTAAAACTCCTTGGACTCCAGCTGGTCAAGAACATGGAGAGCAACACCACTTCCTCGCATCTGCTGCCTGTCTTTTCTTTGTATCCTTCCATTCTGACGCTCTAGTCATAGGAACAATCCTACCATGTCTTCATGACATTAGTAAGATTAAAGCCCTGCAACCATGCACATCTCTAATTTCTGGTTTATGTGCTTTGCATAGAGGCATTCAATTTGGGGCCCTAGTGAAGCTGACTTAGTGGCTGTAATTCCTTTGTACTGGTCTTCATGTGCTTTTCTACTGACCTGTGACCTCTCTCTCTCCAACCTCTGTGCATCTGTAGCTGGCCATCTGATACTCAGCTATGAGGAGTAGGACAGATCAAGGAGTAGGACAGATTGTTCCTCCCCTGGCCACTTTAATTTAAAGCCTTCTCCACCATCTTGGCAACTCTATGACCAAAGATGCTCTTCTCCTTCTCTGACAGATGGACCCTACCTGCTCCCTACAGTAGACTACATTTTTCAAAGTAAGTGGCATGGTCTAAGTAGAAAAATCCCTGACTGTGGCTCCAGGTGTGTAACCATTTGTTGATTCTACAGATTTCACTGGCCTTTTCAAACCCATTCTTTTTGGGAGGACTAAGGAAAAAATAACCTGTGCTCCAAATTGCCTCACTGCCACTCCCAGAGCTCTGTAATCCTTCTTTGTACTCCTCAGTCTGCTTGTGGCTGTACTGCTGGTGTCCACATGAACAGCAGATAATAGTCAGTAGACTAAGAGAAAGGACTTTATTGCCAGCCAAGGTTCAATTTTCACTGTGCTTTTCCCTTTCCTCGACTAGAAAGCACACTGGACACTGAACTGCAGGTAAATATTTTTGAATGTTGAGATACAGAAGACAGCACATAGAGTTACAGGCTTTCACTCAAGAGATTTATTTCTGGCTGTGTTTATATCAATTAGGTAAATAAAGTAAAAACGTATTTCAAATATGTGATAAATAACATGTCGTAAATAATTAATAAGTTTTGCCCTGTGCAAAAATGGGATGTTTCAGTACTAACTGGGAAGTTAAAACTAGCTGGTAACCTCTGCTTAGGTACATTAGAAGGTCCAAGAAGAAGCACACCCTTGGCCGAGACTGAGGCATCTGGCAGGCTGCCAGGTAGGAGGTGTAAAGCAATACCACCCACATGGTCCAACGACAGAAACAATTCCTCCCACTTTCTAGACGGTGCCTTAGGCTCTGACAGCACAAGATGAACCTCAGTTAAAGGCAAAATTTCAGCAAAATTAATATAACTTCATGCAGACAAACCCGAGGTGACACATCTATGCTTCACCTTGTGTATGCAATTTAACAGTCTGTTCAGCATCACTCCACAGTGCAGCTCATTTCCTGCATTGAGAACCAGAGTCATGAGAGCAGTTACTGATTTCAGTTCCCAGACTTGGAAATCCTAGCAAAGCAAGTAATTTGATCTGATTTTTCTTTATGCCCTGTGTGTTTCAAAGACTGTGATTTATCACATAAACTACTCAAACAACACTCTGTAAAACCGGCATAATGCTATTTTGGTGAAAATATAAGACAATTTAAAGGAGCAAAACTATCAGAAACTAACATGCCTTTTAACAGCAGTATTCCGTCAAAGGTTTTATTTGTTCAAGCCTTTTGGTCTACATATTCTTTTCTCCTAATCCAAGTTCTAAAAAAACCCAACTGCATGTTTGAACATTTTTTTGTAGTCATTCAGGAATAATATCATATCTGATCCTACAAGGCAGGTGAGTTGAATTCAAGTAGTGTGTGCTTCTCTATGTTGAATAAGAAGGGATTTTGCAGAATTTGTTCAGATGCAGACATGTATATCATAGGCATGTAATCCTACCTAAGAATTCTTTTGATATTCCTGTGAATGTGCTGGACATGCATAAGATCCAGGTAAGAAATGCAAAAATAAAACTATTACTTAACTATCAAAAATACCTCCTCTGTGGAGTGTCCCTGGGTTTTGGGTGTAGAAGAAATTCAGGACAAAAAATCAGTTCTAAGTTAAATTTAATGTTTCCTTTTTGTTTTACTTCTAATTGTTTGGCACAGTCAAGAGATGGGTGTTACTCCAGAGAACAAAGAGTAGAGTTTACATTATTTTACTAGAGAAGTAGGCTGAAACTTCTCACAGAAGCTACCGTATTTGGATTTTTGGAACCCAGCTTTAAAGAAACTGAGGGTTTATAGGCACAAATTATAGATAGCTTACTGGATTAGATAGAGAAGTAATGAGTAGAAGAGGAGAGAATGATTCTGCATGAAGCTCAACAGTTCTGCTTGATTTATCTTTCTAGTCAGGCTGAGTTTACAAATTTAGCTTTAAACACCTTTTTGCTTCATTCTTCACCTCCCCCATCCCATACTTGTTTTACATCAATGATGCTCAGGTCTGGAAACAACAATCACCATATGCAAATTCAGCACAACATATAACATCCACTTTTTAACAGCAGAGTAAATGTTCTTTTGTCCCTTAGAAAAACCTTACTCCAACTCACATATGTTTGTATATCTAAAAGACGTGAAAAATATATGCCAACCCCCCCCCCCAAAAAAAAAAAAACATCCCAACCCAAGCCAAAAGAAAAATTCTGGATTTTTTACTGGCATTTTTAAAAAATTCAGATATTTTTTAATGTTTTTATTATTTATCTTTATAACAGAAAAAAACCCAGCCTTACGAGTATTCTGTGTATAATCATCCTTGTAGAACAAACACTGTAAGTATCTTGATGTATTCTGCTCAGGGGGTTATCTCCGTTTTTGCTATATTTTTACTTCAGACCAGCTCCAGTAAATCTCAAATTTTTAATTCGATAGTTATATAGCTAGGTTGTTTTTTGGGGTTTTTTTCTATGATAAAACATAATTTTAATTGGAAGTTTATTTAAGGAATCCACATGATGTAACAAAGAAGTGACTGCAAAAATTATTCCTTAAGTACATCAAACATTTATTTACTCTTAGAGATGTATCTTTCTCTTAGCAAGAGAGCAAGAATCATCATTTTTTTTGTTGTTTGCTTTTTAATACTCTCAGTAACAAAGTAGCATTTATAAAGAAATGAGACAAGAATTTTCCTTAAATCGCCCATTAATAGAATTGCTAATTAATTTGGTCCTTATCTATATTTCTCCACTGAAATTTCTCAGTATTACACAGCTCTTTCTAACAATATTAGTCAAGAAAGTCCTGCAAATTAAGAATTATGGCTTTTTTTGAATTTAGTTTACAACATCATGATTAAAGGTCAACCTCATTAGTATAGGAGTATTTTCACTGTTTCAGTTATTGCAGTAGCAGTGAAGAATGATAGGGGAGCAGATCACCGTAGACAACAATTTAATTTCATCTGCAGATCTGCATAAAAATCAACTGTTCTGATGTAAATGAATGAAGCTAGAATAATAATTATTGATGGATTCATATAGAAAAATACAAGAACCAAGACAATTTTTGATTCACAGTCGGAGTTTCTGTGTATGCCAGCTGAACAAAAAATATGTGTCTTGCTCTTCTTGCAATTACATTTTAATTCAAAAGTCATTGAAATGTGAAGTATCACTGAGACATCATGAAGATGAAATCACTTCATGGGAACAGCAGAGTCATTCCTATACTGCCATGATGGAGACATGCTTATCAAATATTCGTTAGTGCATGAGTAATTGCTGAAGCTCGTACAACAAATCACAATTACCTGTCAGTATTTCATTGCAGCCACTGCCTACAAGTACTTTTGGATAGGAGCTCTCTCTTCTATAGAGAGAGCTATTTTGTCTCAGTTGAAAGAAGACAAAACTGTAACTCTAGTAAATCTGAAACTAAATAGTTTAATGAATGCATTTAGAAGCAGATTTAAGGTATTATTTCAAAAGTGGCTTACTGAATGCAAACCCTGAATTTTAAAGACATGCTTGTTCTGTTCCTTTGTTATTTAAACATAACAAAGTTCGACCTAGCTAAACCCTTCAGCAAAATGAAGAGATTGTTCTTCCGATAGCATTAAAAGGTATTGTGTATAGAGCTTTGATCTTTCATTTTTTATTATTTTTAGGTGCATCTAAATAGATGCATACAATTCTACACCCTCTTGTTTTGTAGATTCAATATTTTCATGGAATGCTCATCAAATGAATTTTTAATTTGCCTCCAAGCTCCGTCATACTTTCGTTTCCCTAATTTGAAGTTAGACTTTGTTGGTCTAGCAGTTCCCTCAAGATACTGTTGAAGATTCTCAAATTTAGTAAGTTTATCAAATATGTATGTCAGGAAATCTGGAATGGTCATCACACTGAAAATCAGCCATTTTCTCTCAGTAATTTAAGAGCTAAATCTATTTCACATTTATGTCATATTTCATAGTTATTAAAGGTCCTATTTTGACTGATCCTTTTTCCTTTGTCTCATTGGTATAGAGGCATTTCATCATTCCCTCTAATTCACCAGCTGAATCATATTCAGAATCAAATTGGAAGTGCTTGAATCATGCATCTGAAGCCCAAAAAAAAAAAAATCTTTTTATAGGATGTTTTTAAGCTGATTAATCTACTTTGAACAGGATAGGTGCACTCAGAATTTGGGCATACAACAAGCCTGCAAGATAAAATGACCCTAAAGAGCTTTTGGGTCATATTTGGTAGAACATCTGTAAGTAACTCTTAATTTAGGGTCTTGGCAGAAAATGAAACATTTATTCAAATATTGAATAGATCCTAAGGCTACAATGAAGGTAAGACTGTGGCTTCATATTTGTTTATTTTTCCATTCCAATGGTTAAGAGCTTTTCTTTATTTCCCTTAATGAAATGAGCAAAAAAGATAACCATGTGAAGGAGAAAATTTTAAGACAGAGAAGAAGAATCTTAAGAGCTTTGTTTTCCCTTTTAGAGGAAGAATAATACAACTCAAGGTTCTGCTCTGGGTGTGATGGTTCCCCGGTGTCTGCATATCTCATGGTGTTTCAAAAAACTGAAGACGTTAATTGTCTGCTTGTGAATGAAAGACTTATTTTTTTGTATCAAATACTTATATTTAATAGGCATGCATTTTGGTTTTATTGGCATACAGAATACTGTAAACGGAATTTTTAAATCCTATATACTGTATTTTTATTTAAGCTAATTGCTTTCTTCTTCCATAAGAAAACAAAACATTTCAAAAAAAAAGGAATGTCCTCTTGCAAGTTTTATCATGAGTGTTTCCGTAACTGTGGGTAAAAATGGATGGGCTGTTTCAAAGAGACTCACAGCAGACAGACTGGCAGTCAGGTGCTGGCTTCTCAGGGGGCCGTGGGTTCACCTCTGTATGAGAGTTAAAAGGAGCTCCTGTCTGTCATTTTGCAAGAGAGCGTGACTTCCCCCTGCCAAGTATTCACCCTTCTCTCTGGAAAAAAACAAACAAAGCCCTGCTTCCATGAACCCAAATTCTGCCTAAAAACCCCAAGGAGAAAGGCGCTAGCCTTGTGCTTTGTTTCTTTTAAAAACTCAGTCATTTGTGTCTTAGCAATAAAAAAAAAAAACCTAAAACAAACCAAGAACCCCCAAAAACCTTCAACATTCGAGCACACAAATTTTTTTCCCATGCAAACACAAACAAATGAATAAAAACCTTCGAGATATATACATACATGCAGATACAGATGCTTTTCAGTGTTATAAGTAGTTTACCTTAAAACAAACTGCAGCCAAACCCACAACAAAATGAATACATCAGGTTGCATCTGTTATGTTCAATTTCTCTGGAACTGCGGAAAATAAACCTAGGGGTTAAAAAAAAAAAAAATCAAACTTCATCCTGTTTACCACTTCATCACCTACAAGAAATTGGCACATACAGACTGGTTTTATAGTGAAATTATACAGCAACAACTCACACATCCATGAAGGAGAACACCCATCTCAGCATTTGTGTTGAAATCCTACATGTTCCCAAAGCAAAAAAAATAAAAGATCTATAAAAATAGAATATAACACTGTAGATTTCTACATTCCTCTTGCATAACACTTCAAAGTAAATTTCTGCAGCTAAACTGCTGAGAGACAATAATACTACCTCAAAATATTGATGTTCCCAAAGAAAAGGCACACAATGCTATCCAGAAAATGATGTGCCCAAGACCTTGATATTGATTAGGGTGCCCCACTTCATCAAAGGAGATCAGACTCCAATGTCAGGATCTGTTCCGGGCAGTGGCATGAAACTAGGGTACATCTCCAGCCATCACTGTGTGTTGCTTCTACTATTAATTCATGAAAGCGCTTGCTTTGGCGGGTCTGAATTAACTGTGATGTAACCAGTACTACAAGCCTCTGTTTTGATATATTGAAGAAGACTGTCCACTATTTTGTCCTCCTACTCACCCGCTTGGCCTGTTTGATCTACAATTACGTTATGATACTGGGATCACCTGGAGAGATACTGTCCATGGTTAGGTCCACATTTCATGTCTCTGAATATAATCTGCCATATAACTCTGCCAGCTCATATGTAGCATTTGGAACAATGGGATTCCTTTTTTTGGCTTGGCTCATACATAATAGACAGAGATGAGGTTTCTGTCATGGAGGACACTGAAAGTAGCTGCAGGATGTGGAGCATTAACTGCTGACAGGCTTTTGGTCAACAAAGCCCAATATAGCACATGAGGACCATTAGGGTTTTTAGTTCTATTTCAGATGGTTAAAATACAGAAACTTTAGAAAGCATTCTCATATTCTAAGGCTATGACAGACCAATAGTCTTGGTATGCAGCGCACCCCACCTGTAACGGCTACTGTCTGAGACTGCAAGAGGACTGAAGAGATAAATCTCTTTAATCCTGTTTTTTTATTTCTTCAGATGTATAAGTAACATAATAAAAAAAACTACCACTATCTGAGTTTTACCTAATAATGTCTCTTAATAAATGCAATTATATTCCTGAGCTTTTTCATCTTTGAACATTAATTTTTATTAGCCTGTATGTAGCCAACAAAAGCATTAATCAAATGTATTTTAAGCAAACTGGGGTCTCTTTCTTAGTATGATGTATAAGTGGAACCTATGGCAATTTATTACATGGGATATATGAAAAACAATGCGTTTCCATGCACGTGAACAATAACTAGTAAGTCACACCACCATAATAGCTCCATGCTCTTTTCCATTCCACTGCTTTTGCTCTACAAAATTGGTATTTCCTTCATATATCCCTGTCGCAGCTTTTTCCATGTTCCCTAAAACATATCCCAGAACCTCCCTCTTTTTCCCCCTAACTAGAACTAGACCAGCAGCAGTGTCTCTGATGGCTGTGGGAAACCCTGTTGAGTGGTTTGAGTAGCAGGTGCTGACTCATCAGAAGCATGGGATTTTGTGCCCCTTTTGACTCATTTTATCTTGACACAAATGTCTCTGTAAAGTTCAGAGAGGTAGGGTGCCCACAGACTATTGGTCTTGGTGGTCAGATCAGTCTTGTACTTGTGGAAAGGCAGTCCATAAAGTTATCCAATGAGGTAGCTTGAAAATTTATTTCCTGGATTTCTGTGTAATGCCACTGAGTTTGTTAGAAAGCTATCCCTGTGTGGGCTGAGAAGATCTGTATGATGGGAATGTTTACAATGTGCTTCAAAAGAAGAGATGCAGCATCAGTGAGCAGCACAAACACAGAGAGCGTTCTCGGGGCTGAAATTCCACTGTGTCAGAGGCAGGTAGAACACTGTCCACTGAGCTGTCCTGTCTGTTACAGCACAGAAACACATCCAATAGGTGTTGATAACTTGGACTTGACCTGCTAGTTCATTAGTTCACATTCAGTAATAGGAAATCTATTGCCCATGGCAAAAAAAAAAAAAAAAAAAAAAAAAAAAAAAAAAAAAAAAAAAAAAAAAGGTTACATTACAGAAGATCTATAGCCATGTGGGTTGCTTGACTTTATGAACCCTTACTACCCTGCAGCAAATGACACAAACTCAGCATGCAGTACTGCATTACTTGAAGTAAGACGCTCTATTTGCTGCCCAGGAACCTACCCAGACCCTTGGAATTTCTTTGAGTCTCTGTTTTCCAGTCAATTTGCATCACTGCTGATATGCATTTTATATAACAAAGTGAGGATGTGTTGGAGAAAGACATAGCAGGAAAAAACATTACAGTGTTGTTTACAAGCAGTGAAAAAATAAAATTAGTCACTACTTACTGTTGAATCTTTATTTATAGCACTTCTAAAACCATGAGAAAGCTTTCACCTGTATCTGCACCCACTTGTCTCACTATTTGTTAAAATAATACTGATTTTATCTCATATGCCTTTTCTGCTAGAGTAACATCAACAATACTGGACATTAATATTTAGCTAAACTTTTCTGCAAACAATTTTTTTCCACTGATTCAGAAAACTTTCATACATAGACAAACTTTGACTTTAATTTTCTATTATGTGGAAACATAAACAAAACCACATACTTTTTAAAAATGATAAAAATCTAACCTAACATTTCCCTAGTTAAGATATGATCACCTATATAATACTTTTCTTAAAACACATATATTGAGAGACTGTGGTTTTTTCTTGATGTGCATCTGTTTCCGTGTCTTTGTGCATTTTCACTATTGAGGATACATAATTATAAAGTATTACAGTCTATATTGCACAGTCAGTGGGCAGAAATGTTAAGCTGTAGTCTAGTAAACGTCCATAAAAAAAAGATACCACTACCCACTGAACCAAATTTTGACACTTTATTGAGATAAGTATGAAGGAAAAAAACCAAACTATCTTGAGGTACATGTGGCTTTGCAGCAGATATGATATTCAAAAAGCAATATTTACTTATAAGAAAAATATATGTAACAAACACCCACAAGACAGGGATAAATAAGTTTTTAAAGACTGGTCTTTAACAAACAATATGATCACCACAAATTTTTTTCCCCACAAACTATCCCACCTTACATATCTTCATTTTTATTTATCTATATAAATATTTTTCCACAAAGACTGAAACATCTCTCTTTTTTATGTGGGTTTTTTCAGGGTGGTACGTCAAATAACATGTCAAAGCAAAGCTTTTCAGGAGCTTTAATAAATTTGTAAACAATATAAACAATAAAAATGCTACTGTGGAGGATACTAGTAGTTATCTGTAGGAGGATACTACAGATGGTTATCTGTACATCTTTATGATTTATTATTGCACTATTTTAGCTATAACATTTTATTAAGTCAGCTCCAGGGTACTCCAGATCTTTTATAAATAGGGAATATTTTATTCTGAAGAGAAGGCAGTCTTTTTCTTAATGATTAATCATTGCAATGGTCCATAGAGAATGAAATAGCAGATTCATACCAAACTGTCATTTTTAAAACCAGAGATTAAGAAACCCTGCCTAAAGAAGCTGGGAATGCACTTTTACCTTGGAATTTAGACATAAAATTTAAATAGCCTAGATTTTTATCTGCAATTTGCTTATGAGAAATATATACAATTTCTTGAAAGAAGAAACTACTGCTGCATGAATTATCTTTCATGGAATATAATTAGGAAAAATTTTAATTTTTGTCATTGAATTAGAATGATAATTTATGTAACTATTACCTGTTTCATCATCAGAACAACAGCTTATTTTCTCTCTTCTTTTGCCATAGATGATTCAGTAAACCCTCTCACTGACCTGCTCAGAAGCCTGAAGCAGTGCTGCTAGTTTTTTAAGGGATTAGTTGTTGACCCTGGGGAAAACTGATCCATTCACACACTTTAAATCTAACCAGGATCAAAGCAATTTATTGATTTATTGATTTACTAATGACATGTAAAACATGTCAGCAAACACTAGGCTCAGCATCAGTATCAGAAACACAATTAAATACATAATATTAGACACATGCATACATAGCTTCAGATGTCTAAATTCCATTTATATCTCATTCCAAGAAGTTTCACCCCAACCCACCTGACCCCTGTGAGGTTTCCCCCAGCTGAGGGGGTCAGAATCTCACCCCCACCCCAGGGATGGGTCCTGTTTGCACACACCACTTTTGTGGGACAAGTGTGTGCCCTGATCTTTTGTTGTCCTTTGTTGTACTCTTCACCCACTGACCCATGTCCTGGTGGGAAAGCACTTCATCCTGATGGGGTCGCTGACCTGTTACCCCTGTAGCAAGGTCTTTCCTGCTGTATTAGGAATCTCTTTGCAATCCTTTGCTTGCTGTTCAATTTTGCTGATGGTCACCTTCCACTTTAGTGTGATCATTGTGGGGCAAAGACATTTTTGAGTGCCCCGAACTTCTCACAAACACACAGAGCTTATTCCCACTTTCTCATTTTATCCTCTGTGGTTGTAGAAGTCTTTTTGTCAAGGGACAGGAATGTTATCTCCTTTATGATATCCAAATCAAAGTCTAAGAGATAGAGCACTTCCAGCTAAAGCTGGGAAAACAGAGGTGTATCAAATACAGCAGTCCTGACAATCATTCAGTAAAATCTTAACTGCATGCTGTTTCCATCTCTACACTGACTTTGCAGGGTATCTAAAACCAGCTCTTATGGCAGAAAAGGAGAAAACAACCTGGAAGGATCCTAACACAAAGGAGTACAACTAATTTGCAAGTCCTTGCTATGTTGCCAAGAGATCAAGAAGTGTAGAGGCCATAAAGGACAGTAATGGTAGAAAAAAGTGATGAAGTGATTAACTTTTGGCTGCCTATCACCTAAAGTGAATCTCAAGCTCCAGATACCCATGAGCTTTCTCCAAAGGCCCACACAGAGAACTGATGTACTCCAACAAGGGACTGCTACTAACACAGACTGCAGCACAACTCCAACAGTAATGCATTTCAGAATAAAAGCCAAAGTAATGCCTGTGCTGAGCTGAGAGGATACAGCTAGCAAGAAAAAACTTGGCTAAAACGTGAGTGGTAAGGCAGTGGAAGAAATAATCAGAGCCAACATGCAATAGAAGTAGCAAATCCCTAGGAAGATTGAAAGCCACAAAAATCAGGGAGGTGATTATTCACTGTTGAAAGGTGTGACCTGGCCAAGGATTAGGTGAACATGAGAATAGTGGAACCCTTGCATAATACCTGTGTATTAGGTGAGTAGTGGTTTCCAAGACAAATATATAACCAATGGCAGGTTTATTAGAGTCTTCATGGCCTCCTGTCCTTCCTTGCTCATTCCCTCTTCCTTATTTCCCACCTTTTCCTCAGTATATTTATGGTATTACCTCAAAATCAAAGGAATTTTAGCTTTGAACAATGAGACAAATAGACAATTACAGTATCAATGCACATGGACCCCATCTAAGGTAAACTTAGGCTGAACCATTCTAAAATTGAAAAATGAAGCCAAAACTAATAGAAAAATGTCTTTTTTCATTCTTTGCATGTAAGCCTAAGATGCCTGTTGACTGGTTAAGCAAGAAACAGGCTGTGAGCCTTGTCTTTTGCATATGATGACTTCTGATCTACATTCACCTACAACTTTGCTCAGACTTATCCCGTATATACAAGTTCATCTAATTTGAATTGAAGGATCCAATTGCTTTTCTGTTGCTAGCAGCTTGAGCAAATTATCTTAGAGGATTGGGTCTCCACAGTTCGTACTCACCTTGCTACAGAAACCTTCACTAGAATTTCAGTTTTCCATGGCATAAAATAAGTATTTTTGAGGTATAAATTAAAAAATTATAGAAAATATTTGATGAATAAAGGCTTCTATCTGTCAGAAATTCTTAAGGAATTTCTTTTGATAGATTTACAGACCAGCTTGGTAGGGAGTTATTTCCTGGAGAAAATGAGAATGAGTGTTGACTAACCTACTTTAAGACTGAAACTGATCCCACATTTCAGGTCCTCAGAGACTGACAGTGGGCAGAAATAGGACAGAAATTACCTGTTTACTTCTCTGAGATTTTCCTGCTAATTCATATTACACAGCAACTTTAACTTTCAGTAATAGGAACAATAATTAAAATAATATCAATTTTATTATTATTTTTATAATGATTATTATATTTTTTCCTTAAGTGTTGTTGGAGAACACTGATAATATTAAACTAGTGAAATAAGAAAAATCTAGAAAGATCTGGCATTTTAATGAAACCTCTTACAGCTATAAATCTAGTGCTCTTATGCTTTATACAATAAATACAGGTACCCAGTGGTACTGTGATACTTAAGGATCTGTCATAATTTCCATTGTAAATACAGTTTTTCAAGGATTAAAAGTCAGCTGTGAAAATATTCTTCTTCCTAAGATTTGGCATTGAAGATTCATCTCATGAGTAGATTCCTCTTGTGTCAGATATCTTGTGCACCCTGATATCAACTTTGAGCATTGTGTTTGAAGTCTAATAAGGAAACAAAAATCTTGAAAAATTAAATTCCACCCTCTGTATTGTTTTCTGAGTATGTTTGTGAGGAATGCAAACAGGAAGGCTGAGACTCAATCATACTGTGTTACTGTAGTCGCATCTAGTAACTTGGGAAATAGAACAATATATGAAAACGCAATTTGGACTACTTGATTTTAACCAATGTTTTCATATTTTGCCTTTGGATTATTATTTCTATGTTATATTTCTCTTGTACTGTCTAACCCAGATCATCAGAATCACAAAGGATCCAGAAGTAGAAACACAAGTGGGTTTAACTCATCCTAAATTAGGCATTCAAGTATTAGGCAACAAAGTTTAAGCTAAGTCTCCACATTTGCCAAAGGACAGACTCAACACAACAAAAACTTCTGAAAAGATTGAAGTTTAGGGCAGGTTTTTAAAACTGACATATTCAAATGTGCTGTTCTGAACAGGGTCAAAATAAAGCAAGGACTGTATTATGAGCACTTTAACACTACTTTTCAATTATTTGAAATTACTAAATTATTAAAAACTCAATTTATATGCTATTCCCAAATTCATATCTCAGAATGTTACTCTTTTTTTTTTACTTGCTGTCTCTTGGAAGCATTCAACAATTACATTTTACTGAATAAAAAAAAAAATTATGCATCAAGCCAGCAGTTTTGTGATGCTTATTTCTGTGCAGTATAAAATGATCTGAATTACTTGCAAAATTCTTTATCGAATTGATGTTGTCAGCAAATGTTCAATGATTTGCCTAAACTGCAATTTTCACAGAAATTGACTATTTCCTGAAAAGTCAAGAAAGGCTTGGCTGAGAGGCAGCTGTTTTAAACAGCAGCATCCATCAGTACTCACCTAGCAGACCCAGGAGAATTATAATTCTCACAAAGCCTGTTTCAAGCTGAAATTTGAGCCTTGGCCTCCTGAATCTCAGGGACAGCCCTGACCAAGGACAGGGAAGGAATGGACAGCAAACAAAAATATTTGACAGGTCTCATTTCAACATGGGGATGAAGTAGAAACCCTATTAGATCTCAAAACTGTCCCGTTAACCTTCATGAGATATTTTTCTTTATGTTTGGTACTCATCACCCAATTCACTTTGTGAAAGTATATCCAAGATAACATTATAAAATAAAAATAATAAAAATTTTAAAAGTGTTTGCAAAGGATTATTTAATTTGAACTTCAAAGAAAAACAAACCAAAAATATATAGCTAAAATACATTCATGAAATGAGATATGTAGATATGTATGTACATAAATACACATATTCATTTAGATATAAGCCCCTGTTTATATATGTTTACACACATATATTTGATATTTTTTTTCACTTCTGTTGTATCTAGTATAGTAAGACAAACTCAATTAGGAATATTATTCTTCTGGTATTTTATGTAACCTTTTCAGAGTTCTACAGTTATGTGTGAGTTGGGGAGAGTGAGAGGAAGAGGTGGGGGAGGATGAGACTGACTGCTTTGGGAGGATTCCCATTGGACTACACAGTAAATCATAAAGTAAATGGATTGAACACCATCTTTCTTAATTGAACTAAATAGTGCTTTCTTATGTGGGCAGTTTGCAGGACTTTAATAGAGCATTATTCATTAATTTAATTGGGAGTTTTTAAGGACCAAAATACTAAAAGTAAGGAAACTCACAAAAATTTGAGGAATAAGGATGTTTAAGCCAGGAATGAAGAGTTGTCTGCATTGATGTTTTCTCATACTCAGCTTAAGGAAAAAATCAAAGCAGCAGCTCTGAGAAATGGAGTCACAAAACCATACCTGACCATTTTCTAAATGGCCAACACTGAAACTTGAAAGCATCTGAAATATGCCTCACACTGGTAGCTGCTTATGTTTTTCTTCTAAAGTGCTTTGAAAAGAAATGACAATAACGATATTTAGAAAGCTATAAATGTATATAGTAGGTTTTGTGGCAAAGCCAAGGCTCTTTCTAGGCTTTGAATATTTCACTCCTTATATATTGTGATAAGAGTAAAGTTCAGATAAGCTACTGGCTATAGATAACAAAAATGGATGTGCTACAGCCATTCTTGTCTGTGGTTTTCCTGAGTGCCTGTGATGAACATCTATGATGTTCGTAAGAACATTCTTCACTCCTATATCTTCTCTGCAATCTATGTAGGGTTTGTTCCTCATTTAGGGGAAATAAAATAAAATGAAATAAAATGAAATAAAATGAAATAAAATAAAATAAAATAAAATAAAATAAAATAATAAAATAAAATAAAATAAAATAAAATCCCACATGTTTTGAAGACAGAACAGGTACTTAGAATTTTCATGTTAAGACATGTACAGAAAGTCTTTAAAATCATGCTTAAACAAAGTTGGCTAAATCCTTTCCAGATTATATAAGTAGGAAGAAAACATACTTCTACTACAAAACCAGGTGTGACCATTTTTGGATACTCAGATTTGGCCCAGGCTATAAACTTAGTATAAACACAGCCTTTTATGAAGAAATCAGCTCATCACATTAGTTTTATTGCTTCATATGTGAAATAAAATGATTTATCACGCAAACTGTGAAAAAAAACTCCAGCAAAAACTGTCCACTTTTCAGAGCTTCAGTATATAACATAGTTTTAGTGAGAGAGGTAGAAGGAATCAGTTCTGTAGGGACATGTGGGTAAAAATGCTGTAGCTCCTCTCTTATCCTTTTGTCTCAACTCCCAAATAGTGGTAGAGAAATTAAACTTACTCTGTTCTGATTCATGTTAGTATTACTGTCTCTAAGAACTGGTAGGAAAAAGGTGTGGTATTGGAAAGCCTCCAGAGACAAAGGTATGACCACATTGCAAAAGAAAGAGGACATTTCCAGTGAGGGACTGACATCCTCTGTATTATGACAGATTTTTTGTATCCCCACATGGCAAAATATCTCACTTCAGCTCCTGCCAGAGTAGTGACCATGCCCCAGTCCTTATGCAAGATTTAGAAAACAAATATCTGTCCTGGAGCTTATGTGTAATACCACTTAGCCAGGATATTAGACTACCATTCAGTTATTTGTTTCCAGGTAGATATCCTGTCTAAATATATTTCTTTTTACAATTTTCAGGAAAGGTTAAAGGAACTCAAAGTATCAAGCCTGTAATACTAATGAATTGTGCATGTGCATGTGCCTACAACAAAGCCTTCATCCCAACATGCTATAACAGCTCTTTTCTTTAATACTGGCTTTATTTCAGAAGTATAATTCTGAATTTCTTGTTGTTTCAATAATTTTTCGGGAAAACACCTAATATGTGTTCTCTGCTGTCAGAATTGTTATACTGATTGAATAAACGAGGGACTTGGTGTTGTTCTTAAAGTGGCTATCACAAACTGTCGTCTTACTTTTGTTGGCAATAGGATTATTAACAAAATGCATTGCTTTCCAGATTTAAGAGAATATAGATGAGCCAAGGAATTCATACTTGAGACCTAGAGCTACTCTGAAATTATTAACTAGTGTAGATAATGGAACAAGCAAAGCCATTAAAACTGTAGTATTAATTTTTACTAAACTATTTCAAAATTTAGCCATTTAAACCAGCATTACAGACTTGTAAAGGATTTATTAATTATTTTAATTGCTTAACTTAAATTTAGTTTATTTAATTGAAAAATTATACTTGTTAAATTAGTGTGCATTCAATTTTAATAAATAAAATAAAAGTAGGATTCATGCCCCTTCCTTCGAAAGCTTTCTGAAATGCACTGCAATTAATAATTCACCTGTGAGAGATAAAATAAAGATCTGTATGCCAATATACGGAGTCTGCCATCTATGACTTCAAAGGGAAAATTCTGTCTTCTTGTGTTGCTTCTAATATTCTCTGTTCTGCAGAGGCTGCTGCAGTTCTGGTGCTGCATAATCATATTTCTCTCCTCTCCTAACAGGGCTCTTTCACTCCTTCTTAGTATCTTGGCAAGACTGTCTCCTCATTGTTTCCTCCCTCCCCATAACATCTCTTTTCTTGAGGAGTTCCTTCATAGCTCCCAAAATATTCTTTTCATTAAGGAAGCTTGCAGGGAGCAAAGGCACAGCTCTGAACAAATCAAAGGCCCTGGAGTAATCAGGCAGCCAGGGAATCCCTGGTGATTGTAGAAATGAAGTAAAGTACTTCCCCTGTGCTTGCAGAGGTAGAGTCACAAACAAAAACCTTGCTTATATGATCCTTAGGTTCCTGGGAACAAAAAAAAAAAGTTATCTATTCAGGTGAGGCACACCGTGCAGCACAATCTGCAGACAAACAACTACACACACCTGACAACCTCTGGATAAAAAGGCAATGTTTGACACAACAGAACTACAGTAAATATTCCCAAAGTGGCCAGATGCTGCCAGAGGTCTGTAGACATTGCAAGAAAATGTACAAATACGCACAGAAATTAAAAATATTGGAGAAACATGGAGCATAATATCTTCAGAACTATTTTGCTGTGCATGTAGGAAAAATAAGAGAAAAGATTCTGCCCCACGGAAGTGGCAGTTCAGAATCTTGATCACAAAAATAAAGGGCTGAACTTGACTCAAAAAAGGTGATATTGGAACTACTCCCCTGCAGTGTTAAGCCACCTCTCCTTGTCCTATCACCACTGGATACAAAGAAAGTTCCTTCCCTCTGAAAACAATCTGCTTTTAATTCGGCATGCTTATATTGAAGTATATAGGCTAGACAGATTAAAGCAATATATTTAACAGGAGTGGGTGAGGGACTATAACCGTACCTTTTCCATATGCCAGCTAGGCTAAAGAAAGAATACTGCACATTAGAGAGCATTAAGTGATTGCACACACAATTGTTATCAACAATCAGCATTTCTCTGTACCTCTCCTAACCATCACTGTTCTCTACTGCAGCAAAGCGGAGATTTCAGTCGTTGTGAGAAAATGTTCTGGCAGCAACTGCTGTTAATTCACTAATTCTGTGTTAAAAGGTAGCCATGATCACTATGACACCAAATATTATACTAGAGAACATGTTTCGAAAAATGGTACATAGTCAGAAAAGAGGCCATCCAACTAATTTTAGAGCATTATGGAATACATAATTAAGAAGCTTTTCCATATGATAAAAGCTCATCATTCTGGCATTCAGCTGTTGGAATCATTGCTAGAATGTTACTTAACCCATATTTTAGAACAGAATTTCACAGTAATAAGTACTTCCTTCTTCCTGAATCTCCTTTCTGGACTTGAAAGAGGAATATTCAAAGCATAGATAATAGAATATAATAAAAGTGATTCCCTAGTTTTTAGAGGTCAATTTAATTTGCAATGCATTGGAAATGATTAATAGAAAGAATAACACAATGGCAATGTGGCATTAAATTAAGCCATTTATCCAAACACAGCCATTTCATTGATTGTTAGATACATAACTACTTTGTACAAATTTCTCTAGCAGATATTGAAAGCTGATATTAAAAAAAAAAGGAAGAGAAAGAATGAAATTGAAACAATTCTACAAAATTTTCTTCTGACTTAAGATTCTTCCATTTGTTGAGTTTTCATACAACAAAAGGAACACTCCTACAACCAATATTTGATTAATGACATTTTGGTCACTCAGTATCTAACTCTGTGCAGAATTTACAGGAACACTGTGATTGTGCAATTAAATTGAAATTAAATTTTCCAAAGACCCCAGCTATGAAACCTGGTTCTGTAGAGCATTTGGACAAGTACCTAGAATTAAGACATAAGATATGGATTAAGACTGCCCCTGGATCAAGAACAGTCTTAAAGACAGGCTCCAGGGGAAATTTACAGGTCATCCACAATGATTATTCCAGGGTTGCACACAAGATGTACTTCTTAGAGAGCAAGATGTGTTCTCTCAGGAAAAAGGCTCAGTAGAACAGCAATGAATACTTATGCTTGGACCACTTACGGTGTTACATCATCAGGTTGTAAGTGACAACCTAAAAGTGTCCCATTTATCCATCACTGATGTCACATTAACAAAGCTTGTTAACTATAACCTCGAGAAAACTACAACCTTTTATGGCAGAACTAGGATACTGCCTGTCACAAGGCAGAATTTTTTGTAGAGAAAGCCTTTCCAGTGTTTTACAAGAGTTAATTGGATCTGTCCTGACATGTCTCAGAAATACATTAGGATCTCCACACCTGTTATGTCAAACTGAAGAAGGCACTGTGCTGACATAATTGAGGTGACTCCGTAAGTTGTTTTCCACATCTCTTTTTTCTGATTGTCCACATGACCTGAGACAAAAGCATGAGACACTGAATACTTATCTTCTTGGAAATCCACAGTTCATTCTGCCTTTAAAACTCCAACTCAGCCTCAATCCCAAAACAAACCTAGACCTGGAAAGACTATTCTCTATAGCTGAAGGAAATCAGGAAAGAGATTTCCTGGCCTTCTACTCATGCACAATTAGGATGACTGACAGTAGTTTTTAAATCTGAAACACAGATCTAATACATTACTCTGAATCTGTAACAGCATGCTTTAAACATGTTCTTTATTTACATTTAATCCAAATGAAATCACTAAGCACTCATAAAATTTCACACTAAGCTGAACCACAACTCTACATTTGAATGTCTTAACAAAATATATCTTGAATATGTCACTCTGTTTTCAACCTCCTGATGTATCTGAAACTCATTTTCAAAAACCTTAAGTTTTTATCATACTTTTGTCTTTGAACCAGAGACTTGGTTCCCAGGACATGGAGGAGGCTGAGGTGTTCAATGACTTTTTGCCCCAGTCTTCACCAGCAAGTGCTCCGGCCACACCAAGCAAGTTGCAGAAGGCAGAAGCAGGGACTGGGAGAATGAACTTCTGGTCACTGTAGGATAAGACCGGGCTCAAGACCTTCTAAGGAACCTGCAGGTGGACAGGTAAATGGGACCTACTTATATGCGTCCTCAGGTCCTGGGCAAACTAGGAGATGAAGGGGATAAGTTATTAGAGAATACTTCAGAATATTTGAGAATTCATGACTCTTAAGTGAAGTTCATACTGACAAAAAATGTGAAATTTCCCCATTTGTGGAGGAACTACAAGCCAGTCATTCTTAACTCTGTGCCCAGACAAACCATGGGCCAGATCGTACTGGAAATTTTATTAAGCCACGTGAAAATAAAGAGGTGGTTGGTGACTGACAATGTGTCCTCACTAAGGGTAAATCATGCCTGAAAAATTTGGTGGTCTTCTGTGACAGGCTTAGAGCTTTGTATGATTCTATGCATCTAATAATTTGGATGACAAGTCAAATTACACAAAGAGGGAATCTCTATCAGCTTTGTATTACTTTTGTCCTACCTATGATTCAAAGGTTTTCAAACAAGCAATCTGAATCTTATTGCCAAATAATATTTGCATCTTCTGTGCAAAACCATCCTCATTCTGAACATCGTGCTCATAGGACAATGGGTTATAGTGTCTGAATTTGCAAGAAAAATAGTTGTTTTCAGTCCAGTTACTGCAGTGTAACATCTGTGCTGAGAAAGCTGGTTCTAATATACCCTGTCTTAGTCTTTTTAGAATCATAGTCATTATATCTCAATTTGATTTCCAAGGAGACAGAAGCAGGATAATGAATTAGCTAAAGCATTGGGATCAGCAACCAGTGAGAATATTGGTCTTTCCCTGTGCTTGGTGCAGAAGTCAAAATCTGACCTGCATTTATAGCTTTACATTAATTTGACTAAATCACAGAGAGAGTAATTCATACATGGCATAAGTAATTGTCACTAAAGGGAAATACATTTCATTGTGCTACTCAATCTTCTGTCCTGCACCCTTGCAACAATTGTGGCACAGTGTTGCCAACTGTTTTATCTGGTAGCAGTCTAATACCGCTGTCTTTAAAATAGATTTTAGAAATTACAACAGAGCTAGTACTATAATTACATCACAATATGATATCTTCTTGGGCAATATGGTTGTTATTCCTTATGCTCCTACTTGCATGTAGATTTATACCTGTGGTAAATTAGTTTAGCAAGTTTGCTTTAATCTAGGCAAGTAGACATGCACTTTTTTAAATGAAATATCCTTTTCTTTGCCTGTGTATCACACACTTATTGGGTTTCTGATTTTAAGAATAACACAAAACCTTTATAAGAATTCAAGTTAACTGGTAAGACAGTCTTCACTAAAGACTTAATATACACATTTCATTCAGTATGTTCTGAGGACCAAATTTCATTATATCTTTATAGTCAAGAGAAACAATTTTTATGGAATATTTTTCTGTTTCTATCAAGAGGTACATATTTAGCAGGAATTTAGAGCATGTGTTTAAGGGGTTTGCTGAAAAGAGATCATCTGAAGAATTCATTTGGGGTCAGTTGTTTCTTAGTCTAGCTGCCAGCTGGCTTTGTTGTTGTTCTGTGAACAGCGAGACTTCTCCCAGGTAGGAAAGAGTTGAAAGACAATTCATCATATTATGGCTGCAGGTACAATTGATGCATTTAAATAAACTATACCAAATTTAAATTTAAAGTACCTAAATATTATTGTATTAGCTATTTCATATGTTAGACTGTGTACTTCTTTTCTTATCGAACCATTAAGATGTCAGTTTGATTTTAGGTTGTCACTACCTACATCTAATTATTAATTCCTTTAACCTTTCTGATGAGCATTTATTGACATCAGATTTTTAGGGAATTTTAAATTTGACTTTAAATATTAAGCAACATTATGTGACTCAGGAGTTTGAAAAAATAAGAGTTTTTTTTGTATTTTAACAAGTCTCTTGCTCTTACCTTTCAAAAATTTCTCCCTCCACATTAGGAATTCCATATTGATTTTATTTGCTCATTTATTTCTGATTAATTATTATTTCCAGATTAAGCTTTCTATTCCTTATTCTCCCCTCAAATATAAGTTTTGCTAGGTAAATTTAAGAAAACTCTTCAAATGTTACAGATGGAGAACAAGTCAAAAAGATAATTATTTTTTCTGTAAAAGTAAACTCTGCAACTAGATTGCTTATTAAGGTTATTTCTTCAGTTACTTAAAATTAACTGCTCTGACAGTCTGCTAGATAACGTGAAATTCTGGAAATTAAGTGAAATAGCAAAAGGGAGTGAAATAAATAATTTTGCAGCACTTAAAGTACATCATGCTCACCAACTTTTAGATTAATGGCAATCTTTAATTAAGCCTCTGCTCCCTTTCACAGATCTCCCAAGGAGTAACGAATGCTGTGAGGACAGACAAACGCTCAGAAACCCAGAGAAGTCGTGCCTTTGCTAAAGCAAGCTTTCTTTCCCTAGGCATGGCACAGACCCATACAGACTTATAATAGACTTATTTTGCTTTCTAAGAGCTTCTTTCCTAGTTGACAAATTTGGGTTTTGTTTGGGTTTTTTTGGGTTTTTTTTTAAAGTGCTAGAGTTATTTAGTTCCAATTATTTTATTCCCAATTACAGGAGCTTCATGTTAAGGACATTACTTAGCTATTTGTATTCCTATCAATGTCTTCTTCCTTTACAATTTAAGTGAGAGTTGTCTGAGTGCAGAGGAGATATATAACCTCAGCTTCTCAACTCAATTACATAATTCCAAAGTTCCATTCACTTCAATAAATGTAAGCTGATCTGGCAACAAAGGCAAGAACATAAACTCCCTAGTTTTGGAGCACTAACTGGCATTTGGTATTTGACATATGTTTTAATTTCAATCAAGACAAGAGAATTCTGTGGATATATAATTTGTTTTAACATAGAATTCAACATTGTTAAAAATACATATATATCAGATAGAAGCAGAATTTTGTCCCCCAAACAGGAACTTAGTGACACAGAAGACTTCTTAGGGTGAACAATACATTTTCTTTATAGAGATTAAGCATGTCTTGAAAATGATGCTATGAAAACCACAGTTACTCAATATTTGGACCATTTGTATTAGATCTAGAGATCATCTGTATAAGTCTCATTGCTCTCTTCTCCTTCCAGTTGCTGTTGTTGAGGGCACTCACAGATTCCCAGAGAAGCAACATATATTTGACTTTAAGACCCCTTGCTTCACAAGGCTGTTGTCAAATAAAAGACACTTGGCAAAGGAATTTACAGGGCTATTAAATGCAATACTGGCCAGCCTTTCACAAGATAAAATACAGTAGAGAACACATTTTAATTAAACTTCTTCTACAAGAAGATGTCCTCAGGCGGTAAAAGCTGGTCTCCCCCTTGCCTCTCTGGTTCTGATGATAGACTGCTGAATCCTGTGTGTATGAAAGGTTACTGAACTCCCATGCATGTAACTCTGAAGAAAAATTTTCCCAGTCACTGTCACACTGACTATTCTTATGTTTTCTCTGAGTTTGTTCTCAGTTTTAAAACCATGTTACTAAAATTTGCCCAGCAGACATGAAGCCAATCAAGATTAGATCTTCTACTTGAATTTTCTGCTAGAGTGAGATGGGCAGGGGTAAGAAAAAACATATGTTTTTGCCACAGTCTAAAGAGTAAATTTTTCTCCTCAGTGGCAGTAGTGGCCTGAGAGAAAAGACATATCTTCCCTTAACCATCCCCTCACCAAATCTTTCTGCTAAATTGACTTGTACTCTTAAACACAGTCAATGTATCAGATCAGAGCTCTTTCCATAAATATGCACAGATTTTGACTTTGACCAAGTGATATTGATTGCAATAAAACCCATAACACAATAGAAAGGAAGAGTATAAATATACTTAAATATTAATAGTGCAATAATTACACTATAAATTTGCACTATCAGTTGGAAATCTGCAAACATAGATATTACATACTATTTTTTTCATGTATCCTATGTTTCATAAACTTTAATGGTTAAACCCAGGAAATTTTAGTCGAGTATACAGTCAGCTAATAAGATTGAAAATATGAACTGTCTTATAAATTATCTACTAAATATGAACCATTAGACAGATGTATCAGGCTTTCCTTCTGAGGCATAGAGTAAGCTAAATACTGTAAATCCCCATAAACATATTGGTTACATGTATAAAACATCAAAAGTAATTTCTGTTAGAATTTCCCTGCTTAAAACCAAATGGAGTTTGATGTCTCAGGATCAAAACCCTATTCTTAAGTAGTCTTTCTCTTTCATTGAGATGATTTGAAAAGTAAGATACTATGACTCAGGCCAGGAATGCAGATTCTATCTCACCATGCTAGAGAGCTTAAAACTCAGAAGATTCTTGGAGTATATAAGCTGAAGCTTAACACACACAAAACAAATTTATTTGACATCAAACTTGAAAAATATTTTAAATAATATGTTGGAATTCTAGGCACAGTAACTCCCTTACCACATCAAAATTAAATCTGGGTTTGGGACACTTCTGAGAACACACAGGAAGTATTTGCAAAAACTGACTGCACTGGAGTGTGAAAAATCAATTAAAACTTCCAGCCATCCAGCCACCTCTGGATATAAATATTTTCCATGAAATAAAATGTTATTAAAAAGCTCATATTATAATTACACACTTTAAAAAGAAACAATTTTATTGAAAAAAAAAGTTAGGATATAAATTCAAATTGAATAGACACATAAGATTTTAATTACAGATTTAAATTGGATTAACTGGTCTTTATATATCAAACCCATAAATATTATTTTTTAACTCATATTTTCTGCTTTATATTTATACATCTCCTACCTTACATTGCACACATGCTTAGACCTGACCAGACAACCTTAGATAAGTGAGTACTCCATTTGATGTGTTGAGACAAAAATCGGTGACTGCTGCAGTGTAACCAAAGCCTCTCGACTGCTGAACATCACCAGATTTGCCATACTGCTCTGCAGTTTTGGACATAAAGCCACAGAGTCCCCTCACCACTCTCACCCTTCAGCCTTCCCTGTGTTTTGTGCTCTTACTACATCCTCCTTACTGTGGTGTATCAGCTCTGCTGCTTCATTGACTCATCTCCTTCTGCCGCATTTGGAACCTTCTTTAGTGAGGGGTAAGGAGTCTGAGTGAATGAATGAATCCTTCAGGAATTCTCTAGTTCAGTGAAGCATTTTCTGGCAGACAACAGTGGTCTCAGATATGCAGTAACAGGGGACAAGGGGCTATCCAGCTGTTCCAGTAATGAACTGGGAGGACTACCCTAAGGTTACCAATCAAGGTGAAGGGACATTTGTTGCCACTCCTACTTTTAATAGCTAGGTAATTGTCAACTTGCAATTCCCAAAACTCTGGGAGAGTCTTAATTTTATTTTATCATGAGAAAACTTACTATAACAAACAAACAACCCAAATTAACTTTCTTTTACTACAGTAATGTCTAAATTACTCAGAGTAGTGTTTTTATATGTTTTTATACCGACAGAGCTGCTGAGAGATCTAGTACTCATTCCCCAAAGCAGGTTACAATACAAAAACTAGATCACACTCACTGGATCACACCAGAGGGTTCAGAAAGTTTAGTGTCTTGTAGATGACCTTATGTATAGGCTGTACTTACTGTATTTAAGGAATTACTGAAATAAATTTCATCTTTCTAGTTTAAGAAACAAATGCTATAAGAATGTGTAAAGATGAGTTTATACAAATGTGCCAGAGACTGGGAATGCTAGTCTATAGTGAATACCATACTGCTGAGCATCTTTTGCATCTTTGTTGTGTTTTGTTTTGCTTTGTTTTGCTTTGCATTTAAACATGATGGATTTCAAAAAGTGCTAGTCAACTTAGTGATGCTGTCATTACTCTCCCAGTTATGGTAGAAATCACACTCAATAATTGATCCATAGAAAATGTTTGAAAGGGAAGTACAAGCAAGTCAACTTACTAGTTGAATCAACTTACACATGAATCAAACTCATGGTGAAAATGTCTTTAAAACTACATTGTAAAAAAATATATTAAGATATTTTAATACACTTTCAAATATTGGTCTTCCCACCCTTAGTATAACAATTATGGACAACACAATATAATTAACTGACTGAATTAAAGCCACAAAATTTGACATAATTTCGATTGAGAAAATTACTTACTTTGAATGGAGCATTTTCTTTTTAAAATCATTTATAAAGTGAATAAAATAGCATACTTGCGAACATGCAGGCATGTGGATCAGTAGGGATGTTTGAACTTCAGTTCTGTAAACTATTGAGTTATTCTGATCAGTTTCTTATTTGGTAATCCAAAATCAGGATGGCTTAACCTGACATCCTTTTACAATTGAAATATTTATTGTTATTGTAAGCAGAGAATAATATATTATTATTTCGAGTAAGCAACAGAAATGGTTAGCTGATGAATAGTAACCTGCAGCTGAGGTTATCCTGTCACTGCTAGAAAGATCATACCAACTTAGTTCTAGCATTTCTAGATAGGTGATTCCCATGCTTTAGATTGACCGACCTTTTCCTGAAATCCATGTTCCAGGGAATCAGCTGCTACTGTATACAAGGAGAACATACCAGACTGTGCTGTAACCAGCTGTCCCTACTCATCTCCTGTCAGCTTTTGCCTGTCAACTTTGCTGCCACAGAGAGAAATATTTTCACCAAGGAAGAGAGAAATTAAAGGATGGAAGAGAATGTCACAAATTGCAGAATTTCTGCTGGGACTTCATTTTCCACCCCTGCTTGGGTCACCTTCCTGCTTCTTCCTTCCCTAACACCAGCATGGTTCAGTTTGAGAACAGATAATCCCATGTATACAACAACAGACCCCAAACACAAAAACCCAAGAGCCAGGAGAACAAACAGGCAATGAAAGTAAGGGTGCAGGAAACAACTGTGAGGTGTTGATGGTCTCCTTTACCAGAATCAGCAGAGGCAGGTGCAGTCATGAGAAGGGATTTTCATGGGTCATTTTGTTTTGCATACTCAACTTTTAGGAATGGCAACAGTCAAAGCGGTTGAGTACGTGTTACAAGTTTATAGGAGACAAAGCCTGGCACTAACAGCATCTGACAGGCTCTAACAGAGTCCTACAGAAAATCAGTTAAGGAACTTCTTGCCTTTAAGGTCGAGGGAAACAAAAAAAAAAATCGCAACACTCGTCATATACTTAGACTCAGAAATCTTATAGACTTTATAGCACTCACCCTGTTATTTCCTGTAGGATTTCATTTCCTTGTAGTGGCAATACTTGATGCAATGAGTCTATTTGGTGAGGGTGCTATTCAAATCTGTGAAATGTAATGGTTTCTAGGCTAGCATTGTGTCTTTCCTATCTTAAATAAGCACATGCCAATATTTTCTAATTTGAATTAGTAATCACATCCTACACATTACAAACCATCAGATCTCAGCTGCTATCAAGATATTTCATGTTGCCAACTGTCCTTGATACCAGATCATCTGATTGTTGCTTGGTTGTTACTAAGGCAGTCCCGAAAAATCTCATTCATGCAATATAGGATTTGTTCAATACTTTAGTTTCCAAGCTACCAGTCTTCCCAAAGAAGTTTCACAACAGATTTTGTGGCGCATCAAAAAATTGCATCCCTGTGCAGTTTTTCAAGAATTTCCCCTTATTTCAGTGTTCACAAGGGACAGGACCTGACTGTGACAACTTTCAGATAGAAATCCACCACCGTCATGAGTTGACCCGGGCCAGATGCCAGACACCCACAAAAGCAGTACACTCACTCCCCTCTGCAGCTGAACAGAGGAGAGAAAATTTAATGAAGGATTTCATGAGTTGAGATAAGGACCATGAGAGATCACTCATCAAATACCATCAAAGGCAAAAACACACTCAACTTCAAGACACAAAGTGAATTTATTACTAACAAAATCAGAGCAGGGTAATGAGAAGTAAAATAAGCCCTGCCCACCCCTCCCTGTTTCCCAGCTCCCACTTCTACCCCAGTGGCTCAGGGAGGGAGGCAATGGGGGTTATGGTCAGTTCATCACCCATAGTTTTGTCCCACTACTCAGGGAGAGGGGTTGTTCCTGTGCTGCACTGTGGGGTCCCTCCCATGGCAGGCAGTTCTCTGTGACCTTCTCCAGTGTGGTTCCAGTCTCACGAGCAGCAGCTCCCTGTGAATTGCTGCAGAATGAGTCCATCCCATGGGCAAACAGCCCTCCCCAAACTGCTGTGGCATGGGTCACTCTTCCAGGGGGTGCAGTCCTCCAAGGACAGGCTGCTCCAGCCTGGGAGCAGGGTCCCCATCTCCACAGGTCTCCCATGTGCTGACAGGCTCCTCTGGCATCCACCTGCTCCAGTGGGGGGCTTCTCCATGACCTGCAGTCGGATCTCTGCATTCCCATGGATCTCCATGGGCTGCAGGGGCACAGCTGCTTCGCCATGATCCTCACCATGGGCTGCAGGGGACTCTCAGCTCCGGTGCCTGGAGCACCTCCTGCCCCTCTTTCACTGACCTTGGTGTCTGCAGAGTTGTTCTCCTCACATGTTCTCACTCCACTTTTCTCTGGCTGCAATTAAGGCTGTGCAGCAACTTTTGTTTGGATTTTTTCTTAAATCTGTTGACACAGAGGCATTACTATCATCTCTAATTGGCCCAGCCTTGGTCAGCAGTATGTCCATCTTTGGAGCCACAGGAGATTGATTCTGCCAGACATGGAGGCAGCTCCTAGCAGCTTCTCACAGCAGCCACCTCTGTGGCCCCACTGCTCCCAAAAACCAGGCTGTGCAAACCCCATACAACCACACAAACCTGAGTTTTGCATATTGTCTGATTTTCTGTTCTTCAGCATTATCAGACAAGCACTCTCCTATTTCTAGAAGCATTTCTAATTAAATTGTACCTAACCATACATTAATTAGCAGAGTCCATATTTCCCTGTACAGAGCACAGTTTTTAATTCAGATGGAGATTTGGCTAAGCCAAATCTAAACTGTTACTTAGCTCAGTGCAAGAAAAAAACACAACATTTCTGTCCTTACTTTGTTCATGCTCTGCTGAACATTGGAATCAAAGTGATATCAGGAACACAGGAAAGCCACTCTTTGTGCCAAATCTCATCTGCTTTTAATACACTGTTTAATCTCATGATCACTTTCACACTGTCTATTCTGCTTTAGCGAAACAGTAACAAGACTATCCTTTCATACCAACATATTCCGATACAAAAACCAACTAAATAGAATTAGGTTTAATATTTTTCTTCCAGATTACAGAATTGAATTGTCAAAGGAAAACAAAAGCACACCTATAGCATTTAATAGGTAGAATTTTAAATATTCCTTTACAGACACTGGGGAGGTTTTTTGACTGTTAGGTTGTTTATCTGGTGTGCAGATATGCTAAAGTGGGAAGAAGGTAATATTTACAGACATTTAACCAAAGTATTCCTTTTCCAAAGCATGCCATGGACATCACAAAATCATGTATGTGTTTGACTGAAATTATCACAGAATTTCATTTCTAGAAAAAAAAATATGCTCAGATACAGTGAGGTTCAGAGAGGAGGAGAAGTGACGCCTTCACTTGGCGTGTCCTTTTCACCATCACTGTGAAAGGTGATTTCCATTTTTGCTGTTTTGCTTTACAGTGTCCCAATGTAAACCTTCTAAGAAATATTTCTAAGAGCAGATTTGTGATTCTTTTTTTTTTCACACCAGTGAATTTTGCTGTTAAAATTAGAACTAGATTTAGCTTGGTTCTTTTTTTCAAATGAAATAATTGTTAGAGTAGAAAATCTAATTGTTTAATATTATTTTCTCATACAATAGAATGGACAAAAATCTACTTGTCTATTGTTAATATTTACCAAATTAAAATCTTGTGTGGCAGGGGCTGATTAGAGGGTTGTAAATCACATATTTTTTCTGTGAAATGATTGTTTTATTACAAACCTTTTTTATAAGAAATACAATAATTCTGAAAAGAAGTTTCATTACATCTCTAGAGTGATGAATGCATGTCTCAGAACAGACAGAACAGAGGAGATAAATGAAATGCCCTTTCCTGTATTGTTGATGAACTTTGTGATTATTCAAATTCATAAGAACCACCTTTTTATCCAGAAGTTCAATAAAAGATTGAAGTTAGTATGCCTTATTTTAAATGAAATTTTGGATTTTCCTACAGTTTTTCAAATGTCAGAAACCTGACCTCATAACAATATGACAACCTTAGGGTATGGGTATCAAATTAAGATATACATTTATAGTTTTCAGTAAAACTGGACATCACACTGCTATGGTTTCAGTGTTCAATGAATTTTAATATTAAGCTGCTTGTTTCCTCTCACATGAATTTTCTAGTTGCATGCATGTGAACTTGTAATCTGATCAAAGGATCAGACTGCCATGGACCATGTCTGATATCTATCACAAAATGTAATCAAAATATAAGGAAATTGGTCAGAGAATTATATTTTAAGTAAATTTTAAGTAAATCTAGTGTAATTTATATCTCAGGGGAGTCAGTGAAAAAAAGCTGTTTTGCATTACAAGCAGAAGTTACATAACAAGGGATGATGCAGGCTATGATTCTGTTGTATAAAATTTACCCTGCAGTACAATTTTCTATAATTTTCTTCACACTTAAGAATTACAGTGCAAGGGTTTTATCCTCACTAGCTAACGCAGATGTATTGTGGGCTCCAGCTGTTCCCTGCTTGGTCTACCTTTCAACTTGGAAAAGAGAGGGCTCCAGGGATTCTACAAGAGATCTGGCAAGGGACTTTTTACAAGGACATGTAGTGATAGGACAAGAGGGAATGCCTTTAAACTGAAGCAGAATAGTAGATTTTGATTATATATCGGGGAGAAATAATATCTCAAAAGCCATCTGGATTATGCCTTAAATAATTTAAATTTTTCTTCTTTTTGCAGCTGTCATCCAAAAGCTTCCAGCAGAAGCCTATGCTACCACCCCAACCATAAGTGTGTACATGTCTTGACCTTTCAATTTCCTGGAAAGCCATACCCACTGGCTATGATTATTAAAACAAAGAGAAGAAAAGCTTCACCACACTCTGGCATTTTCAGGGAAAAAAATTCCAGCTAATGGAAAGTGCTTGACAATGTTTGCTTTTGTCTTTTCCCTTGCATGTTCCGCTGAACTTAATCTATTGTTTGCAGTTAGACAAAAGGCAGGACAAATTACATGTTTGCCTACGCCTATTCAAAGAAAGGGAACAAAGGTTTCAGAATCAGCCATAGAAAACGGAGTTATTTTTCTCACTCTTTACAAATATTTAGGTTGTAAGCATTTGAGCTGCAGAAATAGCAAGCCTAGCTGAAACTGTCTTTTTCTAAGAAACCTGAAAAGACTTTAAAAGAAAGTACCCTTTTCACTTGTCATGCAAATATTTTCAAGAGCAGTTAAGAGAAAGAATTTTTAGGTTTATTTTACAAGAGAAGAGTCATTTTAAGTATTACAGCTTTGTGTTTAGGTTCTTTTGATGAAAGAATGAAGAAAGTAGCCAAATCCACAAAAAGATTTATTTTATTTATAAAACATTTGTGTAATAATAATTCTGGTGTACTCCCGTCCTCCACAAATTTATATAATTCTAAATTAAATAAATGCTGTAATTTTACTGGAGAACTCTCACCACTAGTTCAGCTGTCTTTTGTATTTATCTCTGACTTTTTGTTGTAAAATCATATTGCTTCTTGCATCATGTCTTATGTAATTTACTGCGTCCAAAGGACACACATTTTACAGTATAACATGAAGCAGTGAGAATTAATAAATTATTCCCAGGAGAGGTTAGTCATTTGAAAAAAAAATGGTCTAGTGTATTTTCTGCTGCAATAATTTCCACTGTTTTGGAAAAGAGGAGATTTTGGCTATGGAGTGGGTAGAATATTATATCATGATATATCAGAACTGTGTGAGGTCAATGGCATGTTTTGGAAAAGGCATATTTTGGTTAATTAGGCTTTTGGAAATATAATCTTCTCCCAACTTTTTCAAATCTGCTACCTGTACTGGTTTTGAAATGAGGTTGTGGTGTAGCACATTCATACTACAGACTACATTCACAGCTGTTGTCCACCCCTGTAGTTCTCTTCTGAATGGTTACCTGCCATTTTAAGGGAAAATGAAAAATATTGCCATTTTTAGAATGAAGTAAAGGTCTTTTTTCCTTCACAACTGAAAATCAGGCAGCTGCAGGCCAGAATTTCACTCATACAGCTTTCTGTGGACTGAGCAGGAAGGCAGCTACGGTACTAAGACAAAAAGAAATGGCAACTATCAGCTTTGAGCACTGGAGACACCAAATTATTATACATAAATAGGTCTACTCAATAGGGATTTTTTAAATAATATAAGCACACAGAGTTTGGAAATGGACGGGGAAATCACTCTATTTTAAAATATGGCTACTATGTTATAATTTTCTCATTTGCCACAACTAGACAAATAAATCAATCACTTTGTTCATTGCATAATTATTTAATGATTAACCCTTCTCTGTACTCCCACACAGTGCTGTAGCAGCAGAAGAATACCACTTATCTAGAGTGAGTATTCGGGTTTATGTAGCCAAAGAAAAGATATCTCTTTAGCACAACCCAGTAGAGGAAAAAAAGAGCTGGATTTTCATTTGAAAACATATTTTAAGATAAGCAAATGAGATCTTGGTCTAGAGAATGCCATGAATACCTGAAAGTACATAAATAATTTCATAAGCATATGTGTCTGAGAGGAGACAAGTCATCCCCAAGTCATTCCTGTAGCTAATTCCAGAGCATATGACTAGGTGTGTATAAAGACAAGACTCTTTAGCACTAGCTTTTCTTAGATTTTTCTGTGTCTATTCTATCAGTTGATGCAAAAAGTTATGCTATTAAGAAAGTACACAATAAACCTCCTTGACTTAAAAAAAAAAAAAAAATCTGATCTGGCACTAGGGCTTCTCTGCAAGAGTGTGATGGAAAAGTTTTCTTTGGTGACCGACAAAAATAGCACAGGAGCAAACAGCTCTTTGTCATTTACCTATTCAGCATTGAATAAAACCTCTCTTTGCAAATAGTCTGAAATGATCAGGTTGCTTTTTCAAACTAGTTGGGGAGTCTGAAATGGATTCTTTAAATCTTAGTTTTGCAACACAAGCTGAATTTGTCACAGCAATACTGGGCAAATGCTATGGTCTCGTGTATGTCTTGTGAGCTACATATCCACTGCATTTTTAGATGAAAAATCTCAAACATTAGCAGAGATTTATTCATCCTAAAGAATACTTGATCTTCTGTGATGCATAAGCTCTAAAAGTTAATGGTTACTTGCTGTGCATTCTTCATGAAGGTTGAAAAGAGGTTAAACTGTCAAAAAAATCCCTGCTCTATACTGTTGGGCAGAAAAGATAGTCAAGCTTAGAGGGACTGTGTTGCCTTCCCCTAGCAGCTATCAGTACTCTGACCTGTCCTTTTGCCCTCTGCTAAATTAAAATCTGATGCTTTCTATAATTCTCTTTGACAATGATAGCTAAACCTCTACAAAATTTTGAAGTCAAAAAAAGGTAAATCTCATAAAATGTCATTTTATTTACACCCCACTGTTTGTATTTTTACAAAATCTATTCAAGATCATTGATTTTTTTTTCTTTTTGATGACATGACAGGTCCCATTTCTCAAATTTTTGTTTACCAGGCACATTTCAGATAAAGTGAATCTTGGTTGCAATCAAAACCTTTTTGCAAACTTCCCTCTACAAAACAAGCTCGTTTTTGTCATTTTCTTTTTTTCTTGTTATAACTACAGTAAGGATTAAAATAAAAGTTAGCAAAATATTTTATCTCTATATAAAAGAGACAAACAGAAAGAAGTTCAAGTGACAAACAATAAGGAGTTAACGAATAGACTACAGGAGAAAGAATCAGGGATTATTTGGTCAATCTTGTGGTTGTATTCTAAAAATTCTTGCCTTCCTTAATTTGGAAGGCAAGTGCTTTTACAGGATGGAAAAAAAAATGTTTAACTGATAACCTGCACCTAGTTGAAGAAAAGAACAGGGTTGTGCTGAATGTGATCAGTAAGCAATGAGCTTACTGTTGCATGTGGCCATGCTAAACCATGCTGTTCTTGACACAAAGACAACACACTCACCCACTTTGCCTAGAAAAAGCATTTATGTATGTGTTGGAATACAATCCATTTAGAATGAAGGAGAGGAAAACAATAAGCTTTCTCCATATTTATGTTATTTTACTAGAGGATCTTTTGCAACTACCTTCAGTTTTAATTGGAGTTCTAGGAATAGTTTGAAGATTTGGACCACTGTTCCTCATATAAGAGATATAAAAAATCCTCTTACCACCCTCTAGCTACTACATAATGGCTTGTTTTTTATAGAGAACATAATAAAAGGTATGGAAAATGCAAGGATACATTTTGGGAATGCAAATAACGTCACACATAAATCTTTATTTTGTCATAATTATTGCATTATAAAAAAGTGTATTTTGAAAGAAATTCTTACAATATCAATAATATATTTTCCAATAAGTTTCATTTAGAATACATGTATTGGAATCTGTTTTTATAAACTAGTACACCCTAAGTTCATCGAACATTACCTCTCATGGGTTAAAAAAGAGATTTGCTTGTGAATTTCTTTTAATTGGAAAGTGTAACACATTTCACTTTCCTCATTACAGATGTTTTAGGAACTGGATTACAATTTCTCAAGTATCATCCAGAAGCTGCAGCACAAACCTACAATCCTAGCTTTCTTCCGGATGAAAGCTAGGATAGTCAACAGCTTCAGCAACTTCCAGGTTATAGTCCCACCTGATGCTTGCTAGCTATTATTTAAAAAACCTCTCTAAGGGCAGGAGTGGGCCTATGCTTCTCAAATTTGTATTCTTCTCTGTTTTTTTTTTAATGAAATCCTGATGCATGACTGGCTGAAGCTCCCACATCAGTGTTCCCCACGGACCTCCCTGTGTCTCAGAGAGTTAAGTACACAAATGAGAAGACCAAAATGCAGCATGAATATTAATGTTCTGGCAGTGTGTCTTTGAGCTGGCAGGGCTCTTTTGCTTGGGCAGCTGCCAGATGTGATCATTTGGAATACAAAACTACTTTATGAGAAAAGTGTGAAATAAATCTAGATTCCACTGGAAGACCCAAAGCTATTGTTTATTTATTACAAATATACATTTACTTTTAGCTACAGATATCTGTAGGGTATCTGCTAGAAACTAAAAAGTAGATACTGCCCAAAATTGAATAAAATGTTGCAAGCCAACATTACAGAATAGGGAAAGATGTGCAGGAGCAGAGGTAGTGCCTTTGTTTCCTCTCTCTGAGATATTGAACATGAATTAGCGATGTATGCAATGGACGCCTGAGTATTAATATTGCTGTTTATCTTTTTCTTTCTCTCTCTTTCTAGGGTGTTTTATTTTGGTAAAGAAAAAACAAGGCTCTCTGCAGACTGGCAGTGTCTAACCCCAGATGTTTCCAGTGTATTTTCTAAGCTGAGCACCTCACATTGCCAGTTGCTGTGACACATGTAATGTCATTAGATGGGGAATAAACAACTTCAACACCATCTACTGAGCCCAACATCTAATTAGTCAAACAAGCAGGCTGGGAAATCAGAAACACCAGAGCCAACTCTATCTTGGAGTGTACTATGAGAAAAACTTATGCCAACTGCATCTTTGCTCCAAGGCAGTACTGAAATTACTTCAAGTACAAATAATCATGATCACATGAGACTCAAAAAATGATGGTCTTGTAATTCTTCAGACAAAAAAGGACAATTTTTTATATGCTATGGTAGTGTTGTAGAAGGGAAGGGGAGAAAAAATGATAACTTCTTCAGTGGTTAGTGAAATGGTATCATTGGGAAAGAGTAAGTAGAGGATGTTAGGGCATACTGGAGGGGAGACTAAAATTTTCTTCTTGGAAAATTAATTTAAGATGATTGCAAAATATTCACCACAAATCCTCTTCTGACTGTGGTGGGGCTGGGAAAGAATAGCCGCCTTCACACAGCCCTTAGGTTATGGTCTATAAAACTTGCCTACATGTGTGCTCAACCTGTGACATTATAAATTACTCTATATTCACCCAGTGGAGAAAGTGGGGGAATAGAAAAGACAGAATCAGGTTATTCTCTGAGGTGCACTAGAAAACAGAGGCGCAATAGTCTGAATGCAGCATGGAAATTCCAGCCTAGAGAAAAAGGAAAAATAAAAAATATTCACTTGCAAGTGTTTATACACAAGGCTGTGTTATCCAGAGACACTCCTGGGGGTTTTCAAAACTAACCTAGAAGTCTTGAGCAAACTGATCTACTTTGACATTCGTTTTGCTTTGAGCAGGTGTCTGGGTTTGATGACTACCAGGAGTCTCTGATAACCTGAATTTTCTTGCAATTTTGAGATATCCTACCATGTTTCAGGGATGCTAGATTCCTTGAACTTTTAGCCAGGACTGCATGTCACAACTGGAATTCATATTTTGGAGGGTATTTTTCTGACACAAGCAATAAGATTACTGTTTTTAAAGGTGAATCAGTTCTTAATGTGCTTGCATATTTGATTTCATTTCCATATGTAATATTTTCTGCATTGTCTCTTTGTAACTAGAACTTTCTAAAGCATTTCAGGCTGCTTTCACAACCTGGGCACCTTTGTTTAGACTATTTGTAATTGAGTGAGTCAGAAACAATGTCTTTGATTGCTTCTTCTCCTTAGGGACTGAAGTAATATTTGGGCTTATTATTTACACATCCTTTCTTCTGACATGCTGCTGTCTTTAACTCTTCATTTCATTTCAAGAACCACTCAATTAAAAAAAAAAAATGGGGGGGGGGGGGGGGGAAGGGAGATTGGAAGACAGATGAGGGTGAGAGAAAGATCCCTAATCAAATATAAGTGATAGCAATTACTGAAACATGGCTGAATTGCAAATGATTATAAAAGTACTTTTTTGTAACGAACATGGAATTTTTTTGTCTTACCAGATGTGCTGCAATATTATTAGGGTGTAATAGTTTGTTGTTTGGGTTTTTTTTTGCAAGACTCCAGGGCAAAAATGATCTGGCAGAGGAGAATTCATGCTTTGCCTTGTTTTCTAATTTAAGTAAGCCCTTGCACTCTTAAGAAATGCAGTCTAGATCATGCTAGGTCCTAGTAGTCTAGGTCTTGCTACTGTAGATATAAGAAATTATAAATTCCTTCCTTTATGTTCAATTCTATTTATTCTAGACTGAAAATGCAATAAAGGGACATAAGTTACTTGCTCTTAGAGTATATACAGACTATATTTGTTTCCATCTCCAGTGAGAAAACGACTGCAGGAGTGCACAAATATTGCTTCTCAAAAGTAAGGTAACATGCTAGTCAGGAGTTTTGTGAGAAAAATTAAGTTAGTACCAACAAAAAAATGAAAATTACAATAGATTTCTGATTTTCACTAGAAGATGGCAGGTAGAATTAATTGATTTTAAATTTATTTTTACAGGAAAAGCATGTGAACATAATTGGTCTTGCCAAAATGCTACTTCACATTTTTCCCAGTTTTAAGGGAGTCATCTAGAAATAGAAACTACCTCTGATAGCCACAACTAGAATAGATTCATGGCAGCTGAACCAACCTCTTCAAAGGTTGTTTGAGGTATGTCTTGATGGAAAATTGACAAGATTGATATGCATGTTATTGAGAACAACATGTCTAAAGGAGAAATACAGGTATTATAGCATAAAAACTTTCTCCAATGTAAGTCAGAGTTGTCCATGGACTGAGAAACCACTACTTGGGCAAAGAGTAATAAATATCTGGCTGTATACCTGGTAAATACCAAGTCTTAGGATCAAACTGACCCTTTTTCTAAAATGAATTCTTCTGATCCTGGAGTTACATATGCTTTTTACTTATTTTAGATACTTCATTTATAGAATCTACTGTCTCCAGAAGTCTGTGGGCAAAATAATTTTCTCCACACATCACATCAATGTTTGCTAGCAGATAAGTCTCTAAAGATATGCATTAACATCCTCCTCATTGTATCACATTATATTTGCAGTATTTCTCAGTACACCCAATGCTCTTTGCTTCTTTGGAAAATATCTTTTTTTTTTTTTTTTTTTTAGTTAATACTTATTTCCTGTTTTGTTCATAGCTGAGCTGACCCAAATAAACCCAAATCACTTTCCAGCAATTCTAACTGAATAACTATGCTGGTTTAACTATGCAGCTACCATACAACCTATCCATAAATTGTAACTATGACAAAAACACCTTATTTCTGGTTTGCAGACAGAACTTTCAGTCTTTCACAAACATTGATGTAACATAAAGCAAGGGCTTATTTCATTGGGGCCTGTACAATCACTTCTCATTCTAGTGATCAAAAACAAAACAAAACAAAACAAATAGGTAACAATTGACTTACTATACAAAGAAGATCAAAGACATTTCTGTGTCAACGTAAAAGGACATAGACTGCTTCACTACTTCCATATTTACATGGGTACCCTGTATCTGCTTTATTTCTTCCTCACTACACAACCTGTTGAAGACAATGCCATGAAATAACTCTTATTGATAAATGAAAAAGAGAGAGAAAACATTATCAAGCTGATCACTAGTGATAGCAGCTGTTACATAATTTTGTTACTGAGCTATTTCCTGCTGCTAGAGGATTTGAAATAACATTTACTTGTATAATTGTAATTGCATTTATTTTATTCCTCCTGGCCTAAATAAAAAGCATAAATTAAACAATATTGAATATTTCATGGAGATAACCTCTTTAGAAAAAAATGAATTAAATGTTCTCACAATATTTGACATGTTATTACAAAATAATTGTTGGTGGAACCATATCTCAAACAACCAAAACTATACTAACTTCAAATATCAATTTTTTCTCCTCATAGGACTAGCCTTCCATTCAATTATCTTCTATCAATCAGTAAATTCTTTACTTCTCGTTTATTTACCTTTTTAATACCTATCTGTATTAAATAATATATGGACTTCAGCATCTTCTTCAGCCATGTTAAAATTTGACATCTGCTTAAAACGATTCATTCAAATTATATCCATGGTGAATGAAGTGATACAGCCTTTAGAGGTGAAAAATATATGTATATGAGTATATGAGACATCTCTCTCCTATAAGAGATGTCTCAAGACGGGTGTGCCCCTTTTCTCATCAGGTATCAGTACCTTCAACTACCTGTGCAGCTTGTCTATGTCTGTCATTAATAGGTAATGAATTCTACCTGACATGTAATTTTTGTTAAATTTTCTAATGGTCAATCTCTAAGACCACACAATGAGACCATTGTCCCTGCCCAGAGCTTTCTCCCTCTAATTGTGTGCAACTGAAGGGGCTTGCTGTCTCAGTGGGCATGGGACTGGCAGCAGAGGTCTGGGGGAGTGCTTCAAACTGATCAAAAGGTGTTTTCAGAGCACTGCAAGATGTGAGAAACTTACTGGGTGCTGCTAAGGAGAAGAGTCAAAGGTAAGGAAAGGAAGGGAACAAGGTAGCTGTGGGAGAACACGTATGAAGGAAAAGATGACAATACTGGACATGGGAATGAGACTCCACAAGCTGGAGGGTCCTGAGTGTCCATTGCTAGCAACTCAGAGAAGCTGTGGCTTAGGGACCTGCTAAGAAGTGGATTGACCTTTTGCAGGTAGCTATGCAAGAGACTTGTGCACTCTGTGTGTGTGTATATTCCACTAATTATCTCCCATCCTGAAAAACTGGAGCAGAGGAACAGTCAGTGCTGTTCATGTTGGGGTGACAGCTGTGCTGAAAAAGACACATTTTGTCAGTCTGTGCACCCAGCCACATTAATACTGTGCATGTCTCTGCTGGGATTGTGTGCTCAACCTTGCAGTGAGCTGGACCTGAGAAAGGAGTGGCTCCATGGGTCCTGCATGCCCCCAGATTCAGCTGCCATGGGAACTACAGAACTTCAGTAGCAGAGCAGGCTTGCTTTCCAGCTGCTTGTGAAGGCAAGAGCATTACCTAACAGGTCATTCCACCCAGCTCTCTCTTTATTTGGGAAATGACTGGAAGGAAGGACCTGCCAGATCTTCATCCATGGTCATATCTCTCTTCCTTATTATCTGTCTGTAATTTCACGGTAGGAAAACTTTTTACATTTTAAAGTGATGGATCTATGTGTTCTTCTAAAGAGTTCCCAAAAACTCATGTGACCTGTGGAATGGGGCTCATTACATGTATTCAACTAATTTTTATAAGTAGTTGATAAGCTTTGACTGTTCAAAGAAAAGTAGTCAATGAAGAACTCCCTTCAGTATTCTGGTGATTTCCAGGTCCTTCTGTTTTCCACACAGCACTAGATTCACATTCCTCATTTGTTTATCTGTACTATTAGTAAATCAGAGTAATAAAAAGGACAAAAAAACCCCCAAAATATAACAAAAAAAGCTGCTATTCAGACACAATTATACACAAATTAAGACTCAAAAAGCTCTTATCAATGATGTTGACTAGCGTTTCATCTTGATCTCACTGCATTGCTCATATTAAGTACCATCTTGAATGACAACAATAGAAACTTGAAATGTGAATCTCACTTTAATCTGTGATTGCATCTGCATATTTTTCATCCATTTCCCTGAATATTTATTTTAATCACTCTCTAGCATGATCCACCATAGAGCAAAGTAAAATAAATGGTTTCTTAAGAAAAAATAATGTTATTGCCTCTTATTTCTTAATTTTTTCTTATTCTGTATTTGTCCCATACTTAGCAGTCCACATACTAGTCCTGCTTCTTATCCAAGAACGAGGTGTGTGTGCTCCACTACAAATATTGGAAAATAAAAACATACTGGAGTTTTGCACTACAATCTGCAACCAATATGAATATAGCATGAAAGCAATAGTGTTACAACTTTTGCTTTTTTTGCTAGTGATGTAGATTCAGAATACTGTTCTAAAATCCAGCTTTTAGATGCTGGTTTGTTGGCAGCAGACAAATGATCAGTTTATGATAGGAAACAGAAGAAAAGTACAGGGAAACACAACAGATTGGGGGAGAATGAGAGTAGGAAAAGACAAGAGAATAATAGAAAAAAAAGAAGGAAAGGGGGGAATCGTAGAGAAAGATAGTGGCAGAGAATATTATTTACATGAGACAAATGAGAAAAATGCAAGAAGAAAGAGAAAATTATAGAATAATAGAAATTAATAAAAAGTCCTAGAAAAGTTAAAGATAAAAAAATGAAAATAATAATGAAATCAAAGGAAAATAATTAATTAACAAAAAAGATTTTTGAATACTTTTTTCTGTGCATCTGTAACTAGGGGAAAGGAGGGTAGGTAGAATAAGTCAAGAACACTAAAAGGATAAAGGGAAATCTCTAGAGATACAACCAAAGAAACAGAAGAAAGACAAAGAGCAAAGAAGTAGAACGTAATACATCTTCTGCAGCAAATATTAACATTTTAAAATTTATTTTACTTTCTCTTCATTAACATTCATTATATTCTATACTGTTTTAAAAATCTAGTCCAGATATGTCTAGTCAGTAAATATGAAATTCCAATTAAAATCTTAAATAAACCTCTGAAAGTAAAACATTAGTGCTAAATAATTCCTATGATACAGCAGATGTTTCATTTTAGTTTCAAGTCAATAATTGGCATTAATTTATTATTATAATGATATTTTTATTTTGAAATTTTCACTGATGCTTGCAATTGATTTGAAATATGGTTCAGAACACCTCAATATAGCATACAAGTATTAAGTATATATTTTTGACATGCATCATTAAGATTGCATTTCACTGCTATTTAAAATAGCTAGAAATGAGAAACCCTTGAGAAATGCAACATTTACCATTAGAGTTTGATTTTCATTGGGATTTTCACTGGTACAATGGCAAAGATACATTATTAGTTGATGATTTTTTTATATATATTAAAATTTGAGTGGTCTTTTCCATCAATATTTAAATAAAGACATCTCAGAAGATCATGTAAGAAACACTAATCATTCATAGACTGAATCAGACTGAATTTGCTCATTTCCACAAAATTCAGAGACAAAAAAGGTAAACTTCACTGTCAGTCAAGTTTTCCTCCCACTGTATGTATTTAGCCAGCATGACTGGAATGATGAAGGTCTCTGGCATAAAGGCACTGACTCAGGCATGCCTCTTGTGGACCAGTACTGCCCCAGCTGGGTAAGAGCCACCCAGACTGCATCCTGTTTACCATACTTGCAGACTTTCATCAGTGCTGTTGAAAAGAAGGCAGATAATAGTAGCAGAACGTTTTAAATCTTATCTGTCACTTTAGTAAGACCCAGGTTTTTACAGGAAGATTCTCTGCATAACAGCATTAGATGTCTTGTGTGCTTGTCTAAATCATTTACGAACCTAAAAAAATATTTCTTTGCCTTCTTGAGTAGAATTCTGCAAGAATTATGTGATTTTGGACCTAATTTAAAATGAAAATAATGTTTCCCTTAGTGTATTTCTTTTAAGAAAATTTGAAAATCTCTACTCTAGGCATAAATGAAACAGTTCAGGTTTTGTTTTCTAAAGAGCACAGTTGCCTGTCTCTGTGGGCTTTGCCATGAGATAAGCACAGAATGAAGCAACAGGATGGACCTAACTCAAGGTCTAGTGGAGGTGAGATCTGGTTAGCTCATCTTGGTTAATATATCTAGACAAAAATTCCCACTGTGGCAAACAGTGTAAAGAAGAAAATGCTTACACGCATATCACTGGTCAAACAAAAGGAAAGCCAAATTAGCAGCTGTGCTGAAATCCGCTGTGATGAGTAAAAGGTAATTCTGGCAGGGGGAGATCACGATGACTGACTTGGAACCCATCAATTCAAAAAACCAATGCAAAAGAAGAGAAAGACTGAACATGGGGCCTAATTGGCATCAGAAGTGAGGGAATCATTCAACCAACACAACAAAAGAACTGTGTAACCAATGAGCATTAATTCGTTTGTTTGCTAAGATGTCTAAATGGTGAAAAGTTTTGAACAACCTCAGAACTCCACAACCAAGAAGCAGAGCGTGAAGAAGGAACACTGGGATGCCTCTGAATCCGTGGGTGGTGACAATCTTCTGCTTGATCTCTCTTAGTCTCTATCTTTCTTTTTCTATTCTTTTCTATCTGTCTACCTCACATTTATTGTTAAATAAAATCTATATTGTTGACTTCTGCATGTGGTCTCATTTGCACCTTAATTCCGGCAGTGGCATCTCACTAATTGGTTCTTAACATTTGCCAAAACTGACAGCTGATTTCAATTTTCTTCCTCCTTTTCTTACAACAAATCTCAATAGGTTTAAAGCATGTGAGCAGTTCCTGAAAAACTTGCAAAGCTGAAATTCTTTTATTTTAATTCCAGTGAAGAAATCTCACAGTTAAATGAAAGGAGAGAAAACTCCATACTGACTTTGTTAAAAGGTATTCCAGATGTTTCACTCAATTGTTAAACACTCACAGTCATACTTATGTATTGCCAGTGTGTTTATACACTCTTAAACACTATCAGACAATTCCTGTAAGCACTACTGCAGAGTGTCATCCCTGCGATGTCACGCCGGAAAGTACAGGTACAGAATTCCAACATTGTCTGCTATCTAATATCCCTTGCAATCTAAACATTCCTATTCAGTGCCCTAAGGCTCTCTTTTTACCTCAGCTTTTACTGATTTTGTTGTATATAAGAAATGTCCAGAACAATCACAGACATGCTTCGTATCTTCGTATCAGACATGTTATGTTTAAAATGTTTAGATTGCTGGAGGCTAAAAATGCTCGTTATTTTGTTCCACAAGCTAAAATGTTTGCAGAAGAACCAAAACTTACAAAATTAAGTTCTTTTACTTTGAAAAATATTTTGAAATCTCAGCATGAAAAGGCCGCAACACTGCATTCAAGGGATGCAGGATCAAAACCTTGCAGTTATAAATGTTATCAAAGTTCACATTCAGTGAGATATAAAGGTCTGTTAAAATTTCATTTTTATAATCTTAATGTTGCACAGGCAGAACCTGTACCCAGCTATTCTTATTTTCTATGTCCAAATTCCTTAATGCCTCAAGACATTAAACTCAGGGCTTGAAAAGACTGCACCAGCCACCAGATCCAGTCTCTGGCAACTGTGGGAAACAATTCAATAGGGACTGAACTCAATAACGTTCTCCAGAACATCTGCACTATTATCTTCTGTACAGTAAACATGTGAGACACCTGTAAAATATAACACATTTAAGAATTCTATACAAAGGACCATATGTCTCAAGGTATCAGCAAGAGAGTAGGGGATAAGAAGATTGCCAATGATACACTGAATTGCTGAAGTGCAGAGTAGGTTATCCAGAAGCGAATGCAGTCACTTCCCTAATGATCTCCTCCCATCTGCCCAGAGGAAAATTGTTTCCTATTTCCTGACATGAAATATCTAGTAATTTTATTAGGTTGGCTTGTAAATATTGGAGCAAATAGCACTCACCAGTAACTTAGAAATTCAGAAAACAGCTTGTATGGAGAAGCTGGACAATCTTATTCATCCTTAATTTTGAGCACAGAGAGCTTGGGATTTGATTTAATCACTGCTAGAGTAAGACAATTTCTTTCCAAGAGTGAGGTTTATTGCTTTTGTGTATTGTACTTATTAAATAGATATTTAGATTCAAACTGTGATGTGAAGACCAATAAACTCAGGTCAAGGGTTGGAAAAGGAGAAGGAATCACAAATGGTATTGAAATCCTTTACTGTTGAATAACACTCCAGTGACCACTATTAGAATAGACTGTTGAAAAATTCAAGCATGGATATTTGTAGTCAACTTCCCAGCTATGGGGAAAAAAATCAAAACAAACCATTGTTGATCATTTCTGTAAATTGGTTTCTGGAATACAGTTTAAGTGCTGTCCTGGAAAATCACCTTTTTACATTTGAAGACATAGATCTAGATTGTTATCCTTTAGCAAACATAATATTATCAAAGGATACATTGGGGAAAAAAAAACAGTGATAAAGCCTAACAACAAAATCAGAAAGAAGACTTCTTTCTCCAGGAAATGTTTTTTTGTGAACAAAGAACATTTCCACTTTAAGAATCCCTGGATTAATTATGCAGTTCGGAAATGCATCATCACCTAAATGGACATAGATACCAAATTTTTTGATGAATAAATGTTGATCTGAAAGGAGGAAAGTGAAAAGGAAAGAAAGAGAACCTTTTGGGATGTATATGCATATATAGAAAGAAAAGTTAGTAGCAGTAATCAGATTTTGCAACACTTAAGATACTCTATGAATAAGGAGGGAATTAAGCCAAGCCTCCTATAAAAGAGTATGCTTCGAAATTTGGTCTCAAAAAAATTCTGACCTTTTACTTCATTTCAGAGGTATTTTTATTTCCTTTCTTCATAATCCCTATTAATTTAGGAAATGTTCCTTCAAGAGGCATAATGGATCATAGCCTTCCCAATGAAGCAGCTGTTTAGAAAGATATAGAGAGGTTTCCAGTATGGCTGAGAATAAGTATCATATGAGTAACCTCAAAAAAATAACATACGAATGAAGAAACTGAAAATATGTTGTTCTAAAATTGTGCTTTATGTCCCATGTCCATTACTTGAAAGGATTCTAACTTATTCTAGATTCTTGTCATGTTTAATAAAAGTCCTTGGAGAAGGGGTTTAGCAAGAACTTTTATTTCTGTAGACTATCCATATTCTTCAGAAGGTAAATTTCTCTTGTACCTAAGGCATGATACCAGTGACAGCAGATAAACAAAATATGTCTGCAAGAAGTGCTTTAGAACTTATGTTGAGATCAGTGTTCAGTCTGAGTTTGAAAATGCTATTTACAGTCTGCTTCTTCACATAAACAGTCATAACCCACTTCAGTGGTTATAATCTGTATATTTCACTGAATACATAACAAACAAACAAGTTATAGCTTTTAGGGTGGACTGTGCCACCATGATTTTTTAAAGCAAAACCGATGGAGTCACGCTTCCTTTAAATGGCATTTATATCTGAAGTATATAATTTGAGTTAAATAATAACTCTGCTTATTGGAAAAGAGAGACTTTTTTCTTGTCTCATAGTCACATAATATTGTTTAACAGTACACATGAACATTTAGATCTATTCATATAATGTTGTATCCACAATCAGGTTTATGGTGCATCTAACTGTGAGCACAAATGGCTACAGTCAGGTGTCAAACTGAAATGTTTTCCAGGAGAAAAGCCTGCCAAACACTTTATATTTGCCATTATGGACTAGGTTTAGTCAGAAATTATGTGAAACCATGTTGGCAAAATTCAGTGTTACAAGATCCAAACAGTATTTCAAGCAAAATTCTGTCATGTGTTTTGGATAACTGTCTAAGCCTGGGGAATCAATGCTTTGGCTTTCCTTATTCCAAGGTGTTCATCTAGTACATCTGGTTGCAGTACTCAAGTCCTGAAATTTCCCATCTGACAGTCTTCTTTGGATCCAACTGGAGTGATAGGTACTGGAGACCTTTGTAGTAGGGTGACCTTCTTCTCAAACTATGGATGACAGAACTGGATCTACAGATCTCCACTCAAACACCTTCAGACCAAAATAAAATTTAAAATTTCCAAACATTTCCTAACTCCATTCTAGATAGTTCTACTCCTGATTTATTCTCAGAGGAAATTAAGGTTAGTTTTTTTGAAATACAAATTGAATAATAAAATTAACAATTGCAGACAGGAAAAACTCTCATAATAATTTTCATCTCAATCTGTTTGCAACAGGGAAAGAAGAGATTTGTCTTGAGTGATGACAAAGAAGGAAAAATTCCCAGTTCATCTTTGCAACTTAAAAGATGGGTGAGCACATCAGAAACATATTCCCAAAGACTTCTGGAGAAATTTGGTACTTTACATATATGAGCAAAAGTAAATCTACATCTACACATTACATTTTCAACTTCATACTACATTTTCAACTGAATGTACCACAATTTCCTTTTGTTTGCTAGGAAACAACCAATATATTTGCTTTCAAAATTACTGATTGTACCAGGGAAACCAGTGAACCTCGTGACAGGGTATCTCCTAATAAATTACCATGGTGGGTCTCATTATTAATGATTATAAAGTGCTCACCTAATGAAGGTATTTGTGAATACTGGTTTAAAACACAGATGTGTATTACCTGATACAGGAACAGCCACATTAGTTAAAAGCATAAAAGCAGCATAATTAATGTAGCTAGCAAGAAAAACTAAAGCCTCATTTATTTCAGGGGAAGCTTGGTGCATAACTGTATATAAACAAGGCAGCTGAAGTGACTGGAATGTCATTATTCAAATTCATACTTCCTTGATAAAACTAACACAAATTCAGTTATTCTGCTCATTCATTTTATTCCTCATTTCTTCATATATTTTCTGTAGGGATGACAGCCCCAGCCAGCTCTTCTAAGTTACTCTGTGTGTGGTGACTGCTAGCTTGTTTTGAATGCAAACTAAATGAAAAAAACACAGAAAATTTTCAATAATTTTCTCTTTAAAATGTTATCTTGAATTAGTAAGAAGAACTTCATGTCAGGTTTGTTTTTCAATATCAGCATTGCAGAATCAATTGTATGGAGATGTCAACCACACTAAAAACCAGCAACTGTGTAAAAAGAAACATTACTGAAAATAATGAAATGCATAAATCTCTAAATACTTCTTGAACTTTATCCAGTACACATTTATATCTGGATTGCATGAGGTTTTGCTTGATTTTTAATTAAAACTGAAGTTTCTCCATCCTTCTCTACAAACTAAAAAAAGAAGAAATTATTTGAAACATAATGGTGGGCTGTTTTCCTGAGTAACCCTATAAGTATTCTTATGTAGTTTTTTTAACTAAGAGGAGCAAAGATTATTTGTCTAATTGAGGTACAGTTGGAAGGAAAAAGTGCTAAAAACACTTTGAAGAAAAATAACACAAAATGTAACAAACCTTCCCCAAAAATCACAAGATTGTTCAAATTATATTTTATTCTATTCCAGTGTCTATTCACTTCCCCAAAGCCTTCCGGACTGCCCTTCCACTGTGAGAAAGGAACCATCATTTATCACAGCCTGCTCCTTGCTTGCAGGGCCCTATTAACCTCACTGTCAGGCCCTGCCATCTCTTCTTGGGCAATCATGAAGGACAGCTTTCCTGTCATCAAAATATTACCAAAGAACATCACCTTTATTAGCCTCTCTTTTTTCTAGCTTTTCCTTACCAAGAACAGGCACAGTTGCATAACTCTTCTATGACCATAGTTAATTCAAAAACATGTTCTTTGAAAAATTGTCAGGTATTTGGAAACTGTCAGTGTTTCTTATCTCTTCAGTATGTTGCATATATATATACTTTAAAATCTAAGGGGAGTATTTGAGGGCAAAAAAAGAAAATTCAAAGCTGAAATTTACACTGTAGGGACCTGTTCTGTTCAGAAAAATGTAAAGATTTCTGGCAGGTGACATTCTGCTCAGTTCAGTGTATTTAAAGATATCCTGTTCACTTAAAGCTTCACACCCAAGGCACAGTAAAAAGTACTATTTGGATTTAAAAATAACTGAAGTTTCAGAATTTTCTGTGGGCTCTTCACTCACAGCCATCTTTCTCCTTGCTCAGTGAAACCTAATAATCTCAAACCATCATCAGGGCAGCACATGTGGATGGCTCTTCAGAACTCCTCACTCTGTGAATTACCATTTTAAGCAAAATTGAGTTAATACAAATGGAACTGGATTTGAAATACTGCTAAAGTTTAACTCTAAAAGTAATTTTCATGCAAACACAATATGAGTAAAGGCATCTAACAGCTTCACACTGGGAGGAGCTGTAATGGTGAGGGAAGTACAGGGAAAAAATTGGCAGAAAATTTTCAATAGAATACCTCATTTCTTAAGCATAAATTTTGTATAATACAGGTAAGAAGACTCTTTTAATATCCTTGGACAAGACTGACAGGAGTGGAGCAGAGAATTGCATGTCTTATTGCTATTTCATACCTAACAAGTTCTTCGCTGCTTTCTCTAATATGTATTCCTTGTCAAGCTGTGAAGGTGTCGATAAAATTATGCTCCATGTCTTTTTCCTCTCCTCTCTCATAAAACATTGATGAAAACAGAAAAGGATCTGCACTGGAGGAAAAAAAAAGGACATACAAAACACCAACTTAAGATGAAGTATTTTTGAAGCAAAAGCCTCACTTTCCTGTTAAAAAGTGCTGAAAGGGCTTTCTTTTAAACTATCCCTATTTAAAAGGAGTTCTAGCTGGAAGAATGTATGAAGCAGCATAAAAGACAAATTTTTTAAAAAATTTAAAAAAACCCCAACAACAGCAACAACAACAAGAAAAACCCCAACAAGTGCAACAACGAACCCAAACCAAAACAAAAACCCCAAACAAACAAACAATAATCCCCAGAAAAAAAAACAAACCAAAACAAAAACCCACCAAAACAAAACAAAAAAATCTGGGACCACAAATGTCTCTTTTCTCACTATTCTTCTCTCCTATGTATTCTAGTCACCAAAATTTGGTAACAGCTCTGTACAACAAGGTGGCAAGGATTTTAGACATCAATAATTAAATGTTTTTAAAAAGGCAAAAAAAAGGCTGGCTATACAGCTGAAAACTTATTTTAAAAGAATGTAAATCCACCTTCCCAATGATAAAAATGAAGGCATGACACTATAATGAATTGGATAAGCTTGCCTTTGATTTATTGTCTCTTTTACAAATAGTCATTGCAATGTTTACAAGAAAAAAATCATGGTATTTGATAAAATATTCATTTTTCTGCTGGGTAGAGACACAACACACAGCAAAAATACAATCTACAGAGCAGAAGTAGAATCTTCTTCACTGCTTTACTACTTTCTTTTCTTATCATGGTTAAATGGATTAGGAGGGTGTTTTTTTATAAAGTCCACCAGCAGAACCTTATGAAAGGGTGTCAAGTTTATCCTCAAATCATGCCCACAGTTTAATGAAGTAATTTTCCCCAGAAAATTTTCAGTAAATGCTTTCAAGATGTTCCTTGATGCCCTCAGCAAATATACATCAAACCCAGCATCAAGTGTGGAAGCAGGAGCACAAGGACACCTGAACTGGGGAAGTGAGAAGAGGAAGAGACGCTGAAATCTGCTTCCAATCTGTCTTCTGAGAAGCAAGCTGCAGGAAAGATGAAATAGCAACAAAGGAAAGAGCTGGAGTTATAGGCACGGGAATAGACAGGTACTTCTGACATTTTATATTTTGCAACTCTTTCTTTGATAATTTTTCCAAATTCTTCACTCTTGTAAGCTCGATTTAATCCTTTTTTCAAAGCCTGTCTAGTATGAAGTATGATCCCTCTCTTTTTTTTTCTTTCCTCTCCAAAAGGTGTTTTGAGGTCAGGTAATACTGAATACCACATAATAGCCAAAATAGATCTCCTCTCCAGCCAGTTTTTTTGTTAAGAATAAGCTCACAGCACAGCTTTCAAAAAAAGGAAAACTATCACATATTCCTCTATGACTCAATTTCACAAATAAAAACTACTGAAAAAAATAGAAAATTCAACTTATTTAACATTTTCCTGTATTTTCGTAGGATGCAATAGTCTCTTTAATTTTTTTTTTCATATAACCTGTTACGTGATTGTGATTGTATGACACTAATAAAAATAACTCACTGGATTCCCTAATTTATAGATTTGGGTATTTGGTATATTGGATATCTGAAAGCTCACTTTATTTTGCAGCCAGTTAAGTGAGATTTTTTGTTGATTTTCACCTGAAGTTAAAAATAGAACAATAAAAAAATTGTTTTCATAAATTTAAAAATTTCTAAAGACATGGATGAAACTAGAGCATGTCACATAAAGTAGGAAAAACAGCTGGGCAAAGTCTTAAAAACTTTTCTGGCCTTTGGCCATTATTCAGTGATTCACTATGGCCATGAGGTACTGACAAATATGTCACCAGTGACAACACTGAGCAAGAGGACTAAACACATGCAGACATTTCTTTCATCTATCTAGAGGGAGGTGCTGGAATTGAATCATGAGTCACAGACAGTAGACTCATACAGCTGGACTGTAGTGGTGAAGATCTCTCATGAATGCTTCTCTTGAATGATGCATGTTTGGCACCATTGAAAAGGCATTCTGTTTGGATACAGATCTAATAAATCACATTTCTCAGGAGGAGAAAAAGTGTTTTGCATCTCCACATTAAGCAACTGACAGCATCAAGTATCTCATAAAGAGACCATGGAATTATTATTCTGTAAACATGCAAGAAAATAGGGTCCTATTCACCAGTCACAAAAATGTGCCAAGAAGTTTAGTGTGATGCATTTTTGATACAGATTAAACACTTTAACAAGTTGAAAATTATCAGCTTAACCAAAGGTTAGAGCAGGGTAGTGATAGAACTGATTTGATTCTAGTCCAGCTTAATTTAAATGCTGGCAAGGACAACAGAGGCAATAAAAGACAAGCTGGTCACTGCCAAGATATTTTGAATCTCTTTTGTAGATTATGAAATTGTTTGTTTCTGTGGTTTTTTCCTGCCCCCATGCAATGTTTATACTATTACCAATGTAGACAAGCGAGATGCACATATTTGATGAAAAGTCTATGTTTTCACAGCATTTCATAAGAGGAGTCCTACTGTGGATTATCAATGAATGATAGCTAAAGAGGTACCCACATAAAATAATAGTCCTGATCTCCTTCCCCTCAGTGGTCAGTCAGTCCTCTCTCTTTTACCATTCCTCTGGGGATGGATCATTAAGAACAGCTGAGTTAATCTCTGTCCTTTATCAGTCAAAGGATTTCTTAGCTTCTGCTATTTCACTATGCATGTTATCATCTTGTAATAAGTTGACATATATATTCACACCCAAGGTCAGTCATTCTGGCAAGCCACAAAGCTGCCACTGCATAGGCAATCCAGCTTTCAGAGGCAGAGAATGCAATGTTGCTATGGTCGAAATCCATTTATAATGTGTGAAGCAGCCTTTCAAATCAATGAGAGGCAGTGAGCTGTAAAGGAATTGCATCCCAAGGAATCTCCTTGTACTTTCATTTTAATGCATAGCATCATTACAGATCTCACATCACATAAAATCCAAATTCTTGGAGAACAAATGAGGGCATTAAATTCTTTTAACTTCCACTGAAATGGCTGCAACAATATATCATGTTCAGAATTGCTTGGAAGTCACAAACCTAAAGCAGAAAAAAAAATTAACCCATCAAAATTACTTAATTTTTGTCATGGCTCTATATTATGCTCAAATAAAAACCTGCCTGTCACAAATGGAATGAATTTAACCAGGAAGGAAATTCAATGGGACAACACCTTTTTCATGTGCTTACAGGTTCAAAGCATTAGATTACCTGCACGTGCCCAGTGAAAATACTGTCTTTTCTTTTCAAATTCTATTTAGATATTAAAAATTGCACCATGTAGAATTCAATATTTTCAATCATGAGACTGTGCATTATTTCATCCTCTAGAACATGCCCGTGCACCAGTGAAGGTGAAATCTCCAGGACACCAATGAAAAGTTTATCAGATCTGCAAGGAGCTGACAGGCTTCTCAGGAACCCGTGAAAGCTTCTACTGCTGCTAAAGGAAACTGAGCGGATGGAAGGAATTTAAAATTTCAGCAACAAACACAAAACAGCTGCTGGCAAAAGGATTGCTAGTTACAAACTACAGCAAAAAATATTGATGCTCTAGTTCAAGTATCAGCAGCACATTCCCCGATGACTAGCTAGATGACTTCTACTAATTCCCATATCTCCTACTGAGAACAGGAGGACTGTTGTTCCATCTGTTGGAAACAGAGAGGGGGGGTTAGCGGGGAAGTCGTTTCTGCCGCTTCTCAAAAAAGGAAATATAAACCATCTTACTGCAGCAACAGCAGCATAGCAACAATACGCCAATATACAAACAGCCAAGCTCGGCTCCAGTGTTTCAGCGATTTCTTGGGTGGACTAAAGACGGATGATGAACCTCATCACTGCAAAAGTCAGTCCCACTGTTGCCCTGTGGGAATACAATACTGCCGGCAGTGTAGAAATTGAGATGCTACATTCTCCAAGGCCTAAGGCACAATCCCTTTTACTGTGGGGAGCACAGAGCTATATGATTCGCAGGGAGGTCTTCATGTCTATAGACAATCAATGTTTTATGGAGATGTCAAGAACAAAATGTTTATTAAAAATGTCGTTAAACAATGGCTCATTGGGCAGCAAACCTATCAGTATGGCAGAAAGTTATGGCAAGAAGTAGTAGCTGACTAAATACCTGCTTGTTTTATTCACTTTTAGGGATCTGCAGTAGAGATTGTCCAGCATTGTGCAGGAGCTCCTGTGGCAAACACAGCTGCTCCTGCCATCCTGTCTCTTAGGCAGTGCAAGAACTCATCTCATGTCTTGGTTCTTGAGTGTTTTGCAGTGGGAGATGCAAATGAGCTTTATGACATGATTGTTATTGTCTGTTTCCCTTTACGCACTATGAAGGGAATTATTCCCTGCCATTCTTGGGGGAAGATAGTCCAGATATACAAGGATTTTAAGAAGATAAGAAAATATTACAGTGTTTTTTCTTTTGCATCTTCCCTTTGGTCAGATCCTGTGCAAAAGAGAATAAAGCATGACTGAGGTGTTCTTGTTTTATGGAAACACCTCTAAAGATTATATTTTCCTCCAGAGGGTATTTTTTTTTCTTAATTTGAACTAATTTATTAGTTGAACTTATAATTTAAATTTTAAACTCATTTAATTAGTAACATTCCATAAAAGTAGTAGAAAGAAAAGGAATTACTCTAAGCAGTCTTTCATTTAAAGAAGAATTCAGTGGATTAAAGCAGCTCCTGGAAACAATAAAGACTAAATGATTCAAAAGACAATGTTCTGATTAGAAACAATAACATTTTTAAAAGTTTGAAGGGTTTAAAAATTCATGGGTAAGGTGTTAGGCATTCATAATGTTGTTATGGTTGCAATCAATGGTAAAACTCAGAAAACTGCAGTAATATGAGAGAACAGCAGAACTAAAGGCCTCAGGCCGTGAATAGTAACACAGAATTTGTAAATATGAAAACATCAGATTCATCAAATAGAAGTCAAAATGAATTCTAGCAAAGTTAAAAAACAAAAACCCTAATGAAACTATGGAAAAGATAATAATTTTTTAAATAGGACACACAATTCATGTAGAAATATACTGTTTCAGTTTCTTCAGATCTTTGTTTGGGAGAAAGAATGGTAACTACTTTCCCTCTGAAGCTTATGAATACCAGTGAAGGCTTCTGAGGTACAAATAAGCAGCTCCACCAAACCAAAGGCACTCAAACCCAGCTTCAGAGGATCCCCACATGAAACAAAGAAAGTAAATACAGCCTGAGGTTTACTTCTTCCATCCCTGTACCATTGGGATGAAGTCTGATGCACTGTGAGTTATCACAGAACTTTGTGATATAATTTGAAAAGGATAGAAAAGCTCCTTCCATAAACCACTTATTACTAATTTAAAAAATTGTCTTTCAATTAATAGAAGGTCAAAGAATCACAGTCATGGAATAGCCATATCCCAGTTGTGCATCATCTAGCTCTAACCCTCCTGACTCAGGCAGGGACACTGTCCACTAGACCAAATTGCTTGGAATTTCATCTGGCCTGGCCTTGAACACTTCCAGGGATGGAGCATTCACAACTCCTCTGGAAAACCTGTTCCAGTGCCTGACCACTCTCACAGTAAAGACTTTCTTCCTTATATCTAATCTAAAACTACCCTCTTTCAGTTTAAAGCTATTCCACTTTCACTGCATGCCTGTATAAATTGTCCCTCTCCAGCTTTCATGTAGGCTCCCTTTAGGGACTGGAATTTGCTAGAAGATCTCCCTGGAGCCTTCTCTTCTCCTGGTTGAACAACCCCAGCTTCCCAGGCTTTCCCCATAGGAGAGGTGTTTCAGCCCTCTGATCATCTTCATGGCCTCCTCTACATTCACTTCAACAGGTCCGCGTCCTCCTTATGTTGGGACCTCCAGAGCTGAGCACAGAACTCCAGCTGGGTTCTCACCAGAGCAGAGTGGAGAGGCAGAATCACCTCCTTCAACCCTCTAGCCACACTGCTTTTGATGCAGCCAGGCTATGGTTGGTTTTCTGGACTGAAAGCACACATATCTGCACTCCTAAGGTCCATAGTAGTGAGCTTGCTGTGTACCCTCCTTGCTGCTCTGTCACTTCACATGAACTAATTCTCCTGTATCCAGTATCTCCAGTTATTATCGATTTCATTACTTTCTATACACTTTCCATTACTGTACTCCTTGCTTGGAGTAATCAAATCCCCAGATGCTATAACTAAAGAAAATAAATATATCAGATGGTAAGGCATGAAAACGTATCACATGTCCTCCAAAACAGCTGCTATCAAACTGCACACACACTACATGAACTTGAACCTCCTACGTGGTGTTCTATATTGTTCCACTCGGTTTTGCTCAGGCTAATTCAGAAAGTTCAGAGGAGATAAGCCAGAGAATTACAGTGGAATGAGGAGCAGATCAAGAAAAGTGATTAAATTCAAGAATATGACTTCAGTGAGGAAGGGATACAGGATAAATGTTAAAGTCACTGCATTAATTTGCAGAAGTGTGACATAAGAAAACCTCTTAAACAAAGGAACTTCCTCAAGGAGAAAAAACTACTCAGACTCCAGAACGTGAATTCCTTCCTCAAGCTTCAAAAATTATGGGAGATTTTTAAAAAGTGCAAGAAATTGGGAGTGGCTTAACTGATTCTTATTCAAATAAAATAGTAATAAGAACAAAAAATATTTTAATTTTCATCAACTATGTGGCTCGATTTCAGTGGCAAAACTGTTGCAAAATCCATCAACTCTAAATGCTATAGAATTTTGCTGTCTAAATTTCATAATGAATGTAGTACTTAATCAGCTTTTTAAGAAAAAAAAAAGTAGAAGATTAAAGATAAATTTATTTTCTCAAATTTTCATACATATATACAATATGGTGTGTAGCAGTTAAGCTAAAGTCCTATTTATGAACCATATTCCAGCCAAAAAATAACCCTTCAATGAAATAATAATTGAGCTTGGAGGGTGTGTGAATGGTTAAAGAGATGTTCTTCTGTCAAACTAAAATATCTTTTTTTTTTTAAGTGCAAACCTAAATAATCCTCAGAATCCTTCAGTTTAGCATGGAAGAGAAGGAGCATGATGGGTCAATTTTTTGCTGATTTTTTAAGAGAGGTGAAATGAAAACTGTGACTTGTTTTCACTGCAGCACATGCCAATGTCTATCCTTGCACTGTGTGTTTGAATAAATCTTGCGAGGTGCTGTAGAATTTGAATATTCAAAGACCAAATTTAAGGAAGCACAGCAACTCATTTACCAGCTCTACGTGTAAAAGAATCCAACACATTCACGGAAGCTCTTCTGAGTTTTGTGAGGCACTCAAAGTTAGTCTCAGCCATTATGGAGCCAAAATAGCCCCTAACAACAAGCTTCTGTGTCTCTGGAGAGTGCCTGACACAACTAAACAACATTAACTTTATTTTGTAAATCTTTATGCTCAGTTCATCTCAGCACATGTCTAAACATTAAACAGAAAAAAATAGCAGAAATGTGTGGTGATGTGGAGCAGTATCATCCCTCTGGGCATAGCACTTCTTAGAAATATGTGTCTGTGATAATGTATGGATCTGTAATCTACCACAGCTGACGCATTGATGCCGGAGCATTCATTTATATTGAAGACAATGAAAAAATTTCTACCAGTGTCCATGAGGCCAAGACTCCACCTCTATTTGCTCAACAGAACATATTTGCCTTTGACTCAAGGTTCTCTAAGCCTCTGTACAGATCAATATGTGTAAGCACCTTCAGATATCTTGACTGCTTTGTGGTATCTTTGCACGACATATTGGATACTTATAATTGATTTAATATGTGGAAAAGTCCTTCTTGAAGAAAACAGCATCTAGAAGAAAGACTATGGCTCTAACTTAAATGCATTTAATTGCTGTTTTTAAATTGTCTTTAACTCAGAAGAAATTCCATATACATATTTAATGGAAAACAACAATAGAAGCAGGATCTGTGAAACAATGTGAATTCTAAGAGGAATAAATAATAACCCACTGATGCAAAATCTAAAGAGTCGACTTCTCTTGAAATTATTCTCTATGAAACAATTGCAGTATTTTTTCAAATTACCTCAATGTTTTTCAGAAGTAGAGAACAGTTGGAATAGGCCTCCTAAATATTCCATAATTTCTACCAAGAAAATGGAGAGATGTAATTTTGCCACAAAATGTAGAACTGAAAAAACTTCACAGGTTGAAATGCGCTCTTTTCTGTTTTTCAACAACATATTCACTTCAAAATTGTAGAGTGAAGAAACAATACACATCTCCTCACCATTCTAGCCAGCTTTTTTCAAAGAAGTTTTTAAAGGCAATGATCAAGACAATGTACTTGATCACTCATAAAAGAAGTGTGATGTATAACACCTCAAAATTACTATTACTGCTTTTCCCACAGCTGAGAATAGAATATCCACAAGTTCTAATTGCCTGCATTCACTTGAGAAAAATAAGCCTTTTATATGTATTCATTCTACAGTAAATCCTGATTTCCTTACCCACCTTTTAAATCAGGCAGAACTCCTACAAAACACAAAAGTCAGGATAAAAGCTACGCTCATTGGGGTTACTTAGTAATTTTTTATTTTCTGTTTTACTAAAATTCCTGTTCTATTCTGAATTTTTTTAGTGATTATTATTCTCTAAAATAGCTTCCACTTTATTCTACCTTACAGAAAGAGTCAAAGTTGAAGGTAGATTTTTGCAAAAGTAATTATGAGAAGACAGATGATACACTCCAGTTTGAGAAGACTTTCCATCATGTGTCTTCATTGTGTATCATTCGTTCATTTCTGGGAAAGCCCTGGTTTTGGCATTTTCAAACATTTTCTTTAGATTTGCCCTTTTTCCTTTGTTTTTATTTTTGTCCTTCTCTTTCTCTCTGTCTCCTTTTTCTTTTATTTTTGTTCGTTGCCCATTGTTCAGTTGTCACTTACAAATGCAATTCATTGCTGTTCAGTTCCCCAGGGAAGATCCTATTAAGACTGTTCTTTGAAAAATATTCCAAATCTAAGTTAATAAAGGTAGCAAAATTATAAAATGCAAGCACTAGAAAGGTATTTGAATTGGTGACCTTCCAATAGGAGCCCAGTAAGTTTTTGCAGCAAAAGAAGTTGCCTTTGAAAAAGGTTGCCCAGAGAGGTTTCTTTTGGAACAGGTTTCCTGGAGTCCCATCTCTGAAAACATTCAAGACCAGGTTGAATGAGGTCCTGAAAAACCTGACCTAGTGAATGGCATCCCTACCCATGGCAGGGGGCCTGGAACTTTGTGATCTTGAAGTCACTTCCACCCCAAGACTCTCTATGGTTCTATAAGATGCATGGATCTTGCACGACTATGCCTTTACTCAATTAGTCTTTCTTTTAGCCTTGCTAAATGTAGGATGTTTTGTCATGTCTTGAAGGCACTTAATATTGTAGAGAGCAGGACTTCTAGGGATGTGACTGTTGCTAATCAACTTACATACCACTATTCTTTTTTTATTTTTAACAAAAGGTTCACATTTTTTTCCTTGAAGTCTCCATTTGATTATAAGGCTATTTCAGATTTACTTCAGAAGACAGGAAATATGATGGATATTTTTCTACTTAGACATAGAACCATACACAAAAGATATGCATCTGAACACAAAGAGTGGGTCTTTAACAGTCATAGGTGCTTTATCGTGACTTAAATTGCAGATGTATGAAGAAAAAATGTTTTTATGCAAGAGAAAGAACTCTGAATTCATACAAACAAAATTCTGTCCTTTTAGTATAATTATCCTGAATTTAGATTGAAAAATAAATGCTACAAAGACTGCAACTCACCAGTTGATAAGCTAAAAACAAAGATCATTTGCAGAAATCTCAGTAACTGGGGTGTGACATTGTAAAAAATGTTTCCTGAAAATGATTCTCATATGAATGAAGATTTCCTTAGAAGTCTTCCAGGGTACTCTGTCACTGGAAAAATAATTTGTGTTGTTTCTACTGACTTGCAGGTAGTCTGAGGTCACTCTTTTTTCTCTCTTTTTTTTTTTTTTTTTTTTTTTTTTTTTAATTTTCAAAGAAGCTACTTCATCATATTCTTCTCACATTTTGGCAAAAGTCAAAAGAATTTATTACGAAGTCCTAAGCTAAGCAGAAAGGTGAGAGAGAATAATGACTTGATATTTCTAAGAGTAATCACAATGAAAAGTTACTCTGTTGTACTATGACTAATACCTGAATATTAAAGTAGATTTTGATCTTGCATTCTGACAGCCAAATTTATACATGTATATAGAAATATATCCATGTTTAAAATATATATAATATAAATATTATATACACATACACACACATACACACACACCTTCATGATCCAATGAAAAAGGATGCACTTCACATTATTTCTCTTTCCAGTTCTGTGGAAGTGCAGGAACAGAAAAAGCAGGGAAAGAAGAAAGGAGGTTTGATCAGTATGTTAGAAAATGTTCAACACACTTGTAAGAGCAACTGAAAACCACACACCTTGAACAGAGTCAACACAGGCAGTTCCAGAGCTTCCACAGCTATTTGCTCCCTACAGTACAGATGCCAGCAGCCACCTCTAGGTGATGAATTTCCACCATGATCACTGCACTGTATCACTTTCCAGATGATGAAGCATCTCAACATTGAATGGCTGGTAGTAAATCAGCTTTACTAACAGTGCCCACAGAAGTCACCCGTTCCTTTTCAATCTTTCCTCCTCCTTTTCATAAGGGCTATTCATGAACTGGAGTTGAGTAATAGTGTGGCTGCTAGCACAAGTCAAGAAATGAAGATCATATCTTTGAGGATGAGCAGTTTGTGTAATAACAGGTTCATCTGGACTATTTGGGAAGAAATCTTAACAACCAAAAAGACTTTCTTACTACTTTAGTTATCTGTCATTGTACATAAATCACCCAAACACACTAGGGATTCAAAATGTTGGAGAGAGGTGGGCTTATCAGCAGAACAGCTAACTTGTACATCACCTTTAAGCATATGGTTATGCTGATTGAAGTCAGAGACATCTTTGGTGCAGAGCTGGAAGATAAATTATATTCCCAGCTCCAGGGGGTTTATGACTATGAAAACATTCTTCTCCCACAACTCTGAGTGCTTTCAACACATAAAAGCATAACTCACAGGGATATTAATATTCCATGAAATACAGTATTATTACAGGAGAGTCATCTTATTTATGATGTGAGGGAAGGGAAGGTTCTGGGAAGGTTCTGGGAAGGGAAGGGAAGGGAAGGGAAGGGAAGGGAAGGGAAGGGAAGGGAAGGGAAGGGAAGGGAAAAAGAAAAAAATGTTCAGGTTCAGTACAGGGAAAAGAATACAAAAAACAAGGAAAAAACTACAAAGCAGTCTCAATAAATCATGAACAACAGAAAATTGTACACAAAAGGCAATATAAGAAGAAAAGGAAAAGCAGGATGAATAAAGACAGGATGAGGATAAAATAGAAATATTGAAGGATTGCATAGAGATGATGAGACCAGCCTAGAGGAATCAGTAAGATGCTGGGAAACCCAGAGAGGAACAAGTTGTACTTCCTACCAATTATGAAAATTTCATGCAAGAGGATACTATAGGTACCATCAGCCATTGTAAGAATTTCATCTGGCTGACGTGCTTTTAGTAGTGTTTTATATTGGGTATTTCTCTTTTTTCCTTACTTAGTATATCCATAATACTGCTTTAGTCTTTGCTTCTTAAAAAGATACATGAGTGACATTGAGATAAAACACATCTCTAGGAAATAAGCGTTCATGTGTCACAGTTAGCATGGAAGCTCTTTTCCTTTTAATACATTATTTTTCCTGCAGCACGGAACTGCTACCCTAGGACACACATTCAAAGAACTCTTGCTCTTCTTATGTATGTAAGGTCATTACATAAAGTGGCTTTAGTCTCAAGCCTTATGAATGATACTACTGGAAACATATTCTAATAGAGATATTGTCTGCCAACTGCTTAATTATATCCAAATCCAAGAGCCTGGTTATAGACACATTCATAGCTGGTGGGACCCTGCCTCCTATCCGAAGGCCAACCTTTTATGCACCTTTAAATTTTCCCTGTAATTGAAAACCTGGCGTCCAGAATGCTTTATGTAGCAAAATGGTTTTCATGGTTGTTTTGAGAATTAACACTCACTACAGCAGTATTTTGTTAATGTTTATAAGATTAAAATGGTACTCTTGGTACTTTATTTCGTCTACTATTTGTTGTTGGTTTGGTTTTGTTTTTTTTGTTTTTTTTTAATGACAGGTGTTTCTGAACCACGGACTAGGATGCAACGTATAAAGCTGAACTATTGGGCTGGATTGGTCTTGTGTGGATTTCCTGGCAGTGCAAATGACATACAGGTAATAATAATTGAATTAATTAGCACATGTATAGCACTTTGTATCTTGGAAGAGCCATGCAAATGTTAACTAATTAATTCTTACAACACCTCTGTGGGAAAAGGAAGCAAATATCCTGAGCCCCATTTTACCCACAGAGAGTGGTTAAAGTATTATTCCGGTTGGAAAACGTAAACCTTGGGTTGGTACTATGGTAGTTTATGTTTGAGATTTCTCAGTGATACTGCTCTTCAAAACCAGGTCAGTGAGCTGGGCTTTTACTCTGGCAGAGAAGAGGGTACAGTCTGACCAGGCCAGCCTGCACCATCATGCCCATGCCTGTGAGGTGAGAAAAGGACTTATTTCTGCAACTCATTTTGGGAAAAAACCCAGTATGTTTCAGTGAGAGAAGTTAGTGTGTGACTTCAGAACTGAAATCTGCCCTCTTGTGTGTGTGTGTAAAATAAGCACAGGAATTTAAGTAGCAACCTATTTTCCTTCCATACTGAACATACCACGCAGAGATAAAGTGTGAGATGCAAATAGAGCAGCCCAGGTGTTCATATAATAGATTGATTATTACAAGAGGTACTCCCAATTATATATATATATATATATATGTTTCAGGACTACATAAAATTTCTACTGGACCTTTAATCTCACTGCTATTCCTTTGTAATCCCAGGGTTATAATTATGGAGTACTGCTCATGTAAAGTTTATGTGTTTTGGAGGACAGACCATTGGGCTGGATGCTGCCTTCAAAAATGTACAAGTTCAAAACTGCAGAACAGAATCCCTGTTTTCTAAACCTGTGCTGATGTGGCTTTGCAACTACAAACACACCTGCAGTGGCTGTATTTTTCCTATCTGTAAAGCACAGAGAGTCCAACAGCTAGATACTCTCTTGTTCTAATAAACTGGACAATTGAGTGTGTTGCAATTTTCTATTCATAGAAAACAATGAGTATAGATAAAGTAATCAAGAGGGATAAAAGGCTATGGTTTTTCTGAACTTGCTTTGTTTATGGATTTTTCTGAAGAAGCTTCAACCTATGTAGTGCTTTATATCAGGCTTGCAATAACACTTCCTGTACAGCTAAACTCTAAAATATGTTCTCTTAGAGGGAAGCACACTATCTGACAGATGTAATACTACATGCAGATCTTTCTATGAGGTAAATCAAGTTCAGAAATCGAGCCAGATGAGAATGAAACAATTCACTTAATTAAGTATTACATATTTGTGAAACAAAATTGATTTTGTAGTGTAGGTATATCAAGAGAGGTACTTAATAGTAATTAATCATCTATCATCTTTGCCAGGACTTCAATTGTCAACCACAAATATGCATAAATTCTTCTCATTAGGACAGATATAATCATACAAATCTAACCTAACTTCTAAGTATGACAGGGCCACCAGACAGCACAATACAATACAAGTGTATTTGCAGGTCTGTAAATTCACTATTCCTGCAGTGACTGTGAAGTAAAACCATCTGTGCCCAGAAATGCACTACACTTGTTGCTATCTACTTTGACCTGGCTGGTAAAATACATGAAGTTGCATTCCCCACATAAATAGGTAATTTAAAAACTTTCTTCACAACATTGCATCTCTCCAGTGAGACCACATATTAAAGAAGAAAAGACTATACATATGTTTATATCCACATTGAAACAAAGTCTATTTCAAAACACTAAGATAAAGTTTATATTTTATAATCAAACGAATCTGCAAGACTGCTGTTATGGGAAATGTGTTTAAAATTCATACATACTCCTTTAAAAAGTCCAGTAATCTGGGAAGAAATTAACAGAAAGGATCAGTACTGCCATATCCCACTTTCAAAATGTTTATTGAAGTTTTCAGCTGAGGAGTGTTGATATTCACTCGAATATTTTAAATAGAAAAATGTACTTTATAACCTTATGAAGTTATTAGAACTTAGTAACGTGCTCTATGTAATCAGACAGAGCCTCGTATACACCAAAGAATTCGAGCAACTAACTTATTTCCACGTCTGGCTTTGTTCTGGAGTTGCAGCTGCATTTCTACAACTGAACCAATAGGTGGCACCAGGAATTTCTCGAAAATGTCTATAGATTTAACACTTTCTGTGACTGCAAATTAGATCCCAGGTGATCAGTAGCCAGACTAACAGCCAGCTATAATTAATAATTTTAAAAAGCATTTGGATTAGAAAGAAAGTATAGAAGAAAAAAAAAAACCAAAAACAAAATTAAAACCCACAACTATCAAGGGCTGTGAAGCTCAAAAACAGATGGAATAAAAAAAGACAACCTGATCAGAGACAGACAGAATCGGTTTACAGGAACTGAATTGTGGCAGCAGCAACACAATAATATAGGAGTTGAGGCAAATTAGAAAGGCAAATATGCATGGCATGCATTTCTGTGAAGAAATTGCTCTTCCCTTCAGAAAATAAGATCCTTATAATGTGACTCAAGCTTGACTTCAAAACTTAAATCACCCTAAATAAAGTTTTTGGAAAACTAGTTGAGTATATGAACACTTGACCTCTATGTAAAAATTTAGATTGTGCCAAGTGTAAAGGAAAATGAGTGAGTGAAAGGACAGCACAGAAAATGTGAAATACATCCAAAAGGTGACGAAGTGCACCCGTGGCCCAGGGAAGGATACGTAGACATCAGCTGTGTGACATCCTGACCCACAAAGACCTGCAACGGTTTTTGCAAAATTCATAAAGCATCAGAGAAGGCGTTGCCATGCCAGGACACATTAAAAGGTAAAATCAGAAAGTGGGTATTTCTAAGAAAAGTGAAATAGGACTTAAAGGAATTTACTGGTGGATCCTATCTAGAATGCTACCACCTAGTCAAGTACCACATCACATTCTAAAAAACATACATTCAAAATCACACATACATGCACACGTACCTGTGGTTTTTAACATGTTCTTCCTTCCCCTCCTCACTATCAAGACAAATTGTTATAGGGAGACTGTCACTAGGGAAACATTCACCCTAAAGTTAGACAAAATTATTGTTTCCAATATAATACTTAAAAGATTAAAAATAAATAACAAACGTGTGAAGGAAATTAATTAAGTACACTATATGAATCTTAAAAAATAATTCATCTTAAAATGCTTTACCAAACAGCAGATGACATATCAAAGAAAGTTTACTAGAAAAGAAAGTCTTTCAAACAAATGTAAGAATATTTTCCTAAGTAGGCAAGGGTTTGTTTTTTTTAAGTAAGATTGTAATGGAAGGTACAGATATTTAGACATTTTTATTTAAATCTGAAATAAAAATGATTTACACCTAAATTTTATCTAAATATAAATCTACATGACTATGCACATTTTGAAGGGAACATAGTGCTATCCAATAACAGACTGAAAAGCTTGTTTGAAAGTGTTAAGAAGCAACATAACGAGAAAGATAGTCTGAGAAACAGATTTTTTTAGTTTACCTCTTAAGACTCAAAAATTCTATAAGCATAAGCTTGGCATTTGCTCAAGACGTATTAAAAAAAAAAAGAAAAAAAGGAAAAAAATCCTTCCAAATTGAAAGAGCAATAAAACAAATATAAAGAGCCAGGATTTTGCAAGTATCCAAACCTTAATAGTTTTGATAATTGTAAATATCTTACTGAAACACTCTAACATTCTACCAACACTGATGGGGGCTCAGTAGACAAAATTGTAAATGGTGGGACGAAAAAAGAATTCACTTCAGCTTTTTAAAATCATCTCATTAAGAAGAAAGAGACAGATGTTGTTAACATCAGTCACAGACATTGTATACAAGTTTCCAGGAAATAATTAGAAATATTTATTTCATCACTTGAATATCTGCTTTCAATTAAAGAAATTTTAAAGTAATTTAATAAAAAAATATCTTTATCAACTTTTCCATTGTAAATGTGGTAAATGCAAAGGACCTCTTTTACTCAAAAATTTGAAAAATCAATGGCAACAATGTAAATTCTGGAACTGAGGAAATATCTGTCATAGTTAAATGAAATGAAACAAGTTACAGTAGGAAAACAAGGTTGAGATCTACTACACTAGGAAATTAAAAAGTTTTTAAATCAATATTAAAAAGGGAGAGAATATCTAATTGCAATTTAAGAGAAGAAAATTATTTTTAAAATTTTCATACAACTTCCCTTTGTCATTCAGAGAAGGTAAATCACTAAAATCAGTAAAAAGTTTGAAAACTCTTTGGTATGTCATGCTTGAATAAATTTGTTAAAAGATTACATTAAATGAATGAAATAAAAGAAGGAAAAAAAAAAAAAAAAAGGCTTCTGCTTCTCAGTCTTATTTTACAGACTCCAGAGGAAGAACAACCCAGAGCGCTGCTGTTCAGTCACCCCTATGGCTGTGCAAATAATTAATTTTTCAGTTCACTAACCACTTGCTAGAGTAGGGGTAAGAGAAAAAAAATCAGGAAGGTAAAAATATTATTTCAAGTCAGATGGGGAAAAAAAATCCTTTACTGGAATTTCTTTACAAAATTGAATGAAAAAATCTTTTGAGACATCTTTAGTCTGGGTTTTGGCATCTTTTTAGACAGAAGTCTTGTTTGAAAGCAAAAGAAAATATTTCTTTTGTACTAAAATACCACAATAATATATTTTAAATCTTCTCTTTTCCTATGGAAAGTCCTAAATTAGATCATAAACAGAACTTTCTTCAGTCTGTCATCATATAGTCATGTTGCTGAAGAATTTTAGTAAAATCATATCAGTATCATATGAACTTGGCACAAATATCCATATAGAAGCCTATATGCAGTCTTAAACGTGTGGTAATCTAAATTTCTTCCAACTATTTTCTTTTTTTGGGAGGGGGGAGTTGTGGGAGATTTATTTTGGGGGGGGTTTGTTTGTTTTTTGTCCTAGAAAACTTTTACAAACTGATTTCTGCTGGTGAGAAGCTTCCACTTTCTTCTAACAGGTAATATTGTTCTACCCTGTGCAAGGAAATATGTTGCAGAAATTCCTCTTTTCTCCAGCTGAAACACCTTATCTACCCCTCATAGGACAAATTTGAGGTTTAAAAATATAAGAGACACTTCTTCATGATGCAACACCGGAGCATTTAAGCCCTGCTCTTCCACAATCCTAATGAACATTCAGTGCTGATTATCCACATGCTCTATTATTTAAATCTTACTCTTCATGATAAACTATCATTTAAGGTGACTAGTTACCTAAAATTATTTCCAAATTAATTGAATGCATGCCTACTGGTACCTCGAATTTGTGTTTTATTTCAACTTTTTTGTAATACATTAAAATTTGAGAACTGGTAAAACTTATCACATTGAGAGCATTCTCAATTTTGTTATAAATATTCATCAGTAACAATGTGACATAACTTGCTTTTGTGGATCATTTGTTTGTCATAAAACAGGGTGGTATCAAGATCTATAAATGGAACACATGAAAAAAAAGGTAGCAGGTAGATACTGAGGAGGAAATCCACATCAATATGGATTTCACCATTTGAGCTCGAGTGCAGTTTCAGCTCTCTTCAGTTATACTTAGTACAGTAAAGGTCAGAACAGAGCACTGCTCTCTTTCCTGGGCATGGCAAATACTTTCCCCCATCCCAAAGAAACTGCGCAAATAGAATTGATCACTTGAGACTGAACTATTCTGAACTAAAAAATCTTCAACTTTTCCTACCCTACTTTCCTTTTGAGAGGATGCTTGTTTAATTTTTGCTGTTTAATTTTACCTAAAGGGTTCAATCCCCAGAGACGACGGAAGTTGTCTGGGTGGAACCCAATAGATACAAAAAGTCATTGCTTGCTATCTCTAAGTTATAGCAGGCCTGGTGAAGTAGCCCAGGTGTGTTTATAAAATCAGGTACAATGGCAAGCCAGACCACTCATAACTTATATGAGGAAACCCCTGCACTGCACTTTCTCCCTTGTAGGAAGACTAATCTGAGCAACAAAAGCTTGAGTTCAATTTGCCTTATTATTTGCCTCATAGAAAATACTTCCATTAACAAGTCATCCATTCAGAACTGCAGAGTTCCACCAGTATGGACACATTAATTTAGGAAAAGAAATACAGGACTTAATTGCTTGAGAAATCCCACGGTAATGAAATACTAGATTATTGAAAGCTCAGCCAGAATAGCCTAGGCAGATGTCAGCAGATGGTAAGGAAAGAAAGAAGTCATGCAAGTGCAAAATGGAAAACCCAAGATGCTACAGGTTGGAAAAGATGTCCATGATGGCAAAAGTCAAGTGACATCTAACTGTACAAGATACACACACACACACACACACACACACACACACACATATATATATATGTATATATGTAGGCACTTCAAGGATCAAAGCAAAACAGAAATAGAATTGCCTCCATCCAAATACCTTCCTTGGCAGGTTACATCAATATACAAACCAATTTATCACCTTGGGACCCAGTGCTCATCCATGCAGCTACATTCTCTGCCCTGCAGCAGGACTAATTTGCTTAGCCTCCCTGCTATGTGGCACAGATAGACTGTTCCCATTGCAAAGCAAGGAGAAACATTCCCTCTTCCAAAAGACTTCCATAATGGAAGAATTTGAAGAATTTGATTTTTTTTTTTTCTAAAAAATGTGTTTTCTATCTTAGTGTAAATAATCTAAGTTTAAAACACGGCAATCGCTCGTCTTTGACATACACATAAGGATTTTTTTGTTAGGGGAAGAGTGCTGTTTGCCTGTGCCTTTAGAATAGCCTGAAGAGTAGAAAGTTTTCATTAGGTCTCTGGGCTGGAGTTCAGATTCTGCTACAGCCTCAGATAAATAAAAGATTCATCCTTATCCTTAGGTCATTCCAACCCATCTTGCTGAAGGCCTTCTTCTGGGTGTTCACTTTGCAGACTGTATCTCCATTAGCAATCACTGTGGTGCAATGGCAGTGGATCCCTAGGGCAGAACCCCTGGTGCAGAGTACCTGATCACCTCACTGCACATGACTCAGGGGACATTTACTGGTGAATAGCTGTGGTATGGTCTTGTAAACAGAGCATTCATTATCACTCAGAGTGCATTAGGAGAGCCTCTGAAGTCTCTTGCTGGTTTGCTTTACTTGAAAGGAGTCCACTGTGAGACCACAAAACCAGCCAGCAAGTACTGGGAGATTCCTTCGAAAGTGCAGGTCTGACCTGAACCAAAATACCAATACTGGCAGACTGCAGATTATCATTACAACAGGCTGTGAACAATTTGGAAGTGTGCAGGCTGAGACGATGAAAACAAATGCAAAAGGCTCTGTCTCAGGAGAGCAGGAAATGAACATTTTCTTGTCCAGTTAGAGTATTGAACTAGGGGGAGCAGAGACTGTATGACCTGGGTTGAAGGGGACCTTAAAGACCACTTTCTTCCTGCCCCCCTTCCATGGGCAGGGACACCTTTCACTAGATCAGGTCTCTATCCATCAGTGATGTTCAAACATAAATGAATGACCCATTGGTCTATAGATTCGAAACTAGAGCTCTTACTGCTTCATACTGTAGAAAAACATAAATCAGCAACTACTGTCCCCAAATACAGCATTAACTAGGCACCAGCAGGCCTGACAGAATAGGTAGTTTTGTCCAACTACAGTGCGTTTCGAGTCCAGCCCTCACTTATTGAAAGATATGGAGAAAATATTAAAAGGTAATGGGTAAAAAACCAAAAATACCTCTCAGCTCATTTATTCTGTAATTGCCACTGCTTTTGCATTTAAAGTATGGGGGGAAAAGATAAAGATTGCTTTGCTCTTCTACCTAGAGGTTTTTATTTGCCTGGTTATGTCGAGTAGGAGTATATTATTTTCTGCATGCTTCTAGATTAAGACACCATCATTTATGATCATAAAAAATATCTAGAAATCTTTTGGAAAGTTGTATTTTTATGATTTAATTTTATACTTTCTGGTTATACTTGGTGCACATTGATTATAATTACAGTTTACAGTACATCAAAATAGCAGTGTTCCCATACATAAGGGAAGACAACATCTTTTCAATCATGGATAGATGCTAGATTCACAAACACTCACTTAACAGAGTTTTTAATGAGCTTTATTTTTAAAGTTTGCTGAGTGCTTTAAAAATTTTGTCTACCTTAGCTCAAACCGGGAATTAGCAATTCTGTATTTTATCACCATTGCATGCAATATTTAGTTCTGCTTACTTATATTTACATTAAGACAAATGTTTCCTTAAATTTGATTCCATTTTGTGAATTCATACCATTTCATTGTATTTAAAAAGTGCATAACTGAAAGATACAAAGTTCCTGAGTTTTCCACAATTTTAGAAAAAGTTCTTAAAAGAGTGGGGAAAAAACTCAAAACAAAGTGAGACAGCAGCACTGACTTAAATCATAATTGTTCACAAACTTAGTTGCATAAGGCAGGTAAAGGTCCACTGGGTTCAGCAGAGCTCCATGGACTGCTTTAGGATGCAGTCAGGATAATTAAACACACCTCATCCCTCCTCCTTCTCAATTCTGCATTTTGCCCTTGCTACTTGAAAATAAACTGTTAGAAATGCTTTGAATTCCAAAGTCTATTTAATGACAGTTGATCTATTTTAACAAACTTTTCAAACACTGTTTCCGGATCTCTATTTTTATTTTTAATAAGGCTATGTAAAAACCAAGTATAAATAAAGCCCTAATACAATAGTACTACATAAATACGTGTTTTGCTCAGAACAAGAACTCTGGAGAGATAATTAACTCAAATTGCAGGGGTTTTGTCCAAATGCTTGCAGTTACTGACAATTTCCCCACTTTTAACTACTTTATAATTATAAATGGTCTACATGCCAGATCACTTTGTCAATTTTCTATTGGCTAGCAAGAAATAAAAACTCAAGCTGTAGTCTGCCTTCTTTATTGCAACTTTTTCATTCTATATTGTGTCATCTCCATGGCTGCTATTAAAATTAGAAGAAAGGATAAATCTAACCTTAAATTCCTTCCAACTGATATGTTACTAATTTGTAAATCCCATTGAGGGTCACTGATAGCAATGGCCGTCACTAATAATTGCACTTGCATGCCTTAATAAAACATTACAAATTCCTTTTATGCAACAGCCACTATTTCCACATCTGAACACCCATTCATAATGACAGTGAGCCTTTTTTATAAGCTTTATTTATTTATTTTTAAAATTTTATTATTATATAATGGTTTATGTAATTTTCAGGACATTATATTTTCTTTTGCATGTACCTAACTATCATTTTATGCCAGTGCTATCCCTAGAACATGTTCTGAAGTGTCTGCTCATCGAATTTGATGATCTGGCAAAATAAGCGGCGTTTTTGTTTGGGTTTTTGGGTTTTTGGGGTTTTTTTTTTGTAAGAAAATATATTTGGTCAAGTTAAGGTTGTGCAGTAGCTATCAGTCTGAAAGAAAACAGTATTATTCATCTTGTCAGAAAACTGAACTTCTTGCTTTTAGGTTTTGGATTTGCTGCAGGAAATGCTTCTGTTGGGCTGACTGCAGCTTCTTTGCAGAAGTTTATTTCACCTGAGCAGATACTAAGATTCATGGTTTTTTTACTCGTGTATTATATCAGCAGATTTTTGTGAATGGACAGAAAACTGTTTTCTAGTCTTGAAGAAGTCATTAGGTTTTCATGATAGCAACATGAGCATTAAATAACTATCATTGACCATCAAAATAAAGAAAATGCAAAACCATCTGCTCTGAACCTCATTGTCCCTTCTCCTGTATTTTTTTATGACAGCTGATTTGTAAAAGCTCCAGGGATGAAAACTTTCTATTGTCTCTTCTCTCAGCTTCTAAAAAACAAAGACATCTATTCTAGAGAATAGATTGGTCTATGAATATAGGCTGATTCTAATAATGATGAACTGCCAGTATTCTGTGTAAGCCACATATTCAAGTATGCAACACTCTTTGCAGACCAATTTTCCATTACCCTGTGGTGTTTTCTCTTTTTAATGAGCACAGAAGGTCAAGGGAATCACTTTTTCAACACTGTTGACACTCCAAGTGTTATGATCAGATCCCATCTAGACAGACTAATATCAAAATTGTTTCATAAAATATTTTAAAAGAATGTTTTAAAAAGCAAGGGTACAACAATAGCAAATATTCTCTTCTGTCACAAGTACAATGTTTTCAGAGAAGGAAACAGGACATATGAACACATATTTTAAAGACTCTTTTTTGTTTTCCTATTGGCACAAACAATATTCATAAAGTTAATTTTTCTTTTACCTCATGGAGTTGATTATATTGCAGCCAACTTCCAAATTTTATGCATCAGTACACATTTCTAAACAAGCTTTTTGTATTTGTGCAATATAATTATAGTGAATACTATTGCAACATAGTCATTACAGCAAGCAAACAACATAAAAACCCCACCCCACTTTTATTTTCCATCCATGCAGACCTAAAGCCTGAATAACTAGTCTGGCATCTTTGATATGACAAAACTCTTGCTGACATTAATTGAGCTAGCACATCACTTTCTCTGCAACCTCATTTCCTTTAAAGAGACTTTGGCTTTGTTTTCTTTAATTTTAAAAGTATTTTGGTCATTTTTAATTATACTATATGTATTTAATCACCTATCAGTTAAGTAGTCACCACTAAGGCAAAGGTTCCATCAATATTAAAACAGGTTACCAGATCTGAATGCAATTAATGGCCATAAAAAGATATCCAAGCTATAAATGTATAAATTATGAACATATAAAATGTATGAAATATTTCCAACTCAATCTAGCTCTATTTCAAAACAAGAATTAAAAAAGGTTCAATCTTATGATAAGATGTGTGCTATTAGTCAGGTATTCTTTATTTATCCAAATGGTTTATTGTACCCTCCAAACTTACTGTGCACCCTCAGCCTACTTGCACAAATCCAAATCATGGCACCATGCAATCTACTGTGAAGAAAATTAACCAGCACATGGACTTATCCCATATGTATAGAAGCAAATATTTTTCTTTTATGCTATGTCACTTTCTAGGCTTGCTATTAAAAAAGTAATGAAAAACATAAACAAAACAGACAAAACAAACAAATAAAACAAAAATAAAACAAACAGACCAAAAAAAACCAAACCAAAACAAAAAAAAACAAAGAAAAAAACACCAAAAAAACCACACCAAAGTCATCTTGGATGATTAAATATATATGTTATACATAAGAAATGCTGAAAACTTCCTCAAAAACAATTATTGAAATTCAATTAAAAATGCCCACATTATGTTATTCACTTTCTCATAGTAGCCAGAAAAATTCATTTTTCCCAAGACTGAGGCTGTGATGAGCCCCATTGTTACTTGTAAATTTATGACTTGTACTGGTTATGGAACCTTCTGGTGGTAGTTGGATATAAGGCAAATACTTAACTCTTAGCCTTGCTCCCATTTACCTTCCCAGTGAAATCTATGGCACTCCCAACCTTTAGAAGAACAGTGGAAAGCTAGAGGTTCTTCTCATGTACTTCTGAACACGCAAGAGAAACCCCCTAAGTTTAAGGAGATTAAATACTGACTCCAGTCAGTAAAGCAACATTAATAGGATTAGTTTAGGGGTCCCATTAACTCAGTGAAGTTGTTCTCTCCCTAAATTTTAAAGATAGGCAGGTATCAAAAGCAAAAACATTGACAAAAAAAAAAAAAAGTGAAGGAAGGATAAATGTTAGGGGAGGAGAAACAAGACAACCTTCTAAAAGGTTAGCAGGAGGGATAACAGGAAAAGAACAAGTGAGTGAATGTTATGTTTGATTTTGCGTCAGTAGACATGGAAGGAGTGTTGTATGATCTTTTCTTTTACTGCAGGGAGAAAACCCCGTGAGAAGTGTATGATATTTTCTGTGACTGTAGGGAGAAAACCCACTGAGAAGTGTTGTATGATCTTTTCTATGACCAAAGGGAGAAAACACAGTGATGAACATAAATGAATAGGAAGAAAAGAAGAGAGTTCCAGGATGCAAGCTCACAAAAAATGACAGGAGAGGGTAGTTTCCTTCCTAAAATAAGGACATGAATAAATATGAATCTTTTTATACACATGCATATAAACTCTCAACATACATTACATTATATATAATATATAACATACTATATCATATATATACATACACACACACATGTGTATATATAATTAGTAAATATACCCTGCCTCCTTGAGAAAGTGGTTTAGAATAGTAAACACAGATAAATTAGAGTTTATTGTAGTAGACAGGATGGTGTAAGTCTTAAAGATATTGTCAGTGAGTGGAATATAAGAATACTTTAAATCCTTCAAAATACTCATACAATTAGTATTGTTGTCAAAAAGCTCCACTTCTGTGGAAAATACTTCTACAATATGGTACAAACTTTGGCCAATAAGCCATTTTTCAGAACTGGTCCCTTGGTTCCCATCGACTTGTTTAGCCTCAATTGTGTTTTTAAGTTTCTTTGCTTTCTCCTCCTGTAAAAGGAAACAAAAAACAAACAAACAAAAAAAACAAACCCCAAAAAACCAAACTGTGTTAGCTGATTCTGGCTGTAGTGAAACCTATTGAGAAAAGAACTGACCTGCTGCTGAACTCAGATAACAGGCAGCTTATGCCTACCCGAGATAGCTCATGCCCTTTAGAGAAAGGAGACAGACAGAGGCAGTTGCAGTGGCAATTGCACTGGCTATTCTTCTATCTTCTCTTTATGAAATGAACACATAATCCAGTCTAAAATGCAGAGGCATCAGGAATATGCAGGATGGTCGTGAGATTTCAAAAAGCAATGAGGAAGACAAGAAAATAAGTTTTTAATTCACTAACTTATATTTAGATGAATTATGCTGACCTCTTTCCTTCCACATTTTTTTCCATTACATACTTAGATAATTATTTCAAGTAAATGCAGCCTACTGACATGGATATAACTGAGCCTACTCTCATTTCTCATGAAAGAAAGAATAGAGATGTGTCTGTTAGTAGATGGGATGGCAGTAGTCTTTGGGTCTTAAGTATAATAAGCAAATAATCCTACCTTCCCAATGAATTTTCAGAAACATTTAAGGATGAAATAGCACTTTCCCATATGTATCAAGGAGCTACTGGAGTTTTGTGAAAAGCACATCGTACTAGTAAGTGTCAGGTTAAACCTGATTTCTAGGTGGAAGAATTATCTATGATATACTTCATGTAGCAGCAGAGGTGAACCTACATTTCTTGTCTATATAACATTCTTTCTAACATTTTAAGAGAACAATTCAACACCAGCTGCCCATTGGTTTTGGCACCCAAAAAAGGAAGCTATTATACTTCCTGCAGTACAGATCACTTCCGAGACTGACTTTTCCTGGTTTCTTTCTCATCAGAAAACTGAGTCAAAGGCAAAACCAGGACACACAGTTGGGAGTTACAGTGGTACTGAATTAATGATTTAAGACTGGTATTATGATGAATATTGAGATTTCTGACAATAAATATGATTTTAATTGTTCATTTTATTTATTTTGATGTACAGCTGCCTACAAAACTCTAATTTAAAATCAAAGGAGTTTAATTTTCTGCGTTTACATTTAGTCATGCCATTTGCTTGTCTTCTGAAACTGTAATTTAGAATACGAATAAATTTGTGTTTAACTCTTTAAGATTAAGAGCCTCCTGTACTGTATTATCATGCTCAAGCTGCAGGACTAGATGTCCAATTGTGTCTGGTTTTAGCATCTGAATTAGAAGACCTCTTTTGTGCTGGAGCCTGTTCCTGGAAAAAGAAAATGATAGTGATCTGGTATTGCAAAAATAAGAAGCAGAGGAGACACAGGAAAACCCCCAGCTTTTAAAAATTTAACATGTGTATATCCACTTGAACCTTCTCTTTCCAGAATTAAACCAAGGAAATTTGAGAGCAAAAATCATACAAATGGTACCTACAGGCTGATTCATTAAGCTGTAATCTGCTGTTCAAGTTCTCTTTGTGTCACAGTGACCTGAGATGGAGCAAGTAGTGGAGATTCCATACTCCACTCCCTATTTGATATGAAACTTCCCAAAAACCCATCAAGACAGAAAGGCTCTACATTCGCTCCAAATACAGAGATGTAGACTGGGAGCACAGCTAAGGCCAAGTAGTATTTTAGCATGAGACAGAAGTAGGGCAGAGGTTTTCCCTTCAGTTTTAAAAGAGATGTGAAGGAAGAGAAGCAGTTAATGGGAGTCCATGAACATTTGTCTGTTCTGCTGAACAGTACAGACAGATAGATAACTTGTCTCTAAAGCACAGAGCTTGTACTTGTCTAAATTTCCGTGTTCTTTTTATCCATTCTAACCAAGGAATAGAGAAGAACCATGCCATAAGGAAAAATACACATTTCTTTTTAATGAATGAATCTTTTAATCACTAAAATGTGCTAATCACCAAATAACCAGGGACGTTATTTAAATAATTATTATAGAATTATGAAACAGAGGTTATTGAAAATGAACACTTAGCTGCTAAAATTAATTCTACAGCATTTATGATTCCTGCATTAACAAAATGTATTTCTTGCATTTGGTTTTCAGTATGCATTTACAGATATGGAGTGAGGCCATTCATGGTTTATTTATATTCAATTAAGAACATGCTAAGAAAGAAGAGATGTCACTCTGCCTTTAAAAATGGTAGCAAGCAAAGAGGAGCTTAGAGGAGTTGAAAAAATGATTCAGTCACAATTTTATGCACATCTGGTACATTGAAACATTTTGCCTACAAAACTTAAGGCATTAATCAATTCAACCTGCCAAGGTTTCCCATTTCAGAGGCTTTCTCATGGGACGGAAGCTGACACGTAATCAGTAGATATTTATTCTAATGTTACCATCTAGACGTCCAAGGGTCATTTAGGCTTGATGAAGAACTAAGTTCTCAAACAAAAGATGGCAATGCAACCACATTATTCTGAATCAAAAATAGCCAGACACCTTAAACATCACCAATATAAGGAAAAATGAAAGCTTGTGATGGAGTGCCTCTAAATTATGAAACAACAATACTACAGCTGGCATCAGAAGCAACAATACAGGTGTATTAAATCTGAGACTGTATTTACAAGACTAAAGGAAAAAGACTTCTTACCATAAGGAATTTACCATCCATAGTATGGTTGCTGGGCAGAGACTTAGCAAGATATACAAAACATTTTGAAAAAAATGCTGCTCACATTTTAAAAACACACGAAAATAGTCTATGTGAGGAATTGAATTGAATTGATGGGAAGAATGAAAAACTATAATGAAAACTTTATGTTTGGGATATTTTCCAATATATGAAACCAATTTTTGCCTCAGCACAGCTCCCATGTATTTTCCAAAGAAAAACACATCACCCATTCCACAAAAATCTAGGTCTCCCAAGCCATACCAACAACAGTGAGCTACATTTTATACTTTAAGAGAGTTCAGTTTTGCCTGGATGACAGGTAAAAATTATTGAATATAAATACACCTTTCTTTTATATTTATATATATATATATTCAAATAATTTTATAACACTGATTGCAAGCTTTAATGCATAAGTTATCTCTCTGTGCAGAAAACTTAGCCAGCTTCAACTGCAAAATAAAGGAAATGGAAAGTTAGGTCTGAGCTATCTTTAAGCTACAATTGTCACTACACATGTCCTACATAAATACCATCTATTGCACTTCCCTCCCGTAGCTCTTAACAGGTAGTATTGTAAGTACATTTGTCATTTATAGAAATACCTGCTGGATTTTTGTACTCCCTTGAGGACATTATGCTCAGTTAGCCGTAGAAAACTTGGTTTCAATATTTAAATATTAAATACTCTGTTTTACTCTTTGACACTAATAGAATCAGTTATCTAGAAACGAAGGAGCTGGTTAAGACAGATACTGAAAACACTGGATTATGACTCATACACCAGACATACATTAGGAGTTACTTATTCCAGTTTCTTTTCAAGACAAAGATTTTTAGATTTCTAGTGATTCATCTTGTAGGCTTACCAGCAATGTAACTCAAAACCAGGTAGGTGTCTTCCCTCAATTAAAAAAAATGTGGGTTTTTTTATCTACACTATAAATGCAAATACAACTAGAGAAGTGTATTTGCATATATAAATAAAAAGTATTATTGTTAAGTTACACACACTTTTATTAAGGTAATCTGAATTGGTTTGCTTGACTTTTTTTTCATTGTGGAGGAGTGGCACTGAACTCACTCATCTACAATAAGATGAAGGTTGGCTATGGAAACTTCCCACAACTTGTGCATTTGACCTTCTATCAAAGGGCTTCTAAAGAAATAACCATGAAATCATTCACAATGTGGTTTTTATATTTAGTCAGTTGATAAACATACAGAGGTGAACACTCCACATATTCTCACCTTCCAGCATTTTTCAATTACATTGCTATCAAAAAGATGCGTGATCTATAAAGAAAATAACAAGAATAGGACAAGACAGAATAAACTCAAACGTACCGATAAAACCTTCTAGCAATCCTTCAAAGATTCATAATAGTTCTTTCTTTTGTACAGTTGCATGCACATGTCTTTTTTCCCATTTCTAAACATTTTCTGAAATCAAAGGGTCTATAATTTTTCAAAGCTTATTGGGGCTTTTCAGTAAAACTTGGGCAGCGCATAAAGAAAACAACCAAAACAGCAGAAAAGAAATATCCTTTACTGAGCTAATTACTATGCTTTATACAACCAAATGAGGTCTGAAATTTTCTAATTACATAGTGAATATATGAATATTTCCTCTGGCATGTGGGATTTAAGGAGTGAGTTTGGGAAGATATGAAGGGAAATGAGGACCTTAACAGATCAAGGATGAAACCATCTTGATTCCATTATGACAATTTCTCAGCTGCTCTCTGATTAAAATGAAAGTGAATGCTCAGGTCGCCTTTTTATTATTATAATACTTACTATAACATTTATTAGAAAATCGTATAATGAAGGTCAAGTCTCTGCGTGATGGCTTACTAATTTACTAGTTGTTTATTATTATTTCTTTTTCTTTCAGAGTTTAGGCTGAGTCAAGTCAAACATGGTTAGCCAGTAGAAAATGCATTTCTTGTTGCAAGAATTTAGAAATTATTTAGTGTATAAAGCAAAGTTATTTCTTAAAACTTTATGTGAGAGGTTAAAGTCATGAAACTCCTGAATAAAATAAAAAACTTGTTCAGAGCATAAGGGGAGAAAGGAATATGAGGTATGTGTGCTTATTTCTAGAGAATGTGTAGAGTTTCATGGTAGCTTTTAGTTATTAGTGGTGCTCACTTACCATGTCTCAAGCCTCCCATGGGATAGGAGGATTTGGGTGCCAGTTTACATATGCAAGGAAAGCAGGGTCAAGCATCGGTCCTGGCTGAGCGGCAGAACCTGTTTAATTCCTTGCCAGTCACTGGAAGTGTTTTGGGGATCAGCCTCTTCTCCCAGGAAACCAGCAATAGGACAGGGGGGCGTAGCCTCAGACTGTGCCAGGGGAGGTTCAGATTAAACATCAGGAAGAATTTCTTCACAGAAAGGGTTGTTAAACCCTGGAATAGGCCAGTCAGGAAGGTGATGGAGTCCTCATTCCTACAAATGTTCAGGTTTCAACTGCTCAAATGTTCAATGTTCAACTTAGGTTTACTTGGTCTAGTGGTGTTTGGTCCAAGCTTGAACTTGATGATCTTGGAGTTCTTTTCCCACCTTAATGGTTTTTTGAATCTATGATTCTAAGTATGTTGTTTCCTGCCAATTAATGTTCCTGACTCTTCCTTATGTTTTCATTGGCTCTGCAGGGCAAGACAAAATACCTTCTCATTTCCCTTTTTCTCCTTCCCACCAATAAACATAACATTTTCTAGCAGCAAGTTAGACCAAATACTTTTGTTTGCTTATTTACAATGTAGTACATCATACACATGCATGAACACACGTTAAAAAGAAAATAGAGGCAACAATATGTTCTAAGGACAGATGAAAGTAATCAAGATTCTTTTGCTCTTTGTTCATGAGAAGATTAATTATACTTCTAATATACTCAGGTATAACAAGCAGAACTACAGCAAGATATTGTCTTCATGGTGTCCTGCATGACTTCATGAGTCTACATTGACCTGATTCTCCAAAGTTGACAGGGGTGTGAAAGAACAGGGAAATAAGAGGAAATTGGCTGTGCACATATATAAGGTAAGCATGGCTTACTTATTCTTCCTGTATAGCAATGTTTAAGTTCTCAACTCCAGACCATGCCATTATTATGGAGTCTCCCATTCTGCAAGGCAGGTGAACACAAGGCACATTTCTCTATAGATAAAAATGTTACAGAACACCTATATAGCTGCAATACAGAGCTGCTAGCATAATCCTTTGCGGGAAAAGCTGGATCTAAAACACAAGAGACCACAACTTGCCAGGCAATCCAGATTCCTTACACACTTTAAAAACTGTTCTAAAAGAAAAATCTCTGTTCCAAAAATATGCAAAAGGTTACAGGGTTTGTTTGGTTTTTTTGTTTCCTTTGGATTTATTATTTTAAGGGGAACTGACCTGTGTAATCTGCATTGCTAGCACAGACAGGGTTTTTTTTCAAATCATATTGATGGAAGCCTATTAAGAGTCTAATAGAACCCTATTGCTTTTATCCAACATGAGGTCTCATTTCAAAAAAGAGCAGAAAAGATAAAAGACCAGGCTTCATGTAGAGGTCAATTTCTTAACACATCATTTGATGTTTTAAATCACTTCATTTGCACTTCTATAGCTCGATTTGCTGGCAGTCTGAACTCTAAAATGTATTTAACAGTGCATCTCCTACTGTTCTTACTAAGGCATGCACATGCGTGGGGCAGGGCAGACAAGCTGATCTGAATGATTTTGCCCTTTTCCACCAGCACCATGTCAAGTGGTGAATACCTGATCTGTAGCACGTCATTTTGAAACTTAAGCCACTAAAGATTTGTTAAGCAATTTTATTCTAGGCAGAATGACCCTTTATCTAACTTATTTTGTGTTTGGAGGGACTGTGAAATGTTAAACCCTTGTCACATTCCACAAAATGTCTCACAGTATTAAATGTATGTCCTAGTTTAGGGCAAATGTTAGGAGGAAACCTCCGAGGGGGTCTCCTCTAGACAAGCCAATTTCAGCCACCCCTCCCCCAAACCAGTTCGGGAAAAGATTTCCTTAGAGAAAAAGTGGAAAAAACTATTTATTTAACAAGCAGAATATTCACAAGTATGGAAAAAAAAAATTGAATGATATAAAACAATGAAACCTCTCCTTTCTCTGAAGAGATGGTGGAACCAGAGAGTCCTTCTGTGGGTGTGGCTGTGTCAGCCTCAGTCCCTCCAGAGGCTGGGGCCAATGGCCAGGCCCGGCTGCAGAGTTGGGGGGCCCCTGGGGGGATTGTCCTGATGTCTTGGACCACAGAGATGCTGACCAGTCCCAGAAGGAAAAAAAAAACCAGCAAAAGAAACAAAGTCTCTCTCTCTCCCTGCAAAAGCTGAGAGATCTCCGAGAGCACTCTGCTGTGAACTCCAAGAGCACACCGAGAGCTTATCTCTATTTTCTGTCCCCACTTCAAGCGCAGTCTCCGAAGGAATTTCCGGGGGAGTAAGGTGTAACTCCTGTAGACAAACTGTGTGCGTTTTCTCTCCCCGCCTTTACTCTCTTCACTCTCTCTGTCTCTCTGGGCCTAACTTAAAGCTACAGAACTTAATACCCAGCATAAGCAGGACAGACGATTGGGGATACAAGCATCTTACAGTCAACCCAGGACAATGTATAATAATAAAAATGTGCTTACAAGAATAGGACAAATCAAAGGGATTATGAGCCTAAAGATTTGCAAAACTATTTTACATATCAAAAAGGAATAAGACTGTGAAGTTCAGGTAATTTTATTTGCTCCTTTTGAATGTGAGATTTTTACGCAGTGTTTTAAATCCTTCATGGAAGGGCATCCCAAAAATTGTTTTTAAACGGCATTTTAAAATATCTCATCAAGATAAAGTATTTAGGGAACATCCATTATCCAAAATTTTATTGTCAGTTTGCAAGATTTTCTAAAGCATGCAAGCCAAGCAGTTACTAAAACACCCAAAACTTTTGTGTGCATCTGCATAAGTGTGCATATTATTTTGTCATATTAAATTCTTGAAACTATTTCCTTAGTATTTTTCATTTTAAAAAATGTCAAATAACAAGCATTGGCACTTTTCCAGAAAATATGCAGCAGGTCTTCAAAGAGCTTAACTGATCCACATGATTATTTTCATGTGTATAATTTGTAGTGACAAGCACTGCCTTTTTTCTTGAGTCAACTACTACTATAGAGTTATTCTTTTCTACATCTTGCTATTTAACTCAGACAGTCAAAGCTACTTCATAATTTCCTTAGTTCTATTATGCAGTGGTCTAGTTTGGGGGTTTTGGTGAAAAGTATTTGGGTTTCTTAATTGAAATCACTCTTTAGTGACCACTCTCTTGAAAATATATATTTACGAGACTTGGTTTTCTTTCACATTTCTTTCCCTTCCTTCCCATTATTACAGCTTCAGTATACATTGGCCAAATACCTTTCTGCTCCTCAGTTCTTTGGAGAAATTTGCAGCTTAAACATAGAGAAAGATTATATAAACCAGCAAGGGAGTATGTTAGCGCCCCAGCTAAAACAGATATTAAAATGTCTGTGATCTCTTCAGCAGGAACCTATTCGAAGCACATGTGCAGAAGAACATCTATTTCTAATAATCAATGCTGCTTCAGGCTCCTTTTAAGTCAATGTTATGTGACTGCTGCCTTGTGTCATAGTTTCCTCTACTAGGTGCCATTATACCAAATCCATTTGGCATTCACAGGAACTGAACCAAGAACAGAAATTGTTTTACAGGTGAACTTCTGAAGTTTTCAGAATCATCTTTGCTTCATAGTGAAACAGAGGCATTTTGAGCATGTTTTCCAGAAAAAAAGAGCATTGTCAGAAAAAAATGTCCTCCTCAGCACTTGGGGTGACTTTGTAAAAAGTTGCCAGTTTGAGTTCATGGGCTCCCCAATCCAAAGCAGAAATTTTCATTTTGCATCAATAGAACTAATATTTCAGCTATATCTCACTTTTCTAAATCAGAATTCAACAAAAAAATTAAAACCAGAATTTGCTTTCTCTTTTCTCCTTCCTTCTGGTTTGGCAGAGCCACATTTGACACAAGAAGGACGAGATGATTGGGAATGGTCTGGATGCACTTGCCAGGCATAAATCACGCAGATCTTACCTGAATGCCTTATGTGCTAAAATGACTACACCTGTGGACAAAGACAGCACCAGGAATGTCTTTTATATACTTCAGCCAGGCTTCTGACACTGTGGCCCTGTACACTGGGCTGGAGACAGCAGTGAACTCTGGCATCAAAGACATCTAGTGTCATCCAGGGCTGTGTCAGCAGGAGCACAGCCAAGAGCTCAGGGCAGGGCTTGTGGCCTCTGCCCAGCACTCACTGTCAGACCACATCTGGATGCTGTGGCTAGTTTAATGCCCTCCAGCACAGGAAAGACACCAATAAACTGAAGTGAGTTTGCCCCCACAACTCTCAGGGCTTGAGGGTGTCCTGTGAGCACCATCCCAGAGCCTGAGGCAATGGGGCTTGTCCAGCCTGGAATAAAGACAACTGCAGGGGGACATCACAGATACCCCAGTGCCTACTGGGGTGCAGAGGGATGTAGAGGGGCAGATGGGCTTTTTAGAGCTGTGTGTAGCAGGGCAAGGTACACCAGGACTTTTAAAGTTTCTAAAGGACTGCTAGCAACATCTTGGCTATTCTACTAATGAATTATGATAATTTCTTAATTAAAGAAATCACCAGGACAGACTCAGAGGATACATTGACATATGAAATATTCAGTATGCTATATTTTGATCACTTAATATTATTTAAGAGTCAAAATCATAAGCATAAGAAGCAAAAATTAACAAGGTTGATTCCATGCTGAGGCTAATTTTATGTAATGTGAGTAACTGATTTGATACTTATATGGATAAGAGAGTGGAAAGATTTATGGGAAAGCTGGGATTAGAAACAAAGGCTGGAAGGCAGCCTTTTTATCTCCAGTTCAGTTTCACCACACAGTGTTTACAATGGTCAGAAATTGCACTGTTACTCCTGAAGACCTTTTGCTCTCTTTGCATCAAAGACACACCATGCCAAAAAAGGTTTCTTCTTTGCCATTCATCCACCAGTACTGTGCCAGCCCATTGCTGAAAAAAACATATTCACATCTCTGCCAAATTGTTACATTTCCACAGGTTTTTAATCTTAATTCCTGTTCATTTTGACACTGCAGAAAGTAATGGAGTATTTCATCAGTTCCAGGTTGTGGGACTTCAAGGACTGCGGATGAAATGTCTTTACTTACTTAAACTTTTCTCCACAAATTGATAAAGAGTAGCGCAGAGGTATGGCACTCTCTCCCTGAAAATGGTTGCTCGTGTGGGTGTTTCTAGAGGCTTCTGCATGTCCTGTGCAACATGCCATGCCTTCATGAGGGCACTTCCCTTAAACAAGCCTGAAGCACAGCTTTTTCAACAAAAAGAAATAAAGCATTTCATGATAGAATAAGTCTAAGGAAGATTCTCCAATATGAATACAGTCTATTTTTAAGTGACTAGAGAATCATTTTGCTGCCACTTTAAGTATGCTTTGTCTGAGATGTCAGAATGAAATAAGAGCAGAGGCTGTTGTGTGGGAAAGTCATGGAAACAATCCAACAGCTCCCTTCAAACCTGTATTTTTACAGAAAGACTTTCTACACTTGGTCTTACAGGGTGGAGGTGCCCTAACTGAGTTTCTTTTCTTACTTGGAAAATATTGGAGAACTCTGAAATCTTTCCAATGTCTCAGCGTGAAACTACAAAATCATGAACTTCACCCAAAAAAAAGTCTAGCTTACCTGGATCAAAAAAAAAAAACAAACAAACAACAACAACAAAAACCCACAAAAAACCACAAACAAACAAAAAAGAAAAACAAAAAACACCAAAAAACAACCCCAAAAACCCCAAACCAAAGCCATCAGACACCCTGTCTTGTTAACATATTAAAACTCAGACTGCACAGAAGGAATAGAAAATCAAATTTCTTTTTGTCAGGTGTCAGGAGACATCAGCTTCTTTTCTAATTGGCAGAATTTATCTCTAAGGAAAATTGTTTTGTGGTTGAGAAATGATCACTGGATACAGCTTATTTCATTTATGTTTTAAAAGTCAAATCCTGGATGAAAGGGTGAGAAAAGAAGGTACTTAAGAGGTTTCTCAAGACCGAAGAAGTTCTGAGAAAAGCTGAGACTGATGGTCTGAACAGAGATGCTGCAGCTAACCTAGGGAAATGATTTTACTTGAAGTTCATTGTTGTAGACCTTGGAAGAAAGACCTTTTAGAGGTTTGAATTCCTGAATGGAAAGTAGTTAAGAAAAGAGTAAATAAATACATATATATATTGCAGCTGCTTGGAAAAACTTGTCTATTTCTGTGTAATTTACATATTCCATAACTTTGCCAAGCTATTAAGCAGCAAGATAACTTCTAGATCATACGTTATTTCCCTCCATTGCTTCAATGACAAGTAAAGGAAGGTAAATCACCTTGCTTACCACATGCCTGAGGCAAAGTTTAATCTAAAATATTTCAAAGCTAATACAACCTGAGTTAGCAGAGAAAAATGTGGAATTTAACCTCAGTGGGAAAACAAGGTCTAATTCCTTCACACATACAGGACTGTGATTAGCTTTCTACACTTAAACAGGTTTTACGGTATAACAGAGCTCCGCACATCCAGAGAATTAAATGCAAACGTACACACTTGCTAGCTCAGGTCTTACAACAGTCTTTTTTCCAGCTCCTGAATTATATTTTTCTCCAACTCTGCTCCTCAGAAGCTAGTAAGAAAATATTAAAGAGCTGTTAAATAAAATCCCATCTTCAACTACTATTTAAACAGCTGATGCATATATGAAAAGATGTTTACAGGAAAGTTAATTGAAGTTGTACAATTAGTAAATTGATTTTCTATTAATATATTACATGCATAAAGTGATTTTCTGCAGTGAAATTGCAACCAAATTAGTTCTTTCTAGTAGATTTTATCTAAGCATTTAAATTCATACTTTTAATTATTGTCCCATTTTCTTCTTGTCTAAGTTATGTTTAAATTGTGTGATTGTTAAAATTGGACTTCTTCAACTGCTCCATTGGAAAAAGCTAAAAAATATTTTGGTCTAAATGTCTCACCTATGATTTGCTGGGAAAATTTTAACTTAAAATTTCCATTAAAAATATTAAAATCAAAACAAAGATATGTGATGGTTAATATGCTTTTTTTATTACTTGTAAAAGTAAACACTAAGTCTGTGTAAAACCATATTGGGGTGGGGGGGAGGAATATATTAAAAAGGTAATAACCAAGTAGTAGATAGGAACAGAGGTACAGTGAATAAATGTCTACTTTCCTGTGGTTCAGACATTTTTCCTTTCTAGCATCTTATTTCACTTTAGAATTTTTCCATATTTATATTATATAATCCATATATATAATTACTATTTATAGAACATTTTCCATTAATTCAACATTCTTGACACATGCAGAAACCATATAAAATATATTGGATGTTGAAAAGATGGAGACTTCATGCATGTATTAGGTCAAGTGTAGTTATTTTCCCAAAAAAACAAACAAAACAGTCACAACTTTTGTGAATATAACACTCACTGCAATGTTTCCTTGCAATACTTTGTCTTTCTACTGTAGCGTGCTATGTCTTGAGATAGCATTCACAGCAGTAGCACTATTGCTGTGCAAACAAAAATGAAACCATTCTGAAATATACAAAATTCACATGGAAATCCAGTAGGGTTTATTGAGCTGACCTGCTGCTTTGAAACAGACTGAGGAACTCTAGCTCCCCATCACACCACTGTTCATTCCACTGTAAAATTTTGGATCTTTTTTTTTCCCCTTTCCATGTAATACGTGATACCCATTTGCAACACCAGCTCCCAGCTTTTCAGTAGATCTACTGATCTCAAATGAGTGTTGGATGCAGTACTCTGATGCCTTTTTCTGGTCTTAGGAAATAAAGGCTCAGACACGGTTAGAGGGTTGGGGGTCGTTTACCTCGGTATTTTAATAGGATCCCATTCGATGGCTTCTGCCGTCCAGGTAGAACAGGTCGCAAAAAGCCCCGTCCCCCCAAGTCAACTATACAATTAAAGACTCTACACATTAGCATATCTACCAGGAGGGCCCAATAAGGGGCCTGGGTGGGCTAATTTCTAGTTTACAAAATCTATCCTACTAGGAGACCTTGAGGGCTCACGAAAACAGGGTGTTTAGTCTCTAACTCTACGTGGTTTCAGGGGTGTTTAGTCTACTGGCCTGCTAAACACCATGAAACCAGGCAAAACTATCACCTAAAGCACCAGAAGTATGCATGCTGATACTTGTGAATGTAGGGAACAGTGTAAGAAGTATTCAGAAGAAAAGCAGAAAAATCCTTTAGGCATCAATTCCAAGTGGGGTCTCACAACCAGCGAGAGCGACAGAATCCCCTCCCTTGACCTGCTGGTCACACCTCTTTTGATGCAGCCCAGGATACAATGGACTTTCTGTGCTACAAGTGCACATTGCCAGTTCATCCTTGCCTTGCACCAAGTGCTCCGCAGGGCTGCCCTCGATCCATTTACTCGTGTGATTTGTATTGATACTGAGGATTGCTCCAACTCAGGTGCAACACCTTGCACTTGGTCTTGTTGAACTTCATGAGCTTCACACAGGCCCACACCTCAACCCCCTTTAAGGTCCCCCTGCACGCATCTCTTCTCATCAGTGTTGTCTGCAACAGTCAGCTTGGTATCATCCACAAACTTGCTGGTGGTGCACTCAGTCCCACAATCTGATAATAAAGATACTGAACAGTTCTGGTCCCAACACAGACCCCTAAGGAGCACTGCTTGTTACCGGTGTCCATATGGACACTGAACCATTGGCAATTTGTTGGATGCAGCCATCCAGACAATACCTTATTCATCTAATAGCCCATTCATCCATATCTCCCCAGTTCAGTGACAAGGATGCTGTGCTGGACCATGTCAATTGCCTTATACAAGTCAAGATACATTTAATTTGAACTTGCAGCTAAGAATAAGATTTCTGCCACTAAACAAACAAACAAACAAAACCACCCTTCCCCCCCCAAAAAAAAACCCCCCACAAAACCCAAAAACAAATCCAAAAACGTTGCAACTTTTCCTCAAAATTGAGGAAATAAGATCACTTTGCACACATGTTATGTCAGTGCTTTCATGCCACTAAATGCAGTAATCAGTTAAGGATGGCAAAGATGAAGCAAAATTTTATTCTGAATGAAGGCTCTCTCTCTCGGCTGAGTGCACACTCAGTCAGCTGTAATTCTTAAATATGTCAGGAAGAGTAAAACAATGTTTACTAGATCACACAGTTGCAGGAAGTGCTAGCTTTAAGATGGACTGATAAGACCCCCAAAAAGAAATGTGGACACAATTTTCTAGGACACTGGCAGGCTTACTCTCGTTTAAAATTAACTCACATGAAATTTTCTAGCCTTTTGAGACTGCAATCAGTTCCTACGCATAGAAGGGACAGAAAAAGAACAACTACATTAAAAATGTCACCCAAACTTTTAGCTATCAATCAAACATAAGCTGAGTCCAAAGGTTTAGTGGTTTTTATTTAATTCTAAACATTGATTGAGTAAATAGAGAAAAAATAAATAGTTCAGCAACAGATATGAAAGAACACCGATGCTACACTTCACTGACATTTCATGTTTCTGACAGATCTGAGTCTATCTGTTGCTACTGATTAGCTGTTCACTAAGTCTCAAAACTCACATTTCTGCTCTGGTTGTTCTGTTACACACTTCCTCCCCTCCTTTTTTTTCATCTCTGCTTTATTTCTTCTACAATACCAGTGTGATATGCTATGCTGTCCTGTCTATTGACTTTTTGCATTTCTTATCAGCAGAAAAACAATCTACTGTTTTACACTGTTGGGTCCTTCATGCTTCAAGCCCCAGCAGCACAAAAGTGATGCTCTGCCCCCTTGCAGAACTACAGCTTGTCAGGTTGGGAATTCCTTTATCGACCCATGAATTTTGAAGTACATTTGCAGTCTTCCCTGTTGCAATAATTGTAAGTGTGACTCTTAGCAAGTTAATATTTATCTCTAAAGTAACCTGCAGTAAGAGGAAATTCACCACCTTGTAAGCACTTTAAATACTCTCCTAGCATTTTTACAGCTAAATGATTAGTTTGGTTTTTTCCTGAGCTTTCAGCATAAAGTGTTTTCTATTTCCCAAATAAAATAATAAACATAAGGATTTGCATGTCTTTTTTTTTCCTAATGATTTGTTTGCAAAGGTAATATTTTCCTGGATTTACATTCCCTCAGACTAAATCTGACTGACTTTTAACTTTCACAAATTTCACCCAAAGACAACATAACAAAGGGGTTTTATAGAAAAAGCAGAAGTTCACAGCACTTTTTTTTTTATTAGAAGGAAAACATTCAATTAAGCATCTTGAATTTTATGGATACTAGTGTATTCTAAGATGTTTTTCTCACCACTGATACTTTACATGACATTTACATGAGGAGGACAGCAAAATAGGTTTGAGCATAGGAGTTTACCTAACATACTGAGCGATTCTTCTGAATCTTCCTTCTTTCCTATCTCTTACTTCCAACAGATCAACATGCAAGATTTCTCTCTCTCTCCTTCGGCACACATATGTATGTAAACACACATACATTTCTTATACAATTAATTACCTCTAAGATACATATGCCTTCCCAGTAGATTCATTAGGGTTTAGCCTGTGATTGCTAATTTTTATCTGCTATTTGATATTCAAATGTGGACATTTTGCTGTTGGGATACCTTAGGAGAGGTTGAAAGAGGAACACAAATAAAAAAAAAGCAGCTAAGGGAAAATTTGAGTTACTGAAAGAAAGGGAGATTATGCTTTTTTCTACTTATGCTGAGCCTAATGGAAAAACATCAACTCATAGAAGTCATAATTAAAATAAAACTTTTATTATATGCTTTTTGAAATAACATTACAAAAGGAGTATCAGAATAAAAAGGGCAAAATTACAAAATCACAGTCATGAGTTCCATACTATTTCCTTTTTTTTAAAAAGGAGTCAACTATGAGACATACTTGCAGCAGTCCTCCTAGGATTGTCCAAAAATATAATTCTCCTTGGAATATGCAAGATGGTCTGATAAAAAAAAAAAGATTTTGCTTTCAATTATTTCCAAACTAGCTAAAACTCCTGACCCCCAAAATTCATAGGTAAAAACATGATGTTAACTTGAATGATAATTCATTGTGTTTGACTGTTTCTTCACTGACCTGAGATATTCCTCTGAAAGCTTCATTCTCACAGATATTCTTTCAGTAATTCCTTGCAGAGATAAATTTCGATAAGAAGATGTGAGTATAAACTGGAAGAAAGTCATATAATTGCTCCAGGGTTTGGAACTGGCTTTTCTTCTTCTCTGCAAGCTGAATTTTGATGTCCTTTTGTCACCAGTTCAAGTCCATTATGGCAGGCAGGGCATGTTCTCCTTTGTGTACATCCTCTAAGCATCTATGTGCAACACCTGCTTGTCTCAGAAAATTTGAAGCAAGGCACACCTCTGCTTGGGATAAATTGGGTGGATGATGATGAAGGAAAATAACTGGAGAAACAGAAGTTTCTGCTTCAAGGCTTGCTCTGTTTTACTGAGCTCTACAAAGAACAGTTGTCACCTCATGTTTTTTTTCTTTCGAACTGCTCAAACAGCCTTATGTCCAGCGACTCTCTAGTGACATCACATGACAGTGGCTTACTGGAGAATGTTTGCTGGCAGATACAGAATCAGGGCATGAAGAGTCCTGTAAATTAAAACAAATAACAATTTTTTTAGACAATAAAATCCCATTTCTTCACTTTTTAAACTTTTTCTATTTAATATTTACAAATTTATATAAAAGATGTTGCTTGCTCAATACAGACAGAACTTACTTCTAAAGCCAGGAGAAGTCTTCACCAGTAAGGAGCAGGATTGTGCACTCTGCCTGGCTACTTCAGAGAACACAGAAGGGCAAAGAGCATCTCCAAGATAGATGCTGGAAATTGATTTAAAGATGAAGCTGATGACTAATAAAGACTCTTTTTAAAGAACTTTGAAGCAGCACAAGGAATTTGTGGTAAAGACTCGTGCTTGTTTCAGCTGGAGTAGAGTTAATTTTCTTCACAGTGACTAGTACGGGGCTATGGTTTTGTTTTGTGTTGAACAGAGTTGACAATAGAGAGTTGTTTTTGTTATTTCTGAGCAGGGTTTACACAGAGCCAAGGTCTTTTCTGCTTTTTGAATTGCTTTGCTGGAGAAGAAGTCGGGGTTATATGAGAGGCTCGGAGGAGACACAGCTGGGACGGGTGACCCCAACTGACCAAGGGATATTCCAGGCCATAGGACATCATGCTCAGTTTATAAAGTGTGGGAGAAAACGAGGAAGGGGAAAATGCTTGAAGTAATGGTCTTTGTCTTCCCTAGTCACTGCTTCACATAATGGGGACCTGCTCTCCTGGAGGTGGCTGAACACCTGCCTGCCCATGGGGAGCAGTGAATTAAATCCTTGTTTTGCTTTGCTTGTGTGAATGGGTTTTTCTTTCCCTAGTAAACAGTTTTTAACTCAACCCACGAATTTTCTGATGTTTACTCTTCCGATTCACTCCCTGATCCTGCTGGTGGAGAAGTAAGGGAGGAGCTGTGTGGTGCTTGGCTGCTGGCTGGGGTGAAACCACAACAAGGCTCCTTACCATATTCTTCCAGAAGAAATACAACCAAATTTATTTATCTACAGCCTACCACTTGAGATATACTTTTATCACATACTCTGAATTTATATATTTTCTTCATATTTTCCATTTGTAATACATATAGCAGATAGTCAATGAAATGATTTTTTCTTGATGCTTTCTTGCATAAAATAGGTTTTTCTCTCCCTCTGTGCCATGTAGGGGGAGTGAATGAGAGGTATTGGCCTAAGAACTGAATATTGATCCAGAAGTATTTTTCAGAGAGCAAAGTAACATTGCCCATTAAAAATAGGTGGTACACTAGTACCAACAATGAAATCATACTACTGGATGAATATTCCTGAAAATATACTCTTTTCCTTTGCCCCAGGCCTGTCTAGACTCAGTTTTCAAGATATAACAATGCCTTTCTTGTTCAAACAATCCTCAAGTCTTCTTGGGGCAAAATTATGTACTACTTGTTTTCATGAAACAAGTTCCCCTCAACATTTCATTACATATCAAAGTTTCCTAAACATGACAATATATTCCCAAGTCCTTTTGTACTAGTCAAATTATTGATGTCAATCAAGCTTACTATCACTGGAATCCCCTACCCAAGTACTTCAAATTAAGAGAGATTATGTGTCAGCCAATTTAGAGTACCTACTGTAGCCTTTAAGGCAATCTCAGGACTTACAAGGCAGCTAAGTTCAAGGCAACAATGACTCACTGCTAAAGACTCAGCACATACATTCTGGTTTGGTAACGTGAATAAAAGTGGGCATGATATCAAATATAGAACCTAATCAGCAATGCATGGTATCGCTTGCATCAGTAAAATGTAACTGAAACAAGTAGGAATGTGAATATGTTCTCAATGCAAAGTCCTCACACCACAGCGTCGTGTTCTGAATTAACTGCTTAAATTCAGTAAAAACACTATTTCAACCTCTTTAGCATGTGTTGGATTCTTACTTTCAGCTCAGTAGAAAAATGTTAAAGTAAGAATATTCATAGAGCAGCAAGAATTTCATGCATGGATCTTGAAAAAAATCACAACAGTGTGTTCTGGTCTCTTTCTCCCTCCATCTTAAATTTTAATATAATTCTGATGGCATACACTTATGATAAAGTCATATAATCTCAGCAGTCTATGGGTGAACTTTGAGCAATAAATTCTTGTAACATGGCTTGAAATCATCCTCATGAGAATCAAAGCAAGCATTCACTCTCACAGTCACACAAGCAATACACTAGCTAAAAATAAGGATGAAAAGAAAGCTAATGTTTACCTAGACTATAAAAGTAGGTGGTTGAGATAAAATATCCTTTGAAAAAATTCTAAAAAGGCTAATAATAACCCTTTTCTTTTAAGATTCTGACATGCAATGTTTAATTATCCTGTATGAAAATTCAGAGGTACTTCAGCTAAAATATGCATGAAAATGCACTTCCAAATTGAGTCACTTATCAGTACTTAGGGACAGCACATCACAGACCCCATAAGTTTTGAATTTGTCTACCTGAATCATTCACATGAAAAAGTATCTGGCTTCTTTTAATTATTACTTTAAAATGCAATTGGAAAATGTTCCTTTAACCTTGGACTTTCACATCTCTTACACATTTTGTTAAAACTTCATGACCTGCCTCTAAATAAAATATTCTCCTTCAAGTTACCCTAAGTGTTAAAAGTCAAGATTGCAACTTGCAACTTAGTTGAGCAATACATACTATGTTGAGTTCTGGGCCATCAAAGCTCAAGAAGGCTGTCCAAAGATCTGAGTTCAGGAAAGGGTTAGAAAGACCTAAGAGGAGAAATTTAGAGCTCATTTATTCTGACAAAGAGTTCAGGAGATAGTCACAACAGTCTACTTGTGTAGCAGAGACATAAATGAGAACAAGCAATATTAGAAAGCACAATAGTCAAATCACATTTTAGGAAGAACTTTTTCACTACTACAGTAGTGTACAACTGGAACAGATATTGTAAAATTTTAATCTTTCCAAGATTCAGATGGAGAAAAAACTCAAGGAAGTGGCACAGTGCCCTGCTTTGCCAGGCAGGTGAAACTAGAGGACTCCAGCATGCATATGGTTATATGAGGTAAACCCATGCAATTTTTGTATTACTAGACCTTCATTACATGTGCCTAACATTGTAAAAAACATGAAATAATTGTCTGG